>OZ020542.1:309003-1509003 GCA_963971435.1 Lasius platythorax | reverse complement strand
TATTAATGATCATGACATATTTTATTCGATGATGGTTGAATACCTTTCTCTTCGTCGAAAACTTATAATTTAGTTATTTAAGGCAGAAATGAAAAATATGAGAGCCGTGATGAAAACTTTTCTTCGCAATATTTTCATAATGAAAACTGCATAATTAAACTAACGCATTAATTAAAGTGCAGGCACACTTTCATTAGAAATCGTTCCCCAAATGTTATCGCAAGTCTGCTCGGTATTTTAATAATTAGAAAATGTGCGCGCGTAAATTGCGATCTGGTTCTACGTTATGCTTATCAAGCCATGGTTATCATTTTGTTAATTACTGATGAGAGCTTCGTTGTTTCCCTTTTACAGCTTACTCTACGAAGACTTCAATGAATTTCACTCGCAAGATAATTCGATTCAGAAACTTTCCAAGTTTCTATCTCGATTTCACACTCGATCAAGCCAACTGCCAATTTACGGCGCTTTTAGAGCTTTCATGAGAGGCCAAAACTGTTCCGTATATCAAACATAAAAATAGCAAGATTGTGCATAAAGTTCAATTACGGATTAGAAGTCTCTTTTACAACAATATGTTTTTTTCAAGAGAGCGAGAATTTTTTATACGATAAATATTTATAAGATAAATCACAATACTGAATTTCAAATTAAATTATCAAATAGAATTTTCACAATCTCGAATGCTTAGATACAATATACGGATATAGCTCCGTGCGACGGGAAACATTTTACAAGACACAAAAAGATTATAGACTAATTTTAATCTCATTTCGATTATAATTAGAAACCTCAACATGCAAAAGCGAAATTTTCTTCGCGAATGACGAGACAATAGGCATAATAATTTAAATATAAACAAAAAATAGGGTACAGGATTACCTGTAAAACACGTTATCTGATTATATCGTGCACGATATGATTAGACACGCAACATGCATAATCGCAGAGCAGATTTCTGAAGTATTCATTAGAGATTCGTATAAAGTTTCCTGAAGGTTACAGTTGCTAAAGTACAACGTGCTTCTCATATAAACGAAAGTTTGTTCTGAATTTTTGTTGTTGTATTAGCTTATGGTTAATGATATATCACAGATTATAATCAAGTTTATAAAGAGTGTTTAGGGTTGCATTAATTTAAAAATTAATTACTTTAAATATATTTTTTTTTATATTTTAACTTAAAATCTGCTCGCATATTCTGAATTTGTTTCGATATCAGACGTTATCATCAATATTCCAACATTGGCGCTTGCACATCATGTATATGTATGTATGTCATGTATATGTACATATTTATAGTTCCGAATCTCATCCAACCTCTCTATTTTCCAATTTCGCGACTTGTGGATGACTTTATGACGAGATTTACAAAAAATAATTTATCAGAGTTTGTGAAAATGGGTTTTCGTACCTATATTAAACACATTGCATAGTACTATGCAAAGATCTACGAGTTATAAAAGAACACCAATCTATCCATCACGTAAAATTGAGTTATATTTTAGCAGACAATAATGCAGACTTCAAAACAGTGTAACCATTAAGGAATCATTAATCTTGTGCTCTTCTTATGCATACAACAATAAACATCATTGTTAGAACAGGTATTGCATGTGAATATGTCGATGTTATTAATTCAATGGAACAATAAAGATCTAATGACACGTTCAAAAATAAGCGAATTGTCTAGCAAATCAAGTACAAAACAAATATATTGGGATTTGTGTCTTATATTTGGCAATATTTCATTATTGTCAAGTAACTATTGCAGCGAATGGAACAGTCTGATAAAATACAAACAAAAGGCCTGTAAATTTCCAATGTTGACTAAATAATATTTATTAATATTCTAAAAAGATATCTGCGTGAGATACGCAAATTGATGACCGATATATTTACATAATTGTAGATAATTTGACCGCTTTTTCCCGATGTGAGATTTGATAAAAAAACATTAAACATATATTTTACGAGAAATGCGGCTTTAATTAGAACATAACGCAATCTGAATGAATAAAATTATGCAAAGATATCATCCCCGCAAAACGACTCGGTATTACTTTGCTGAATTTCGTCGAAATCGATCGACGAAAACTGATACAATATTGCATAACGTTGGAAAAACTTCTACCTGCGCATTTCGCAAGGTTAAAATTCTAGCCTTTTCAACCTCGACGACAATAACGCGGAGGCATTTCCGCAATAAAGAAAACTTCCAGCGTGCCGTTTAAAATA
Organism: Lasius platythorax; assembly: GCA_963971435.1. Taxonomy (NCBI): domain Eukaryota; kingdom Metazoa; phylum Arthropoda; class Insecta; order Hymenoptera; family Formicidae; genus Lasius; species Lasius platythorax. The sequence continues at coordinate 1,506,765 of OZ020542.1, read as the reverse complement.
AGCACACGTGTTGCGGTTTTCTTTCGGAAACTGGAGCAATTTATGGCGCGCTCGAAAATCGGTGCAATATTCGACCTAACCGCATACCTCGTTGACATCTGGCTTTTTTCTCCACGGAACGGTAGCCCACATACGTACGTTTCTACAGTGCGCTTCTGTGCGCACCAGACTTTCTGACTTTGCGTCACGTATTTTTAAATGAAACGAAAATTTATGCCTCGCAATATATCCACACAAGTTCGCAGATAGCATGTGGCGGCATGGAACCGACGAAACAAAAAAAAGCTACAGCATGCGTGTACGTACGTATGTACAAAATCTTTTTACGCTATAATATAACTTTATCAGTTTTAATAAAATCTGGCAACCGTATGACGCATCGTGAAGCAGTGTCGCTGCAAAGAGCAGCGGAAAGTATCACGAATTTTTCTGGATTTCCACATTCGATACATTTGTACGAGCCGTATTTATATGTTCACGTGTTATATTGTTAATATTTCACGGTTGGATCAATATTATTTCCTATCAAAAACAATATTCAAATAAAGATGAAGTAGAGAGGTTTAATGATGCAAAAATTTCACGAACGCAACATATTCTGATTAAATAAATTAATCTGTATGGTTTAACATATTATTTAAGATATATATATATATATATATATATATATAAAACACATAATTTGAGAGTTAGTAAATTACTATACGAGATATGGCGTAGAAAAAGAGATTAATTTTATAACTTTAAAATTAGTAATATAGGAAAAACGCGACCGTGTATCATGACAATGCGTCTGCTCATTCGGCGTTTTCGTGAATATTTATGGCTAAAACGACCGCAGTTCTCTTATTTCCCAGGCTTATCGCCTCATGTGACTGTTTTGTTTCAATTAAAAAGTTGAGGCTGTTAAAGATTACATATCATTTCAAGAATGTTTTAAACATTCATAGAGTCGTAACAGACATTATAGTAAAGCTGACAAAAAATAATGTCCGATCCTGTTATAAAGCGTATTGCACAAGTGCATTACTTCCGACAGATATTATTTTAAAAACAATTATAATGATTTTTAGGATAATTAAAGCAATAAATGATTTTCCACGGTCTTCATTAGTTTTATATATTACATTTCGTGTCCCAAGTAGACTTTGAACTATTTTTAATTGAACACAATACTAATAACAAAGGAATCAAGCACATCAAGAGAAATATTTTTCAAACAATAAATAAAAATCGCAAATTTTTTATCATGAGAAGAAGATAGTAGAAGTGTGCGAATCATGGTTTTGTACGATCGAATCGAATCGAACCGAATCTCTGAAAATATACTTAAACTCGAATCGAATCGAATCTCTAAAAATTCTTTCGAATCGAATCGAATCGAATATTTTTAATTCGAATACAAATAGAATTCTCTCTCGAACTTCACTGATCTCATTACATGCTAATTTAAACGTAGCAAAGTATATTTTTTCATTGACATTAGAAATCCTTTTTTAAAATGGCCAAGAAGATAAAACAGATTGACCGAAAGAAAAACATGAATGAGGCGATACGAAAGATGCGATCGATTCGAAATCGAACCGGTTATGATTCGAAATTGTCGAATTATTCAAATTCGAATACTTTTGATTCGAAAACGAACTCGAATTGAACCTGCAATAATTCGATTCGAATTCGAATTCAAATCGAATTATTGTAGGTTCAATTCGAGTTCGTTTTCGAAACAAAAATATTCGAATTCGAATAATTCGACAATTTCGAATCATAACAGGTTCAATTTTGAATTGATCGCATCTTTCGTGTCGAATGATTCGTACACCTCTAAAAGATAGTATGAAAATTTATATTAATATAATTTTTTCGTTCATGCATCAGATTACTTACCAATCCTACAGCTCCCGTGCAGAATTTGCAGCATCATTAGCAGCTTGGCATTATGACGGCAACTGCAACTGGATTTTCAATGATGGAAATAAACTGCAACAGCAAACGTTTTAATTAAATAATAAAACCAATATTTGATTTTATTAATCGTTTTGGCCTCTACAAGTAATTCAATCCCTACGACTCTAAAATTATTATCAACATTCTTATCGAGGAAAAATTTATTTGAAACAAATCGAAATTAGTGATATTTCCAAAAGATTTTGGTTACATATTTCAATCCTCCCCTCCCCCCCCTTCTCCTGCCGAGATAATATTATCTTTGCCACAGAATTTTGTTACGTATAAAAATTCTACGATTTATAATCAATGTATACGGTAGAATCTTGATTTACAACTTAATATACAGCATCTAAATCTATTATTAGAGTATAATTTCTTCTTACCCATCATTCCAATGGTCCCCCTTACGAATCAGACGGTCAAATGGAAGAAATTCTTGCTTCTAGCCGACGCAAAGCAGGGTACAACTGCAAACTGCAAACTGTATGGGAAATATTAACGCTAGCGAACACACGAACAATCAAATCGAACTACTGGTCGAAATGAGAGCGAGACAATGTTGCTCGCGGGAAGAAAAAAAAAGGAAGATCGATTCCACAACCGGTCAACCTCACGATCCTGCCACGAAGGTGGCAGCACCTCGCCGCGATTTCTCTCGTCAGTGGCAACGTCGATATGGCCGTATTTTTTTTTTTTTCGTTTTTCTCCTTTTTTTCCTCCGTTCACGTTGCTGGCAGATTAGGCTAATGCGATGGACCAGATGAGATATGGGCCAGCGAATGGGAGTACAGTACTCGCATGGCAGGGGCGTGACTGTACCCTGGAAACGGTCGTGCCCGGGGCCGCAATCGCGACGTAAACTAAGTGCTGGGTGGAGCCCCGTCTAGGCACTACCTACTCGATGGAACCATCATACTCTACCTCGAATGTCACGGGGGCAGTCTAATGGTTGCCGGTCTCCTTGAAAAGGCGCCAGTTTCGAATTGCAGCCCAAATGAACAACGTAACAATTGTATCGTTTAATTATGGCATTGTTCGACCACCGTCTCCTTGATCGGATCCATCATCGATGTGCATCACGTCGATATCCTAATCGCGCTATCCGGTTCAACCCTTAACTGACTTTGATGCAATCCGGACTTTGATTTGTCGATAAATCAACATTTTTGTATTTTATTTTTGTTTCTTTTATTTCTTCTTTTTTTTAATTTTTTCTGATATTTTTGACGAGATAACACGAGAAAAACACTGTGTGTCTGTAGTTATAACAGAAATGTTTTATTGGTACCAGAACTGGTTTGTATCTTCAGCAACTTTGAATCGTCATCCGTTCAAACAGTAGATCGCAAATAGCATGTAGTGCTATTAGGGCATCATCATTCACGTTGATTTATTCGTATAATGCGGCATGTGACGAAAGAACATCCATTTTCATCCAACAAGCCGATATAACAATTCTGTTGAAATCCACGATAATATTTGACAGATAACATCTATTTGAATCTGAAACAAGAAAACATATTTTCTAATTATTGTTAGAAATTTAATATAATAATTCTAATCATTTTTATAAAAAATAATAAGAAAATTAGTAAAAGCACAGATGTGAGATAAAGACGCGGATGCATTAATCATTGCAAAAGGAATAATTAAAACGACGCAAATATGTGCGCATAATAAACCAAACTTTGCAACAGTATCGATGTGTAACGTGAGAAAAAAAAACATCGGCAGAATCCTCTCAATTTATATTCGCGATACTACTTACGTCACGCCCCGGTTCCTCTCGCGAAGGTTTATTGAATCCACGAGATCGCGATATTTTTTAACGGGGAACAATGAGAGGCGAATGTATTTGCGCCAATCTCGCGTACAATGCATCCCAATGACCCCGAGTGAGAGAGATTTTAAAAAAACGCCCGTCCGTCGAACAAACACTTTTCAGTCTATCAGCCCCCGCGCGGCAGTTTTTCATGTCCCGTTTACTCGTTCCAACCCCTTGCTCATTCCCACGCCATTCGTCTGTCTACCGATATTCGTCGGTAGGGCCATATCTCCCGGCTACTTTTCAATTTCATTCGACGAGCACCCCCGTTCTTCCCCCCCCCCCCGCCCCTCCCCACCCCCAGCCGCCCGTGTCATCCAATTCTGAACGACATAAATTCGATAAGTTTTTATTATTTAGCATATCTGCGTACAGCCAGCGTATAGAGCGCGACGTCGTCACCTGGAATCCCGTCGAGAGGCCGCGGAGAGGCCGCTTGGTAGAAGAGCGACGCGACTACGTTGCGGAGAAGGAGAAAGAGAGATGGAGAAAGAGAGATGGAGAATAGAGGGGTGGAGGGACCCTGAAGAGAGTGGCGCAGCGGCGAAATTTCTGTCGCGAGGCTACGCGTAGCACGGTTGGCGGTCTCCCGGGGGATGCCCCCGTTGATGTCATCGGGACATCCGGGCTAATTGCGAGGATGTTTTGTTAGTTTCTCCGGAGTACGCGAGTCTCTCCCCTTACAAGGTTTTGCATTTAGCCTTTCTGTATCGGCGACGTATATCCGGACCCGAACTTCCTAAAGCGCGCAGAAATGTTGCTCCCGCTCGAAATAAATTCGCATTAACGCTTTGACAAATGTCAAGTCGTATCTCATTACCGGTATGAAAAAGAGAAAAAAATATCGATATAAATTCGATTAGATTTTTCCATATGAATATATAGAATTTTTTTCCGGATCAGCGCTATTTGATTTTGTGATATGCATACACATGCAAGAATATGTTCCATCCTATATAAGATAATAATGCTGTATTAATTAATTCACAATTATATATTACTATACTGTGTATCTCGTCTCAAGGGTGAGCGTATATCGAGCATTTAATTATAACATTATCACAAGCATGCATTACTTAGCCAAAATAAACCGATAGATTAATTGAATCAACTGCTTTCAGTAGACATACATATTAATCCGGGAGATACCGGAGATCATACATTGTGATGTTTTAGACGTGAACATTGATTGCGAAAGAGATGCCGGCTTCGCTTGGCGGTTTACAGGGCAGTAACGGTGTTCGGGGGATAGTGAGCGTATCCCAGGGAGGGTAGAAAGGAGAGGGGGTAGCGATATTATTGATTTATGTCCCGTTATACGTTATATATCCAACGGCCTCCTCCGCAACACACAATGATCCACCCGAAGCACACAATACTGTTTACACCTGAGGGTGAACTATATAATAAACTTTTTCCCAAAATTATTATAAAAACAATCGGCATATCCATTCGTACAATTTTTTATGTAATCCTTTTATAGAATCTTTATATATCGAAAAGATAAAAAATCAGGCTTTATAGATTATAAAATTTTACCAATTATTTTATCATTATATATAGAATGTATCACACAGTAAATAATCTGAAATCCGTACAATTAAAGAGAATACGAGAGATCCTTGTCTGTATTAAATTCGTTCTAAATCTGCCTCATAGAGCCCCGCAACGCGGATGCTTAAACCTCCATAAACTCCCGGTAATTGTCTACGTTATCGGGTATCTTCATCGAAGCCGATCATCGCCAACCGGAAGCGAACGCCAGCGGAAACGGTCAGAGCGAGCGTCTATCGCGTCTACGCGCATTTCCAGGGAAGTAGATGTTTGTGATATCAATTATCTTCGATTTACGATTTATATCATACACGTAGCAGCGTGTTGTATGATTATTGTGCCGAATGATACGCGGCGGAAATTGGGCGAGACAGAGAGAGAAAGAGAGAAGAGAGAGAGAGAGAGAGAGAGAGAGAGAGAGAGAGAGAGAGAGAGAGAGAGAGAGAGAGAGAGAGAGAGAGAGAGAGAGAGAGAGAGAGAGAGAGAGCGGGGCAGAGGAGACAAAATCGTAGAAGGTGGCGATAGGCAGCGAGAGGAGAGGGAGGAGGAGGAGAGGGAGCGAGAGGGGGTCAGCGAGCGGGAAGCGCCGAAAATTGATGCATTCTCTATGCAAAATAGCAGAAGCACGAGGCTAATAGTAGCCAGGCAGCACGCAACCAGAATTCCTCTATGGCAACCGCTTACCATTCCCTCTCTCTCTCCCTCTCTCTCTCTCCTCTCCCCTCTGTGTCAAGCTTCTACCTACATCACCACCTCCGTCACCTACGTCCTGGACAGAATCGAGAGCGGCATAGAAGCCGTTAACACTCTATTAACACTAACGACGCTCATACATAACAACGGTGGCGCTGCGGGGATAGAATTTATGGTCTATTAATGGGGGGGTTACTTTATGCGTTATGTAGTTGTAGTCGTCATGCCGACAGGTAGTATGACGTAAATTTTACGAGGCCCCGTACACACGGAGCGCCCGTGTATGCAATAAGTTACACACTCGCGAGACCCGTTATTAATGTGTTTACACTAGATATTCGTCGGATTCGGTCGGCGCCACTTTTCCTGTTAACCCGCCGGGGAAACAATTCCCGCGCGCCGATGGACCAAGTAAATTAAAATCCGCCCGTTAAGCGGAATGTATAAGTATAATGAAGCGTGTGTGAGAAAGAGCTAGGCGCGCGCACCACACTAAATATATAAAGACATAAATTTAGATCGTAGACGCGTAGGGTTAGCAGACTCTACAGACTAGAAAGCACGGCGTCTTATCTTCCCCTTCTATCTTACCGTCCTTCTAAACCTGCGCAATTGTATATTGATTCACACGATTCAAAAGTTTATTAACCGGATATTATTTTTTTTGCTTTATGAATTGCAATATTGCTTGCAGCAAAAATAGAGAAAAGAAAATTGATTTTTTTTTATTAACATTATGTACAATTTAATGAGTGGCCGTCACTTGGACGCAGTACAATTGGACACGTTGCAAATGGACACGTTGCAAATGGACACAAAATTTTGCACACGGTTCAATTGGACACTGTTCTTTTGCGCACCGTTCTTTTGCACACCGTTCATTTGGACACAGAAAGATGCACACCGTTTATTTGGACACAGAAAGATGCACACCGTTCATTTGGACACAGAAAGATGCACACCGTAATTTTGCACACGGTTCAATTGGACACCGTTCACTTGGACACCGTTCAATTGGACACCGTAATTTTTCATACCGTTCATTTAGAAAGTACACGCACAGACCACCCCCCGCCCCCCACCCGCCGTTACAAACCCATGTGGAATACCACTTTGTATTGCGCAATTAAATGGTGTCCAATTGAACGGTGTCCAAGTAAACGGTGTCCAATTGAACCGTGTGCAAAATTACAGTGTCCAAAATTACGGTGTGCATCTTTCTGTGTCCAAATGAACGGTGTGCATCTTTCTGTGTCCAAATGAACGGTGTGCAAAAGAACGGTGCGCAAAAGAACGGTGTCCAATTGAACGGTATCCAATTGAACCGTGTGCAAAATTTCGTGTCCATTTGCAACGTGTCCAATTGTACTGTGTCCAAGTGCACCGCTCCCCAATTTAATCAGCTGATAGTCTTCGATAAATATGTGATGATAATCGTATATTTTTTCTCTATAAAAAAATTTTTAATTTATTCGATAAAATTCCAATACCCATGTTTTCAAAAATTACTATTCAATATATGTATATATATGTACAATATAAAATCTTACATAATAAATTTAAATGAAACAATGTTGAATAGTAATTTTTTTATTGATTTTATATATATATATAACATATATGTATATAACACATATATGTTACACTTTTTGCTAAATTACCCTTGGATTGAACACGTTTGTGTGTGCAAGGCAGTATTACGCTAAATTTGAAAAGAACAGGAAAAAGCGAAAAGAGGGAGAGAGAGGGGGAGGGATAGAGAGAGAGAGAAAACAGGTGTACTTGTAATCTCTCGCGAAATGCGAGTAAACAAGAAAGTTAACGGGCTCACCGCTCGTCGAGTGCAGCGTAGTCGAGTGCCAAAGTTCATCGTGAGATCCTGCCCTCCTCACGGCTAAAGGAGACGCGGCAAGGCCGGTAAAGTGATAAAGCGGCCATAAATTCTAACCGCCATCCTCCCACCGGCTCCTCTATCTTGCCGGGTCTCTACTCCGCCGAGTCCCTTCGCTCACCCCCGCTTCGTCCTGCGCCTATACGAGGGAGGATTCTCTCTCTCCTCGTGCCTCGTGCGAGGCTCGCAACAACGTGGATGCACCTGCAACAACCGAATTGGCAAAGGTCACCGTGTATACATATATTCCGTTGCTTTAAACTGGTACATATATGCAATCTATTACTCACCCGACGATGAATTCTTCCGTCTCGCGTGACCTGGATTCGTTACCCAGTTCCGGAAATGTGATAACATTACGAGACTTCCGCCGATTATACTCACCTTACGTCTCTTGTGGCAGACGCGAATAGATATCAGCATCAATTGGCGAACGTAGTATAGACATATTAATGCTGATCGATCAATTTGTATCTAGCGTTCCTAATCATACAGGACGAGCAACGGTACAACGCAAATTAGCATAATAAAAGAGTACACTTTGACACCGCAGTCGATTATGTTGCGTTAGCAAAGTGCATATAAATCAAGAGTGACGTGTATGCATTTACGTTTCAAGTAGGAGATACCCAAATTGCTTTTGCTATTATCTCGCGCACGTTATCTAAATATGCTCACTTTAAAAAAAGACAGAATATCTATCCTTTCGTTTGCCTATTTCGATTATTTACAAAGCGAGCGAGATCATTCTAGATGTTCCATTCTTTAATATCGCAAATCGAAATCATCAGGTGCTTACAAAAGCATCATGCAATGCAATTTCAGTTCAACAGGTGCTTCGTTGTTCGCAAATTTCCGCACGAGTCTCGAGAAGCAAACGGAAGGACCTATTCTGAGGAAGCGATCCTCGCGCCATTAAAAAGTATATGAAAAGGAGTCTAAAATGAATCGAATCCGACATTGACAGTTGAGGCACATGCCGGACTGCACGCGGAGACACGCGTAGAAAGGAATGAAGACGTCCGGTCCGGCGGAAGGATGGGTTGCAGCTGCATCTCTCGTCGAGACGTCGAAATCCAATATCGCAAATCCGAGCATACCTACCGTACGTCTAGATACCGGAGCTAGGCACGCGGTGTTCGTTGCAGCGCAGGGGCGAACAGACAGAAATCCCAATAAATCATCCCGTCACGAGCCGTGAGCCAAGGCGGGGCCTCTTGCTTCGTATTAGCCAATAATAATCCTCTCCGAGGTGGAGGCCATCTTGGATTATACAATGGTTCCTTCCGCTGCAATTCGTATAAACGCAACCTCCGGGTATACCCGGGCTACTCTTTCGAAAGGAAGCCAGTGGCGTACTAATCGCGATATCCTCGGTAGAAATCGTGATTTCATGCCGAGGATCATCCTCAATGCCTCGCCGAGATTCTTGCCGATTGACTGTCAGGAGAGAGAGATAGATTCGAATGTGTTGTATGTGTGTGCGTGTGTGTGTGTGTGTGTGTGTGTGTGTGTGCGTGCGTGTATGTGTGCACATGCGTAACGACACACGACGCGATATACATATACGTATAATGATAAAGGGGAGAGACACGAGATACACACATCCGCTTTTTATACCACATCCCAATTTCATATTCAACCACAATTTATTTCTCGTTTTCAAACACAGCTATTATTATAATTAATATAATAATTATTATTATTATTAATATGGACAGATTCTTATATAATATAATACAATACGGTTTAGACTCGTCGCGCGACACATGATAGCATATAATACTATTATCTACCCCGTCGTCGTCATCGTTTTTCGTCATTATACATAATACATACTTCACTCGCGTAGACATCGTTTATCATTGCAATCATCATCTCATCAACATATCGTCACTGTCATACTCTTTATGTATACATGTAGTTTACATAATGCGAGACACTACAAAATAACTATATACGTTTGTTGTAGCTGTAATATATATATATAGTATATATCGTATATATATATTTATATTTAAATATATATTTATATGTATAATTTATATGTATATATATATTTTATATATATAGATTCATTTTATATTTATATCTTTCTCTTCGATTTTTATCCTTCGATAAAGCAGTGTTGCCCATGTTTGTTTTCGGCTGTTAGGCACACCTGTATTTAAGTATTTCCTCCGCACAATCGTTGGAACGAATGCATTGTACCTGGTCTTTTGTAAATAGGCAATGTATACTGTGTGAATTTGTATTTATGTATACATGTGTGCGTATACCGGTGTGTAGATGTGTGTGCGCGTACTATGTAGAATATATGATACATATACATATGTATACTTTGTGTTTTTCGGTCGGGGCAATGCATAACCATGGTGACTCAAGTGTGTAGCTAAAAAGATCGCAAACCTAATCGCGCAGATCGTACGTCATCGTATGTTTTAGGAAAACATGTTCGCGCAAACTTTTATAAAATACGACACGGCATCCCGCTTTCACCTAAATGAACCGTGATTTGTCTCCCCCAAAAATTCTCGTACAGCATATATGTATATCCGGAACTTGTTTCTCACGCCTATAAATCAATTTCGCGATCCCCAGTGACCCTGGTTGTATTTCGTAAAAGTTGCGTAAACACTGCATAGAGACATTTAAGTAACATACAAGCAGAACAGTGACGAGATTACTGAATTCGTTTTAGCGCACAAGTTAGAGAGGTTGCGACAAGACAATATTTTTTTTTAATATTTAAATGACTTTAAAAAATCGAAAATTAATGTCGTAAGCGAGTAAAACTCTTACGAAATTATTTGCTAAGGAATTTTTTATATAATCTGAAATTCACGTGCGACACACTGGAGTAACCGTAAGTACGTCAGCGGACGACAACGTGGCGGCTCTCGAAATATTGTCATCCTCTTACTCTATATAGTTATATTCGTCGAGTCACTGAGTAATTGAAAAGTTACTCGAGAAACTCAACCATGTGTGCATATCGTTACTATATCGTATCAATAAATAGTAATTAATTAGACCTCTGCTACCGTTACTTTGTAAAGTTTTTTTTTCTTTTTAGTCTAGTAAACAGGTACCTACTTTACCTACGCGGTATCGTATACAGGGGTCGCGGCTCGCGATTCGATGCCGCAACGTCAGACGTCGCCTTTCAACATTGCCCTGCCGATAATAAAAAAAAAGAAAAAAAAAAGATCTCCATTTTCATGACTAATTATATACAAATGCATCTTGCCTGCTGCGTGTCCTCCGGGGGCATCAGAATGAAAGTTAGAGCAACTTCGGTAAAATTCTTATTGCTTGTATGTATTTGGATATTAACTCGATTTTTACAAAAGGAAAGAGATTTTACGAGTAAAAAGTCCGAAGTCGCTCTAAATTGATTCTTAATCTGTGGAAATTTCTTTTTTTTTGAGGGGGGAATAATTAGTTTTCAATGTAAACGCACAATAGATACCATTAAATAATTATGTCTATCGATAAATAATTACATCGGTCTGGATGTCCTCCTGTTTTTAGCGTCTATTGTATATAATATTCTTGTCTCGCGTTTTATACGGAGTCTATCAGTCTTCACATGGCGGAACCTATAATCAATATATGAAATCGCATATCTCACGAAATGTTCGAAATAGCAAAAAGATCGGATTTTTCGTGTTCCATATTTATGGCAATCTCCTCCAGTTGCAATTATACGTAAGCGATACATTTATATAATGCCTTGATCTCTTCTTTTACATTTACACATACATCGAAATATGATTCAAGTATTAAATCAAGCGAATACAGTAAATATTATATAGTCAATTTAGTGCATTATATTTATGATAATCGATAACATTAAAAGATAAAACCAATAAAATGTGTTTCAATGTATATTACTATCTTTTGCCAATTAGGGAATATTGTGAGATTTTATCAGCACCTCTCTATTCGTTCATGTTAAAAATCAATATTGATCAAATATTTCGCAATTGATAAATTCAAGTTCGATGATAATAGTGAAGAGGCGAGGGACTTCCACACAACTAGCTTGATTTATACAATTTACGTATTTGGATAGAAGTACGATATCTAAAGGGTATACGAAACTAATGACACCTTCCTGAAATGCGACAGGAGGTCAGGAACTGTTCGGCGCATACACGTACGAGAACGACGTTTCGTAGCTCGTTGATTCAACGTTCGCACGATTAAAAACATGATTTTTTTTTTATTAATCCGTCACGGAAATTAAGGAATCCAAGCAGGAGTAAAGCATCGAAATTACGCGAAAACATAACTTCGCGTTATCGTTTTTGAACGTCGTTTCGTACCTACATGTGTAATCCGATAAAAATGATTGGATATGCGAGAGTACAACTTCAGCAGCATAGGATTTCGTAATCTCTACCAATCCATGTTACTTCATGTAGAGATACTCAAGGAAGTGTTAGAGTAATGGTACATATACAAATATACCTACAACTATCTAGAGTACATTATAAAAAATATTTATTGTATATAATCAATTAAACAAACAGAAAAATTCACTTTGCAATATATATATATATATATATATATATATATATATATATAACATTTATCAATAAATATTACTGGACTAAACAATATTAAGGTCTGAAAAGTACTCGTTCATTGACAAGCGCTATTTATATTTCTTCGTTTTCTTTGTTCTCTATTTAGTGGTAGCGTTTTGCGCGGATAGCCTAGTTAAAAATCGGACTTATGTACATTTTTTTCGCCGCTCTCTCTCTCGCGCGCGCATTATCGTGGACAATAATAAATAAAATTTGAATTGCGCTCCTCCCCCCCCCGTGGTGTATGCTGTATGGCGGTATATACGATTCTTTATTTATAGACAGAAAATTTAATTTAAATTCACGACCGCCATCTCCAGCTCACTGCGACCGACATGCCCGTTTTGACTTAAATCCTATTTCTTTATTTTACGAATTTATCATAAATTTTAGGTGTTACGCTTATCGAGAAATACGGACTATATCTCTTAGTGACATACTTCGTACGTACACACACTGTGTTGCATTTACGTTCAGCTTTAATTCTACTTTTGCATACACTCACGGTACTTGATTTAATTTATGTATATCTGTAATTTAATGCGCATATATATATGTACGAGTAAAGATAAAATATATATTTTGCATTTTGCTTCTCCCAGTTAATACTATATGAATTTCACTTCTCGCATTATATATATATATTTATATACTTTTAATCTAAGCAATAGTTTGCTATTTCGATAGATACAAAATTTCATTTTTCTTTAATTGTGTTCGCATTCACGGCGATCGCTCACGACGATTACTTTTACATCCATCGTTTTTAAACGTTTTTTTTTTTATTTTAACGTTAATATTATTTTATTGCACACTATTTGACTTTCTTACACATTACACAACCGAGTCAGATATTTATAAAGAATCTTCGAGAGACTTATGATCGGTACTATATATATATGTCTCAAATTCGAGCTGCAAACATATATACCATAATTTCGACAAAAAGAGTAATGTGAGAGAATAGCATTCGTAAGAAGAAGAGTCATCTCATAATTCCCTTTCTCTTTTTACGCGGCTTGAAATAAAATCTCCAATTCCTTGAAATAAAATCGGCATCTCGAGCGCATAGAATTTTTTTAGAACGTTGGTTATAGTATTGTAACACTTGATATTATGGCCAAAGGATAAGAAATATCTTCTTTGTGTCTCGCAAACTTGCATTCCTTTACTATACAAATATTATTATGTGATCCACATAGATCGTATGTGGATTAATGTACAATTTGGAGCTTACATGTGATCTATCCACAATAAAACATTCATTTCGATCGTGCGAGATTGTACGTCTCGTAAATCATTTATCGGCGATATAAACGCGTGTTTTGCTGAAAAAAAATTAAAAGCGCAAATTTTCATACAACTTAAAAAAAATCTCACAAATTTCTATAACATCTTTATATATAATCAAGTTGCTTAAAATCATAACATAAAATCGAATAACAGAATATAATGAAAAGGATGTTTCTCTTAATGAGACCATGATTCGTTAGAGATTACGCGAGCGTATCAAAAGAAAAAAAAAAACCACGCGCGGCAGCGAGCGACCGCCGCGGATTTTTCGCTTCACACACTTCGTTGCTCCTCAAGGACAAAGAGTTTTACATAAATAAATCTCTCGAGAAGGAAAGGCTGGTCAATCGACGCGAAAACGCGCGAGCTTTAGACCATGTATTACGTATTACGGTTATACACGTTATTTACGTCACTCCCTTCGTCACTTTTTTTCCCATTGTTTTAATGTAAAAAATGGTAAGGAGCCGATTTATGCAGCGAGACTTAGAAGATTGACCACCTTCAGGCATTTTCGACCGCTGTTCGTAATTAGCAGCACGCAGTTATCAATATCGTTTATTACGTATATCATTAATTGTCGTGTGTATGTGTGTATGTGTGTGTGTATGTGTGTATACAAGATATACACTAAATAATTATGTCGCGCGGATCTAAGTTTACAACACAGCACAGAATTCGCCGCGGCGGAATATATCGGCTCGTCTGGCTACAACGTGGCCAGGCCTTCCCTTGGTTGGATCTCCCGATACGGCGTAATCGAATCAATTCATCGAACCAGATCAGACACGATCAAGTTGACGAGTGCTCTGATACCGCTTGCCACGCTTAACGCGCTTGCTTTAATACAAATTGGCAAATTGCTCTGACTTGCTAATCACATATTTCCCGCGTGCGTATAATGTTTTATCGCGTAAAAACTAAATAAAAGTATTATACGGATTATTATACACAGAATGAGATACCAATAATAACTAACATCTTCCATATTTTTGAAACTATGCGAGGAAAATTTGTTAAACAAATGTGTTGCATAGAACAAGTATGATAATGATGTTTTATTTATGGCTGGAGTGGCTCAGGAAATATAAAGATCGTCTCTAGCTTTTTATATGAGAATATAATTCTTTCAATATATGTATATATATATGTCAGTTCCTTAATGATTCTGCATATAAAAGTATTAAAGTAAAGTCACATAAAAAAATCAATACTTTACGAGATATCTCATGATTTACTGTAACATATAATGTAATGTGACGTAAATATGTAAAATCTCGTAAAGTATAAATAGAAGTTTCGTAGAAAAAATAATTTATAAAAGGTGCATTATATATGTATAATGTTACTAAAATAAAAAAGTGTTTTAATTTTTTCATGTACGGTGTATAAAAATTTAAAAAAAAAATATATATAATTGAGTGTTTGAAAATCATAATATATATCAAAATATATGACTTATATGTTGTACAATCTACGCAATCGAAAAATTGCCTTTGGTTAAATTATAATGAAGCCATTATTAAGGTGCCAAGCGGTTTCATGCCGAAAGCATCCTCTCCTCTCTATTCCGAAAATACGCTATGTATTACAACACTTGGTAACTTAGCGTCATGTCGCGCGGAGCAAGAGTAAATTTTCGCGATAACTACTAAGAAATGAATTGTCACATTCTTTTGAGTTATTTGCTCTTACTATTTACAGAGCAAAAAGGAAGAATTGCAACGAATATGAGTATATCTGCTTTCAAAGCAACTCTACAGAAAATAATTTATTCGAGATCACACTGCGTGTCCGACATTGTAAAAGACATTGTACATTATGCTACGTCTATTTATACATTTTATAAATTCATTATCAAATATATTAAAAAATATCATAAAATATTATAATATATATAATATTATAATATTAAATGTATTTTCTGTGACAGTATTTTATATATAAATTTGTTCAATAAAGTAAAATACATAAACTAAAAATTTCTGAGCTCGCTATGAGAGAAATATTAGAAAATATCATCCAAATTAAATGTGACATTTCTAAATTCTCAAGAATAACGTCAAAATATTCAAACATCTTTCTCTAGACGGACACGCTTTTCAGCTAAAGGAAAACTGCTTATATACAGATTATATTCGTCACTTTGAGCAATATGCGTGATAGGAACAAATTTTTTTCCAACTATCGGTCAGTAGGTGTATAAACTATCTTTCACAATTTCGTGCAATCATATTAAATAACAATACACGGAAATGTATTCTTCGTAATCATCCCGTTGAAATTCGTTGGAAGCTTACTGGTTTCATTAAACGCGGACACGCAATTTAACGAGAGACAAAATAACGTAATCGATAATTACATATCATTAGCAATTTTTGTCAAGACTAACCTTGAGCGATGACGCTGATGAAGAAACGCCGAGTGACTCTGCTCCGCCGAAGGGCGCTGTTTTTTTTTCTCAAATTCATTTTATCATTCAGCACTGTAATCCGTTTTATCCACAGAAGACATCCTATAGCCTTTTCCCCACATACATGTCAAAACATCGCCATGACCCTTATACATTTATACATCAAATTCACTGGTTTCCAATATAATTAGTTTTGCACACACTTGTATCACTGTTAACAGGACTTGTATCACTCTCCCTTCGTGATTTTTCTCTTCCACACTGTGTGTTCGCTGTCCATCTGCCGTATGCCGCTGTTTACTCGAACCCTTCCTCGAATTTGATCGAAACACGTTCGAAGATCACACTTGGCACGAATCATAAATATCCTTGTTGGAGCCACCGCGGTACTAAAGAAAGATCTATCTAAACAATCCTCTAAAAAACACTATATATAAACCGCTTATCTATCGCTAAATACAGACGCGACGGACATCTTCGTACTGCTACTCTACTAATCGTCCTACGACTCTACCTGTGTTTACGATGTAAGAGAATAAATAATAAAATGCTCTCCCTAAAAGATTTCAACGCTGCTTCTTTTTTTCTCTATCATTTTCTCAATCAGATTCGCGCGTCTCATTCTTTCGACAAATTTAACCCATTATACCTATCACTCTCTGCATACTACCATGTTTTCTCACGCGCTCTACTTGTATTACTACACTTGTATTACTGATCACTCGCTCTCTCGATTTCACATTAACATACATCTTCATCCCTATATATATATGTATATATATATATATATACATATATCTATATATATATATATATATATACAAAATATATAGGTTTTTTAGTACAATTATTCGATAGAGGTTAACGCGGTTCTGATTAGCATGTGATCCAGTTTTGTTTTACGTTCCCTTTTCCTCTTCTTGATTAAAAATCTTGATCCACAACATTCATGCGTATCTTCGCAAATCTTCCGCTGACTCGTTCATACGTCTTCGTTTCATTTTACTTTTTTTTCTCTTCATCTATTCGTCATCGAGCGCGTTTACGGGTTCTTCTATAACTTCCTCGCCTCTTATCTGCTTCGTTTTTTTTTTTTTTTTGGTACAAGCAACATGATTAACACGACAAAATAAGCGTCATTGCTTACAGGGATTATTTGGAGGTCATTGATGAGGATTCAGGTTTTGGGTGGGAAGGAGGTAGTAGCTGGAAACAAGGTATAAATGACCCTGAGAGAGAACCTCTGGAAAGGAAGTTCCACTCCTCGGAGCTCTTTCAACCCTGCGGCGACGTCTGTGGTGAGATTTCAGTGTCGCCATCGCCCGAGCCTGGCTCGCCTTTCGTCTTGTTCTCCTTCTTCCACTTCATTCGTCTGTTTTGAAACCAGATCTTTATCTGCCGTTCCGTCAGACATAGCGCGTGTGCGATCTCGATACGTCGCCGTCTAGTGAGATATCGGTTGAAATGAAATTCCTTTTCCAGTTCTAACGTCTGATATCGTGTATATGTTTGCCGCCCTCTTTTCCTCTCTAGAACAAAACAAATTAAGATAGCCAATTAGTATAAATTGTCGCATGTCCCAGAATTATTGTAGACATGACATTAGCATATAGATATAAATTTATACATCTATTGTACATATGTTGTATAAGAAAAAGCACACAGGTCGAAATAGCTACGTATCGTGTGAGATATATTTCGAATACGGCTACTGATAAATATTATTAAATATTAAATATTATATCTTTTGAGGAAGATGGCACATTGTGCTTGCATAGATGACGGAGCACAACCGGCAAAGCGTACGGATATTTTTCCATCCGATCATTAAAAGCTACAGACGACAAATTAACCAACATATTTAATAAATACCGCAATCTGTGCGTCGGTCTAAGAAGGAGTTTTTTGTAAAACCTTGAACGAAACGAAAATATCTCCGCGACTTGAAAAGAAATCTTGGGATCGTAAGTGCAGTTCCGCATATGATAGATACCTTAACGATATCCGCGATATGATCTGCGGTCGGCGCGGTACACGAATTCCGAACAAGAATATTAATTATGGTTGCCAAGGGAGCGAGAAAGAGGCGATAAAGACAGAGGGAGGTAGTAAAGAGACAGAGTGAGTTGAGTCTGTGTGTGAGAAGTCTCACAACTTTACAAGGTATAAACCGCAAAGGGTTAGCCTGACGTATACGAGCGCGAGAGAGAGCAAAACAAGAATGTTTCAGAATGGAGAAGGGAAAAAGGAAGAGAGGCGGCATAAGGATGAGAACTTGAAAGTAAGGAGGGGAGAGGTGAAGAAGAAGAAGAAGAAGAAGAAGAAGAAGAAAACTCTCCTTGGCGAGCATTCGAGGCAAACGCCGCCCGTCGCGCTGTCGGCCGATGAAGATGAATGGCGGTTCTGCTCCGGAGAGAGATGGAGAGATCGCGTAGGTTCCTGAAACGTTCGACTAGACGAAGAAGAAAGGATAGGGAGGAAGAGCAAAAACCGCGCGTTAGAAAAAGAAAGGGCAAGAAGGGAGAGAGAGGATAGAGAAAGTTGGGGAGAACATGCCCTCTTATTCTTTCCCTTGGGCTACGCTCTCAAATTAACAACATACCAATCTCTAGCGTTCTCTTATAAGCTTTAACGATTTAGGCAACTTCCTTGGCTCTGCTGTTTTAAGAAAGTAGTCATTTACTATTCCGTCATAAATAAATAATAAATATTATAAAAAAGCGATTATATAGGTGTGTGTGTGTGTGTATCACGCGATCTGTTATATAAATGTGGACAATGATAAGTGTCCCGTTCTCACGTTTTTTATAAAATCGTGTATATTACAAGAGTAAAATATTATCACTGTTGACTGTCAAGCATATGCTGTCGACTGTTCTATGAAAGCTGCATCGTATTAATATTCATTCGTCACGCCGTTAATGAAGATCATGTTCTAGATCTAAAGCTAAATCATCAAAGCGTCCGAGAAATACATGGAACATGTTCAAGTGACTGCATTAATATATCCAGAACATTCCGATCTATTTATAAATTATTTATGTAGATTTATTTATAATATTTTAGTCATACGCTGTAAATAAATAAGTCGTATCTAATAACTTGATTTTTTTTTAAAAAGCAATTAAAAACAGAAACTATACTTGTCGAAGCTATTTTTAAATGTTATATTTTAAAAAATGTCAAAGTTCTACATATTTTTTATTGAATTTATATCGTTCTAAACAGCGTTAAGTAATATTAAAATTTTGAAAATGTCGACAGTCATGTATAACTGATCATATAGTATTTTTAAATTGCTGACAAAAAATTCGCGGAACACAATAAGTATTTTTATTTAATATTAATTTATCTGAAATACACACACGTCTCCACGGCCATTTCAAATAAAGATAATCCTGAGCCGACGCGGCGTAATAATCAGGTTTGTTTCGAAAGGTCACTTCGCCCATAAATCCTCTCGTGCCACTAGATGTTGCAGAGTAAAGAAATGAATTATTAAACGTTGCATCGAGACGAGTCTGTATTATTTATGAACTGAAACCTATAAAGAGCTTCCAAGCCGATCGATTTGAAAAACTCAAATCTCGATTAGGCGTATCCGACTATGAGAATTAGGCGGCGATATTGCGAGCGTAACATTTCTCGATGCTGAGGCATGCGAGGTTAATTAAAGAGACAGCAATACTTCATGTTCCCGGGTGCGTCCACAGATATGATTGTATACATGCACACGCATGAATAAGCGTGCTTGTATAGCAATCGCGATGTAGAAAGGATTACGCTGATAGCGAGACCGAAAACTCGATCAGCTGTCGAAAAATGTATGCTCTTTAAGTATGAATTTTAATCTTCGATTGTAGCATTTTATAAAAACCGGGAAAAGATTCGGGTTTTTTTAAAATTTCGATACGCGAGAAGAACATAACTGTTTTTTTTTTTCAGATTCCTTTATTCTTTAGCTTCAAATATCTCACTAAAGTAGATAAACAAGAGGGTTTTTCTTTCTCGGAACAATATTATTTCTCGCAATAACGCAAATCGCTGCAATTCGATTCGAACGGGGGTATCTCCGAGGTATCGTGTGACGCACACATTGGTCTTGATAATAAGAAAGTCGTACCGATGACCTAAGTTTGCGCCGGACCGGCGTAAGCAGCGCTGCCACGGCTTTCGCGGACGGAGGTGACTTTAAACGCGGGGCAATAAATTAACGGCGTTGGGTTACGCAAGGATCAAATGTCCCCTGGAGTATGCCCGGGAGATTTATGGGTCTGCCTTCACTGGCGCAGCATGAAGGAACGAAACAGAACAGAACGTACACAACCGTGCGGCTTATTATAGGCTAGTTGCTCCGCATCTCCACTTCTCCCCTCCTCGTCTTTGCCGGACTGGTCTTTCAGGCCCGCCGCAGGATACACGCAGGACTTTTCAGATTAACAGCTAGCCGGATGTTGTAACCCGCTAATAAGGTGCGGCCACCACTCGCTGCCCAATTAAGCTAAGCTTTACGTGGGCACCGTAAGAGAGACCAGACCTTGAAACGCGCTCTTCGATTAGATACCCCAGATGTACCCATTAATTTTATCATTCGCTCGCGGTATGAGCCTTGGATTATATTTACGCCGTTGACAGACATCCATATTAATTGCGCGAAATCCTTCACAGATCTTGTCTAAATATTTTCTTGAATAAATGCTCAGAGATGCACAACACAAAGCCGGCATTTAAAATCCCGTTCGTTATATTGCAGCTTTTAAGTCTCTATACGCTACTAAAAAAAAACTGTTTTTAAATACTATAAAATCAAATATAATTTCTAAAAAGAGAGAAAGAGAGAAAATATATTCCATAATAATTCCATAAAAATAATTTCTATAAATTATTAAAATTATATAGTGCAAGATAATAATAATAAGAAATAATAACAAACTGTTCTAATTATTTTAAGTCAAATATCTGCAATAAATCTAAGCGTTGATGTTCAATTTTATCGCATTTAGATGTGCAATTATTTATTCACAATCAGTATAATCCTAACGTCGACGTAAATTTCGCGCAAGTCGAATATCTCGATCGAATTGAGATTGAATTTCGCAAAAGTCGGCGAAGAAGAAAAGCGTCAGGCTTTCCTTTCTGTCCGTTAACATTCATAGAAAGAATTTAGAAATCCTTCAAGGAGAGAAACCAGAGTATCTGATAGGCGGTTTTCCCTACTTCTTTGCTTTTTTTTCGTCTTCCGGACAGACGAGCAGACAGTCGGACAAGAAGACGAAGTCTGAAAGAGCCTCGAGGTAGAAGGTCGAGATAATGAGCAGCGAGAATGGCTCGTCGCGACATATGCATCTTTACGGGTATCACTCGGAACAT
The DNA here is from genome assembly GCA_963971435.1 of Lasius platythorax. Lineage (NCBI taxonomy): Eukaryota > Metazoa > Arthropoda > Insecta > Hymenoptera > Formicidae > Lasius > Lasius platythorax. The sequence continues at coordinate 1,485,181 of OZ020542.1, read as the reverse complement.
TAAAATTTACTTTTTCTTGCACCTGCTTCTCCAGATAAGAACAGTATGGCCGTCCCGCAAAAGCTCAAGATCGAATCGTAACAGAGATTTTTTTATTTTAGACCAGAATTATAATTATTAACTGAACGAACAAATTAAATCGATAAAGTAGAGTTAATTTGATGTTCCGGGCGCTTGAATTTTAGCCAGACATCGAATAGAAAATTAAACCACGACCTCCATATCGTTCACAATTGCCTCCATGGCGGAGCTCCAAAAGCAAACGGTCCCAGGATTTCTGTGGATTCATTCATCATCATCATCCGTCCCTTCCACCTCCTCCTACCGCCTCTCTGTCTCGTACGAACACATGCATATACTTATACGTGCGTAAACGCACACGTACACACACACACACACACATACACATGTTCTCTTGTCTTCTACTTTTTTTAGCTCCTCCTTTTCTGCCCCTTTTGAACTCCATCGCTTTTCGAATATCTCACGAAGCCGCCATCATTATGGCCACCAATCTCGTGAACGGCTAGTTGGATTATAATAAAATGCACTTCATATTCAGATTGTCTTTTTGTCCGACGTGCTCTATCTGGATCTGCTAATTCGTTTCCCAAATGACTACACACTTTATATATACATTAAACTTGCATTAAGTATTATTTGTTTTCATCACGCTTTATGAAATTTTCTCACATGATTTTGAAATTGTGTATGTGTATTTATATTTATTTATTATTTTGTGAACCTACGTATTTGTATTTATACTAGCTGGCGTTTGTTCCTCGCGCGCTTCGCGCGCTCGATACGCACGTTTTTATTGATATCCATATCTTGAGAACTACTGACGTTAGGAGCAAGAAATTTGGCACGTAAACTTACTTTATAATGAAGATTTAAAATGTAAATTTTTACTTTTCTAACATCTTCGGTTTTTGAGATATAGGTATCCTTATAAAAAAATTCACCCCCCCTTTTTCATCTCCCTTAACTGGATTTTCAGAAAATGGTAAAACACGTGTTTCTTTATTTTTAAAGAAGAATCTAAATACCAATTTTCACGTCTGTAACATCTTCGGTTTTTGAGATATAGGTATCCTCATAAAAAAATTCATCCCCCTTTTCACCCCCTTAGGGACGGAATTTCCGAAAATCCTTCCTTAGTGGGTGCCTACGTCATAAAAACAATGTACCTTCCAAATTTCACGTTCCTAGGTTAAACGGTTTGAGTTGGACGTTGATCAGTCAGTCAGTCAGGACTTCTTCTTTTATATATATAGAAAAATAAAATATTTTTATGCGCAACTTGATATTCATTGATAGTACATCCTATATGATTATTCAATTCAATATTAATTATAATATTTCTTCCGTTATTAATAAAGAAGTGCGTATTAAGAAAAAAAAATCCAAGAGATATTTCACGACATTAGAAAAGCTGTACATTTAATTGGATTCTCTTACTATCTTTTGCCAATAACATATGTTCCGTGTCACGCCAATTTATTTGCAATATACATGTTCTAAACTTTGTCTCAGTATACGAGAGTGCAGTAACAGAAGCTTTACACGTACATAACTGTGTCACGACATGCTTATTTGCCGATTGAGAATACACGAAGGGACGAGGGAAAGAGCGGGGATGTCATAAATCTTTTCGCACAGAGGATTGCAATTATCTCATGCATTAAAAGCATCGCCGGTATCGATGGTCAAATTCTTTTTCTTGGGTCAACACATGGAATGCTTAACGTTACAAAGTATCACGACCGTTGCGTTATCAAAGATGAAAAAGATATATATCGAAATATTTTCGAATCTTAACAAAATTTTACATATAGTAATATTTTTGTACAACTGTTTTTTCTATTAAAGAAAACATTAAAAAATCATTAAACTGCGTGATGTTAATATTTTCCCTGTAAATAATTCTAGCAAAATTCTTATACAAAAATAAAACAAAATGGAGAATTTCTATCGTGCAATATGTATTCGCAGAAATGTTTCGAGATCTTTGGCATTAACAATAAGCAAGTATCTATGCACAGACTCACATTCGTCATTTTATTTACTTACTATCTATATCATAATTTGTCAGCTTGTGTAACGCGTTTCACGAGGAGATGCCAAAATTTCGACAATTTCGCTAAATAAATGTTCCAACGGCACTTGCGTATATAAAATAAACTATGCATGATTCATGAATGTCTAATTATAGCATGTTTAACTCATGTTGCATTTTATGATACAGAAAACGTGTGAAATATATAAAAATTAGTTAAATATATAAAAATATTTATTCTATCGTCTCTCATGATACTCAACACTTTAAAAATATTAATTCTATGTTTGAATCTTAAGATAGCAACAAAATATAAATATACAGGAAATTTTAAAAGCGTGTAAAAAAATCTTGAGAAATTATTATTATAAAAATGAGATGAGAGAACAAGACACGGAGCATTCTTAAACGTGCCGACATCTGTGAGCATATTCAGGGACTCGGGCCGTTTTCTTCGTTTAACTGGTAGTAAACTACGAGCCACGGCATCGTCATAACTGTACTGTTTATCGGCCAATCCTGAAGCAGATACTTGGGATCAGCTTCTGAACTTAACCGAAAGATGGTACGAGCAATCATTGACGGAAGTAGATGTGTACTTGTGAATGAAAAGATCGAATAGAAGGTTTTGAACAAATAAAAATAAAAAAATTATAATGAAAACATTTTCAAAAGATAAAGCACCAATAATTAATTTTTAATGTTTTTTCTTAATTAAAGAAATAAAATTTTTCTCGATAACACAAATAATGTTTCACTTAAACCGATTTTTCAACACACGATCCAAAAATGCGTGGAACAGAAAAGTCGAAATTTATAAAAACAAGAAATGAAAACGAGTCAGTTTAAATATTTGATCGTGTTGACACCTATACACATACCTTTAATCACTTTCTTCTTGTTTTTCAAACGTAACTCATAAATGTTATCATACATAAAAAATTAATCACACATTAAAAACTTAATCACTCTTAAAAATATAATTACACTTAATCACGTTGAAAATTTAATTACAAATACTTGATCTGTACTTTATCTTTACTCGAAGATACGGAAAGAAACTGCTTCTACGAGAAACCACGAGCGACTGAAAAGTTAGAAAAGCCAAAAATTAAGAGTGGTTCACTATAATTTTTTTCTCAGGCGGAAACAACCTGGCAGGATTAGGCAATAGAGACATCGCTTTTCCAGTATGGGAAACCATCAATCAGTAAGAAAACGAGAAGATGAACATGAAGAATCAGCAGGGTTCCACAACTTGTTCACAACTGTCTACGTCTGACAGCTTTCACTTAAGTGGAGGTGTAACCCTATTGTCACTTCATTATTACCACTATGAATGATCCTAAAAGTGTTGAGTACCATGAAAAAACGCAAGAATTGTCAAACTATTCTCAAAAACATATTATGACCGAACTGTGTATTTAAATATCAATGCTAATGTATTATTTAATTTTTAATTGTACAAATCTCTATATTGACGCGTGCGCAAAACGAGAGATGTATAATAATTAAAACAATTTTGAAATAAAATAAAACATTAACTTTGCTACCTAATAATATATCGTACATCGTGACGATAATAAGTGCAACGTAGATGCAACAAATGAATGCCTCGATGAGGTGCACTTTTAAGTATAATTATATTTTTAAGAGTAATTAAGTTTTTAATGTGTAATTAATTATTTATGTGAGATTGGATTTATGTTTCAAAATCAAGAAAATGATTAAAGATATATATGTATATATGTGTCAATACGATCAGATATTTAAACTGACTCCTATTTTTTATAAATTATATTTATAAGAAAATATAAATATAAATATATTTATTATAAATTATATTTATAAGAAATTTTTTTATAAATAGTTTATATAAGTTACAACTTTTCTGTTCCATACAAAATAAATCGATAAGATAAACTACGAATGAAAATGAATTATATTACGAATAAAAACGGACATCGACTTTTGCGATCTCAAGCGGCAATGACGACGCGTAGAAAAAAAAAGATATCGCTTATTGTGATCTGATGAACGAGCGAAAAACCAGCAGACAAGCTAAAAGGCCAGCGCAATAAATAACTCGGCTCGCGATGTATCTAGAGACATTGTGCCAATTCTGAACCGGTTGCCGTACGAATTTGGTCTAGTTTTGTGCGGCGTTGCATAAATTTAAGAGTCGACCACCCGCTACCTGAGAAGCTTCTTTACGAGACCTCTTCTTTCTGCGGTCACGCATCGAGCGAAACCTTTATTCTTTTGAAAGCAGCGTTATGTATTTCGTTTAACAAGAGCAGGTGCCGTGTAAAAACATTTTTTTTGTTAATAAATTTTAATATATCCTAGTGAAGTTAAGTGTGAATTACGTATAATTCTCAAAACTAATATTTTAATAAAGTTTTAATATTTTAATAAATTTCAGTGTAAATTTAATAAAGTAAAAAAATAAAATTCCGTCGTGTCATTATACGCATTTTATAAAAAATGTCACACTTACCAAATTGACTCCTCATCCAAGGGTACAACGGGCTTGGTAAGTTCGAGCTTGCCGCACTCTGAGGCGCGCCTTGCTGTTGTTGACTGAGTGACGACGCAACGACACCTTGATGCTGTTGAGCAGTTTGCTGCTGCTGCTGCGGATGCATTCCGCTTTGTCCCTGTTGCGACGTGGTTTGAGATTGTTGCTGCTGTTGATACATCATATGTTGTTGTTGCGCTTGTAAATGCTGATGTTGCGATTGTTGCTGCGGATGCTGCGACTGTTGCGTCTGCATATGCGGATGCTGACTATGCATTTGGTGATGCATCTGCGATTCGACGAGAGGAGGACTGTCCGGTCCGTCGAGAACGCTGCCCTGATGATCGACAGCAGCCGCCTGAAGTTTGCAACTGGCGTAGACGATGGGGGTGGACGGATGTCCGTTGGGAGTTGGCGTATGTCCCATGTGACCCATAGCAGGATTCGGGGACGTCGACCTGTAACCAGCCATGCCGTCCATACTTCCGTGTTCCTGCTGATGCTGATAATAGGCCGCGTTCCGCATGTCGATCCGATTGTACGGGGGAAACCTCGGATAAGGCATGTCCTGCTGACCTCCCGTAGTGGTTCCATAATGGTGGGCGGATACTCCTTGACGTAACAAACTCGGGTCGCAGGGATCACCGGCTTGCTGGGACTGCTGCTGAACCGACTGTGTTTGCTGAGGTACCTGTACGGCCGCACCATAGTGCTGCTGATGCTGATGCGGGTGTTCCACCCCGCCATTTCGCAGGTCCGGGATGTACGAATTCGCGAAGTACGAACTCATGCTACTGTCCCACCTGTCTCACCTGCTAATGTCACTTTTCTACGTTGCTGACGGGCTTTCCTTTGGTTATCCTCGGCTGATTTATATGATTTTTCTTCTCTCTCTCTGTCTCTTTCTCTTCGTATATTTATTTTGTTTTGTACTCTTGCGTGCGGACACACTGACACACGTCTTTACATAGATACAGATTTATCACTACAAAATTGCATTTCTCTTCGCGAATCTTTTACTTTTTTTCTCACTCAATTCATTTCATCTCACGCACTCTTGGCCAGCACAATCACACGTATATGTATATATATATGTATATATATATATATATATATCAAATTATCATTATCGTGGATCAAATGTGTACATCATTTGACTTTTTATCACACTGAGCTCACTACCGATAAAATTATAAACTGGAGCACTACAGAACCTTTAATTAGCAAAGAGAGGGGAGAGTATACCGCGTATACGAGATGGTGGCGGAAGATGTAATCAAAGTCCTTCGTCTACCCTGGTGTGACACCTTCGTTCAAAGCGCCAAGCCACTCCAGACCCGTTTCGTTCCTCTGTCCACCCTACAATCGAAGTTACGCCGCACCTGCAACACAAAGAAAAAGCCACATGTCACATTATATTACAATATTACAACATTACATTAAATACGCTTTGCATACGTATATCATAAATATTTAGCACAATATGAAGTGTTTAAATTTAAAAAATAACAATTATATAAAAATTATTAAACTTGTACTATTACTAACAATAAGAAGAATATAGATAAAATAATGAATAATAAGATAGTGTTAACAGTTTTGCAATAATTATAAATAAATTGCACAATATATCATTAGCGATAATTCCAAAGAAAACATGCCTCTATTTTTAGTAACGTTAAGGTATAAATCTTTATTCTAATATTAGAAAGTAAGTTATTGTCGTTAGAGAAATCAAACAAAAATGATAATAGCAACGATAACGTTACGAGGGTATATCTTGGAGATTCCACGATATCTAAACATATAGCATCACGGACGCAACCAAAAGCTCACTTTGCATGATCTTTGTCAAGCGAACTGAATGAACTGAAAGCAGAGTTTAGCTCTCTGAATGACAGAAGGCGAGTTACACATGTGCCCGTCACGGTGACGGCCATCGCACAGACGCCAAACTTATTACAGTGTTCTGTGTGGGCGGGCTAAGCGATCGTTAAATTTGGAAAAATTTCCATCCATTAGGCAGCATGGCCACTTCCCACCAAAACCTTCCCCTCGCATCAATCTCTTTTTCGGAAGCTTTGTGAAGCTACCGACGTATGTGTCGTGTGAAATTAGTAGGACGGACACAGATTACTCATATTTACTTATATTTATACTCAATATGCTCAGTATAAATTAACTTGTAAGTACAACAGAGATATTTAATGAATAAAGAAAGATCGGTATACAATTGGCAATCGATTCCAGTTTTTCTATGAAACATCTTTATTTCAATTGATTATAAAATTAATCAAATCTTCAAAACATATTTCTTGATGTAAAAAATATATTAAAGATTAAATCTTCATTTTTGCATACATAGCTTCAAATACATATATATTAAATATAACATAATTATTGAAATGTTTTACATTTCACAAAATATTATCTGTAAATTGTTTCGGAATTAAAAAAAATTATTACATCCATCTTCATCTAGAGCTTACATAAAATGGTGCTAATCCTGAATTGTAAAACGTGAAAAAGAATAGTAAATATAAATATATGATTGAGTTGAATATAAAACCTGATAAAACTATACTACTTGTTAGCAAAGAAACTGCAGTAAATTAATAATGTAAAAATTTAGTAACTAATAAATACTGCAATTAATATTCTGTAGTTCTACTTCTCTGAACATGAACATATAAACAGAAGTTAAAAATTATGATCCATATCAATTGATTTCTTATCGACTGAAGCTGGAATGGCTTTCTCTTCTAAGAGAACAGGTTGATCTGCCGATTCCAGATCGAAACCTTCTCTACCGACTGTATTTGATGTATCAAAGTTGCACAGCTTCTTCAAATGGAAATCATTAATTTTTTCAACTTTTTAACGTTAATAATTTATTAATCTTTTTAGTTTTAATAGTTTCTTGGTTCAAATTTTGGCTAAGTGTACATATAAAAATAAAAAATTAATTAAAACTTCTAATTACAAAGAATTTTCAAAACCTTGCATATTATTCGTACATACTTTGTTACGTATAAAAGGCAATATAAGCTTTAAAGTGTTAGTAAGTGATTAATGAAAAAAAAAGATCCATTAAAAACATACTCGTCTATCATAATTCGAAAAATTTGTTTCGCGCCGAAAGGATACATAAAGATATACACGTGGATAATACATACGTCATTGTTGCGAGTGGTATGACAGTGTGGGTGACGCTAGACACGGGATTAGGAGCGGGCTCAAATGTGCAACGGGTCGCCGTAGCGGGTGTGAAGAGTGAAGGGTGCGAAGGAGGGGTGAGAGGTGCGGCCCTTGGGAGTTTGCTGTACACGAGAACGGGTCGGACGCGGGACGATCGCGATTAACATTCCGGCCGCTAGCTTGCTGTTCGCGCGGCGCTTTCATTAATTCCAGCGTATTGATTCCACGGATTGATGAATGGCCGCCGATAGCGATTCCACGCGCTCGCTGCCCCCATCTCCCTCCCCCCCGTCCACCCCCGTCCAACCCCATCCCTTACATCTCTCGCGTATAAATTCAACCTCTCGCAGGATTTGAACTCAATTCCCGCTCCGTAAATTCCCCTTTATGTATTCTCCTCTGAAGTGCAAGTATCTGGATCCCATTGATGCGAACGACGTACTTTTCGCAGCTTCGCACTTTCCGCGGAATGCATTTCTTCAATTTAATAGCGGCAAAGCGCGCGGTTATCGTCAATGGTTGGTTTCTCAAACTATATTGGGAATGTTTTAACGAAATATATTGATGTCTTTAAATTAGAATAACGCAAAGAAAGAGAGACAATATCATATGTCACTTGTAGAACAGTTGTTCCTTCCGTATACAATATTAATTGTTCTAAATCCAATATATTTATAACCTAAAAAGGTATTTAGGCTTCGTTTGGTGGTGACATCGATCGGAAAGATCACAGACCAACAGACTAATTTAAGGGTCTAAGAAGTGCATAATATTACCGGCAGATGGCGATGGTGATAGCACGGAAGAAGAGGAAAAAACGGGGTGGAGCGTGTCTGACAGCTGGGTGGGTTCGGGTCCAAGGTGATTGAAAACAGGGTGGAGCGTCATGTGACGCCATGGTTGGATATGGAAGTGACGTCATATAGCTACGATGGCCTCTAGTTAGCAAAATGGCCTCTGGATAGAAGTTTCTTTGTCTCGCAGTACCTTATCTACTATTATACTTCAATCTGTCGAAAATGGTTGAGACGCCGACTATATTTTGTGTCAGGCGCTCTTATCCCGGAAGAAGCACATTATTTCTATTACGTCACTTTTTCAATTCTGAGAAATGAAAAAAAGCTAATTATAAAAAAAAGGTGAGAATCAGTTTATATCTGAGATGAGAATAGTAAAGAAATTGGTATTGTCATAATTATAAATAAATATTAATCAAATAAAAAATAATAGTAAAATTTGATACTTATTGCAAACCGTCTTCTTTAAGGTATAGGGAAAAGTATAGGGAAAATAACAGAAAAGAGTGTCGAGAGATCTATGTCGCCAGTTGATGTAGATCAAACGGCCGGTTCAAATAAACGATGTCGTGTTATATAGACCAGCTGTATCCCTAAAGATTCAGCCATAAATGGCACTTAGATTTGACGGTTATGGAACTCGTAGCTCGTGTCGGTCGTTCGCGCCTCGTAAAACAGTCGTAAACTAAGCACGTGATAAACTGAACGCTCTTCCGATGCCACGTACAGCAGTAGCGTTATATTAAAAAGTTACGAGCTCCTGACCTTGCACTATGTAACACGTAGTGCGTTTATCGCTAGCCCTTAACACATTCGTTTTCAGGTAGTTTTAAATGCAGACAAATAAGTAAAGATCAATATACATATAAAAGTGAAGTATACATATAATAAGACTAGTGAGACGTAATGTCATAGCCAATTAATAATATATAATTAACAATAGCCACTGTTACAAGTCATTAATATCGATTTATATTTTATATTTTAGTTAATGTAGCTACTATCTTTCACATTTTACGAATAAGATGTTAATATGATAACCGACTACTTTCATAATATGCTCCTTATACGCACACAAGCAATTACACAAGGTGGGCGCGAAAAGCGGATGCAGTAATAACTATCATTATATACAACATATAATTTCGAACAAGGTAGCTCATAAAGAAAAGAGGGGATTAATTGCAAGGCGATTTTAAATCTAATATTGATGCATATTCACGAGATATCACGAGATTGCGAGATAGTCTCTATTACGTAAAATAATCCATCCAATATAGAAACAGGATGAAAATATTTTTTCAACTCCATATTATACCATAATCGAATTTGTTATATGAATTCGATATTGCTGTCGTATGATTTATTCGCTTGGCGGAAGTACTCGGGCATTAAACCTGTCTGGATTGCTGGACCATTGTACAATGAATTTACATTTTAACGCGTTATTATACATATATCACGATTTTTAATGATGCTGAAAATTACGCATATACATATGTATAACAAGGATAAAAGAACGATTTAATTATTACATTTGGTCAACATTTAATTTTTTCAGTATTATTTTAATATGCGATATCAATATGCTATTAATTGTATCAAGAGTACAAATAAAAACTTTACTCTTTTAAAATATAATCTTATATTAAAATTAAACTTGATAAGTCAATGAGTCATCTTTTTATTATACAAGTACGATATTTGCGTTCTAAAAATTAAACACGTAAGAATTAAATAATGCCGTGTGCTAAATATATTACCATATAATACAAGATATTGTAGAAGAGAAGGAGAAGAAATATATGCCAACAAACGACCACGCTAGATTTAGCAAGGAACGCGGCGGCAGCATCTCGAAGATACCGTTACGCGCATTAGAAGATGTCCAGTTGGCGGGAGGTCGTGGCGGCATTAAAGGGTGTTCGCGATCAAGGATTCCGGCGCACACACGAGCACAGATACACACGCACACACGTATTCGGACGGTATCGGTATCCTGATTCTTGTAACGTTGACTGCGAGTATGTGTGCGTATGCGCTTCCACGTGTTGTGTGAGCGTGCGTGTGTGAGGCCGGCGCAACGATAAACACACGAGCCACGCGCGCCGTGTGTGCGAGCGGATCAGTCGACACGCATGTGCGATTAGCATAATCGAGTCGGGCTGCAGGGAACCAGTTTGCAAGGCCACTGAAAAGCCGGCCGATTCCCCGTCTATCGGCGGGCGCGCACGATCCATCCGCAGCGCCGATAACGTCAGCTGAATGCGAGATCGAGGATGGTGCGGCCCCGCTCGCGCCACGGATTGCGAATGGAGTGCGAACGGGTGTTACGTGAGCTTTCTCTCTCTCGAATTACGAGAGACTCCTCGATAAGAACCTGGCCGTATAACTTGCCACTTAATACCGTATAATGGCTATCTATATGCGTGCGTGATTGCGCGCGTGCGATATAATACTGTGCTATTCAAATTCCGATGAATGACGAGAAATTATGCTGATAGCGTATTACCTAATGAAGAGACTTTCAACCAACTTTCTTAAAACATTAATGTGATAAATAGCGTCGGTTTTTAATGAGTCGTTAAAATTACGATGATTTTTTAGCTATCGCCAACGCGGTATATTAAATATTGCGCGAAGGAATATTGAATATATTTATATACATATACAGGGTGTCCCAGACTTACCGTATCACCCGTTAACGACAGATTCCTGAGGTTATTTGGAGACGATTTTTCCTCAACGAAAATGTCGAGACACCAATAATTTTCGAGTTATAAGTGATTGAAAATAAAGGGCTATTTGAAAACTAAGCTTTATGGAATTAAAATATTAACAAAACTACATTCTTCAGTTAATTTCAGGTCGAGTTTAATTTAATAGAATTTTAATTTAAGGTTTAGTTACAAAGATATATGATGACAAAAATTGGGAGCTTGCAAAAAACGATGACCTCCCTCGACATTTTCATTGAGGAAAAATCGTCTCCAAATAACCTCAGGAATCTGTCATTAACGGGTGATACGGTAAGTCTGGGACACCCAGTATAAACAAAGAAATTTACTTGCTATAAAAAAATTGATATTATTTATCCTGATAAATGTTGATGTAGTTGTCTATTAAAATTTGATGTTAATTATTTCGTAATATGCATATATAAATTGCAAATTGTCTCTGATAATATTTCGCAATATTTTGTAATATATATAAATTCTGGTTTTATTAGTTGCTCTTAAATGTAAATGAGAGAGCATGTTGACTTTCTAATTAGATGTAATGTAAAAAGATTACACTTTAATAAGAGGATAAGAGAAAATAGACATATCTCAAAAAACCCGAACGCAGTCTTTTTAAATGAAATCCATTCATCTTAGGCTTATCCAAGTTCATCGAGAGCAAAGGAACCTTTTACATCTATACCGCTCACCGCCGCCATAATTCCTCTTAATGATAACAGTTAACTGACCGCAGTACTTAGATATAACGAATACATCTGTGCAAGATGATCTGTGAGTCGGGAGTGTCCATTCGCTTTTTTGTTCCTTTTTCATCTCACTCAGCGGGGCGATGGAGAGAGAGAAAAACGCCGTTTTACGCCAGTGAAAATTTGGCCTGATCTATCCTTTCAAGAAACTTTCGTGTGAAGAACAATACAGAAATTATAGAAGCGTTTACATTATTTCAACACGGTTGAAAAATCTTAACGTTATCCGTAACTTCGATAGGTCGAAATATTTAATAAACAGAGAGATATGTACGCATTTCTTTTTTTTATGGACCCGGATGGGCGAACCGTTCTCGATTTAAGGGGGAAGATAGTGCGGATTAAAACTGTCACCTGTGAACACAGTAGATAGTTTTCCTCGACATTCGTTATTCACTAACGTGCACTGTGTTGCATAAATGAATCGCTTTGTCGTTTTACTTTAGACGCATTACCACGAAATAACTTATTTATATTAACTGCGCATTACACGATATACAGTAGGCGCAGCGTATCTACACATTATATTCTGCAAAAAAAATCTAAATTTACGTACTATATAATTTTCTGCAACATAGTAAATATGTTTTCTGTTGAAATGTTAATTTCCACACGCTCCAATACGTGCCATTCATGTGACATTAATTATATCTATATTGCAAAATTACATATCTTCATATGCGAACACACACAAGCAAGCGATTTAAGAATGCAAGAGGTGGCGTGATAAACGAGCTTCGATAACTTGGTTTCCGTGTTTAACATACAGTGCTGCTTTAATTACGCGGAATTTATTAACCTATTAAAAGCAATTAGTATAGCATATTCTGTAATCTAAAGAGATCAGAATCATATTCATAAAGAATAATTACAGAAGCTCTTGTATGTTATATACCTAAAACTAATTACTATTACATACGGGAGAATATAAATAAAATTCATAAATGTGCATGTGCGACTGTCAGTATTAGTAGCTATTTGTAAAACAGACTAAAGTTAATCATCGTGAGAAAGCTTTCGAATATTTTTAAATATCTCTAAAAAGATAACGTATAATAATTTCTTACGAAATTATTACACATAATTGCAAAGATCAATGAACGAAAGAGAATGCGAAAAAAAATCTGAAATAATAATAATAATATTAAACTATAATAATATTAATAGTAAATTATAATAATATTAATAGTATTAATATTAATAGTAAAACTAGTAATAGTTAAACTATAATAGTAAAACTATTAATAGTTAAACTATAATAGTATTAATTAATATCGAATATTTAAATAAAAAGACAAAAATTCCCCTGTTTGTTTATAGTTTTATCGGTCAATTGATAAAATGCGTTACGGGAAGCGAATATAAAAAGAAAATAAATTGGAGCACGACTAAATTGCGTAAAATATATCTTCGCAATTTTGCGTGACTCCTTCCCCGCGGGATACTCGACACCCTCTATGGCTTTCTACCAAAGCCTATAGGGGTTCAATTTACCTAGGCAATTTCAGCTGGTAGCCGGGAGATACCGAGAAGGGTCTCGACACAAGCGCTCTAGAATTTCGCAACTTTCACATTTTTTCAAACGCAAACGTTTCTCGTCCGCTCGTCGGAATTTAGAACGCTTTCTCTTTTCCTTTAGACCGGGGATTGCAAGCTCGTCTAAAAGGGACGGCGGGTCAGTCGCTCTGTAATTCTAGTGTGTTAAAGACAAACCACATCCTTTATTTTCGAGATTTCCTTCGTAATGTAAGACGAGACCTCTAATAATGCCGTCATCAGAAGGGACACGTTGAAAGTGTTATACTCAATTTTGTTTTAGACGGGCGGAAAGTTAATCTTGGTCAAAGTCGTTTTGTCGCACGGTTTTTACCACAAACTTGAAACGAGATCATTAACGGTTCACCGAATGAAAGTAGACTGTTACCGCGATATCATCGCCCATAAGGAGTGTCACTCTAGATCCTGCGAGTGTTTTGAGGTGCGATGGGTCAAGGGTTAATCACTCCAGATTTCGCTTAATTAACGGAAAGACTAATGGAAGCTGAATTATCTCGCAGCCAGATGGTATCGCAAGGTAGTGGAAGTTTTTTAAAAGAGCCGTAAAAGTTTTACCGAGCGAAATGTACCCGTAGATAACTATGTGTCCGCGTATATGACGGAACTAAATTAAATTTCCAAGTAAAACATCTTGCGCACATCGTGTATCTATATAAATGCAGAAGGTATATTTAATCTAAATTAATTTCGCGACTATATTGTATGTTATGATTTCAGTGTGCCAAGCTATACAGACACAAATAACATATTTATGCAGGTTGATTTATTTTAATCGGTTTTCTCTTTAAAAAATAATTATCAAGGAATATTAAATTTGAAAAATTAGACATGTATATGGCAGATTATTGCATGAACGAAGAAATCCATTTGATTATATACTATTATATTATTCACTTGTTTAAATTCAATATAATTTTCCAATTATTTTAACAATGAGTTATCTTGTATATAAAAAATTAATATATCTATGATGTAAAGACGTAAAATTTTGTGATTGACGTCGCAATTTATCTTATTATATTGACTATTTTCATTTATCGTAACGCACTTTCCCGTAATTTAAATTAGATAATCAAGATTCATGATCCAAACTAGTTACTTTCCGGAGGGACAATGTAGAAAGGGTAGACACTCGGATAATTCATAATTTACGCATATGTGGGTAACCGATGAGACGAGAGCTGCACGTGGCTACGTAACACCAAGGGAATCCTTTGTTATAACGGATTTTTAAAGTTTACGTATTATACTGTATCAGAAGAGAGAGAGTAATGAATCCGAAGTTTGATTTGTGCCGCCGTAGAAAAATTGGATGATTCTCAGGATCATTAAAAAAAATCATAATTTTTTGGCACCATAAATTATTCTACGCGACAAAAACGCGGCGCGTATCTTTATACACAATGGCGACAACGAACTCGAAATTACGTGGCCGAGCCTTTATTTCGTCGCAAGCGTGAAGGGGTATCTATAAGGCCGACGAGACACGGCGGAAAGTACAAAGTTTTGACGTCACCCTATAAATCAACCAACACACTCGCTCGCTCAAGACGTTGCACGAACACATCCTGGGTTGAAGTTTTGCTCACCGTATGTCTCCTCTGCTCTCAACGCAGACAACTTGTACAAGGTGAGTCAAAAATTTCGGCAGCATCTCGTACACACATCCTAAATCTCGCGCACACATCGACAACCATCAGATTTTGTTATTTAAAGCGTATACTGTTGTGTATGATCGGCGCGTGTTAGATAGCGTAATTGTCGTATCGAACGATCGTGACTCGCACATCATACACGCGTGTACAATTATAATCGGAATAAAATCTGCGAAAGTAGAGAAAAAAAATGAAATAAACACACACGAAGGAAACATTATAAATTTTTGTAAACTTAGTTATTTCTTGAACGAAATAAAACGCGTGCAATTAACTATCTCTCGAGGCTAATTTACGATGCTACCAGAGAATTGAGGAGAGCGTCACGTTAAGAGATGACACGCGTAGATATACGAATTTAAAGCAGACGAGAGATGGCGAGAGCGCACGGAGATGAACTATATGGCACGTATACGGCGAGAACGTCGGAATGTCAAAATAAACAGCGGCACAGGAGTCGACCCCGTCTACTGAAAAATTTTGGCGTCGTCGCGCCCGACGCTCTGTCGGCGCAACTTTGAAATTATCTCGAGGTAATTTATATTACGGTCGCGAGCCGAGAAAATGCACGACGTTCTCTTGAATTAAAATCGTCGGCGCGATAACGAAACGGAATTAATAAAAACTTTCAGATTGGAAAAATAAGAGTTAAAATAGCATTACTTATTTAATTTATTGTTACCAAATAATAATTATCGAATTTTAAGAAATCTCTCTCTCTCTCTTTCTCTTTCTATGCAATATTATAAATAATATTTTCTTACATAGAACAAGAGAGAGAAATGCGATAAAGTTGGCGACAAAACAAAATAAGGAAAAACTGCAAACCACGTGCAAATTACGGCGGGTTGCATGAGGTTTACACATTGTAGAAGATAACTATAATAGTTGCGGTCGGTGTATAGATACCGCGAGATAATCCGTTATGAGGAAAAAGTGTACGTTTTCGTCTATATGTATGCGCATTTCCCTCACACGATAAGATAAAAATAGAAGTGCATAAATATTACGCAATTAAGAAATAAGAAGCTGATTTATCGCAAATCTTGATCACATATATAGATACCACGCATCCGCATAGAAAGCATAATCAGTTTACTTTGAAATTACGCCGTACATCTTCGTAAGTGTGTAATTACCGATGGCAATGGCCGGCTATTAGTAAGAGCGCTCACGATTATCATATGTAGAAGATAAGAGCTATCGTGTTCAGTATATATTTAACATACTAATAATAAACTCAAAATTCTTAATTTTTTTGCATAGAGGATATTGTTCTCGAATAACTTACTTTAACAATTGAAAAAAATGTCGTATGCACATTTCAAAGATAGAGATAGAAATAAAATTATTTTTTGTATAGAATATTTGCAATCTGGATCAATGAACAGCCTACGAGCGAAACTACTGTAAAAGATATCTTGAAAGGTGAAAATTGCAGCTGCTCTTAGCTCGATGTCTCGAACGCAAAAATCAAACGGCAGGCAAAGAAAAGCGAGCGAGAAAGAGAGAAAGAGAGAGAGAGAGAAAGAGAAAAAAAGGAGGCATCGGGTGGGGTGCCATCCTAAGAGGGTGAGATCGAGGATTCGGCCGGAGGTACGAAGAGGGGCCGACGGTACGGACACGGTATTGGATGCTACCGGGGACGGGGGGGCTCGCGGTAGGGGTAGTTTGACAAGTTGACAAGAGCACAAAGGCCATGGCAGACACCCTCGAGCGAGCGGCAAGAAGGGAAGGGGCAAACGGACGGAGGGTGGGAACGATGGTAGGGAGCGTCGCGACGCTCAGCGACGGAGGATTGTCGGATGGCGGGGAGCCTGAAAGCCCCTGGTAGATCCGACGCCGCGAACAAAGGGTGGCTCACCCCACCGGGACCCGGGAGAGTTCGGGTGAACGGAGATACCGATTTACTCGGAATCGCGAAGATGCACGCATATACGTGTGTGCACGCGCGTGTGTGTATGTATGCGCCCGGCGTGGGCGAGTTCGGGTCGACTTCGCTCGACCGATCTGATAGATACGCCGCGGGCCTAATATCGAAAGTTAAGGGCGAAGCTGAAGCTCGTGCTTAATTAAATCGGAAGACCGTGGGAGATAATCGCTGTTCCCCGAGCGGCTAAGGTCAATATATGTGCCGGGCAATTTGATTCTCGCATGGCAATTGAAAATAAATGGAAATTTAAACGTTGGCAATCTTGAAATTAGACGAGAAAATCTTGTCGATAAATAATTTACAAAGGATTGATGGAGCACCGATGGAGAAAATTTTCCAAAATTATTTTCTCATTCGTTTTGTCAAGTTCTATATACATATATTATTCAGTGTTAGATTGAACAATATTTTCATGGTATTTTTTAAATAAAATATATATATATATTTTTTTTTTTTTTAAAGATATAACATGCAAATACAAAACTCATCATATATCTTCGATACGATCCCATAGAATTTCATCCCCGTCTCGAACTTGAAAAAGAAACGGGAAGCGAAAAGAATACGGGTTCGCGCCCGTGAAAGCGCTGACAATTTTTCACAATGGAATGCTGTACCGCGTGCCGATAACCGTTCAAAGGGCAATAAATATCTTCGCTAACCACCTTCTATAAGGCAGCCTCCGCAAAAGCGTTCCATTCATACCGCAGTATAACGTTAGCGTGGGCACCGACTCTTCCCGTTTCCGTACCCCCTTCTCGTCACACCGCGCTTCAGCCCACATTGATACACATATCGACTCCCTTATGGTTTACGAGCCACCGCTGTGATTTATCGCGCTTGAAAATACCGCGCGGCGTCATTAGAAACATCATTCGTATCTCGGAACGTCTATCATTCCGCACACCCGAAGTAATTCAATGATCCACGCGCCGCCCTTGTCCAACCCTTTCGTCCAAAGCATCGTTAATTCGCGTCATTGATATATGCGTTATGCGCTTCCGCAAAAAGATCTCAGAGAAAGAGCAGACTTAAAAAAAAAAACGAGAAAAGATTTATTAAATTTTAAAAGCACGATTATTTCACAGCAGTACTTACTATTTCTGAGAATAATAATATTATTTTAATAATGCAAAATACACTGTTGCATTTTAATTAAATCAAAAGTGCACAGAAAGATAAATATATAAAATTTTATATTCGCAAGATTATACTTTAGACATCAGCTGAGTTTTCAATGACTTTGTTATCATTCGTTTTAATAGCTTATAATGCGAACGTAATTTAGTCGCGCATTTTAGGAATTATTATATCAATTACATCGACAAAGAGTCGTTATATTAATTAGAAACATTTTTATCAAATAAAAACATTTTGGTTCAGTCTTTAAATTATGATAGTAATGTTCGCAATTTTTTTTATTAAAAAAATTTTATTAAATTTTCGCAAGATTATACTTTAGACATCAGCTAAGTTTCCAATGACTTTGTTATCATTCGTTTTAATAGCTTATAATGCGAACGTAATTTAGTCGCGCATTTTAGAAATTATTATATTAATTACATCGACAAGGAGTCCTTATATTAATTAGAAACATTTATATCAAATAGAAACATTTTGGTTCGGTCTTTAAATTATAGCAGCAATGTTTGCGATTTTTTTTTATTAAAAAAAGCATTATTGTGTACTTGGGAATATTATAGGATATCTGATGAACGATACGCTCTTTCGAGTGAAAGAGCAATAAGAATAGTACAATCGCTTTAGACCGTATGATACCGTTCGTTCGTACGGGATTACCCCTTTTGCTTTCCGCTCTTCTTCACGCTTGTATCAAGCTTCTCTTTCACACTACATGTCGCTAACCTCATACCTGCGCAGCCACTAAATCAGAAACGCAGCGAAGCGTCTTTCGTTCCCGTCGCGTCGCGGTGCCGCGAATCATCCCTCTATACTATATATAGGGTTTTATACTTGCTATCTCTGGAAAGGTAGACAGGATAAATGTACGGAGCCTGATTCGAAAAAGAAAATAACGTCCTTGCACATTTTTCAAGGCAGTCAATAAGATCTGCTTGGTACAATAGTCGCGGTAAAGATAAGAGTTATTTAATCAAAATTAAAAATATACACAATTCACATTTTTTATAAGAAATTTTTATCTGATATAAATTGGACTCGGGAAATGATAAATAAAAAATGATATATATGTATGAGAATTAATTACACATGATAGAAAAATAAAGCAAATCTAATAAATTGTAAATTTCGTAATTGGATTTACAGAAATTAGTATACAGATAAACAAAATTTTTAAAAAATGCTAATAGTGAGATCACAATATTATATTCATGATTATATTTGCGTGTTATAATAACTCGCAAAAATCGGTCATCGATATAGAGGAAACCGATAGAAAAATAATCCTATTACCTAATTCCTCGTAATCGCGCATGAACCTTTCTTACTACAACGAAAGACGATTATCTTTTGATAAGATTAATCCTTTGCTGGTGACCCTCGTCAAATCGAAGGGTTCCTGGCTCATTAAATATTCCTAGGGTCCCGATGCCGTATCGAAATGCCTCTTATTGTTCGACGTGATTGTATAGCATGTTACGATAATAGCCATTTAGCGACACTTGAAAACGCGCTTCTCCACATGGACAATTTTTCTTTATTTTTTTTTTTTTATTTATAACGTAACCGAGAGACCACCTAGATTCATATTTTATCATTCGATCGCCATCGTGTTCCCCGATGCAACGATGCCGCGATCGCGTGCGTGACGAAACGAAAAACCGGAAAGCCGGACCAGGTCGACCATTATACGGGATGACTTTCTTATCTCTTCAGGTAACCGAGTGACCTGTCATGCTCTTACTACTGAGTTACCTGTACGCTCACCCGCCAGCCACTAACGAAATCGGTTTCCGGATCCGAGGCATCCGAGTTTTCAAGATCTTAATCCGTGATAATATGGGGGTGTCGCATTTAATCGTACATTTATTTTCACCTTCTAAAGTTAGAAATTATAAAATCGCTTAATGTATGGCTATATAGAGAGATTATATGACAACTTCTTCAAAAAAAGAAAAAATAATTGAAAGTCGAGAGATTGAAAATTGGTGAATTAAAACCTTTTTAGACGATCTATAATTCGCGACAAAAATCAAAAGAATTGTATTTATAAATTTTATGTCATGTAATATAGAAAATTAAAAAAAATATATATATAATTCAAAATATATATCAAAATACATTAAACATATGATGCATAAAATTATAAATAGAACTCTGTCTCGAATTTTGTCGCGAATTGTAGATCGTCTGAAGAGGCCTTTCAAATACGAATTGATACATCGACTGATCGATAAACTGCTCGTTAAACGATCGATCCTTCAGTTGTCGAGGAAAGATCGAAGCGGTCGAGTCGCCTCAAGTCAAGTGGAGTATCATCTCTCGCAACTACGCGATACTGGTTTCTTTCGCCGAAGCAATTCGCGTTGAAGCAGACATACCTTTCTCCACATGATCCGTCCTCGGGTAGATCTCTCGCCGGCTAATATCGTCGATTCACACGCGTCCTACGCACACCACCGCCTCTCGGCGCATACTTCCGCACGCGCGGCCAAACTCCTCGCGCTCAGGCACTATCGGCTAATTAACATTACCAGGCGACAGACAGCGCGAGAGACTCGACAACAAGACAGGCCGGCAGGCAGTTTTGCACACCGGACGTGTTGTCGTCGTCGTCGTCGTCGTCGTCGTCGCGGCCTGCGGAGCGTCCTTATCAGCAACGCGCGCGCGCGCGCGTTCGCGTTGTCAACCGCGAAAAACCCGACAGGCGGCTGTCGGCCAGACTGTGCAAACGGTGCCAATTAGGTGTACACAGGTGTCAATTTGTCGACCGTACCTCTCGCGTCACGCTTTCGGATCGCGATCGAGGAATCTCCCGGCGGGAACGGAGCAATTTTCGCGCCCGCGTTTAAGCGATATCGCGCGCATCGCGATGCAAGCCTCGCGTAATGACGACGGTAATTAGTCCCGCAGTGAGCACGCTGATGTAACGGATCGTGTTCTGGAACGGCCTGGCTATTTCGACCGAAATCTCAGGAAGTGTGCTCCAACTTCTAATAAACCTCCTCCTATCCTCGACAATCTCGGTTCGACGTTAAATTAAAACGGGAGCAGTTTGAGGTGGCCAAGCTGTGATTGATCGTTGGCGATTCGCTGGCGATTCCTCTCTCAGACGTAGCTCGCTGGATAAGAAGCGGTATTCCTGCTCGAGTGACTCTTCACGGGATTATCAATTATAATGTCCATGTCTCTTTGCTCCCGTATGCAGTGCGTATAATCGAGCAGTTGTGTATCTTCGAAGATACTGGACTCTCGCTGCAGTTGTAATTCTCGACAAGTTTTCTCGACGATCTCTTGAATGCAGATCGGATCGCGTGCGTGAACCTGTGACACGCGTGTGCGGAGATTTAATGGGCACCCGGTTTCACTGTATTTGACGTTTACACATGCGACTTGTAATACGCTTGCGATTATATGCGCTTTGACCAGCACTCAGTACATGAAATTTGGCACATTCACCTCGTCCGTGTAAAAATAATATTTACGTCCACACGATTCGCGAGATCAATGATGATGACGAGTCTCTCGCGCTTTTCGACTCAATAACGATTACAACATTATATGGTGTACTTTCACCGTGTTGACTCGCGAAGCCTCTTTTGCACACCCGATCGCTACGTAGCTGACAGTAGGCTGTCTGTCCCCGAATAATACACACGATGCAACCCGCGCGAGTCGGCGTGTGTCAGAGCTCTTCTGACTCGGCAGAAGCACAGACAGAAACGAAACTACACAACGTGACTAACGGCGCACAGAAAAGCGAACGTGATCGTGTGCGTGTTCACGTGCGTGCGTGCGTGCGTGCGTGCCGGGGGGGGGGGCGAGAATGGAGGAACCGACAGAGAGAAGGCCACAGAGAGAGAGAGAGAGAGAGAAAGAGAGTAAGTGGAAAAAATAAAGAGAGGGATAGAAAGAGCGCGCGCGGCGGCAGAACGCTGGGATATCCACCACGCGCTAACCAATTCCGCGAGCGTCGCGCGCGTGCGTGTGCGCGCGCACACGAACGAACGTGAATGTGTGCAGAGAAGCGTATCCTCCCGTCGAGCGTGGAACGGACGAGAGCGTCGAGCTGTCAGCGCACCCCACCCCGAAATCCCCTTTGAAACCAACCCCTCCCATCGTGACGAACTCTTCCCCTCCCTTCTCTACCTCTGTCGCAGGCTCTTTCCCTTGACTAGTCGTTCCTCCATCCCTCTTCGGACATCCCCTCTCCCCCGATGCTGTCTCAACGTCGAAAGCACCGCGCGTCTCGCACGAAAATACAAATAATAAGGAAGAACTCGTATATCGACACACGCCGAAAAAAAAATTATCTCTCAATAAATATTAATGCGACAAAATTTAACCGCGTATAAATTATATATTGTTTTGTCGTTTCTTACTTTTGTTAAAATCGAATGTTTATCTTAATTGACACGCGTGACACGGTATCTACGCGGTATCTCGAACGGGATTTCGAAAGGAAAGAGATGAAGGGACGAAAAGGACGAGAAGAGATGTCCAAAGGGAGGAAATACGAGAACCGCCGGTACGAACGCCGGAAAGGCAACTCGATCCCTTTCATTTCCACTGACGCGGACGAATCATAATTCTTATTCGCCTCCGGCTCGAAATCATCCCCTCCTTCGGCGCTCCTTCCGGTATTCCACCGCGGCCTCGGCTTTGCCCATTTCCTTTCTGACCACCCCACTTTTCGCATCGGAGCGTGAACACCCACCCCGAAGCATCCGTAGCGAGAACACGCTCTATGGAGGAACGCGAGATCGATGCACGAAATCGAATGTGTGTATTGCAAAATATTTATTATCACCGTGGCATCTTTTAAATATTAAAATATATTTTATATATTCGCGCATTTCTTCTTCCTCTTCTTGTTTTCTTATTTCGCTTTCATTCATTCCAGTATCGAGTCTGGCATCAAGTCCCGGAGTCCCGGCTCCTTGAGGCGCAAGAATGTCAGCCGGCAGTCGAAGGGCCGGCTCACAACAGCAGGCCAGTTAGGGACAGGTAACGTGAAAGGCGTTCGTATGCCCGTGGATGAAGAAGTATATGTACGGGTCGACATTAGGATCGAGGGTTTGTCGTTGACGACCAATATGAGGGACCGCCATTGTTCGACACCCGGAGACTGACCTTTTACTAAGCGAGGGACGAGGAGTGCGATTTTGCTAACATGGCCTCGTGACTTTCATTATTACATGAAAGACACACCTACATACATTTTGCAAAACCGAGAACAATTCATCCTTCATATATATATTATCAATCATATAAATAATCAAAGCTACACATATACATATATTGTATATATATATATATATATAGTTTAATAAAATAAATTTAGTTTGTGCAATACAGTGGAAACATAAAATTATGAAAATAAAAAAAATGTTCCTCCAAGCTCTTTAATTAAAGTCTCAATTTTTTTTATATTTTAAATTTAATTTATAAAAAGATATTTGCGCGTATAAGTGAGATATCGAGTCGGCTAATTGTATACCAAAGATAATTATCATTTTAATATGACAAAATGAAGCATCGTGTTTCATATCTCATTTCTAACGCGCATTTCTATTAATAGAAATCTCCGTTGAATCGTTCCCAGATTCCGTCCGAGATCCTACGAGGGTGGAAATTTTTTTTC
This sequence comes from Lasius platythorax, assembly GCA_963971435.1. Lineage (NCBI taxonomy): Eukaryota > Metazoa > Arthropoda > Insecta > Hymenoptera > Formicidae > Lasius > Lasius platythorax. Next base: position 1,461,193 of record OZ020542.1, on the reverse strand, counting down.
AAAGAAAATGGAGTTGGCCTGCGTCCGAGCGAAGGCGACGTGATGACTTTATCCAATCGACTCGATTTCTCATCCGCATTCGTTCTCTACCCGCAGGCTGACCCGCAGTCCCAGGGAGGAAAGAGAAGGAAACCTAACCGGGCGAGGGAGAGAAGCGCCCATGACTTATGATCGCCATTACGGTACCGATAATTATATGCTGCTCCGTAGCCGCTCCCTCCTGTACGAAAGGAACGAGAGGTATATGTATGGATAGATGATATCCTGCCTGCCCGACGAACTTCGAACAGCCGACCTCTAACGTAACCGCACGCACATCAACCATACGCTCCTCCTGGCTCATTGATCGACCCGATCGATACCGTTCCGGTATTTCAGAAGAGTTGGAAAGTAATTGCCTTGATATATAGGGTCGATCGTTAATATGTGCAATCTGTTCTGTTGCCACATGCGCTGGCGAGTGTCTAGAGAATTTTCAGCGCGTTCTATATTATTATAATCGATTTTGTTAACGATGATTAATGCCGTAAATAATTTGCGGAAGAGCAGAGGGAACCCGCGTAAAACTGTTTTTATAAATCGCGGAAATATATCGTAGGTATCGAGGTTTAACGAATCGGAACCGTAAACCGATTTTAATATGTCAATGCAATGTATCGTTAATAAATTACGAGGAATAAAGATATTTTTTTAAGATTTTTTTTCGATAGAAATTAATTTTCGAGCAATCGATCGGCAGAGAAGAGGGAAAGATTCCTAATCACACGAAAGCATGAAGTAACCAGAAACACCCTCAATTGTGCGAAAATGGTGGTCGTATATATCGAAGAAAGGACTTGGTAGAGAATCTCCTTACGACTCCCTACGGCCCACTTATTACGCTGATTCTCTTACGGGAGCACAATCATCTAATGTATTTCGTAATGACCGTTACCGTATCAAATTGAGTCAATTAATAATAGATAGAGTACGCTAGAGATCTCTTGGACATTGTTCAAATAGTTGGACTTTACGTGTGGCGATTAAAAAGGCATTTTGCCAATCGCCTCGTGTTTAATATTCGTGAGAACACATCGGGCAGAAGATTACCCTTGGAATTTTTTAAGTGATTATCAATGGTATTATCTTACATAACGTATGTAATTTTTCACATTACATAACATGCAAAGATGATGTAGCTCCGGTTCTCTATAAATTGTGTCCCAGATTTATCAATCTTATACGCTAAATATTCACAGCAATAATTCGATTTTGTGTACTTATAATAATAATTTTATTACACAAGTTTATTAAGAAAAAAAAAAAATACAAAACGATTCTTGACGCAAGATCGCGTCTCGTTAACGGAAACACAATTGTCGGATTATGTTTCGGTCTACAATTGAGATCGCGTAACTTATTGAGACATCGCGGTGTGTGTTTAATGCGCCGTTACGTCACGCTTCGTGACTTTTATAGTAACAAATCGGGACAGCATTGTGCCCGTGCATGAGTTTCCACCACGATATTACGGCCCACATGCGCGCGTGCGAATTAGCATAACCAACAAGCTCAACACGGCGCCCCGCGCAGGATGCAGACGCGCCGAACACAGAACGTTGTTAGCTACATGTGTAAAGTTAAAGGGAGGGAGGGACGCAGGGCGCTCGCGCGCGCGGGAAGAGGAACAGCGGCGAATTCATGAGAACACACCAGGTGTATTCCACCAGTTCTCTCTTGATCTTCCGAGTTACGTGCTCCGACACGTATTCTTATAACCCCGTATTCTTTACTCGTAAATTATTTTCACACACTTTTTTTTCCTATTTGTATCCTTCAATCTATTGATATATGATTTTCACACACACACACACACACACACACACACACACACAAACAAATTTATTTTGTCCCATCTATATATTTTCCTTGAATAACATGCAACCGAAGACTGAACTTGTTCATAAATGCAGCTCAAATTACCAGTATCAAATGATAAAACACAATGTCATGAATTTATGAATCGTTAATTTATATAGACGATTTATACATTCATTTACGTGATAAAGTTATGAATTTCAGTTTTGCAAAAAAAATGGCAAAAATGACATTTTTGGAGTAGAATAATATTTTGTTCAGTCACATAGCATTTTTCAGTTTGTTCTGCTATCATGAAATCGATTATGAATGTATTAGTAAGAGAGTAATAACAGATACCTTCGATATTTTTACTTAGATCTACAGCGGCGAGGAAAACATTAATAATCAAGTTCGATAACTGAGCGAGGATAACTTTCCCCTGAAATAGAGCACTAGAGAGACATAAGATAGACAGAGTTTTTTCTTTTTCACTTTGGACGGCGCTATTACGTAACCAGCGACGCGCATTCCCTTTATTGTTTACGAGCGTGAGCTTCTTAAATTCGTGTTATTTTCGTCCGGTGTCGCAAGATGAATGGCATGCGGGTTTTCTGGCAACAACGACGCGTCCGACAAGTAGGAAGTGGAGTAGAGAAATCGAGGAAGAAGATGAAGCGAGGATACGGGGAAGCAAGGATACGAAAGGAAAGAGAGAGAGAAAGAAAGAGTTCATCCTTCCGTCTTAGCTCCCCAGAAGAAGTTGGAAGTTGTTCTTGAGAAGCGTTCGTTCCGAGAGACGGTGAGCGGCACATCGCTACCGCCTCGCCCCCGTATGTTGCCCTCCCCCTCTTTTGTTCGCGTTGTCTCCTCTCCTTTTTTCCAAGAGGCGTGCGACGCCTTCGGGGCGCCATGCCTTGTTATCCGCATGATGTACGACGCGCTAATTGCACTAGCGACGAACTAGCGACGATCGTGTTTTACAACGAAATCGATCACCTAATAATTGTTCGCGCACAGTTGCTTGCCCGACCGCCCCTTCGTCCCCCTCCCCGCGATGGTCAGAATTTGCTTAAGAAAGCAATTTTCCGAAAACGTGTCAGCACATTAGAATACATCTTTGCTTTTATAAAAAATCAGATAAATTTTTTCTGGCGAACTTATCCGCGTAACGCGGATCGAAATATCCGTTACGCGAAAATGGGCAACATTTTCTTTTTTTTTTCAGTTTGTTTGAAACGCGTTGTTGCCTTCTATAAATTGTCTGGAATGTTGACATCCTCCGCCGCTATGGTTTTGGTTTTGCGTCCGGCAACGAGATCCCCCTCTGTTGGCCCTACTTCCTTAGTCCGTCCGTCGGCATTCGTGATTTATCGCGACGGAAAATAGGAGAAATAACAAGGGACGTTGGCTGTGTGCGCGTTATACGCCTCGCTCTATCCCAGAATAAAAATGTACTTTGGACCCCGCAAACCTGCTATAACCAGGCGGTTTTTGAATCATGAATGGTGACTGTATCAAATATTTGTTTCGGAAGATTGAAAATAATTTTTTTATTTACTAAAGTAAATCGTTCCTTTAGCTTTAACCTTCTAAATTTTTCTCTCATTTTCTCGCTCTTCGACGAATTATATGAAAACTTTAACTTAAAAATTGTTAAAAAAATAATCAAATATAAGTAGCGTGACAAAAGCCTTTTCTAGTTCACCGATATCTTTTGCCTTGTTGTTCGTTAATTAATAATTAATGTGCGACCTCGCGAGATCTACGCTCGTTCCTATCGACCTTGGAACAATACGGAAGTGTGGAATGAGGGAGAAAGGCGAGGTCGAGAGAAGCTCGTTCTTCTCGTATTAACTTTGTCCTTTGTATGCCAGTTTGTCCGAGAAAAATCAGAGAAAGTTTGCGTCATTGTAAACCGGCGGAACAAAAGATAAAAGTTAAAAAATTTCATGAGAGCATTGTCTGTTGCATCACCGTTAGGTTATCCCTCGTCCCCTCGCCTTCCTTCTTTCTTAGCTAACCGAAAAGGTCTCGTATAAAATAAAAATTTATGACTTATTGTTAGGCTATACAGGTATACTGGTGAGCTGTGTTTCTCTTTAACATCTCTGGCTTGTTTTTTTTCTATTCTTTGTTTTTTTTTACAATTATATAACGGTATTTATACAACGGTAATTATAACGGTATTTTTTCCCTCATATTGTTTTATTAGATATCATTTATTTATTGAGTCACCGTCTCTACAAATAACGTACTTCTCCAGAAAGATGGAGATATCTTTTTACGATTTAAGCGAGACGAATCAACGTGTTATCCGAATGCGAGTGACTCGTCTTACCGTCCGACATCAAGAAAGTAAATCGCACTTTATTAATGACAGAGTCATGAGAACAGTCACACATGCGGAATAGTTTGCGTGCCCGCGGTAATCAGTATAATGATCAGTGGCCGAATTGACGTATCGCCGAGATAATATATATGACGGCATATGGCGGCAGATGCATTGCGCAGCGTGACGTGCTCTAACGCGTCATTGATAGCCCTCCGCTTCTCTCCCGCCCCCCTCCGTCCCCCCTTCTGCCCCCTTCCCGTTCCTCCCGTCACTCTGCCACCCTCCATCAAATTTTCCTATCACCCCAGACTACTCCCTTCATTTCCTGCCCCGACGATCCCCCCCTGCTCGCCCCTCGTACTGGCTGCCTCATCCTCCTCCCCTCTCATCGTGGAACGGAAGGGACGTAATACGAGCGAGGGGGACCCACGGCCAACCAGCGTCGTCGCTTTTAGGGATAAGAATTCTATCTGTGCCATACCCAAGCCCTTTTTCGACGCCGATGTTCGGCGAAAAAAAAAAGAGAGAAGTGAACACGGTGAGAAATATCGCAATGTTGACAGTTAAAGTTATATAGAGAATAACATGACTACGTTGTACGTTAGCGATGTTATTCCTTTCGATATCGAGACAGGAAGTATGTGGGAAATCGATCAAAATTGCATAATACAAAAATTCGGTTTATATGATTTGCAATAAAATAGATACAGTTTTCTATTTCATGTTCAATTTAAATAATTTCTCAATATTAATATATAGTCTTTTTACGATTTTGATCAAAATTACCTCACTTTATAATGCATTAATCACACGTTCTACTTTTTCGTAAAGTAACTAATTTTGAAAAAGATAGTCAACATATTTATACGCGTAAAAATTGGCAAATCTAAATCAGTTTATCGGTGATCGATTAAAAAGCAAAGCGAAGCTGAGATAAATTATAACGTAATAGTATTAAAAATGTAAGCTATATCATGTAAGCCTTCTAGTTTAGAGCGTTCGAGAGAGAGAGAGAGAGAGAGAGAGAGAGAGAGAGAGAGAGAGAGAGAGAGAGAAAGAGAGAGAGAAAGTATCTCAAGCCCCCTTTTTTCCAAAAATTTCTCACGTGCTACGTTTCGAGAAGTCGCGAGTATCTGATCGGTATGTCGATGAAATTTGTTGACGCGCCAGAAGAAAAACGGAATTGCGACGCATTGTAGAATGTCAGAACGAAATAGCCAGGCAATCACCAGCGGCAGTCGGGCCGGTGTTATAAGAAACCGGATAAATTGCGGTTAACACCGGAATCTGTGTTTTTTTGCATCGACCGCACACAAGCCGCCTTGAAATCTACTGCAGATCAATTACAATTAAGAGCGGTTAGCGAATTGCCAAACGCTTCAAGCACGCGGTGCAGATATATTCCACGCCTCGCGATAAGGACTTTCTCGGAAGACGTAATTTCTCATCATTAATCTTTGCTGCTCGTCTTCGGCCGCAGCGAACAACCCTGTTTACGAATTGCTCCGGCGCGTAATCTTACTTGACACGATGTCGTAAAAATCCATCGATATCCGATAACAGTATTATTTTAACTTCTTGGAATTTTACATGAAAAAATTGCATGAGTTTTACAGCCAAAAATTGCATCTTCTATATACATATAATCCGACATTTAAAAAGCACAACTTTAAAGTTTAAATTAGTCGTATACTTATCAATATGTATGCAACAATCATAGAGATTCTATAAAAACTAGCACTCTCTTTTATCCAATCTAATATAAAACGATTATGTTTATACAGGTGGAAAATATTGCGATAATTAAGATAACTCTGTCGGTCGTGTACCGCGTGCTTCGTCAACGCGAATTTTAATGAATAAGCGGAAAATGAATAACGAATTTTGGCAGGATCATTGATCGGTCGTTATGAGTTTTGTAATGTGACGCTCGAAGCGCATTTCTCATATGATTCGACGTTAATTTAATGTTTCACTTTATCCTTCGTACGTTTCGCGATTTATTATAACTCTGTCGCTTGTAAGACACACATTTTTATAAGAAATTGATGATCCCCTTAACCATTATATTCTCAAATTTTAAATTACTGAATGCGACAGAACTGTTGTATTAATATTGTACGTGTTCTCTAATAGAGCACGATATTCTATAAGTTACACTCTCTATTAAATCCCACTCAAATCCAATTCCGATACACCGTATAATTTCTACTTTAGTAAAATTACTTTCTAAGATGAAGCACGCATTATCGTTAATCTTCAGCAATTCAATTCAAAGGACAATTAAAAAAAAACATTCGACTAAACAACCGCTCACCTCCGTCGCTTCTTTTTCCGTCGCCTCCGTCGGCGAGGTCGCCTCCTAGGTTCCCCCCTGTTCAAGGGGGTAGTCGCTCTCCCCTGTAGTTTCAGGGCCGTTGCTGCTACGCTAAACTCGACTTCTTCCCCTGTCTCGCCTCTTCCCTGCACCGGGGGCCCTGTCTCCGCCCCGGCGCTGGGCCCCGTCGTGGCCGGTACTTCCCTTCGCGCACCACCTTCTCGGGAGTCTTTGTCCACGAAGAGCGAACGAATTCGCCGACAGTCACCGAGCCAGGTACGACGGGAAACTGCGTGGGATCAGAAAAACCCAACACCGTCGACGAACCATGTGTCCTTCGAGCAGACTCACTGTCTATCGGGTAGAGTAACCATGTGAGTCCATTCACCATCACCCTTTTCTCACTTTGCCCTCGCGAGATCTTCACGAACGGTTCTACGCGAACTCGAGGAATTGCACAGAATAACTCGGCACGGGTTTCCCGATCCGATCCTGATGGTATGTAACTGCTTCTTGAAGCGAGTCGTTCCTTGTGTTTCTTGTGGATTGTCTTACGATTGGAGATTTTGCGTGAAGTGATCAGCTGACAGAGCTGCGCGTGCTGATGAATAACGATAAAAAATAAGCGAGCGATCGGTTTAGCGCAACATGAAGCGGATCAGATCATCCGAAATTGCTCTCATCCACGCACCTCGCACCTCTACTCGGATGAAATCGCCGACGAAGATCTGAGTTGCTCCGGTTGGATTTTTTCAAGACATAGCAAGGATAATGTTCGCGCGAGATCGACCGTGTTCAATGAGCTGCGATTTAACATTGATCAACAAGATCTACAATGTTCAAAATCTACAATGCAAAACGCAGTTCTAGAACGATATTTTCTTGTACCAGCGCAAAGTCCAGCCTCGCTTTCCAAATGAAGAGTTTCCTCGTTTTTTTTTATATTCTTCCTTATTAAGATATTACACACGAGAATCAATGATAAAGCAGTTTGAATTGTCAAAATGTTTCTATTTACGAGGAGCTTCTCACAATGTCACACAGCTTCTCTCCAGTCGTTCGACGTTCTCATCAACATACGCAGCTTTAGCGCAAGCCGAAGCTCGATGATCCCGGAAGTTACTTTTTTTTCTTTCAGAATATCAGAGAGAGAAAAAATAAACGTCGATCCTTCAGGATTTGTTAACTGGAAGTCGATCGTCGTGTCGCTACGGATTTCCGTCCCGCTGCTGCAGGTTCCTCGGCGAATTCGCTGTCGCGCTTCTTCAAGGCGTACCGCACGTGTGTCGTCGCGTCGCACGAGAAACCGTAATCTCGAGTGATATCATTCGTCACCGGACCAATTCCGTACGACGCAGCAGCATCCCGTCCACGAACGGCGGTCCTCGCGGTGAACGGCGCACGGTGCGTGTCAGCCAGCGTCGGGACGGCTCTGCGCTCGCCGATACCCATGGAAAGCCGCGGACGGTGCCGCGGTGATGTATATCTTAAGCGGGAGATGCGACGACTCTGATCCGCGAATTCCGCCCGCTCGGTTTCGCAGCCTCCGAACCGGCGGCGGGACCGGAGCGCCGCGACGCGAGGCGCCCTGTGCACATGCGTTAAGCTTCACTCCCCCGATACACCCGCGTATCCCCTTCGGCGTATCCTTCTCTCTCTCTCCCTCTCTCTCTCTCTCTCTCTCTCTCTCTCTCTCTCTCTCTCTCTCTCGCTCTCTTTCTTGCCCGCTCTCGCTTTTCTCTTGACGCCCCCGTGATCCGCCACGATGGTGGTTGTGTACAGCGACCGAGAGAGTCCCGTCTTCCCTGCGTCCGTCTTCGGGGAGACACGGGGAGACTCAAGGGGCACCGCGGGACACTCGAGAGGCGTCCATCGTATATACTGTTACGCTCTGCTCCTTTCTGCGTCAACAAGGACGGCGCGCCGCGCCGCGCGTTCCCAATCGGCGTTCTTTGTTGCCGATTACGTCACGCGATTTCAATAACGCGATTTTGGTAATATCGAAATTAATTAAAACTCGAGGATTTTAATGTCTCTGCTTTTAGAGATATATTCTACGAAAGAACAAGCGTCATGCCTCTCAAATTAGAATCGTAACAATAGACAGATTATAACGATATCGCGAATAACAACTGATATAATTCTGGAAACTAGGGCATAATATATTTTGCGTTCTATTTCCATGTTACAGGATGACGTACGACGGTCGCTTTCCTCAAGATATTGGATTACATTTAATCATTTAATTTATCGTACGCATGCATTCTCACGCAACTGTGTACGGCAACAGTCTCGGGGGACTTAAATCACGAATCTATTTCTTTCTTTCGACTAATTTTAATCCCCAGAAATAGGCTGAAAATAGCATCGCTGACGTTAACTGAACCGCCGTACTCGCGCACATCGGCATCCACGTGCCACTCATTCAAGCTTCTATCAACCGCGGGCGTACGCGATTCGAATTGAATGCCGAGCTTTCGAGCCTCGGAACGTGCACGGCCTACGTACGTCGAAGGCCCCCGCGGAGAAAATTGCGGAAAATCCCGAGTCCGTCCACGCCGTGGAAAGCCGCTGACGGATTCGATCGTCAATCTTTCAGCGATCGTCGTAATCCTATCGGACGACTACCGACGTCGACTTGCGTAAGTTGGAACGTTCGAATACCTATCGAGAAAGAGAGAGAACGATGCGAGACAAACACGTTCCGATCCGATTATATACTCGCGTAAAATCTATCTAACGATTATCAATTTCTTTTATTAAAGCATACAACTCTTTTGCGCAAAAGTTCTCCGCTAGTCTTTTAAAATCTGCTAATTGATATATTTACTCTGAAAATAACTTTTATTTATACGGATCTCGAAAGGATGTTACGAATAGTTTATTATTCGTAAGAGCGACGAATCTCTGAATTAAAATTATTCTATTATAATTTATTAAAATGATAATTTGCGGTATTACACGGTATCCAACTATCGCGCGCTACAATAAAACATATGGAATATAAAGTACGCAATTAAAGCGTTGCATTATAAATATTAAATCGTGGTTTCCGTTTCATTCCCCGTCGAAATATCAGCTATTGTTGGCATACATTATTTATATAATGATATTAATTATTTATTAGCAAGTTTAGAATCTTATATCTGGCACATCGCTATACACCTATATAATTATCAAACTAAATAGACTATATTACTGACGCAGAAGATTTATATAATGTGTCGATAATAATATGATTTATTACATATGAATAATTGTAAAAATTTTTTTCAAAATTTGTTTTTATAAACCGATTAAAATATACTAAATGTGATATAATGCCGGTAAAAGGTAAACTAAAATATACGATAACGTCAAAATAACCTAAATATTAAAACATTATTTTATCGGAGACACTCGTAAATTATCGCGTACAAAATATATGATGTAGCACATCTACCATGGAATAAAAATTATATCTTTTTATCGAGATTTTTGCATTTTTTAGTTGCATCTACCTATTGCAAATATAAGCGAAAGAAGATCGTGCAATAAGCACAATACACAAAAAAAATCACGTATAGTTTCTAATATTATTAAATCGCAAATCACTATGCATAAATTCTCAGGTAAAGGCCGAGGGAAGAACACGAGTTTATGACATAAATACGAGGGCGTATTTTCGGAACGCTAAGTTGCTATTGCAGGTTTAACTCACTACGAGAGATTTAAGGGACACCGAGAGCGCTAAATTTTCGGACAAGTGCGGTAATCGTCCTGCGGATCGCAAGAAATTAACGGGACACTAAGTTGTAGAACGCTGAGCGTAGGGAGGTAGCATCGAGAAATCACAAACTGGGCAGCTACCGAGACAGCAAAAGTTCGCACGTCGGTGGCGAAGAAAAGAAAACAAGGAGGGAAGGAGAGAGAGAGATCTAAAGAACAACGGTGAAGTAGATAAAGACGGAGGGGGCATAAACCAACGGGCAGCGGCCGTGAAACAAAGCAGGAGTTGCCGGCCGTGTAATTGAACTTTTTGGGACTTGATATCTCCCTTTTTAAAAAGAAGCAGAAACTCCGAAACGGGATTTCTCTTAGTTATTTAATCGTGATCCCTTTTTCGAAGTTCCACTTATTAAACATCCTCGTATATTATCTCTATATCGATGTAGCGACAAATTTCATTTAAAAATCGACGCATTTTTATCCTTAGAAATTACAATACTTTCAAACAAGAACAATGGAAAAAATATTAAAATATATAAATCTTCTTAAATCTTAAAATATTATATTGAGCGTGAAATTACAGCGAGGTTTACCATATATTTCCGACCGTTGTAAGTCGGGAACATAATAACGCCGTCAATAGCGAAGACAATATCGTCAGCAGCAGTGTGAGAAGCAACGAACCGTTCATTTGTCCAGTTAGCTCGCGATTGTAGACGCATTGGGGCTACCATCGTACCCTCGTCTTGGGCAGTCGCGCACACACACGCACACACACACATATACACGCACAGACCACGGGCCCCTTCTCACAATCGGTAACCCCTTCCTTCTTCTACTTCTCTTTCATAGCCCACGCAACCAGTTGTATCTCTCACGATCGTAAGATACGCTCGGCATTCGTCCGCAAATGGTCGGGGATGGTTGCGTGAGTGTGTGCCACCAGAACTACGTGACCTAGTTTGTTGATGAAGCGCGTGATACCCGCGTGAAAATAAACTGACAATTGAAGAACGTTTCGATTTCATTGTATTATACATCGCCTGATAATGGGGCTTTATCTATCGACATTTTGATATCACGTTTGATAGCGCAAGGAAAGAGGTTTTTTCCGCGTATCTCGAATTAAATTTCAACCTAAGTAAGCGCTTAGGAAGACAACAATTACGGATTAAAGAAAACAGAGCATCTTGAAAAATAATATTTCAGAAATCTTTTAAAATTTCCACGGAAAAATTGCCATTGTGTATGAAAACATATTATGTACTCTACTTTGACAATAATTATTATTAACGTTGCAATATTGCGATACAATCTCTGTAATAAAATTGCAGTTAATGTAGAATATTTTTCATAATTCCAATTGAGACCAGACGCGCGCGATTAGTATTATCACTAGCGACGTATTATATGTATAAAAAAATATAAAATTGTTATCGTACAGTTTCTCTATATTCGCTTTATATCAAATATTCTTAAATTAAAATTCAATGCAAGAGCTGTATCTTTTTGGATCTGCAGACTACGTGCCAACGCGCGGCGATATCGCTTTTCCGTTTTCCGCGCAGAGCGTCGACAGTTACTTTCAGAAATATTTCACGAGAATATTGCTTTGAAAATTACGAAGTGTAAAGATACGACGATTATACGAAAAAGTCATTATTAGGAATTATATCGGGACATATCGGTGGAATGATGTTTCAGAAATTCCTTTTTGCGTTTTCATTTTCTCTAGAAATTTAACATGGTACAATTACTGTTTGTCTCGTGCAAGGTTACACGTTGTTTTAAGTGACGTAATAAAATAAATGTATTTTATTCGCTATCGTTGTGACTCGCGCTCTTCATTGGAGCAAAGCATAAAACGATAAACAAAATAGCAACAAATAAGCGTAACGCGTATGAATGTAACGTTTTTCACGCGTCACCGACATCTCGCGAGCGTCGGGTAGATTATACTGACGCATATAAGGGAGAATCCAGCCCTATGGTAGGAAACTCTCTGCGGGAGTAGCCCGTGGAAGCGGAGCCAGAGAAGTTTCGCTTCGAGAGCGTGACGGGGGTGGAACGAAGGGTGGCGTGGAACGAACGGAACCGAGAAACGCTGGTGAAGGAGGACGCCCGAGGGGGGGAAGAGGGGGCGGGAGGGGGGAAGAGAAGCGGGCTGACGACTAGGGGGGTGGACTAAGGGGGTGTAGGCGAGGGGATGAGCCCAGAGTTGGAGCGATGGCAGAGTATTGATTTAGTGGGTTTCACCGTCTCCTTCTATTTGTCTCTCTCGTTCTATATCTCCACGCGCGACTCCACCATCTACAGCCGCACGGAGAGCGCATCAGCTCATTGTTTCGGTGCCGCCGTTTCTTAGCTGGCAGAAGAGGGCACGCTCTATTTTTGCGAAATGAATAATCTTGCTTTGCTAAGGACATAGACTCCCGCTGTAACGACCGTTACTATTATACTTAAGCTCCGTTCATGATTCCCTTCGTGGCATAATATTCTCGTTATTCGCGGAATTATTAATTATAAATATTTAAAAAAAAATTAACGCATTCTAATAAATGTCACGATTGATATACTTGTGGCAATGTTCTTACATGATATTATGTTGAGTTTATTTCGAAATATAATTGGTAATAGCATGTTTTTTTTTCGGCGTATACATACTGATATCTCACTTTTTTTCCCACGTTAAATCTTGGCCGATAAATCAAGCGGTGCAAAAGTACCGCTGAAAGTTCAGTATGTGTATAAATTTAGAAACAGTTACCGATTGAATAATCCGCGGTCACACACAAGCGGGATGGAACGTAAAACCGGTTTTGAAAACGAGTCAAGTTCAGGACACATAAATCGCGATGTATCTCGATTATACGTATGAAACGTCACATTTTCACGTGAAGACGCCATACCGCGTGCCGCGAGGCCGACAAGGTCATTTAAATGCGAAATTTCTTTGCCGAGCGGCAAATGTTGACCCAAGCATTGATGAATATGTAAACCGTTTATTCAGGTGAACGCTAAACTACAAGCAGGCGGCAGCGTATCGATCGGTGTCGTTCTAGCGTTAACAAATATAACACGAAGGTGTACGATATGCAAATTAAATAGCGGGAAATCGGTCTAGCAACAGTGTTGTAGTTTAATTTAATGCAGAATGATCATTTTGTTGTACGATACAGTGTATACGTTTTAACTTTGGCATTCTATATTCTCTCAAAATAATTATGTCATATATATTATTAGTTTATAAAAAAAATATTGTAACTATTTCCGCGCGTCATATATGAAAATAACTTTCCGACTTTTTCATCGATATCAATGGATTATACTTTAGATTCTTACGTTATCTTATTTTATCGATCACAATTATTGCGTATACATATTGATTGTGTATTTTTCACACGTACATACATCCATTGATTTATTTTATTTATGTGTTCCCGATTCATTGTAAATACAAGAATAAAAGTATACTGTATTACTATTATAGAAAAAAATTTAACTTGAAAAATGCATAATAAATCAATGATATAAATTTATATTCGATATTAAAAATTATATATCATCTATGAAACAAAATAAATCAATATAATTGATATAATAATTAATATTACATCTCTTCTAATGCAAAATAATTTATATACATATGTCAATGTTAGTTGTAAAAGCACACATAGAGGAAGAAAAATATTATGCTGCAATCGTATGATGATCTAATTAATGATAGTCGCAACACCCACGTAACAGTTTAGGGCACACGAGGAGAGAAACCGAGATACTATCTCCATATAGTTAAGAGGTGTTTACAACTTCAGGCAGTGAATCTGTGGGTAAGTGGTGGAGAAGATGGCAGTAAATATTCCTTGGATGCTACTCGCCTCCCTCTACTCGCCTCCCCTCTATCCTTTTTCCGTCGCCGGTTTCCTTCTTCTTTCGCGCCCCGACCTGCCCCTCTCGTCCCGGCTCTTTCTCTCTCTCTCTCTCTCTCTCTCTCTCTCTCTCTCTCTCTCTCTCTCTCTCTCTCTCTCTCTCTCTCTCTAACCGGGGCAACATCATCCTTCGCGTCGCGGAATTCCAATTTACCCTCCTCGTGCCTTCTTTCATCCTCGATCGTGGAGCACGGTTCAAAACGAAAACACCCAATTGATTGTGTCCCCAGTATCCTCGTATGCCATTTCTCTTTACTCGAATTACGAGGGGTTTTCCTCCCCCCCCCCCCCCCAAAAAAAATGTGTTTATTTATCTACGAAATATAAAAAATAAAAACTTAATATCAAAAAATATAATCAAACTCATTGTTTTATGAAATATATTTTAATGTATTCTATTTAAAATTTATAACAAAATTAATGCCCTGAAGACGAAAAAGAGAGATTTATTTTTAGGAATAAATTCGTACCAGTTCAATTCACACACAGAAAATAATCTGATGTAAGCTACGAGCAAAGAATTAGATTTTTAGTAATGATGACTCCTATCTGACCTTTTCGGACAAGAACAAATATCAAGATGAAAGTTGCTTCGCTCGGATCTGACGGATTTTCGCTCTCCATCTCAGCTATTCTCAAAGGAATAACTGGCGAATCTCCGAGCGAGTTTCAAGATACGAAATTGGCTCCACACAGTTCCAAAGAAATGATTAAAAAGCTCTTTATAAAGCTTACAAAGATAATAAGAAAATACGTAAATACTAAAATAATTAATAGATGCAAAGATATCTTTTAGCTCTTTTTAGTGACTCTGGTGATTAAAATTAAATTTCGCAATTATGAAAATTTGGAAGTACCTATGACTTGTCAGCTTCAAAAGATTATACTATAATCAATTTGCTGAGTTTGATATAAAATTATCAATAAAATAAATCATAACTATTTTTTTTTAATATTGCGTTTGTCAAATCTCGATAATTTTGCAAAAATTAAAATATGTAGAAAGATTTCATAGAAATGTTATTTTTAGTTGTATACATGAAAGTATCGTTAAAAATTCGAAGGACTATAAACAGTATCAATAACTGTTAAAAAATAAACACGTAATAAATTATACATAGACAGAAATTATTCAAGCATATAAAAGAGATATAGAAACAAAAACGATGTGATATATCTCTGATGGAAATTGAAAAAGAAAACGGAGAGAGGAATAGAGGGAGGTATCACAGAGGGATGAGAAAAAAGCGTTGCTGTCTGCAGCCTCGGCCGATACGGAGGAGAGAAAAGGATGGGACTATCGCGTAGACTGGAAATGAAAGAGCTCAGCCCCGAACGGGCGATAATTCATTCCTGAACCGAACGAGGCAGCTGAATCCGGCGTTGCACACGTGCACGATTTCGTGGAATGGGCGGCGTTTTACGTGGAAACTCGCGACTAGTGATATCAATAGCTATGGAATCCACGCTAGATTCGCAAAATAGAAAATCAATCGTTCTTTCGAGGAAAATTAATTCTGCATTAATTAATACTGCATATTATATTCACAACAAATGTGCGATTTCGTTAATTTTCACTACTAATTAAATATTTCACCATTTAGCTTCAAGCATATATATCTTGAATTTTAAATAAATAAGACATTAATTAATACAGGATATCCCAAAATCCGAATTTGAATATTTTTTGGAAGAGCATATTCTTTGTCTAATTTGCAAATAATTTTTCTTTAACAAAAATGTCGATAAAGGTCAACCTTTTTTGCAAGTTTCAAATATTTTCCTTCATATATCTATGTAACTTCCAAATTAAAATTCTATTAAAGTAAATTCGACTTGAAATTAACTGGAGAATGTAGTTCCGTTATTCTTTTAACTCTATAAAATTTAGTTTGCGAAAAATCCTTTTTCAGACGCTTCTAATATGATATAACTCAAAATTATTAACGTCGCGACATTTTTACTAAGAAAAAAAATCGTGTTCAAATTGGCTAGAGTCTAGAGAATCTGCTCTTAAAAAAGCATCCAAAATGGTTTTGGGACATCCTGTGTGTGTGTGTATACAACATTCTTTTCGTTAAAAATTTTTATTAAGAAATCACATCTTTAAAACAATCTATAAATATTGTATATATACATATAATTGTCTCAAAAATATAAATAATTAAAAATATAAATTATTAAAAATAAGTTTCAATAGTTTACATATAAGAATTATAATAAAAAGCAATTTTGTTCCATAATTTAATCGATTAAAGAATATCACGCAGGACAAATCTAACAACGCGTTAAAGAATAAAGTTTGTACGTTTGTGTTATGCGCAATCGATCTACTTTTCTCTTAGCAAGGTCCTGAGTTCATCGCGATGGAAACTGTACGTGCACTGATTTTAGCGAAGAGAAATATCGTTAGGTCCCTAAGTTTTTTCCACGGCAACTGTGATTCTTCCGCGAAAGTCGATTTTTCCTACGATGGTGGAGGCGAAAGTGAAACACGCTTTTGTGCTCGCTTCGTTTTTCCGACTATCGGTGAAACTTAAGGAATACCCTCACGGCTGTGACCCTCGTGTAGTCGACTTTCACTGCCATAAAAATATAAAAGCGTTGTCGTTCCGGCATGTTACGTAAAACGGTATATATAATCTGTCCTTTTAACGGAAATCTATGTTTTTCAGAAAACGGGACGTCTGACCAGTGACTAAACTAGCACAAAAGAATATAGACCGAAAAAGAATTCGGCATATTTTAGTTCTTTTCTGCATAATATTTAAAAAATGTCATTTAAGAAAAAAAGAAAAAAATAAGCATATTTTTTTGTGGTTGTATATTTAATTTTTTGTTTATGTACACTTATATATTAAGAGATAGCAAACTTCAAAGACTTTATCGCATTATTATTTTATATGAGAAAGACTTTTGAAGATTATCTTGCAACTATCTGTTAATTTTTGATACTGAGTGTACTTTGAGGATCCACCCCTTCGAAGGCTAAAGGGAAGAAAGGGAGTTTTGGCTCTAAGCATAGCCAGCGAAAGGGCGGGCAGTCAGCGTGAAACGAAAAGCAAGATTTAGACGTCATCCCCTTGACGTGGTGCTTTCCTTCTACTCCTCCTGCGTAACATCCGCGTGATACCTATCCTCGGTAAAACAACCAAATGCGCTTTTTCACTCAATCTTCTAAAAACTCATCAAATAACTTATTTAGGAAAAGTATTCGCCAGAGAAATATGAATTATCATGACAATTTCCTTTACTCGAAGAAATTGATGACGAAATATTAAAAATTTAGATTATGAATAATATATAGTTCACACACAACGTGATACTCCATATTTCACTTATGCATAAAATTATATAACTTTAAATTTTATAACATATAATACGTCCAAGTATAAATAGTAACAACTTAACAAAAAAACACAGACAACACAATTTACAAAATTCAATTTTATATTATAAACCTTATTAGAAAGGTTTGTCATATAAAAAAATATAGCAAAAAACAAATATTTTATTTTCTAAAACAGTGGACATATTTGCGGCTATATAAAATTTTATAATTTTTTCATTGCGGCGTGAAAAAATTTTAATGTGCTCTCGAGAATTTGTCGTTCTAGAAAGGAAACCCTAAATTTTCTACGAATAGGATTAGCTCATCCAATCAGACGCAACACTGGAAGGGCGGGTTTAATTAAAATCTTCTTGGAGCCAGGCTATACTAAGTCCACGACTGGGAGATGCCACGAGATGTAAGAATAGAACATGAAGAGGTTACCCTTCGACTAGAATTTCTGAGTGGTTTGCCAAATTAACGAGAAACGACATGATGTTATAATAACGAAAACTCAGATTTTCCTCCAATTGATAATTGATCAAATTTAAATAATTATATGCATCACATATCCGTAATCTAAAATATCACATATCCCACAAATTAATAGCCATACATTCGATTATTTAATTTAGATGATTTTAATATTCAATATAAAATATGTATATGTATATAAATTCGCTCATTTCAAGTTAAATAAAATCAACGATAATCTTGAAATTAGGCATATTTTTCGTAGGCTAAGATCTTTAAACATAAGCAAATTTGCATATCATTTGTTATTTAAATAGTGACAATTCATGTTTTCGACTTACAATGAAGGAAGTAACATTGACATATTTAAATAAGGCAAAAGATTTTTAATATGTTTAAAATACGGTCGTCTAGTACATAGCAAATGTAATTGTATTATTTGTAATATATATGTCCCACATTAAATATAATAATCAAATATAATAATATGATTAAAAACGCGGAAGATAAATATAATAATATTGAATCTAAATAATCTTATTTCTTCTTTAGATCATACTCTGGAAGTTTTATTTGCATTATTTTGCATATTTTTCATTCAAATATTTAGTATATTTGTGATTCAATAATTGTTGCAATCATTTTTCATATCTACGAGACTAAATTTCATACTTTCGTGCATGGAGAGATTAACATAATTAATAAATTAGCAGATAAAAAAGAAATCACGTGTAAAATATTATATAAGAAATAATATAAAAGAAATTATATACATTCCAAAGAAAAACAACTGATTTTGAAATGTCGAAATCGACCTACAGCAAAAGTATAAGATATCCTCTTTCAACTCCTGCAATTCTCCAATTTTTTTGCAACCTCCGTAATATTCAACTTATACTGTACATTCGAACACATATTTTGCATTTCTTCTTTAAGTATATTATAGCATACGTACATATTTAATGCGTTAAATAAATAAATGTAATTTATAAAGTATTTTTCAAGAAGTTCTTCGCAAATAAAATTCAGTAATATCCATCTTTAAGGGTTAAGGCCTGCCAGTCAGTCGATACGAAATCTTCATAAGTGGAGCTATAAATTTATCATGGTCTGAACACGAAACCTGTATTTACTCTATTATACAGGCTCGTTTTTGTAAGCCGTTTACGTTTAACGGCAAATAATCGTTTAGATGCCGCGCCATGATACGGGTCATAAATTTGCCGGCATCCATGGCGTTCGAGCTGTGTTATGATAGTGCGAGACATGCGCAGGTCAGTACCGCCTTCATCTCGAGCAGGGTGCAGAAGGTGGCAGCACCACGGAAACAGCTGCTGCGTGCGGCCTTGAGAGATAGAATTACACCGCCATCTGCTGCGCATCGCCGGAAGGTCGAGTACCTTTGGGTTCCAGCGAAATTGGGTAGAGGGCTTTGCTCCATTTTGAGCGGGAAAAACAATCTTCAAAATTTTGAATTTAAACTTCAGGAGAAGAATATAATAATGATCACGATATTAAATTCACTGCTTCTAGTTTACAACATGAGAGAGAGAGAGAGAGAGAGAGAGAGAGAGAGAGAGAGAGAGAAAGAGAGAGAGAGAGAGAGAGAGAGTTCACGTATTTCTAGTTTAATTAAAACAAACAGATCTGTCTCTTTTGATTAAAAACTTTGGAGAAAATATAATATACGTAACAAAAAATGGGAGTATTGATCTGAAAAAATAAAGGGCAATCCCTTTTTGTGTAATTATACGCAATAATCTATAGCGCCTATGATGCAATTAACTTTGTATGCATGATATGCTAATGAATCGTGATTACATGCACAAAAATGCTAATATGCTATCATTCACTATTTATATCGACTCTTGCACATTCTAAACGGAACAAATACACGTGTCTACTCGACACTCGACACTTATTGCGCCAACAGAAAAAATATATTCCTTACTCATTCAGTATTACTGACAAAATATTTTGATTTTTGTCACGTTGTATTAGATGAATCTATTTTTTTCATGTTAAATTTTCGATTTGTTTTTCATTGTGCATCAATTCTAAGCAGTATAATTCTATAAAAATGTATATTGCTGTTAAAATGCTTATAGTTTTATAAACATTATTAACAATCTGATTGTAATTAGTTTTCTTGAATAGTAATCAACTAGCATATTTAATTAACACATTTTTCTATTTGTCTTAGTAGCATTTTTGTGCATGAGAAGAATTTAATTTTCATTATTAAATATTTCGAAGTACCAAAAATGTCACGCAAAAACTACAAGTAATAAAGAAATTCTAATTACATTTTTAGATGCAATAGCTTTGCATCTAAAAAAATATATAGAAAAGAAATAAGAAAAATGTTACGTTTTCTAAAAATAGTGTTTATCAATGTTATATCAATGCAAATTTCTTCTTCAAACAGTGAATCAAATCATAGTACCACCTTTCATAGATATCGAATATAAGAATAAAAGATAATTTTGAAACAATTAATGAAAAGTATGTTCCTTGAAAAATTTATAATTTTGCTATAATAAAAATAAAAAATTTGATTGTGAGATAAAAAGTATGCGGCACCCGGCAAACGATCCCTCTCTTTCTCTCTCTCTCTTGTCGCCTTCATCGCGCTCGTATTTATCCAACGGACCGGCGCGTGGCACTCTTTATCAGTCACCCGGATCAACTCGCTGTTTGGTACGTGCGTCCACGTTCCTGTAATACCAATCAGCCCCGTAGTAATGCCGCTAATGTCAATTCTTTCACCTCGTGCGCGATCGTTTGGGTGGTCCACGGACGGGACCAGCGAAATACCAAGGTCTATTATTAGCGACAGAGTAGGGTAACGAATACGTGAGGGCACGTTGCCACGATTTCTCGCTAAGAAACCTCGGACCGCGTGGCGAACGCCTCGCATCGACCTAATATCGATTGAACGATCCACCATGTAACCTGTTCCGCGTAGGCAGGTGCATACGGACTGTTTCGTAAGGACTCGAACAGCGTGTTTTCTCTGAATACACAGCCGGCTTTTTCTTAAAAAAAAAAAATCAAACTATAAATAACTCCAACAAATTTGTTTGACATCAGAAATTAGGATCTTAACAAATTAAACTTTTATAATAAATAACAAACATCTTACTTAATGCTCCGAAAAAAGATATATCATATAAAAATACAAAAATTGGAAATAAATAGTTGTGTTCAAATTAAAATTAGATCTCTTTCCTTTAGAATATACATTCTCACACAAAAAAAACTGCAAATTATGTATTATTTTTTTACGAGTAATATTTTTTCACCAAAAGATAAAATACGATTAGCAAAAACATTTATTGGGCGTTCCGACGTTCAAGTTTGGTTGACTATAAAATGAGATGATAAATGGCAGACTAGGTCTGAGCATGCGAGTCTGGTTGGACAGGTAGTAATACTCTTCGTAGAGGCTGTAACTTATACCCCCGTCGAAGCTCGAGGAAATTGTGATGTGACGACTAAGAACGATAATCTGGAGTAAAACGCTGGGAAAGAATTAAGGTGAAAGGCAGAGATCGACGATGACCAATTAGCCTACATAACCATTTTACGAGTACATATCCGTCCCAGTCGTGGAAAAATAAGATTTAATCACACTACGAGGGGAAGGATATATGTCTGTTTTCTCACGCATAGCGAACTTCCTTCCAAAACGTGCAAAACAAACTGCCGGTCCGCTACTCACGCGCGCGAATGATAAACTCGCACAATCGTTTTAATTAGTTTGTTAAAATGCGTTGAATCATCCACTCCCGCAAATCACGCTTATCGAGATTGCACGAATTAATTTACTTTTCGCTAATATTATTATTTTACGATATTATTCTTTAGCGATCTTACAATTAACACAATAATTAACTGTGTAATACCAACGACAAATTATTGAAGAAAATTTCAAATTTTGTACAGACGAGGAGCAGGAAACTGCGTAGAGCTCGACCGGTTCTCTGGGTTCCACGCAGTCGAGATCCCTGGAACATTCGAGTACCACGCAATACATACACACACACACACGCGCACGCACACACACATACAATACTTCGCGCAATCACGTTGTGCAGTAGATCGCAGAGTAGATAAACACGACACCACGAGCGCGGCGCTCGTGCTAGTGGTTTTAACATCCAGCACGAAGAAATACAGAAACTACACTCTCGGACGTTTCGCGCATCGTTCCTAGATCCACATCTTCCCGGCGAGAGGATAGCTTATCTCGAGCTATGCATCGAAGCGTTACGTTGCGACAAGCTGCGCCTTGGATGCTCATTCCGTGCCTTATATAAAATTAGATAAGAATCGCGCTAAAATGGAGAGAATATTACGATATTATCTCGCTATCTACCTTCTAATAAAAAAAAACATAGATACATGTAGATATACTTTCTAGAAATGTAATTCTTTTTCCTGTAGACAGGCTCGTATAAATTGGAAAATTTCCAGCCATAACGGAAAGACACGGAAGAGAGACAGTTCTCTACTATTTTCTATTAAAAAATGCAGATAAAACGATGAACTGAAATGAAAAGAACGCGTCCGCAGCAACTGAAACTACCATCCAACGATTTTTGGTCAGGCCGCAGGAAGCGCGACGGGATAAAGGACGGGTGAAAAAAAATAGCTCGAGATATACATGACGTATGTGCCTATTTCAGCTAATAATCCCGTTATGCCCGGTTCGACTTTGCCTCGCGGCGGATAATAAACGCGCCAGAAACCGAACCCGGGACTAAATCAGCACGTTGAGGGCGTAAAAGGGGGATAGAAGGGGGATTGGAAGGCCGCCTCATCATCCGTCAACTGTCAAACGTCCGACCAATCCTGTACAGCAGAACCAAGAACGAAGCAACCACCCACGGGGCCTCAAGGGTAAATTACACCTAAGCCTTCTACCCAATCTCTCGCCTCTTCCTTCCTCTCTCTTTCTCTTCCTTCCTTCTTACTCTGCCTATCAAACCATCCGGGAATTCTTTTGTTCTTTCCATCATTTATAATAGTGGAATTGAATATATACTACATACACCTTATTAGCAGCGCGACCATAGACACCTTATTGAGGCGCGACATCTAATTATAACGTGATTAGAGCGATACGAATATTGCAGAAAGCAAAAATTTTATACATAAGTAAGAAAGTGCGTGAAGAGAAAAAAAAATCGCGTTATCACAAACTTAAAAAGAAACAGTTAAATTTTTAACTGTTAAAAAAAAAGATTACAAACACGAATGTAAAATAAATAAATACACCGTGGAATATATGCGTAAGCTAATTCAAGTATCGTACAAAATGATTTTAACTTAAGAAAATCTTTGACATATGTCTTTGATAGCATAATTTCGGAGATTCTTTTACTCACTGTATTCTCGCTATGTATTTCAAGAGATCATTTTTTCAGCATTCGGAAAAAAAAGAGTTGCGGGACTCTTTAACACGTTTTTTTAAAGAATAACTCAGTGCTCGATTTGGAGATAAATGGCGCCAAAAACCAATTGCAGCAAATCTCCTTCAAGGTACAAATATTTAAATAGTGTCATGCGTGTAAAATAAAAATTTAATTAAATCTTAATTTTTGATATGATCTTGTGTGTGTGCGGACACATATATCCAACATATTATAAACAGTATTTTTATATATTAAAAAGCATTTTATAAATATGTATATAAATTATTATTATAAACGAGAAAATAATTAGCAAAAAGAATATAGTCCACAAAAATATGCAAAATAAAAATTGTATCCACTCACCAAGTATCTGATTGTCCTTAGTAGCGGTTGTTACTTTCGTAAAATATTGCATTCAACTCACATTTCGAGTACATAAAGTTTTTTTACGTTAATTAACATCTTGACGTGTTTAAGTTTCTATTGTAATAAAATGTCTATTGTAAGAAGAATAGCCTGAGAGAGAAAAATGTGTGGATATAAATCAAAATGGAAACAGATAAGCAATCAAGGAAAAATTCACGCTGTGATTCATACGACTGCCGACAACTCATTGCGTGAATTAATTATCACCTTTTATGCAAGATAACTCCGATGCGACTTAAGATACCAGTTTAACGTAGTGTGCTGTTGACCAGTGATGAAAAATATCTTTCGCGGATTTCTGGATTTGCATCGTGAGATCAAGCGCAAAAAGTTGTTGACTGATTTACTTTGTGCAATATTATGCATTATCAATGCAACTTAAATTATACGGCACTGAAATTGAAATATCGCAAATCTTATGACAAATCTTTTGTAATAAAAAAAAAAGATTATAACTTGAATCGAGAGAGCAATGTGAATTTAATGGCGTCAGAAATAGAAATAGATATAGTATCACAAATCGAATATTATTACGTTCACAAAAGGCAGACGTTCACGGACGGAAGCGTAAGGCCACTATTATCCGAAATCACCAGAGAGCAGCGAGCATAATGACATCCGGTGTTCATTATTAACTTGAAAAGAATAACGAAAGACATAAGTTGTAACGTGTGATAATTAATACAACACTATTTTTTAGAAATTGCAACGAAATCGCTGTTTTATTAGGAAGAAGAAACGGACCCGATCGTGTAAGCTAGCAGATCGAGACGCGCAGAAACACTGCCAGGATTATGAAGTGCGATGTTGATACGATGGCAGGCAGCGCCGCTGAAGGAGGAAGGAGCGCGCGCGGGAAACACGCACCTATACGATCTGCCGGATGCCACAGACACATCTACTACTTGCCTCTGCATATCATCGAGCATCGAGGCTAGGACACGCCTCGAAATAATGAGAAAAATTACCGGCCATTAGTTCACGATAGCTGTTATGCGGAATGTACACAAATACGGGAAAATATCTCCGAGTGATTGATAAATGTATCAATCCTTTATTTTATCCGCGTGTTTTTTGAAAATTATTTTTATTATTTTTACAATTATAAAATTAACAATTTAGAATTTTATAACAATTTTAAAATCATTTTTATTATTTTGTTAACAAATTTTTTTTAATAATAATTTTTAATAATAATAATTTTATTATCTAATATAAATTTTTTTAACGATAAAAATAATGGCATAATATGCTATACAATTATATTATAATAATATGAAAGAGTGTTAATCAGTGCATGAAAAGAAAAACAAAGTGTAAAAAATAAGCAAATAAATAATTTTAATAAATGTTAAAAATCTCACAAAACTTTTCGGTTCCGATATTCAAGCTGAAATAATGTTCTTGTCTATTATAATATAATGACGCTGAATTTCGGTTCGTTTTTAGACACAGTTTCCGCACAACTCTCATCGTAGACTATATATCGGCAATTACTTTGATGGCGGGGAAAGCTTTTAACGTAGCGCACCATGACGACCGTCTCTCGACGAACGAATCAGACATAGCTTACTAACATGTACGAAGCTACTAGCCATGTTGAGAAGGGAAACCGAAGTAATACCTGGGATGTGGACGTAACGTAATGTATCGCCGCAGGAACAAGCGTGTTACAATGGTAACGCGTTCTGTCACGGTGCGTGATATACTACATGATGATGTGGACTAGAAACGCCCATATGTGTAGTCGTCGTGAAATAACGAAAGACCCCGAAATGTGTGATCAGTGATCTTTACTTGTTTAATATAGGAAAGAGAGAAGATGCTGTATTACGGAATCGTATTTTATTTTTAATATCCTCGCTATTCGATCACATTCTGTTTTATTGTTTACAATCTATTAAAATAAATCCCCCACTTGATATATATAATAATTCAATTATAATTGAAAATGAAGGAATGCTCCGCTGGGTTCATTCTCCTCTCAAGACAAGATGTGGATAATCACAAATGTCAATGAATGTCTTACTAGAGACAGATGGCGACATATCAAAGAATTAAAAAAAAACTAAAATACAAATTTTAGTGTAGCTTAAATCGAGACTGCTATCCTTCTTTAAAATCTTTTTCAAAAATTAAAAATATTTGTTTTAATTTTCCCGAAAATATGTGGAAAAATATAACAACAACGGTTTCCTCGTTAATAATATGTATATATATATCTCGGCCATAATTTAATCCTAAAAGGATTAAAATTAAACAACATGCTTTGCGAGCTTTTGCGAACTTCAAAGTTACGTTACGGACAGAATTAATTATTTTACTACATATCAAGACTTCGATCTCACGGTTCTTTTAGATTACAGAGAAATTGTCCGAATAACTTCGTAGAAACAAATTATATTTAACTTCCCATCAAGGTGTTCGACACGTTACCAGAAGTCTTGCCAGAAGCCAGAACAATCGATGTTTATGGATTTCCATCCACACATGTGCAGGTAGAAACCGCCACGTGAAATCGTGTAGTTGATAGTAGCAATTACAAATCGCGTGATTTGTGGTCGTAACTCGTCGCGACGGCGGCGTCGTGACGCTCCCAGGTTACCTGCAGGTGGCCGGCACGAAGTTACCTTCGCCTTCGGCACGGCACTGCTTTTTGTATGACGGAATATTACATCGGGTTATACACATCCCCCTCTCGGAATTGTACGATGTGTTTGTCCATACGGCAAACTCCATCAAACAGAGAAACTGGTAATTTCAAATGTAGTTTTCAACTTGAATTTGAAAAGTATTTTATATTCGAAGGACTTTTTCAGGATTTTATTTATACAACACGTTATTTGAAAATAAATTGAAAGAGAGAGAGAGAAAGAGAGCAAGCAAACTTTGATTCTGATTGTAGAACGTATATTACTATAAAAGACTCGTATAAAAAAAATGCAAAGATTTTTACGATGAATTCCGACGAGATACGTAACGTGTACGATATTTAAAAGAAAATATCGTAGAGTGTGTATTTAGTTTCATCCGTGGGCGGTAATTTAAAACACGATCGGAGTGGTGCAGGGACGACAATTCAACCGGCAGCGGTCGACACACGTGGCGGATTTAGAAAGTCACGAACGGCCCCGCGATCGCCGTCGCCGGCCACTCGATTTATTCGCTGCCGCCGAACTCGTTCGGCCGCTAATTGAAAAGCGGACAAATTAACACAGTGAACGGATCGCCGCAATTTATAATACCGCGTCTGCAACATTGTACGAACGAATGTGATACGACCGAGTGCCGGAGCATAGATAGCAGATTATTAACGAGGATCGATGAAGAGAATTGATTGATCGGAATTCGCGATAAATCGTTATATTTCTCCGGACACTCGGCAAAAATTAAAATAAATATTTTTTCAGAGATACCTGTGATGTTTTAGAAGTTATACTTTGAATTCATCACTGCTCGAATGATGTGAGAGACGTCAGTTTGAATTCTATATTAATAATTTTTTTTATTTATTTATTCCTTTTACTATTCGTATAACTATTTCATTTTATTTATTTTTTATTTATTTTCTTATTTATTCGTAAATATTTCTGACTTTTGAAAAAGATCTTGAAGACAGACAGCAGTATCGATTTAAGCTAAAATTTTCATTTTATTCGATTCAACATTATATTCGACGCACACATAATGGAGAAAAGTTAATAACAATTATCAGTGTGCTAAGATGTGCATTATTAATCAATTTCAATTTCGGATATTTACCTCTATTAAATGTGTTCTATCAGTATGTAGCGAATCGCACGCGATAGATGCATTACGCATCACGAGCTACGATAGATCTACTAGGGTGCACAAAATTTCAGCAATTCAAAGTTGTCGACGAGTATAGTTTGAGAAAAGTGACTCGACACACAGTTCGAAGAAATTCTCCCCAAGTTCTACGAATATGGTAGAGCCAATGCGAGCCGCGTAACAAATACAAACGATTATTATCGAGGCCCCATTTTGAAGGGGAGACAATAATTATAATGATTATATTGGAGTTGGGTGGTACGCGGCCGGCCGAGGAATAAATTACAGGTTTGCCTGCTGTGTGCGGTCGACATAGCAGCATAGGTTCGTTCGATAGATGCGTATCGCGGTGTGTTTCATGCGACAGAGAGCGCCATCGCAACTGCCGGTTTCCGCAATTTCTTATCGCCGCTAATATGGCCGTCATATAAGCTAGACTCTTGACACCCGGCCCGATATATCCTATAAGATTAAGAAAAAAATTGTGCGTTTGATTCGCGGTGAAAAGTGGCGCTGCAAATTGCGGATGTTGTCAAGGTTTCATTATAATCTCAAAAAAAAAAAAAATTAAACTGCCGGATATGGATAATGAATCGATTCATTGAATGGCGATATCTGATGATTGATAAATTCTTGACGAAGCGGCAATCTTATTATGTAAATGAATAAATTATTGGAAAAAATTCATCAAAAACGACCAAGACTGGACTAATAGTAAATCTTTATTAATTTAAAACATGACGTTTCGACCTTTGGTTTAGGTCTTTTTCAAATGTAAAACTGAAAGAAATCATTTTCATTTTTGTCGTGTAATTAAAAAAGCCTGTATTTCTTTCAGTTTTACATTTGAAAAAGACCTAAACCAAAGGTCGAAACGTCATGTTTTAAATTAATAAAGATTTACTATTAGTCCAGTCTTGGTCGTTTTTGATGAATTTTTTCCATTATTTATTCAATACTGGCGACTACAACATACATATCTGAATAAATTATTATTCGATTTAGAAACCTAAAGATTAAAAATATTATTTTCTACGTTTTATATTTAACGTATTCGGAATAATCAGTTAAGAATTTTAGTAAAGCTTTCAGTGTGAAATACAAATTTAAATTTCAACGGGCTAGAAAGAGCTAGACGCGGATGATAGTGCGTCAATTTCAAGGAAAATTAATTTTTCGTTGAAACTGATTAGTTGTGTACAGGACACAAATTTTTCTTGGTCCGATACCAAGTAATTAAATTAAAATTTAATTCGAGATTTTTATTTAACTAATATAAACTCCCCTGACCTCCCTGATTTTTTTCTCGCATACGCTTCTTTAGAAGAGTCAAGGGGGTTTATTAAAATAAAAATCTCGAATTGAGACTTAATTTAATTAGTTGGTATCGGAACAAGGAAAGTTTGTGCCCTGTGCACAACTAATCAGTTTCAACGATTAAATTTAAATTAATTTGCCGCTTCGTCAAGAATTTATCAATCATCAGATATCGCCAATCAATGAACCGATTCATTATCCATATGCGACAGTGTTTAATTTTTTTTTGAGATTATAATGAGATCTTGACAACATCCGCAATTTGCAGCACCGCTTTTCACCGCGAATCAAACGCACCATTTTTTTTCTATCTGGCTCTTTCTAACCCGTTGAAATTTAAATTTGTAAAATCGGTATACTCAGGTTTCTTTCATTGAGTGTCTTCGTTCTTACGTGAGAATAATTACAAAAAACTAAAAATAAACTATTGACAAAGAGGGATTTCAACTTGAACATTCTTGTGTCTTCGATTTTTATCATGATATTTTTTAACGCGTTTCTCTTCTCGTATCTTTATATTTAAATCGTGGTGCAAATACGTAGAAAGGAGACACTTTATTCATCTTCTCTGTTTCTTATATCTGATGCTTCCGTATTCCTTCTATCTATTCGAGTATTTTTCTTTTTCTCGCTGTCGTGAAAGAGGCAGACCCGCGAAACATTACACAAGCCCACTTCTTCACATTCTTAATCTTCTTACTCTTATCTTCTTTCGTCCGCATCCCTCTTCACACTTTCCTTGTTTGTGTGACACGGTCTTTCTCTTTTACTCGTTTCTTCCTTTGCGCGAGTACCGTTTCTCCCTCCACACATAGCGATACGTGCGATTTTCTTCTCCTTGTCCTCCTTCTTATTCCTCTCTTCTCACCGCAGCGAAGATTGTCGCGCGATTAGTGTAGGCTCCAATGTCACGTGGAGAAGATGCATTGCCCTCGTCCCTTGGACCGCATTATATGTACCTGCGGTGTATGCATATCTACCGCGGAGCTTATACGGGCACCGTTTATATACGGTAACGCTGTAAGTGCATAATCACCGATCGCATCTGCTTGCACTTTGCGTCAAGCTACGGCACCTTGCATGTCGCCAAACACCAACGATGTAACGTGTATCATATAAACGAAGTGATATGTTACGATAATACTTTTGAACGATTTCAATAATAGACGCGATCATTATCGCGAATTGTCTATGTAATTGTAAATGTGCGAGCACCACGTTTGATATATGTATACATATTAAAATAATTATTCTCATATGTGTACTATTCAAATTATATTGCTCGCTGTATTGATATGTAAAAATATATATATAGATTTTTAATAATCCTGACATATGGAATGTAAAAAAACACATTTATTATTTTATATAAATAAAATTGTATGTAAAACGGAATATTCAATAAATACAGCATTTAAAAAAAAAGAGGTGCATATTGTCGAAAGGACATTTGTACGGTAAAACGATAATACTTTTATCGATATTATCAATTCATGTTACGCGAATTTCAGTCTATGTGAGCAGCAAATACTGACTCTGAAAAGTTAAAATATTCCGGCACCTGCATCCAGAGACACGCTTGTCCTTTCCCCCATTTGGTCTGTGCTGCTCAAGCCTTCCCGGCATACGGAGTGGATTAACATAAGAGGTGGATCGCAGAGATAGAGCTTTTACAAATCCCGGCAGCAGATCGAAAATCATTACGTGATTTGGATTAAATTTATTTATATAACAACTTCTTAATATATATATGCTACTTAATTTCATTTATTCTCCGCAAATGTCAAAAATATTTGAATCGATATAATTACGTATTTTTTTCCCATTCGTTCTTTCATGGTAGAGTGCAAAATCCCAAATAAAATATATTAAAAGGTACCAACTGTGTGTAGAGCTGTGCAGTATGATGCACCGGGTTTGGTGGACTCGACCAGAGGATGATTCACTGTCGCTCGTTACTCAAGCAGCTTTTTACTTTAATCATATTAATGAAGCATTTAATCTCGCTGCGTGTTTTACAAGCCGCCGGGTGTGTGGGCCTATCCTGATTCCGTTGTTGACGAGGATTTCTCAGCACTCCTTTCTAATCTTTTCTCATACTCATACTTTTCTATCTCTCTCTCTCTTTCTCTCTCTCTCTTCTCTCTTTGTCTTCTTTTTTCACCTTTTTTTTCGTTCGTTCCTATCTTATTGCTTTCTTATTTTTCATCTTCCAGCAGTGCCCGCTAATAAGTGCGTCTCCTTTAGACGTATTTACACCTTTACCATGATACCACCCGGTATTAGCATACTCTGGAGCCCGTACCATTACGATGATATATCGTAATGCAATGCAATGTGCGCGCGCACATCAACGAAAGCGATAGAGATTTATTTTGTTTCATAATATTTTGTTTCATATGAAAGTGATAGAGTTAATAAAAAATAAAAAAATAATTTTGTGCAAAAAAAACTAAACGCTGCCAATTAAAAATGATATGAACGCCACAATGAAAAAAATGTCTACAAAATTATTTATAATTTTAAATATACTTCAACAACTGTCAAATTATAATTTTTAATGGTGACTTCTGGTGGCATCTCGTATGCAATTTCGCTTGTCACATTTGCTGTCAAAATCAGCTGTAAACCTCGCCAGCATTCTTACATCGGAACAAATGTACATTGGTGTGTGTGATAATAATAATGTCATTTTTTTAAATAAAAATTGTCATATTAGAATATCGTTATCTCCATTCTTTGAACAAAACTGCAGATATTTTTATTATCTGTATATAATAATCAATCTACCAATTAAACCTATTAAAAACTCAATCGATTATTTTATCGGTGATTTTAATACCCATCCTCAAACCCTATATCCTCTCTCTGTAGCGTGTTACGGTACGGAAAAATATTGATTTATTCATCATATGTCTACTGCATAATAGAATTTCCATAATAAAAAAAAGTGTACTAAAAAGACAGGATGTACTAGAGCTATCATACCTAGGAACGTGAAATTTGGAAGGTACATTGTTTTTATGACGTAGGCACCCACTAAGGAAGGATTTTTGGAAATTCCATTTCTAAGGGGGTGAAAAAGGGGGTGAATTTTTTTATGAGGATACCTATATCTCAAAAACCGAAGATGTTACAGACATGAAAATTGGTATTTGGATTCTTCTTTAAAAATAAAGGAACATGTGTTTTACCATTTTCCGAAAATTCAGTTAAGGGAGATGAAAAAGGGGGGTAAATTTTTTTATAAGGATACCTATATCTCAAAAACCGAAGATGTTAGAAAAGAAAAAATTTACATTTTAAGTCTTCATTATAAAGTAAGTAAGTTATAATTTTGCTTATAAGTTTGCATGCCAAATTTCTTGCTCCTAACGTCACTAATTCTCAAGATATGGATATCAGTAAAAACGTGCGTACCGAGCGCGCAAAGCGCGCGAGGAACAAACGCCAGCTAATTTATTATAACATTGTCACAAACCTTTATTGCTTGTGCAAACGTGTGTGAAACAATGAAGATAGAATAATACTTCTATCTTCATTGTTTCACACACGTTTGCACAAGCAATAAAGGTTTGTGACAATGTTATAATAAATTAGCTGGCGTTTGTTCCTCGCGCGCTTTGCGCGCTTGGTACGCACGTTTTTACTGATATCCATATCTTGAGAACTAGTGACGTTAGGAGCAAGAAATTTGGCATGCAAACTTATAAGCAAAATTATAACTTACTTACTTTATAATGAAGACTTAAAATGTAAATTTTTTCTTTTCTAACATCTTCGGTTTTTGAGATATAGGTATCCTTATAAAAAAATTTACCCCCCTTTTTCATCTCCCTTAACTGAATTTTCGGAAAATGGTAAAACACATGTTCCTTTATTTTTAAAGAAGAATCCAAATACCAATTTTCATGTCTGTAACATCTTCGGTTTTTGAGATATAGGTATCCTCATAAAAAAATTCACCCCCTTTTTCACCCCCTTAGAAATGGAATTTCCAAAAATCCTTCCTTAGTGGGTGCCTACGTCATAAAAACAATGTACCTTCCAAATTTCACGTTCCTAGGTTAAACGGTTTGAGCTGGGCATTGATGAGTTAGTCAGTCAGTCAGGACTTCTTTTATATATAGAGATAAGTTGCTTACATTATATCAAGCACGGTAGATGCACAGACATGCTCCACAAGGTTTGAGGCGTTGAACGCGTCACTTACCTGAAACAATAAATTACATGCGTTAGGTATGGATTGTGTACACACATATGTATATACATCCTGCTAATAGATATGGTATCATGCTTAATGTTTTGTTCCTTTTATGTTATGTTCATACATTATTGGTAGTCTGTTATATTATGTCGAAATCATTATAATAATATTTTTTCAATTGAATTATATGTACACATAAGAAATATGTTTAACGTAATTGTTTTATAACAATTTAAAACAAATCGACATATAGAAGATCTGTTTAAATTTAATATGTAGTTTCTTTGATTAGTTTCTTTGATTATACATCTAAATTTCGTCATATTATTATACGTCAACAATTTTGACTAAATATTTATGTGGCCTATAATTAACGCAGAAAATACGATAACGCACGATCGGAAACGGAAAAATTCAATGGATAGTATCATCGTGAAAATCATTTACCGGCCAATTCGAAACGCATCCATCCAAACGCGCGCGCAACAAGGTCACGTTTCTGCCACAACGATGACGTCGGTGTCCGGAGAGCACGGTCCAGCATCTTTACATTCTCATTGGCTGATACTCAGTAATCGCGCGCACACTTATTGGTCTCACCCGGCACGTGGTGTCATCCATCGAACACTTTGCTATTTTCAAATGCCCATAGGATAGATGGACGACGCGCACAATTAGACACCATCAAGATATCGATTTTCCTCAGTCACTTAGCTCACTAGTTCGAAATTTCTCATGCTCCGCTCCATACGATAATTGACTTTATCGATAATTATGGACGAATTTGTGACGTAACGCAGTTTGACGCGGCTCGCAGAATAATTTTTAGGAGGGAAATGTATTTATGTAGAAGAGAGGCAGAGAGAAGCGAAGAAGAAGAAAAAAAGGAGCGGCACGAGACAGAGTGGAGACACCGCATAAACCTTCCCGGCCGCAAGCCACCACATAAATATAATAGAGAAGGTAAGGCCTCGTGATGGTCGGCCGGCATTGCCC
This sequence comes from Lasius platythorax, assembly GCA_963971435.1. Classification (NCBI taxonomy): domain Eukaryota; kingdom Metazoa; phylum Arthropoda; class Insecta; order Hymenoptera; family Formicidae; genus Lasius; species Lasius platythorax. Next base: position 1,427,105 of record OZ020542.1, on the reverse strand, counting down.
GCCGAACCGTCACGGACTCAGCACATCGTACAGGAAGGGGGAATTTGCGGAAGGGGTGGGGTGAGATGGGTGGACGTGTCAGAGGCAAAGCGGTGGTTGCGCGGAGTTGGAAAGGGGGCTACGGTGGCCGACTCCTCACTCTCTCTCTCTCTCTCCCTCCCTCCCTCTCTCTTTCTCTCTCTCTAAAGCGCAATACACGGCGGCGTGAAACATGGGGAAACGGCACGAATGATCGATGGGATTCTGCGCTGTTGCGGGCACGGCATGGGTACAAACCCCCACCGTTCACGCCATACGGCAGTGAGAAACCCCCTCTTGGACAAGCGCGCTACGCCGCCTGGTGGGCACGTTGCACGTGGTATTCTGTAAGAAGTTTTAAGCTCGAGCTCGTAGATGGCGCGCTGCATGTTTGGCGCCATCTCACAACAAACTGACGAACTATGTTGATATAAAAAACCACGTGATTGGAAACCCGATAAGTCGGCAAAAAAGGAAAATGCTGCATGATCATAAAATAAATCATATTACCATATAAATTATATCGAATTTTTTTGTTATACTTGTCTATTCGTCTTCGTTTAAAATAGAACGATCTGTCCCCTTAAGAGCTTTCGTCTAAAATGTTCAGAATATAAATTAATATACATATAAGAGTGTGAACAGTAAATCTCGTATAATAGAGCTGACAATATTTGCATGGATTATTTAAAATGGAATATTCTTACATATATAATATAAAATTATATATGTATATGATTTTGTGAAACTTGTGTGTATGTAAAGTTTACACTAGTTTATAAATATTAATGCGCTTACACTTACAGATGAGTGTGTATGCACTCGTTATTTATTGATGCATATCACATCAATTTAATTGTCGCATTGTCAAATCGATTCACGATCGGGCGCCGTGCATGCGTGGAGTAATGCAGCTACCTCCGGGCTAGTCAATCAGCTTAGGCGATTTGTTGAAATCTCAAGGTGAAACTTAGTTACGCGACACCGCGCGCGCACATGCCCATAAAATGAGAACGCGTGAAGCATTCATGAAATGCAGCCATCAGACCACCCATACCCTGCAGCTCTTTCCTGCACGCCCATTGACGTTGTTTGTTTCCACGATCGCACGCACCGATAAAAATTTCTGAATAATAAGAAATAACTCTCATTCAACGAGGAAAACATAATGATAATATCTACAAAATGAACAATTACTTTAAATGAAAAAATATTCAAAAATAATGATGTAATATATGAGAAAAAAATAACTCTATAAGAAGTGTCTTGTTGTAAAAATTATTTTAAATTCTATATTATTCTATATGTATAATTATAAATATCATATATAATTAGATATATATATATATATATATATATATATATATATATATTATAATTTATAATTTAAACATAATTGGCAATATACAGAAAAAGTTTCGGAAGTCTTGTAGATTTTAAAATGTTGCAAAAGATATTACATATAACATACTGAAAATTATATTAAATATTATTACGTTCAATCATAAGAGATAGAACCGCGATGTTCTTCTTCAAGAGTAAAAACGAGAAATCAGACGTCGGAGTGTTCGAGGGAGCATAATCGTTATATAATTAGTCGCACTCGGTCTCGCAGCGGGTATCGCGCCTCTCCAAGGGTATTGTACTTTATATCACGAAAGTAGCACGAAGCACGGTAAAGCAATTGATCAATATAGCGCCAACAATCCCTTGTAGCTACCCCTCCGCAGCTTCCAAGCTCCGTCTGCCCCCCTTCCTCCGCCTTCTTTCGTCCAAGTCCCAACGGCGCGGAGAGAACGCACCCCCATAACAAGTTTCTTACTCATCTTTTTCGTTCAATAACTCTCCATCCAAGATGGCCACCGCGGTCGTCCCTCATTGGCTGGGGGAAGGGTCGCAGGGGTCTGTACGGGGTTTGGGTGGTTGACCCGTGGTGGTGCGGTGCGGGGCGCAGGAGGGGGTTGGAAGCAGTGACGCTATCTATCTTCCGTTGCCTTGGCTCGGCGTAACATAAGGCAAGATAAATTGCGGGATCTCCCGGGTTCTTGAACCTTTCTGGCAAATTGCATAAGAATATCCACCCTCCACCCCCACAGGCTGCCTCCTCTCTGCTCCTTTCCCCTGACTGCCCCCGCAGCTCCAATGGAATTGGAATTAACTCGAATAAATCACCTCCGCGGCTCTGTACGGCTACGCAAGAGCTTCGGCCGTTTCCGCTCCACGAAGTTGAAATTTCTTTTAGCACAATACAATGTTACAGTGTTCAAAACATTCGTATATTTGAGATTCATTAGTAATAATGCTGTGATAGAGTATAGATGTTGTAAAATAATGGCAATATTTGTGACAATATATTACAACATTCTTCTTTTTCCTGTAGACAATAATTATAAAAATTTTTGCTATTTTATCTTCACGAAAATCACAGACAATGAACCACTGTCTTAATATTATGTCTCTTGTATAATATCTTAAAGTTCTTAATTATATATTCTTGCTGTATTTTCGAGAGCCATATAGTAAATATGAGAGTAGCAATGGTGGAGAAGCGTTGCATAAATTGAAGATTAAATGCATAAATTGTTGGTTATTTGAGGAATCATAAAGCAGCGTCGACATCTGTGTCGGCATCTGTGTGCGAGAGCGAGATACAAAATATGACATTACACTTGGCGTCGTATATATTTTCACGTCTGAAGTTAGATATTTCCGGGTCGCATGCTTCGTATATCATTACTTCATGTATCGTAGATTACAGCTATGTCCAGTAGATTGACAACTGTAAATGTTTAACACGTGTAAAAGTATTAAACATTTAAAAAATTGATAGATAAATAACTTGTTAATTATCTTTGATAATCATTTATTAAACTAATAACAAATTGCTATAGATTCTTTAAGTAACAAATGCATAAATATCTACATGCATTCGACCAGAAAATGCCTTCATACATGACTGTACAATGTGCGCGCGCATATCATGGCCGATTGATCACAAGAACGTCAACGTAAAATTGATAGAAGTAATCTAATTTGTAGTCTTTATTACATAAAATTTATTTTTTTTTCAAGTTTCATTTACCAAATATTTCAGATAAAAAAGTATGTATCCTGTCAGCAGGCATAATATATGACGCGAAAGATAATGTACGATATTGCTCGTAAATCGTGTTGACGTGTAAAATCATTAAGAGCGGAACTGATGGAGGGCACGAGCCAAACCAAATCCGTCTTCCCAGTCAATGTCCTAATAGAGTTTATCTCGAGCTATTATCTACTTCATTTGTCACAATTACGGGCGCTCGTAACCCTTTTGCGCGCATGCTTGTTGCGATATCTCGATCGCATGCCATCAGCATGACAGTTCCCCTCTTACTCAGGCGGAGAACCGAAGAGGGGAAGTGGCTGGTTATCACTGCCTGGCTGGCTGGCTGGCTGGCTCTCCGTATCGCTTTCCGTGTATTGCGGTAGGTCAGTAAATCCGAAACCGAGCTTTACGATTTGTTTACTCCGTACTGGGTTATGGGACCCGGTTATATAGCCGTAGGTATGCACGGGCTATGTGATCGCGCCCATAAACGCGTCTGTTATGCGCTCGTAAACCGTGAGAGCCCCACTCAACGTTCGCCGCTATAGCGGCGCGTTTCCCCTTCTGCGGTCGCGCCTCGTAAAACGCTTGTTTTACGATTGCTGCCTATCGCGTTGACGATGCTGCCACCGTGCGTTCGCGCACGTGGTGAAAGAATGTTCGGTGTGTTATCTGAGTCGTCATTCTATCGCACGTTTCCTCCCCCCCCCCCCCCCCGATCCTTTCCCTTTCCGTTCTCATACGCAATCGGATCCGAAGGACATCGACACACATACGGTCGACCTTGATGATGGCCAAGGCTACTAGGTTAATTTCTATCTAGAGGGTATCTAACCAAATCGCAGCAAATCTTTTCATACGGCAAAATCTAATTTACTTGAGAGAGTAAATTTAAGTATTTTTTTTATTAATATTTAATAACATTTTTCTATTATAATCGACTTGAATAAGTTAAGGAGAGAATTTAAATCATATTTAATCTTTTTTCATCATCCAGGAATAAAACATTTAAGAAAGGAGAATAAAACGATTTTAAACTTTCGTAATTGTTGCATGCCAACAGAGTTTCCTCCCGTAAATAAAATTGCACTTTACTAAGATTATTTCATACCGTTTTATCACCTATTTTAATTATCATCTGGCACAAAACTCATTGATACATCAAGCCTATTAATTCATATCCTGTGTTCCGTACAAAACATGCAAATCGCATCGCAGAGTAATGGTCTCGTGTCACGCGCCTCTAGCAGTCGACGTTCTATCAACGATTGCTCTATCTCAGCGATGACGCCACACTTCCCTACGTCACGAGGTTGACGTCATCAGTGGTATGGAAAAGGAGCGACCGCGTAGTGGATGTGACGTAACCGAATCTAAAGAGAAAGAGAGAGAGAGAAAGAGACGGTCGCGCCAGCCATACTGCTGTAGGTAGGGGAAGGAAGAAAAGGGAGCCATTATAGAAGGGGCGCGACTAGGCTGAATCCTCCCTACCGGCCTGGTCGGCCCACCGAGGAAACAGCTGTCAGCTGCGTGGAGTTGCGGCGGACCCGCAACTCTCTCTCACCCACCAACCCTCCTACATTCTATTCTACGTGCGTGTGTGTGCGTTGCGGTACATGTGTCTCGTGTCCCAACCTAAACTCATCCAGGCACAGAATCAGCCGGGCCGCCACCCACCCCTTGATGTTAAAATATTCCGGTGGGCGAACGAGCGCGCGCGCGGGACGGGAATAGCCCGGGAGAATTATGGCCGCCTCCGAGAATCAAATAACTCTTTAATCCGCGGGCGCGTGCACGTTGCTCACGCTTCTTTCTACCGTATGCCGTTTATCTCGCCCTTCCGCTCTCTTACGCACGTTATAATTTTCTCGTCATTGTCATCATTGATCTGATTATATCCCCGATCAGTTAGAACGCGCCAGCACCTACTTGTGTCAAATTATTGGCTCGAAAGATTCTTTTGGAACTTATAACAGTTTTACGTTTTTATTTCTGACAAGGAATATTTTTATATTTATAAAATATTGAAATAAGAATTTTAGTAATTAGTATATTGGCTCTATTAAAGTATCTATCTATTAAATAAAATATTAAAAAAAAAATCACAAAGTTCTCTCTCTCTCTCTCAAAAATTTTTAGTAAAACAATGATAATACTCCATGTTAAACAACATGCAATTTAATTGATACTTGAAAATTAGTAATTTAAATAGAAAAATTATACTCTTCTAATTTATTAAATATGTTTTAATTATAATACACAAATATAAATGCTTTATTTATATTTAAACAATTTATTTCAATGTAAAGAAAATACAGAGAGAAAAAGAGAGAAAAAGAGAGAGAGAGAGAGAAGGAGAGAAAATTGTGGTTTGATTCAAAGTTGCAGAGTTAACAAACTCTGCCATATTTGCCTAAGAGATCAGAATTTCCTAAAATACATGTATACTGATATACTCGAGCGTAATTAAAATGCTGTGTGTACTTTTTTCTTGTATACATGGAAATCACGAGTAGGCCCCCCTATAGCGTGTGTATGCACGCGGATTAAATATCGAGCAGTCGTTTACGTGTAAGAACACACGCATTCGCAAGGGGCGCCAGGAAGATATATCGTTCCGCTAATTTGTTCTTCGTGAGCAAATCCATTATTAGGCGGAACACGAACTTTTGCGACTAATTGTAAGTACTGTGTGCACGCTTGAGCGACTATTATAGAAACTTGTATCAAACATGCTTTCACGCGCAAAGAGAAAACTGTACTATTAGGCCAAATAATCTGTTTAAATTTGCTATAAAAGAAGAAAAATATTTTATACATTTTACACGAAAGGATTTTCTGAATCGTTACGTTCGTTCGGACATGCAAGAAAATTATATTTCAAAAGATTTATATAAATAAATAAAAGAGAGAGAACGTATCCCCTTCCCCTCCCCTTTGAAGAATATAAAAATAATCTTTTACATTCTTCCTTTATTATATTTTGCGATTGTAAAATTTAAACCGTAGCATAATTGAAGGGATTATGTAATATTGAAAAAATAAAAATATTTTAGAGCACAGAAAATATTTTTTACTGTCTGTTTTTTAAGTGCAACAGAATGGAACTCTTCTTTTGAAAACGTTAAGACGCACGCAGAGCTGTGAGAGGAACGGCAGTTCAGGTTTTATTATAAGGATGTAAAAGGCGAAATTGCGGGATATATGTAGTTTAAAAAAGTTTCCATGTGCTATTGTTGAAGGACGTAGGTACGTATCCTAGAATTATAAAACGGTAAAAAGTTTTGAAAAGAAACATGTTCTTTGGTTAGTAATCTTTCCTCTCAATGCAGTTTAAAACGGAAGCAGACCACAACCTAACACAACTGTAACACCATCAATTCAGGTCCGATTTTCTCGCTTGTATATATGTATACAAGAAACAAAAGACGGGGAAATAAAAGAAAAAAAAATTACCGTTACTTAACAACATTCTTTTTGACTATTCGATATAAAGTATTCGAGTATAAAAGACTACGCATTGTCTTATATCTTGTACTATCTTTCTTCCTATTGAAAGAAGTATAGAAGTATCTATTTTTTTAAGTTAATTTTTTATTTATATTATTTTATTAACAATACCGGAATTTACGAACAATATGGTGAATTTAGCAGAATTAAACCTCGCCTAAATCAGTTTCGAAAGGACCGTTTTGTGGCCATTGGTCCCTCCAAGGTCGGACAAGTACGCAGTCATAAGTAAATGTGAACAACAGTCGGTCATCTGCGAGGCTATAAATTGGCGGGTGACGTTTTTTGTTTGTACCGAAGAGATACCGGACCAAGAGAAAAAAAAGGCCAAGAAGAAAAAAAAGGCGTCGAGGCAAAAACCCCGACGTTCAGCTTGTTATAAGCGGTCCCCGGCTAGGCGGACGCCAAGCGGTAGGATGACGTGGGATCTAAGGGGAACAGAAGAAGGGAAAGGGGGGACTATATAGAGGGAGAGATCTCCGGGAGGAACAATGCCTAAAGTCACCAGGAAGAATGCGGTCCGTCGGGCTACGAAAACGCACGGATTCATTCCCTCCGTAGAAGAAGAAGTAGAAGAAGCGACCATCGATACTCTTCGCAGTTCTTTTCTACCGGCGACAGATATATACGAGAAAATTTAATAATTATAATATTAATCAATTGTATTTATAACGTTACATCACGCGGCGGTTCGTGCAATTTAAAAGTCTGATTCAATTCCACAAAAAAATTCCAACGAATTTCTGACAAATTTTTCAAATGACTTGTTGGATATATTTTCTTCTCGTATATATTCTAGAAAATCAGTTCTGTCAAAACAATTCTGTTTTTCTAATCGCATATATGTATGTTCAATAAATTTGCACTCGATCTTCATACATATGCATTAGTTTACTAATACGCATACTGTAATCCTTATATGAAGCAATCAAGGAATATCTCAATTTACGATCAAGTCCTTTCCTAATGACGGCGAACAAGAAACGAATCTAGATGAAAGAAACGTCCGTGGGCTACGGACGCTTCCATTATCGACGTTACATAGCCGCGCGTAGATGTAATCTGATGATTTATCGCAGAATTATATCGAACATTTTACATGCATAAGCGGATCATAGATATTAACCGCAGCTACAAATACGCGATTATTAAGCTTCCTGTGTTGCTTCCAATAAATTTCCATAGAGCGCTTTCGTAAAAAATTACGCGAGAAACAATGCGTCTCAAATAATCCAACCATTTTTAATCAAATAAAAATTTACTAAGACGCGCATCTACATAGCGCGAATATTTTCAAGATGCTTTATCGCGTGAAAAAAAAAAAATTATATATTTCCCAAATAAATTTTTTCCCTCCAACTACGCCCTTGCTGGGAAACGAACGATTTATCGCGCGTTACGATCTGCCAGGTGCAAAAAGAAATTGCATTTTTCTTTCGATTTTTCGCGCGTCTCTCTTATAACGCAACTTCGCTGTGTGATGCCCGGTCCCACCCCTTCCTTGTCGCCGAGAAAGTTTCCGCCGGTTGCGCAGCCGGCGCCTATGAGCACTCGCAGATAGGAAAAAGCGAGCTGGGTGGCTGTACGACGGTGAGGAAGGAGAGGGTGGCGGTGGTACGCGAATAATAAAAATCGGCCTCATAACTCACCCCAGCGGGCCTCAGCGTGGGGGCGGAAGAAAAGCAGAAGGGAGGAGAGAGTAGGAGGGAGATTGCCTGAGCTTCTTATCTCAACGTCGGGGTGACATTAGCGTTACTACAGCAATTCTCTCTATACTGCTCTTTAAGGGGCGCGCCGTCTACCTCTTTACACATTCTCGTGCTGCTTTTATCGGTATTATATAAAGTAGGAATACACGATACGATGTACACAGATTTTTCTATAATTTTTATATAATAAAGATATTTATATAATAATCGCGCGCGCGCGCGCGAGGTGTCAATATACACATCAACGTAGATACGTCAACGGCGGTAAAAACTATGGGATTTTGCTGCCGCATAATAAATATTTATTAACGAGTAAATTTGAAAGTTCGATAGAACGACGGGCAATTAAACAACCGCGATTCACGGAACATCCGTTCGTATCGCGCAACGGTGATTCCGCTGCTGGCTCGTACATGATGAAGTGAAATGGGCCGCCCGCTAATCGGCAATGGTCCGAAAGACTGGCCGGACCATCGTAAACAACGTCGCTATAATGTACCCACGTGCTTTCGCACACCCTTCGTCATCGCTGCTCTCTTCACACGCGAACAAGGTAATCGACTCAATCGTACGGAGCGAACGGCACATTCTTTCCCATTTAACATTGTTCAAAGTGAGAATTATCGAGAAATATGATTTTTTTACAAATTATCAAAGACCGTCAAAAATCATAATTGAATCCGACCGTAAAAGCAATTAGTATCGCTTGCGGTATAACCGACAAATAATCGGGACAGATGATTCTATTATAATTCGTGGTCCAACATATTATTGATTTTCTTGCGCGAATCGATGGCAGAAACGTATTTTATTTAATTTGAGAACCGCTATAGAGGATATTAAAGCAAAATCAAGAGAGGCGTTTAAATTTGCATAAATCTCCGAAATTAAGAACCATTCGCAAAAATTTCCGATGGAAGAGCGGAAAGTTCGAGACATCATCTCGGGGAGAGTGAGGGGAAGGGAGGAGGGTGTGAGAGGAGGACGAGAGATTAAACTCCGGGCGCATCCGTCACTGCCGACGAACGCGCACAAGCGCGTATTTCTAACGCGCTTGTACAGAGCACGGGAGATGAGCGAGCTGGCGCGCGCGCGGCGTCGAGGGGCGGAGGGGGGTGGCAAAGAGGGAGGGGGAGCACAGACAGGGGATGAGACACACGCGGAGAATTATGACGCCGCACAATTAGCAGTTCGTGTGAGAGAGATCGATCGCCGCCGAGAACATACATCAACGATGTAAACTCAGGACGCGCGTATCGCGTCCTCTCCCTATATCCTATGTGTATACCCATCCGGGTATCCCGCGTCGGTATGCGTGAACGCGGATGCTGCAGTTTCGCGCAGCGAATTTCACTATTTTCGTCGATGTAACCCCCGGCGAGGGGAGGGAGGGGAGGTGGATGCAGCATCCCGCTCTGTGCCGGCTGGAGGATATAATGCATTTTCGTTTTAGTTTAAATTGCAGCCGACGGGATGCGCCGCGCGAAAATTGGACGTTTGTTTAGCACGCGTCGCGCGCCTCCTGTGCGCCCCAGACGAGAGACGCCATAGTGTTTTGTCAATAGCGGAAGATTTAGTTTTGGATAACGCTCTCCGTATGTATGTGTGTGTGTGTGTGTGTGTATGTGTGTGTGTGTGTGCGCGCGCGCGACGTTTCAACGCGACGCTACGCCGACGCGGCCGCCGATTCGTCATGTTATCGCTACTTCCGTTTATGCTTCATTAATTTTAATTAATTTCGATGTCCTTCGTTATACCGTTCGTTCCGGGCGTGATTAATTAAAGTCGGGGTATTATCAATGTTTTTAATTAATCCGTTGTAAATTGACTTTGTAAATTATGTTTGGAAGCGTCCTGTTTTATCGGGATCTGAAGTTACGATTCGCCATTCAATCGTTTAGGAAATCGACATTTTTCGTTTACGTCATGGGCCGTTGTTAAGCCGAATATTTACTTTCGGAAGATTTCAATTTTACAGTTGACTTGAAACCGGTTTTGCAAATGATATATAAGTTTCCTGATATTTACCGTTTGCCTTTTATGACTGTTTACTGATATTATTACCTGATATAACTTTGACTTATTATTGAATAGCTGGCGTTTGTTCCTCGCGCGCTCGGTACGCACGTTTTTACTGATATCCATATCTTGAGAACTACTGACGTTAGAAGCAAGAAATTTGGCACGCAAACTTACTTTATAATGAAGATTTAAAATGTAAATTTTTACTTTTCTAACATCTTCGGTTTTTGAGATATAGGTATCCTTATAAAAAAATTCACCCCCTTTTTTCATCTCCCTTAACTAGATTTTCGGAAAATGGTAAAACACGTTTCTTTATTTTTAAAGAAGAATCTAAATACCAATTTTCACGTCTGTAGCATCTTCGGTTTTTGAGATATAGGTATCCTCATAAAAAATTCACCCCCTTTTCACCCCCTTAGAGACGGAATTTCCAACAATCCTTCCTTAGTGGGTGCCTACGTGATAAAAACAATGTACCTTCGAAATTTCACGTTCCTAGTTAAACGGTTTGAGCTGGGCGTTGATGAGTCAGTCAGTCAGTCAATCAGGACTTCTTCTTTTATATATAGAGATAAAACTGATTACTAACGTTTTTAGGCTTGCAAATGTTTATCCGCGTGATATGCGCATTCTCACAAAACTTGCTTATGTTGCTAAAAGCCTAACATTCGCAGAACATTATGCCAGTAATAAATAATTCGCATTATTATCGTCGCAGTAGCAATTTACAAAAAAGAATAAAGAATAAATTGTCAAATTTACCTGCAGTTTTTCCATCTGACAATGAAGTCCTCCATAGTAGCATATAACTAGCTTAAAAACGTCCGCGGTGTGAGAGGGAGAGAGAAACGGGGAGAGAGAGAGAGAGCCGTTGTCATCAATCAGAGTAATTCACTTTCGCGCCACTTGAAGACGAAGTCGTCTCTTCTGGAGCACCATGGACGGAAACTGTACGGCAGTATTTCTCGAGGGGCGCGTGCCACCGCGTTAAGTTACGAGGCGTTTATGAGCCATAAGCGATTCTACGAGGTAGATAGAGTTACTTAGAGGAGTTATTTCACTACTTTCAAAGATGGAGAGAGAGAGAGAGTGGGACGGGCTAACTTTGATGCGTCTCAGCAGCACCTCCGTTCTACGGATAGATCAGAAGGACCGCCTGCGACTGCCTGATTTACTATGGTGGACCGAGTATTCCTAGGGACCTGGTTTACCCTGCCTGCGGTACGATAGGATTTTGCGACGAGGGTAAAAGGGGGACGGGCTAGGGCAGAGGGATCAGAGATTGTGAGGTGGGGCTTGTGAAGAGCCGCTTTGGGGAGCCGCTTCCTACTTCAACGTGTCATCAATGGGTGCGCGCCCGTCTTGCTCGTTTTACTATCACTCTCCGCCTAATTACGAAGTTTCAACGACGAAAGTCTTAATTAGGAATGTCGAGTCCTATGGTATGCGTTGTCCGCAATTTCGGTTTACTACTGAAGAAATACTTAGAGCAATATTTTGCAAATGAATTTTGCGAGTACCGTAAATCTTTATGCTAACACAAATAGATTTTTGCGCATCCATATTGTCTCTATATATCTATAATTTATCTATCTATAATGTACCTATAATTTTTTTTTAATATTAGTTTTTTCATATTATAATTTATATTTTGTATTAATGATAATTTATAATTTATATATTAATTATTATAAGCACAAAAATAGATAAGATGGAAATGTCGCGAATAAATCCTTTTTAAAATGGTAAAACGCCCCGTTTGCGCAAGTGATTATCCCTTACTCAGGAAATTGTAACTTCTGAACAGGGTTTACGCTTAAACCATGAAACGACGACCGTACACGCGCAATCGTAAATTCTTGTCTACATTTTCCTGGCATAGCTGCATTTCGCACTGCAATGCAATGCGTGAAACTTGAGGTGCAACATTCCTGCATTTATTTATGTGCGGCATCTCTTGAATCTTTTTTCATGCGCTCATTCGGAACTATTTCGGGAGCATTTTATTATTCGCGGAGCCGTTATAAAATCTATCGTGAATATTCCCCTTAGTTGTTAAATAACATCAATTCATTATTTCATACGTATATAATATTGTTCAGGATACTCGCCGATAAAGGATAGAATAGAAGCTTTATTACAAAAATTCGTAGCTTGTGCTATATGTCTACGTATACCCAAGTGTTGCATTTCACCGATGGGATTTTCAACTAACCCGCCTTTCAGATTACGGTTGCATGATAGCTATCTACACTACTATAGAGCCTACGCAACAATAGTCCCTGGGGTGCGACCCCATAGTTCAAAGGTATGCGAACGACGTGTAGCATAATCTCCTTTTTCATTCTTTTTTTTAGTTAGAACTTTTTCACGGACCAGCGGATTTCTTTTGGAAAATTAATAGCGTTTGTATGCTAGCGCTGTTTCCTCCACACATTGACATAACGTATGGGGCTTTTTTCAGTCAGACGGATGTAAATGTATGCGACAGTTTATGAAAGGATTTCTTAAAAAGTGTTACAGAACATTAATTCAAAGGCTTGACTCGTGAATGAATACTTAATCGCTTGAAAATTCAAGACATAAATAGCAGATACCGCTCGAATATTTTACATGATTCATAGAGATCAAATTCATAGAAAATTTTCAGTACCAATCAAGCGGCAAATATAATATATATATATATATATATATATATATATATAATAATTATATAATATTATAATTTATTATATATATAATCTGTTGATGCTAATAGAAATCTAAATATTTGCAATAAAGAGAAAGCATATACTATGACACAATAATAAATTAATAATTAATTGATTAACGATTTAATAGTTTAGTTGAATTCAAATTTCTCATGCAATATTGTTTTATCAAATTCATGATATCATATAATATTATATTAGAATTATAATTAAAACTTATTATGAAGCATATATATTAATAATATAATATAGATAATAAAGATATACTATAGATTGCGTATTAAACGTCGTAAATAGATAATTGAATTGCTTTCCATCTTTATCCACGTTTACATCAGCGATTCGCTTTTGAGGGCCGCTGTCACTAACGTTCGTGGGGGAGAGTTGTGCGGCAAAGGGGGGATGACAAACGACATCATCGGTTGGCACGGCGCTACGATGGCGAAATCCATAACTGTCATCACTTCTAAACTAGATCTGGGAGAGTTCGGGATTGCCTCCCAGTTTCACGTCGACAGGTTGGGAAATTCGTGAAACGTGTTGAGTGATTGAAACATGCGATTTCACAATGCGATTGATAACCAATCTTAGCTGGTGCATCTGATAACGAACGAACGAACGAATGTGAATCGATTAGCCAACTCACGTAGACAGATTTTTTCCTCTTTTACAGCTATTAAGGCAACATATAATTGTCAGCTCAAAATTTATTCAATGATGAAATTGCTATATTTTTAAGAGTTAAGATCTCACTTTACATATAAATTCTTCTAACAATAAGTAAAAAATTTATGAGCAGCGTTAATGTAATTAAAGACTCTGTCGCTCGGGATTGAGATAAATTTCCAGGTGCAAGAAATACAAATTAATTCTGAATTCTTTAACAATATGGCGCACGAACACCAGGTAAGAATTGGTTGGCCAAGAGGGTAATGGAACGCGACTGTCTGTACACTCGAAAGAGTGAGGAGGGTACAGTGAAGTGCGACCGCAAGGCCACAACCGCAGTGTGGGAAGTGAAACGAGCCGAGTGGCGTGGCTTTTAATGGAGTGAGGGAAACAACATTAAGTTAAGAGCAAAGCAGGGTATGAGAATTACACGGAAATAACTGTAGCTGCCATATAGAAGCGGCGCTAAGAGGGGTAGAATACGATTCATAAACCAGCAATTACCCTGTTGCCCGTCCACAAAACAGCGTGCGATCTTCGAGATATCGCGCGATTACATACATATTTCCCGGGTGTTAAAGCCAGCAGTTCAAGACGCAAAACATCGCGCTTACATATCCCATTTTACACTAATCTTAATAGACGAGGAATGAGAGACCTAAGTCATCACACAAATGTATAATATACCGCGGTGTATATTTCGCAGAGTATTTATATTTGTAGAAATTTAATTAATAATTTTCTCTTTTTTTCGTTTTAAAATTGCAAATATAAGAAGCACAAAAATATAAATTGTTTAATATGTTTATACAAATCTCTAAAAATCATTCCTTGAAAATTATATTCATTAAAACTGTTATATCCATCGTATTTCGCAAAAATGACGAAATTTTTTTTGTATTTTATTTATGGGAAACATTGTATACGGCTGATAATAAACGGAACTTCTGAGATATTGACGGGACAACGGTTAGGAAGTTCTCGATGTATTACGCGGGGGATGCAATTTATCGAATGATAAATTTCAGGGAGATAGGATCGCGCGGTTAGATTAAACGACGATTCCTCCTCTCTTCTTCTCTTCTCTCGTTTCCACTACCTATTCCATCCACAGACTCCCCAAAGTAGTGAAATTAAATATAGAGGTCGAATTGCAGCCCGGCGTCTGCGGTGATATAAGCTTCTCTACGTCTTCTACTTCTTCTTCTTCTATCTTTTTCTTCCTCATCCCAACATAAAAGAGTGCCTTTACTATTTCTATCTCCTGGTCGTCCTAGCTATTTTTTCTACCCTTATCTGCAATCGCAGTCTTTTCCCTCCATCTTCGGTCTGACAAACACCTCCCTCTTGTATCTGAAAGCTACTGATCTAGCGTCCCTTCGATTTAGATATCGATACTATAGCTCGCCGACCGTCGTCGTGCGAGAAGAACGAAGAAAACGAGTTTGGATCTCAAAGCATCGATACGTTTCCTTTAAACTGATTAAAATGGCAAAGTCTATATTTCACATAGAATAATTGATATAATAATTGAGCATTCCAATGTTTCAAAGACGGCGCCTAATTAGAGTCTTGTTAAGGCTTATCCGGGTAAATGGAGTGTCCATTAAATCAGGAGAGTTTATACTTATTGTCATTGAAATAGTAGTACATAACAAGAAGAGAAATAATAATATTTCGTGATTACTTTAGAGAAATATAGAAATGTGAAGAAAAGCCATTCACACACATATTAAATATTATATATATAATTTAGTTTAAATATTATACAATTACTTAAAAATACGAAATGTGTTGCATGTTTCGATGGAATCTATTAGACTCCATCTATTGCAAAATAGATTGCTAAATAAAAGTTAAGTAAAGATTTTCTTCAAATTTGTTCAGCTTTATATCCCACCGAGTTTTTACGTTTTTTTCTCAGTGATGCTGCGTTTCTTTACGAGCCGAGCAAAACTTCGGGAATCCGCGAAGGTGATGGGACAGATAAGGCTAATTCCGGGTATTTCGCACCCCCGCCGCGATACGTTGAAGCGCCGACCGACCATGCCTCGGCAGAGACAAACCCCTTGCTACAGCAGCCCCTATCGAGGGAGTAAAGGGCGGTGGCGGAGGGTGGACGAGTGTGTGTATAGGTGTGTGGGTGTGTGTGTGTGTGTGTGTGTGGGTGAGTGGAGAGCAGGGCAGAGCAGCAGCGTGCTGCCCGCACCAGGCGCCCCTTCGCATATTTCACCGGGAATTTACGAGCCTCGATACGACAGGGAAATTGCAAGAATGGCGGAGTAATCTATCTCTCCTTGCCTCTATGGGCTCTCTCTTCTTTTCCCAGGTTCCCTTTCCCGAGCGCCCTTCTTCTCGCATACACACACACACACACACACACATACACGTGTGCAGACATAGATACTTATATACATATATATACAACGTTCTCGGCAAAAGAAGAGGAAATATTTCTACTTTTTCCGTATAGGTAAAAAGGATTTGTCCTTGCGTTTCAAGTCACCGTTAGCTCCTAATTGTATTATCGTAAGATAAGAACCGATCTGTTAATTGCTGTAGTCTTATTCTCGATCGAAAACCGCTATAAAACCGGTTCTCTCATTTTCGCGCGTGTTCCACGAAAACGAAAGATTTTTTATTTGTCCGATGTAAAATTATACATATTATTAGTGAGTGTATATATTTTTGGCAGGGTAATTAATTCAGAATAAATCACGTAAATCATAAGGTATATAGAAACAAAACGGGAGCGTTTCAGCCCTCCTATTGCGCAATAATTACACGGAAGACTGCCACGACCATTCATCCGACTTGTTTTATCGCCATTTTCCATCCTCCATCTTTCACCTCACCAGAGTGAATAACAGCCGATACGCATGTGCTGCAATTACGGGACATATACCAGATTTATCCGGAAGCACTTGAATCAGACTATCGGGAAGGAGAGAGGCAGCGCGAAAGACAATAAACGGCTCATAAACATTCGAGAGAGAATGAGAGAGAACTTTGAGTTTATCAATAATAAGTTTACTCGAGCAAAATTTATCTTAAGTTTCTTTTGAAAGTCTAAACGACAGGGGAGGAAGAGAGGAGGGCGCGCGATCGAAACTTAATTGAAACATAAACTTATAACTCGCAGGAAATTGCGCTCTACGCTTGTCCGCTCGCATTTCGCAGTTATGTTCACCGCGTTGTTTAAACCGCGAAAAGAGTCACGACCGACACGTTGCTGGACACGATTATGTGTAATGTACCACGTTTCGTAGAGAGAAGGACACTCGACGAGTCAGCGCCGAGAGAGAGAAAGAGGGAGGGGGGGGGGGGGGAGAGAGAGAGAGAGAGAGAGAGAGAGAGAGAGAGAGAGAGAGAGAAAGAGAGAGAGTAAGTGGAAGCACCATAGGTAACTGTACTTGCTGTACATGGATAATACATATACACGTAGGAAGAGAGAACCCCCTGTGTGTCACGGCTCGGTGTGCGCACCTATATCCACATAACGTACTGTATCGTACCCGCGGCCGGCGGCCGGTTTAATTTAACACAGCAGCTGTAATCCCATCCATTACGTTCGCGGTAATATACGATCGCTCGAGATTCATAGTCCGTTTTTTCACTAATTAACAGACGGGACAAATCGCTCCACCGATCCGCCCCTCTCCCTCCGCTCGTCTCTCCTCGTCCCCCTCCCCCCACCCCACCCCCCCAACATCCCTCACCCCTTCCCGTCCTCACTGCACTCTTCATTCTTCTCTCTCGTCCGCCGACGAACACTTTTGTTTCTTCGCGGTCAAATTTACGCACTGTTTCGTATAAATTTGAGTACGTTTCATTCGGGTCGTTATAGTTTACACAAAATCCGGCCAAATCCGTTCGATATCAAATTCCTTTTGCGCTCTCGCGGAATCTGAAGCGAATGCCTGAAGCAAAGAGCTACCCGACAATCAATTCCTTGCGTTCGATATAAAATCGAGCGCATGATAATGACCGCGTAATTTCTCTCGTTGTTGAATTTTTTTTTCCAGAGCGAGTGTTAAACGATAATTAAGAACGATCGATCGATCATTCCGTGCCAAGCATCGCGATGGCAAGTACAACATGTCCGAAGTGCCTGTAGTAATAATTCTCCCCTCGATATGGGAGGTGTGACGAGCGTACCATGACATCTGCGCGTAAAAACATGTTAAAAGAGATAATTAACGCGCATTCATCAGTGACTTTGGCCGGTGAATCGAATACAGATGCTGGCGTATACAGACGAGTCAAAGGACTACTCGATTAAAATGAATGAGAAAAGAAACGCGGAAGGTATGAACGTGAAGCTTGTACATTGAGTCACAAAAACAAGCTGCTTTAATTGCTGAAAATCAATTTTTTAATTTATCACACATATAGTGTATATACATATCTTTTAAGATTTCAATAGATTTGTAGATAAATAAAATTATTTAATCTATAGAACATAATGAAACGTTGAATGTTCTTTTCTAAAAGCATGATAAATATATTAAATTAAAATGTATAATTTTGGTACGTGTTGAAAATTAATACGTAAAAATTGTTAATTAATTTATTGTGAAATATGACTTAAAAGTTTTTTCATTTATATAATTTTAATATTAATATAAAGAAATATTTTAATATTAATATCAATATAAATTTTAATATTAATATAAAATTTTAATATTAATATAAAATTTTAATATTAATATAATAATTTTAATATTAATATAAAGTTTAGAATTAAACTATAACATCAGCATATGGTAGAGAAGAAAAATGTCGCGTAAAGAAGACAGGTGTGTGTCATGGTAACACACAAGAGATAGAGGCGGGGAGAGGGGGGGGGGGGGATAAAACGGAGAAGATGAAAATGCGAGAAGCGGAGAGGAAATGGAATGAGTTAAGGGAAGGGAAAGATGTGCCGTGGTACTTCTCGGTATAATACGAGGCGCTCTCTTGAATGTCGCGTCTGCGCATTAGTAGACAGGGTGAGCGGATTTAATTGGATGGACGCCATCTCGCGATGCTTAATTAACTAATTAATTTCACACAGGATAAAAACGAAGAGATACCGCTCGCGTCGACCTTTAATGACTCTGACGTGCAATCCGCTGCCATCCGCCTTATAAAATTCCGCGTGTTAAAAAAAAACACAAAAAAACACAAAAAATACAAAGACGTATTTACAAAGTCATAACTTCCATCGATAAATTTCTCTGTTGGCTTATATTGCATCGCCGCCGTAAATTTCAATGTAAACGAGTCTACTCGTGTATAGTTGATATGAAACATCCATCTGTTAGATCCGCCATTTATCAACGACTTCGCATAAAGTAGCTCGAATGCCCGCACGCGTAAGTTTCTCGCAATTTTCATCTCTATCTGTTTCTTGCAATTATCGCAAAATACACTAGTATTCGTAACTTTTACAATTTATGTACGTTTCATGTAAATAAATTGATGTGTCAAAGCATCAGCAATAGCAGGACAAAGAAGACGAACGTTATTTCAATAGCTAACGGTACCGAGGATAGGAACGAAAAAAAGATGGCAGAGGTAGACAAGATTTGCATTCCATAAAACATATGTCCACGCCATAAAACATATGTCCACATGGAATAAGAAAGCTGCTTGCTCAGCACCGACGAAAATACGTACCCGCTTTCGGAGTTAGAAAAACTCTACGGACATAAGGGTTGAGAGTACGTCCATGAGACTGAACTTGAAATGAGGAAAATGAATATGAAGAGAAGCGAATATCTATCGTAATTCGATTATGACGAATTTAATCGAATAAAAAAATAAGAAGCTCTTGACGATAAAAATTAGCGAATTAGTTTATGGATATACAATGACATAACTATTTAATTACTTAAGTTTTGATTATTTTGAATTTATCTAAGTCTGTTCTGCAATTTTTTAATTAGTAAAAAACTGGACTGTATTAAACGAAACGTGTTATAAAAAATATGTTGCACGTATCATAACTCTTTCCCGAAACTTTTGTGTTAAAACATTTATCAGTGGCAGCGGAGGTAATCTATATCATAAAGTTCAAAAGCCTCATTTTGCATGCTAAACATAATTAAACATAATAAAATTACTTGCGTTCTGGAAGCAAGCCGCACATTTAAAATAACCATAAAGAATAAGAACGCGGAGGGGCATGAATATATAATGGCGGGTCGGGACTTCGCGATGAAAAAGGTTTATATATCGATAAACAGTAAATGAGGGCGCGCGTATACTTAACTTGAGTTATAGGAGTCATTTTCAGATAGATGCTCGAATATTCTCGGCTATGTAAGCATCGAGGGGTACGGAGGGAGGGAGGCAACGGGCGGAAGACGGGGAGAAGGTAGCGAGCAGATAGTCGAAAAAAGAAAGCGAGGAAAGCGGCAGTGTAGGGAAACAAATCAACTCGTCTGTTGGCTCGTCCCGAGTTTTTAGTGGCGAGGCTCCAAATATTTGCTCCGGTCGTTCGTATGCCTGATTCGTGCACGGGATGTATGTATATATACCGACAACCGCGGGAAGTGTCTAGAACGGCATATAGGCAACCTCGCTCGACTTCTCCGACCGATCTTATACGGGTCCATGCAGTCGAGCCAACAACCCCACACCATCCCGCCGTTAATATTGTTGCTTGTTCGCGAATGCAACCCCTCGTCTCTCTGCGAATCCTCGCCACCCCCTACACTCTCTCTGTTCGAGATACCGAGTCTAACCAGCGGCAAAGCCGCTGCCAAGAATAAGCTGGAAACTCGTTCATCACGTCTATTATTATATGAATGCCATAATATCGCTGCTACGTCGTTTCATCGTCACTACATTTTCCTAAATCTCGCTCGGTTCCGCCTTTATACGCCCCTGTCGGCTATTGTCCTTGTCGGAATTTCTCCTATTCTTCCTTTGTTCTCATATTATCTCAAGAATTGCCAGTAATATCGCGATATACGATTTGATCCGGTCAAGGTTCGACCGGCATGGCACGAATCATCGTAATCAAGATAGATATCATCGTCCACTTACTTCCGGCATTTTTTTCTTTGCGACGCACATTCTTCAAATATTATGTATTTGCTACTAATTTTTGGACACGTGACCACTCCTTCAAGATTTTGCCCTTTTTTTCATCATCTTTCTTAATATAATTAGTCGGTAGAGTTGTATACATAACGTAAACTTTGATCTAGTGTATCTTATTAATAAACGTCCCCAGCATGCTTTCCTCAGCAGTTATCTAGCAAACCGGGATAAATTATTAAAACATGTATGCAAAATTATGGAAATATACTCGCGACGACACAGCGCAACGTCTCGCAATTACACTATTATAATGCAAGTTTTCGCGAAAACTGCCATTGATATTAAACTTATTTTTAAAAAATTTTAGTATAACGGCTTTATCATGCAATTACTTCCCTTTCGCGAGGTTCATAAAATCTTGAGTTTATTTTTAGCTGATGTCTGTAAAAATATTCAACGTTTAAGAACTTAATACTGTATATATGTACATACATATAAATTTGCTTCGGTATGCTAACGAATATCAATATATTTTTACAGTGCATTAAAAAGTACATTATGTTTAAAAACTGAGAGATATTGTACTTATTACATAATTTTAAAAATAATTTTAATAAAGAAATATCCATATATTATTTTTAATTATTTTTATAATTATTTGAACAGATTATTTGGCAATAATTTATACAAATATCAATAATAATCTGTTGTTAGTTTCATTGTAAATTAAAAATAAATTAAAAATAAAATTATATTACGAGAAAAAAGTCAAATAAGTTTCAGATTATTAAAACGGTGCAAAATTATTTAAAATTTTATATATTAAAGAAGAAACTTTGAGTATAATATATAGAAATATTTTTAGCCGCTGTAAACTGAATCAAGTCGCGGTGACTTCGTTCATTCTTTCGACAGCTCTTTAGATTACGTTTAATTTGATTGTAATTTTCGAAATGACGGAGAAAAATAATGTTAGCGACGGAGGAAGCGAAATTTGACAGAAAGGATAGAAGCAATAAAAATGGAATGTGACATTTTTCCCGAGGGATACCTTGCGTATATCAAAGTATGCAGTTGAAAGTTATCGCTTATATTGGATACATATTGGATAGATATTGGATGCATATATGTGTGAACAGACAAGTTAGATTGATATTCATCTATAAAGAATTTGCGAATATATTTTCAGTGAAGAAGAATTGGCAAAACCGGTGAATAGAAGCAATTGAGCAATTAAACGCACAATTACCAATCTATAAGCATGGTTAAAAAAGATAAATGTGAAACACTTTTTCGATAATGCTCTTCACTTATACTGCTCATCGTCTAAAAGCAAGTCGGTGATTTCGGTTCTCACTAACGGCGAAAGTATATTTATTAACGCTTGGCATCCTGACAGCTACTTCTAGAATGGGCTGTTCGAATACCGAGCGTTTGTCTTTAACGAGTCGACTGATGAACGAGTCCGTTTTATGCCGAAATAGACTCGAGGCAACAAGGATTCCATCCGTTTCGAAGCAAAAAAAAGAATTCATACTTTACAGAGCTATTTCGATAAATACCTAATAATATCGCAAGAAATTATTTTAGTAATTATTAATATCATAAAAATTATGAAATATTGTTATCAAAATTCTCACGATACAAAGCAATACTTTCTCGTGTACCTTTTGAAAATTGACATTGCATGAGGCATTTATCTGAGTTGGAAAATTAACGACACATTTTTTAAGAAACCACGTTAGGCGGCGTATTCTATATTGATTAAATATAATGGTTGAATAAAGTAGTATGCACGATTCACTAATAACGCACACTCGAGTTAAGGAATGTGTGGTTTTCAGGTCGCAAAAAGGCCAAGGAGGCAGCTACATAGACGCGATTGCGATCAATCAATGTTGCCCGTCAGACGACGACAAAACACAATACGATGTTGTTTCTATAATTGACGGAAATCTATCATTCGCAAATCGCCTCATATATCTTAAGCTCTCGATATTTGGGACGAGCTATAGTTTGTGTAAAAAAATTATTAACTGTAAAAAAGTATTAACTCCTAATAATATGCTCTACGTATTTATTGTGCTTTCCCTCAAAAGTTAAACTAGATATTCAAGCTATTCATTAGCGAAAGCATTTCATCAATCATCTTTAACCTCATCGATCTTATTTAGCAAGTATTTACAATCATTTACATTGATAGCAGCGATAAATATATTCGAGGTAAAAAAATAATATACACAGATAAATCTTATAATAAAAAAATCTTAATAAATTTTATAATAAAAAATCTCGTCGTCTCCAACGAGCCGTGAAACTTTTGTAATTCATTTTTATCACTAAACCAGAATCACGCTTATTACACAGTAGCACGCGTGGATATTACAAGCCTGCGCATTTTTGCAGACATCGTATTCTTTATATGTAGATATGTTGGTTGCATAATTTTTAATATTTTCTTCAAAAAATCTTGGCGAAAGATAGAAGGCTTGTGTATAGACGAGAGAACGGAGAGAGCTACACGATAACACGCGGACGTACTGATGGTGGAAGCGTAAGCGTGAAAGAGGGGGAGATTGGTAAGCCCCAAATCCTTGAGCTTAACTAATTCCCGCATGAGTTACGAGCGAGCCGCGGCTAATTCCAAATAAATATTCGGAATACAGATTATGTTAATCGCTGTGTGGATGCAAATTAGATGATTAGGAGAAGATGTACGTACCCTCAATATTAGTGATGCAAGATTCCTTTCATTTTTGAGAAATTTGTCGACCACATTTACGCTTTGCGTTTAATTTCGTGTGGATATATTTTGAATATTAAATTTTTTTTTTGTACGATTTACTTCTCGTTTGCAATGTCTTTAGAATTAAGAGAAGCGTTGATTAATAATATACAAATATAACAA
Organism: Lasius platythorax; assembly: GCA_963971435.1. Classification (NCBI taxonomy): domain Eukaryota; kingdom Metazoa; phylum Arthropoda; class Insecta; order Hymenoptera; family Formicidae; genus Lasius; species Lasius platythorax. The sequence goes on along the minus strand of OZ020542.1, from coordinate 1,403,435 downwards.
TATAAATATAACTGATGATCATAAAGAAGTCTGCTTGGGGGGAACCTGTGTCTGAATTCAGCATTGTGTAAGCTTGACAGTGAATTACTGGCGGAGTCTGGTAGGCACTGGTCGGGAATCTAAGTGGCAAGTAGGTAAGTAACTTGGAAGTTAGGGGGTTATACTCCCTTGCGCATGGACCCGATACATGCGCGGTACGCGTAAATGTATACGGAATCCGTGATGTTCGCTGCGTGTGCGTTTTCATGTACACGTAATGTGGAGTATCTACCTGTGGCCACAGTTTACCTTCGCGGTAAACTCTAGTAGGTGCCTACGGCAGAAACTCTACTCTAATGCAGAGTAATGTTGATTTATAACCGCATTAGTTTCATTTCACTCCCCCTCACATTCCTCTCTAATATAGCCGCCATTTATCCTATATCCGCTATTATTATATTTTGTTATGTTACATTTTGTTATGTTATTAAAATCTGATTAAATACCGTACTTGTGTTCTTGTTTAAAGATACGCATTGACATAAAATGATAATAATATGAGCTCTTATAAATTGTATATAATTATATGTTTTACAAATAAGTAAACGCGAAATTTGTGCAAAAATGTGCATATAAGCTGATAATATGCACGTGTACTACTGTATAGTAAACGTAGTTTCGGTTTAGCGATACAAATACATCAGTTTCACGCCTCTTCGGACAAGACAACAAATTCTTTTTTTCGTATCTTGCTTCTACATGAATCAACGACCTTTCCATATTTACGTAACAAGGTTGGGCTTACAATTGTGCGCTAGTGAATTGACATATTGAGACTATGGTATAATACAAAAGCTCGTCTTTCTGAAGATGGAAAATTTACTCGCAGGGAAAGGTAAAAATAGAGGATGAATCGCGAGAACAGAGAATTGAAAACAGAATTGAAAAAGGAGATTACTTATTGAAGCCATAACTATTATTCTTATAAAAAGAACAAATAGCTTATTAAATTAATAGCACTATTAATTAGTACTATTTTAATCTTGATTTGAAATATTACCAATTATTTTCAAAGTTATGTTCCAAATGTAAATATTCTTGCATGTATGCCGATCAATACTGTTACGTTTTACAGACACGCGAACGCCAAGTCACATGTCACAATCCGAGTAAACTTTACATATGCAAAATAAGTGAAGGAAATAATGTTGCATATAGTGTACCCATTAACAACACATAGACACAATTGTTACATCTTCATAATGTACATCAAACAGTATTTGTTAAGCTGTCGGTTCAATATAATTCTCAGTTCCAACTCATTTGATTATCTCATCCTTAAAGGCGTCTTTAATATTTATTTTATTTATTCCGGATTATTTACTTATGCGGATTTATGTTATACACAATATAAACGTTAAGACCGTTCTACGCTATGCATCATGCGGATCTTAAAAGAATCAGTGGCTCTTCGAAGGACGAAGGGGAATGAAGTAATCCTCGTTATGAAACCGGTACGCGTGTACTCGCCATTCCCACACGTGCACGATCTCTGAACGTGAATGCTCCAGCGCGTAATTTCTAAATACGTGATTCTATAAATGGAAAAGGATATATATATGCATATCTTGTAGTTTTAACGTTGCGATTATTCCCGACGATGGTCTAGAATGCGAAACAAAAATTTTTTGAAATAATAATTATACTATAAGCGTATACTCTGTCTCGCAGTGCTTTAATTTTTCACGAGTTTCGAGACTATAAACGTAATTAAGTGGACGATGCGTAGAACGAAAGACAATTTTGCAGTATAATGAATCGCGACATTTGTTACTGCAGCTTTTGACACATAGTAATACTTTATCGCCAATCTAGTCAATATTCGCTACCATGTAGCTTCCACAAAAGGCTTGATATATCACAACGATTCACAGAGCAAAGTCGTGCCAATATCGACACCGGTATTCTACCACGCATAAAAAAAAGCGTATAAGTTCGACAATTTTCGTGACATGTTCCCAATAAACTATTAAATCCCTTCAGCATAACTTTATTCTCCATATTTTAATATATTTCTTATCGTTCTCGTTTCTTCTCTCATTTATCTTTTCCTGTACAATTGATATAACATCATCAATCGATAGCGCGAAGTCTTTTACGTACATGTATCTCTCCGAAATTAATTTCCGAATTATTTTTTTTAAATTTGCTCCGTTATAAAATAACACATAACTGAAATATAATAATTATTTTCTTGTATAATCAGTTATACCTTAGCCGGAAATTATTTTTAACGATTGGCATAAACATAATCGATTTCTGAGGGTAATTCGAAACAGAGAACAGAGAGAGCCGAGACATCAACCGCCAGCCTTCGGCGCTATACGGCGAATGACATTACTGTATACGCGTATAAGCGTATACGGTATACAGCCACCTATACATACATATAGCGATTGCACGCCGGGTTTCTGTTAGCGGTGGGTTATGTTCACCTGCCTCGGCGATCGGGCCCCGTAGCGACCGACGCGGGGCCCCGTAACCGGCTCGGCAGCATGTCACCCTCTTGCGCGGGTGACTCTATGCCTGGTTCCCCTTTTACTTCGCAGTCTCGTCACGCCGTCCCTCCCTCCTTCCACCGGACCTTCCACAGGCGCGCGGCCTTAGGGCACGTTCACAGCGCCCGGTGACGGCTGACTCTCACCCCGCGATTCTCACGTAATTCCGCGCGTGGTTATCGACTGATAAGGGAAATACCTGAATGCAGGAATCTCAACTCTCCGATCCGATCCTTTCTTTTTTTCATTCGTCTTCGACGAATGAAAATCGGATGGAGTGGGCGACCTAAAGATAGCGGTATTTTTTATGAATAAGCTTCATCGCTGCAACACGTCCCGCAAGATTAATATCCGAGATACGTTTTAATAAGCTCATCGATCAATTATGCTGACGCCTGATGAATAGGTAAAACGAGATAATTTCAACAAGAATATGTCAATATGTTAGAATCATTTTTATAGTTGCTCAACTCGTTTTGTTTTAATTCGTCTAATTGTAAGTAATTTTTATTAGGATAAAATATATACCGTGAACGATGTAAAGAGCGAATTGAATACGTTATAAATCATTCAATTAAACATCAATGCGCTTCTAAATTACTGTACCAATGTGTTCCGCAAGGTTATCATTTTCTAGAATTTTAATCACGCGTATTCAACACGCGCGCTTATTCCTGCTTTACCGGTTTCACAGAATTCTTACGCAAATATCTGCGCGTCACAAGTCGCAATAATATATACCGCAAAGTTGACTAGCGCGCGGCCTAGAAAACCTTTAGCTAGAATAGGCATCCAGCCTTTCGTCATCGATACTGATTTATGCGCATTGGACCCCATGATTTGCCTCTTGATCCGCTATATAATTGCGCGACATAGGCGAGCGTGTACAACCGCGTAGAAAATAAACATAGATTTCACGATAAAAAAAATATATATATATATACATATATGCGAAGGAAAGAATACGAAATCAATATGGAAGATTTTAAATAAATGATAAAGTATATTTTTTATGCTCGCGGAAATTGCGACGAGTTTACACAAGTCGTCTTGTATAACTTTACTCGTGTCCAGTATATCAATTTGCGCGTATGAAACAGTTATGGTAGAATTCTGTAATGAATATTTCATTACGCGAGAGAAGAATGTATATTAAAGCAAAATATTAAAACCGCCGCGCGGTGACACAAGTTATTAATGTAGGTACAACATATACACACGGTATTACGGAGCTCACGAAGCGTAAAAATCACACGCGTCTTCTTTTTCGCCCGGTAAAACCCCGCGGCACTCCACTTGGTGCGCTTTTTATGTCAACTTGAAAGATCGTGAGTAATCCTGCGAGCCTACGCGGACCATTTACGCTGAAACATCGTCCGACGTGTTAAATCTGGTAACCTTCGCGGAACGACGGATTTGCGTACGGAAACAGCGGACAATGGAAATCGACGCTCGAGGAAAGAGCGCACGTGGAAAACCTGGAATAAATATCGCGCAGAAGAGTGTCATAAAGAGAAAGAAAAAGGGACGACAGGCCATTTCGTAGCATCGAGGAACGGCGGAGAGAGACCCATGACCCCACCTCGTTGTCGTGGCACATCCAATGCACGACCGACGAAGAAGGAAAAGTATTTTCGGCTAGGCCGTCCCTTCTCAACGCGCCGCGTTCAGGAAAAGAGAGAAAGAGAGAAAGAGAGAGAGAGAAATCCCATAAGCGGAACTCTCGCGGAGTGGTCCCGAAGAACAGAAAGGTGGGCATATAGCGAGCAGGTTCTCACGCGAGGTGAAAGAGACAGACGAGAAGGGGAAGATGGCGGCCGCCAAAGTCGCGCTAACCGGTTGGTCCTCCTCTCTAGATTCCTCTAAGTTCACGACGACGATGCCTCGACATTGTAAATCCAGTTTGGACTGAGTAAATTTATTTTTTTTTTTTTAATAATTTTTACGCTCGTTATCACGCAATCGCTATTTTCGGGTTAAAAAAAATAAACGCGCGTGGCTTATTCGGAATTTCCGAAGCTTCGTGACTGTTTCAACCGAGAGAATTTCGCGTGCAGTGTTTTATCTGTTTAGGATTTCAGAATTAAACGACTCATCATGTGTCAACGACCATATTTGCGATTGCTCCGCACAATGCGACGGAAATGTCGCTCGTATATCTATTATACGTACAATTTTGCGTGCCGCATTATTTTTGCAAGGATTTTGCAATGCATTTTCGTTCACGTTATGCACTTTGCCGGCGGGGCGATAAATCTGTCACAGCTGTAAACCGGTATCCCAAAATTTATCGACGTTATCACTCGAATGTAATGCCGAAATTGTGCTGCGACTAACTAAACTGAATATACCCCCTCCGTCCAAATACGTGCAAATACAGCGGCCTCTAGATTCCCAAAATCTTCGCTTGGTCGCGCCATCGGTGTCTCGTCCTGCGAGAGAATTCTTAATCCCACAAATACCCCCGTAAGCGCTGCATCGTCACGGACCGGGTAAAGCCGCTTGCAAAAGCTCTCCTTGCTTTGAGAGCGTAACAAAAACCTCGCGCAAGAATGAAAGCGCGAGAGATATGAACGCAACGAAAACGCGAATATGAGATAGAGGAAGAGGGAGAAATGAAAAAGAGAGAGAGGAGGAGAGAGAGAGAAATATAGAAAGAAGAGATCAGTCTGTAAGCTTGCGGTACTTACAGGCGCTGCAGTAGTGGTCCCATTGTGCCATAACGACACAAGTCCCCCCTCCCCCCACTGCTTTCCGGTAACCTTTCCCCCGTTCCCCTTTACAGTCCCCGATGCAGTCTACAACGCTCCTGTTCACACATACACATGCGGCACCAACACCACCGACGGCATCAAGAGACACTAATGTCGACGCCACTGTTAGGCCGATCGGCCGCAAATTTGGGCGCAAAATTCCGTTCATTCGCACCACAAAATTTCCGTGCAACTCTCAAGCGGACGGCGTTGAAGAGAAACACCGATCTACGATGATCGGGGAAACTCTAAAAGCCAAGAGCTTTGCCGAGCAGCCATAATGCACTGCGGAGGCACAGAGAGGAATAGGTCAGCAGGAGTCTTCAGCATGTTTCTGACCACTCCCTTTTGGTACCTCTCGCTCATCTCCACCGCACGATCACGCTCGCTTTACACCTACACCGCTCGCTCGTCTACTCCCACGTCTTATCCCTCTTGTTCACCTGCATGCGCTTTTTCCCTGCTTTTAATGCCGATAACGGAAGACGTATTGGCTGCTTATCGCCGTTCCTAAAAACCTCTTCGCGCACGTTTAAACACACGCCCACGATTAATGATCAAATTAATATAGTAATAATAATTAAAAGCTATTTTGGATAAAGTTCCGAAAAAGTCTTACCTCCGATTTCGATCAAACTTTGTGGAAAGCTTCCTTTTAGGTTAAAATGGAAGCCTCTAAAAGGAATTTTGGCGACTCCTATCAGAAAGTCATTTTTTAAAAGAAAATAGGGTAAAACTTTACAAAGGAAGACCTAGCCCCTATGACTTTGACCTTGACATATGTTGTTAAGAACACTGTCCTGAATATCCTTCAAAAGGTTTTAAGCATCGCTCGTTGTTTATTAAAAAGTTATTAACAAAAAAATTTACTAAAAACTAGACACATAGGTTTGGGTTAAACCTCGCTTTGCGTAGAAAGTTGTAAACCCATGTGGAACTTCACTTCGCGTTGAAAAATGTATGCGTGGTGGCAGTGTGTTCCGCCCCCCTGCGGGGGGCTCCACTTCCGGAAGATATAACCTAACCCAAACCTATATCCCAGAGATTAATTATTACTAATAAAATTTTATCGCACTGAAAGCAGGGGATGATGGGGATGGACTTTGCTTCGCGTGGAAAGTTGCAAACCATGTGAAATTGTAAGAACATAGACCTCGTTTCGCACTGAAAGCAGGGGATGATGGGGGTGGACCTTGCTTCGCGTTTATGAACTTATATGAGTACTGAATATAATGAGAATTTCACTAGCTTTCAATATTACTTCTTTGAACGCTACATACATACTGAGCACAAATGGAAAAATAGACAATCGTCACGAATAACAGCTAGTAAAAAATGTAAACAAATCATACTTTGATGCGCGAGCAGAATATAAACACAACGAACTGCTGAACTCTACAAGCCTTTACGTTTTATTTAGTAATCTTTTTTTGTTAATAACTTTTTAATAAACAATGAGCGACGCTTAAAACCTTTTGAAGGATATTCAGGACAGTGATCTTGACAACATATGTCAAGGTTAAAGTCATAGGAACTGGGTCTTTTTTTGTAAAGTTTTACCCTATTTTCTTTTAAAAAATGACTTTCTGATAGGAGTCGCCAAAATTCTTTTTAGAGGCTTCCATTTTAACCTGAAAGGAAGCTTTCTACAAAGTTTGATCGAAATCGGAGGTAAGACCTTTTCGGAACTACACCCGCTATTTTATCTCCTCGTATATTTCTGTTCTGCGTTTACATCGATTTATGAATTTTATAATTCAAAATTTTGTTTCTTATAAAATTTTTTAAATAATACTTCTGGCTTTTTTAAATTTTTTAACAGACATATATATGTATATATACATAAATATATATATAACAAGTTTTCAAATTTTAGATCGATTATATCTTTAATAAAGTGTATGATTTAATTTAGAAATAGAAATTTGCATTATAAATAATATTCGGAAATTGCATACATGTAAAAGATTTGTAAATCAATAGACGCATAGAATATAAATGCGAGGAGAGATAGAATAGCTTTTAATTATTATTACTACATTAATTTGATTATAGATCAGTGCATTCGTGCGTGATTTTACGTGAATTATCAGTTGCATCGTACTTTATGCGATTGTGATTACGGTTGAATTCATTGTTCTCGATTCCATTCCTAGTTATCCTATGTGATATTCCTATGCGATTACTTAGTCAATTAGTCGTTAAAGCATACTTTTTTCATTTAGAAAGTGATGTAATCTATATTCCCAAAGCTATCGAGAAAACTTGAGAGTATTTAAACGTCTTTATTAACCTCTAATTAGTAAAAGAACGAGCTGCGTAAAGTGAAATAGGAAATGTTTGATCTACAGTTAGATTACATTATCATGTGTCATGTTTTAGTTTAACACTATTGCGACGTTAATGGACACATGTGCAGAATTTATACAGATTTTAACATTATATTATATAAATAATAAGAGTTGTAAAAAAAATTATACAATACTTTCTCAACAAACTCTGAAATATATTTAATCATTTTTTTTTCTTCATAATAATATTAATTTTATTTCGTTGTTAATTTAAAAAAGTTAACTTATAATATCAAATTTTAATAAGTTAAAGAGATAAAAAGAGAATAATTTTTTCTTGAATATAGCAGTTGTTTAATTTAAGCATCGTTGTATTTCTTTCTAAAGGTCTTAAAAGTTAAAAGAACACAGTTGCGCCACAACAATATGTATTCCGAAGAATATCGAGAAATAAAAGACGAAGATAGCAAAACCAGTTTCATTTCTTAAACGCTTAATTAAGCTGGTCCAAAATAGGCATATGTAAATCCGAATGACACGAGCGAAGCAAGATAGTTGCTACGAGAAGTACGACATTAATATATACACGTATGCGTGCACGACACGTGCGTATGTGAGGTATATATAGGCTGCGAACTGTGTCTTTTACCTCTGAATTCGCACATTTCGATTTATCGTTAACGGCTCTATCGCGTACGTGGTCTTCAAACCAGTTTCTCCTTTTATCATGGTCACCGCGAGTAATACGCAACCGAGTAGCGGAGTAATTATTGTACCGGCGATACTCGTTTGTAGAACGGTTTCAAGAGCGTTCCCTTATATTACGCACAATAAGAACGTACTTTTTAAAATTGTAGATTTCTATAAATAGTAACATTTGTAAAGTATCCCAGATTTACCGATTCATCTTTTATTTGCGAATTCTTTCATCAATTTAGAATCGATTTTTTTCCTAACAAAAATATCGAGGAATTGAACTTTTATATACAAGTCAGTTTTAAGCGATCAAAAATTTGTTTTGAAAAGCTTCTCGGAAAGTAATCATTAAAATTGTAAGCAGATAGTAAAACCTTATTTTTGTATTTAATTTCAATTTTAATTTTGCTATTTTTTAATATATCATGTATGTTTTGCTAGCACAAAATTAGAAATTATATATGTATGTATATATATATATATTACCGCGCGCACATACGTTTTAATATACTAATCAAAAACTTATGTACATACACCAAGACTAGTACGCATTGCATTTGATCCATAATTCATGATTTTCGCAGTAATATATCACTATACGATCTAATAATTAGCAGACTGTTTCCAAGCAATTGTAGATGCGATACAACATTAATGTACACTGTACGATTAACAGTGGAAGATGATATTGCAAATACATAAATGCAATAAACCGATATACAGGGTGTCCGATAAAAATCGCCCCACCCATTGTGTGCAGGTAGAGCGGGTTAAACTGAGTAGGAAAGTCCTCTATCGTTTTGCGATCTTCGCAATAATTAATGAGAAATTAATTGAAAAAGATCAGCCAATCCGCGCGAATATAAGCGCGGGGCGAAAAATGATGTGTATACATTTATTTCCTACGCTCGTAGAAAATGAATGGAACTACACCGACGTTATAATCACGTGTGTGAGTAACTAAAATGTATGAAATAAATTTGTGTGAGTAAACTATAAATTGAGACATAAATCACGCGCGATAAGAAATTCGATGACAGATAAGCTAGCTAAACGATTGTTATACCTTAGGTGTAATGTGCGACACCTAAACAACTGAAAGTCATCAAAAAAATATCGACAGTATTTTGTTTCATTGTCAGTCCTTATCTGCGTACCGAGTTCGAGCGATGCTCGCTTCGAGCTCGAGCCTTTTAAGGAATTAAAGATAAGATAACGCGAGAAAGATGCGAGGAGGATAGAGAAGGATACGAGAAGAAACTCCGGAACGCCAATAAGATGCGAGATATTTCGCGAGTCGACTAATCTCGACTTTTCTACTGAATCGAGAATCGAGCGATTTTGATTATTGGTCATCGCCCGAAGACTCCGCGTAGATCGACTCCGCGCGGATTATTTAGTTCAGGAAATTCGGCATGCCACCGATAAACCGTGAGACGTGCATCTCCCAAAACTACGATTTTTCTATTGAATTATGAGAATAGAATGACTATGATTATTGGTTACCGAGCGATGACTCCGCGCGGATTAATTAATACACATTAATTATTTCAATCAAATAATCAAAATTACTTCGGGAAATGATCGCCACTTTCCGCATCGTGTTCAGATTGACAAGTGATAGAATCGTCATTACTCTGAGCGTACTGCACATAATGTAGCATGTTCGTTTTCAATTAATTTCTCATTAATTATTGCGAAGATCGCAAAACGGTAGAGAACTTTTCTACTAGATTTAACCCGCTCCATCTGCACACGATGGGTGGGGCGATTATTACCAGACACCTTGTATATGAAATTATATTTTGATCCTTATAAATTTGCGTTACTAACATGTGACAATCAATAATTTTGCAATCATAATTAAATAAATATGATAAATATATTATACTAAATTATATAGAATTGTCAGTAACATTATATAATAAAATCTCTATAAAATAAAATGAAAATAATTTTTCAACAAATTGACAATATAGTTGTGAGAAATTTCTATATTATTCTTTACGAGATACACAAGCGGGATTAAAATCTGCTGATTGTAACGCTCAGCTGATTGCAGAGCTATTGTATTAATATTATACTTTTTAAGATAGAGAGAATGATATCTATCAAGTGATTTTGCAAACGTTGCGAACCGAAGAAGCGAATAATTATACGAGGCTCAAGGCACAGGTGTTTCAGGCTTCTCATGTTAATCAGACACTGCGCGCTCCGTTCATGGACACGCGCGAGCGCGCGTGTGTGTATGTGTATGTATAGTGATACACAGCGAAGAAACATGCAAAATAAGTTTCCACGCGCGCACACACACATGTATCCTGCAGTATTTCACGCATCAGAAGTACTAAAACTTATACGCGCGCTGCGCAGTTCTTTTCCTGTTGTCGGATCCTGTTCGCAGGATCCCCGATGAAATAATCATAATTAGGCGCAGCGTGGCGTTACTTAATTCGACTTTTAAAATAGATATCGCATGTGAGTATGCAAGATTGTAATGAGTACTAATGCACGCTAGTGCATCTTGAGTATATTATCGCGATGATATGTTGCATCGTTGTTAATTTCTAACAAATTGTTTCGCGCTTCGTATATAGCTCCCTCCTTTTAATTAAGAAGCTTAAATGCTTTCTGTTTGTTCTTATTTTATGAATGTAAAATAACAAATCTATATCAATTTTATACGTACATATTAAAATGCATATTTTTATATTATATTTTATGTTGCGTATTATTATTTCCAGGTATCGTTTATATCGGATTAACGAATCGATTGTTTACATCAGTATCAGATTAATGGTGAGGCAATTCGTGCGTTAAGAAACAATCCGACAATCTTGATGCATCTAGGAACTGTTGGCGATACCTTAAGTATATTCCACGGTGTATCGCGTAATCTCTGTGTGCCATCGCGACAACCCAGCTTAAACTAGGCACCGTGTAACCGATGTCCGGTACGGCGTACGGACCTGTCTCTCTTTTCCTCTCTTTTGCCTGCTAAGGGAGTGACATCATCAGCCACCTATGTTCACCTCGCACCCATCCGGCAGTCCGCGCACGTACTTTCGGCCAAAAGAAACATTAAAACAAAAATATTGTCCGTCTGGAGTTGAACTTATAAATCAACGGCCACCAGCAACGACTAATGACACAATCATCATTCTACATGGTCATCGTTTTGCGCTGCAAGCGAGGATTTCTTTATACTGTTGTCATTCAAAGACGTATTTATATACACTAAATGTAAATAATCGAATTATTATAATTTGGCTTCTGACACATATTGTGTCGTTCGTCCAAATATATATTTATTAATAAGATTAAGAGTATCCATTTTTTAACTTTTAATAGAATAGAAGCCACATAGCTCAATAATTAGAGAAAAACTGAAAATTTCTATTCTGTAAAAGAGAGGAAAAGAGAAAAATACAGTCTAAAAGCTTTAATATAAAAAAAAAGAAAATATTCTAAATTGCTTTGCATTATAAGAGCACTTGTTTAGAATTATTTTAATTAGAGGACTTGATTTTGATTTGAGATAAGAAACTATAGTTATCTATTTCGAATTTTTCGAAATTTCTAATAATGTATCTTATGGTTTATCATACATATTTCTCGGAACTAATATACTGTGTGTGTCTGTGTGTGTGATTCGCTTTTTCAACAATAAAGATATATAAAAATATCAAGTCTTTTTATTTGAGGTAAATGTTTTTATTTGAGGGAAATGGTTCAAAATGAAAAGGCCTAATAATTATTAATTTTTTGCAATATTAATTAATACTCTTTCGTGTGTTAAAGATATCACACATACATTTTATACATATTTCATGACGTTAAATATATAATAAGAAGATAATGTCAATATGCGCGAAATAATGTCAAATTGAGATTGCAAGTTTAATTAAAAGTTTGCAAATAATATACTATATTTCTACACTATACTTCTTATAATTTCAATAACACCGACGGAAGATAAAAATTCGCATCGTCCTGGGGCCAGCGGCCTTCGCAAAAAGGGCGAAGCATTGCCGTTAGACTCATTTCATTTGCGTGACATTTTTTATTACTATTCTAATTTACGGAGCGGTCGTGAATAAGGTCATTTTTGTACGGTACACCAGGTAGAAAATAAAGCGTACAGGTGACGCAATTGCCCTTTTGACCTTGCTCCAAAAATATATCTACACCTTCGCTCGAACTGTATGGTATACCTTTGTATACGCCCGTCACGCTTCTTTAATTGGGCAAGATTCTGTTATACTTCGAAAAGCGAAGATTTAAATATTTTTTTGTTATAGTTAAGGTCACATTCTTTACAATGTGATAATCTTTGTTATTCTAAAAAATAGCAGTGCAAATTTATAGCCCAAAAAGAGATAAGTATTACTTATTAGTGAATACTTGTCTCGTTATTCTGAATTATTTGAGCATTATATTTGTCTTCACGGTATTTTTAAAGCTACAAATTTACATGTTTTGTTGCAGTCAGTAATAGACGCTATGATTAAAGCGAACATAAATTTTCTGACATATTTAAAAGCCAAAAAAGATATATATTTACTGCATTTCACAACTTTCATGGAAATCACGCGTGTGCCGCTATCCGACGGTAGCTCATATGGAATTCTACATATATAAGATTTTCTATTCTGCTAAATTCGAAGAATCCATATTAATTATATTTTCTTAATCTATTGCCATAATAAAATATTCGAAAGAAGAAGAGACTTGTAATTTAAATTTTTAATTTAATCAATCAATTACAAAGGGAATATTTTATTGCAACTTGAAGAAATTACAATATTTTGACCGATACTTTTAAATCAAACATCGGGAAATACTGATTTCCTGATTTCTTTAATTTTTCATGCATTTTTCCTGCTTTCTAACTAAAGAATTATGTTGCTGCTAATTATGTTGCTGAATTATTTGTACTGAGTTGTTTGTACATTGTCATTTGTGTCATTTACGTGATACTAGATTGAAAATACGATAGTATAGTATTATAGTCTAGTATCGCGTAAATGACACAAATTCTTTTAAAATCAAATAAATAAAAATATATTGCAACTTGCAACTATTATATATGACATAAGATATCTGTTGACAATGTACAAACAACTCAGCACAAATAATTCAGCAACATAATCAGCATTTAATTAGAAGCAGGATAAAAAATTAAAGAAATCAGGAAATCAGTGTTTCTCGATATTTGATTTAAAAGTATCGGTCAAAATATTGTAATTTCTTCAAGTTGCAATAAAACATTCCCTTTGTAATCGCGCGCGTGCGCGAATTAATACGGAATTCTGTAAAATATATATAAAGAGACTAAATATTCTTTTCTGTGAAGCATCAAGCTGATAGTATACGACATACGTTTATCATAATTTCGAAGAGCTAGCTGAAATAACAACTTTAGACGTTTTACATAATCAAATAATGATAAGCATATCTCAATATTAAGAAATTTAAGAGCAAAAAAATATTCTTATCATTTTTTTTGATAAGAATATTTTTTGCCCTTAAACTTCAAAACAATATTATTCATTTCGGCGCATTAACTGATCCCTGGAAATACAACACTTTAATAAAAAAAAATGAAAAAAAGCGGGACATTCGTCGATTCCGACTTCCGCTCGACTACGAATTACAGATAAGAAACTCGGCCATGCGCCGTTCTTTTTTCCGAGAATGATTCAAGACCTGGCGGGCTCTTTTATCAACCAAGGTTTGTTAAGTTTCGGGCGACACTTATCTTCAGGCCGCGGGCACTCGGCCGGCACTTTGGGGGGTTGCGAAACCGAGAAAGGGCGATCGCGGACCACGAGTAGAGACACGACAAAAGGGGGTTTCTTCGGTCGAAGAGGAAGGGTCGCTAAGGTGTCGCGGAGTTAGAAGAGGGATGGAAGACCCGGGAGGCGGGCAAGAACGCAAGAGGGCAAGAGGCATCGGATGACATCGCGACGCCCGAGGCTCCCTGAGCAAGTTCTCGAAAGTGTCGGCTAAACTGATATGAGAAATGGTCGCTTCGTGCTGCCCGTAGGGGATGAAGGAACCCGGCTATACCTATTCGTTACACGGTCGGGAAACGCTCGAGCGCCTCGAGTGTTCGTAAACCCCTTCATCCGATACAAGGACAAGCGATTCGCGACTCTACATACTTCTGCCGATATCAGGAAGAATCGTCGTCTACTGAATTCCGAATATATGTTCAAGTTATTGCAAAATGTTTTCACCGAATATATTAGAAAATATTCAATATGTCGCGCGTTAGTCATATATTAATATCATAAATATTATGTGTTTTTTTCTTAATACATAGTTTGGAAAAATTCATTAAATTGAGCAAAAAAACTTTAGATGAAGTTTTCGAAAGAAGTATCTCCCTCATCTAACAATAATATAAATAATTTTACGATAATATAATCAAAAGATGAGGCTGGCAAAAGGGAAAAAATATTAGCGTTAAGATTCAGCTTCTGATACATTTACAGTAAAATAAATTTTTCAGAAAATTTTATCTATAAAAAATTACAATTTTATGCTAATTCTACATATAGCATTTCAAAGATTTTTTATATATATTTTATCTATTTAAACTTTATTTTGTATACTACAGTGCGTGCGCAAATGCACACGTATACGCACAATTTCAGATTGAAGTCATCTCGATCTGCGAAAATTTAATTAAATGGTAAGAAAATGAAATGAATATATATTTTATTTGGAAGCAGCAAAATAGAAAAATATGACATTCACTAAATATATGTTTTATGCTATTATTAACGATAAGATTCATTGTTATATGTGTGTATGATTATATGCGCTACGTTATATATCTTGTTCACACGTTTCTCAACGTCGTGCTGTTCAGCATAAATGTTTAACATATCTAACCGAACGCCAGTTTGATATCTTTCTGTAACGGAGTATTGCGCATAGATAGGCTTGGGGGTGCGCTCGGTAAGAGGAAGATGACGCATGAGAAAGTCTAAAGGGTTGTGTTGGTGGGGGCAAAGGAACGCTTATCACCGCCTGCAGCCGCGCCGACCGTCGGATCCTTATTTATGGCCTCCGTCAGGCGTCGCTACAGTATACACTACCTATTTTACCCTCAGGTTCCACGATACTAAACTCACTTTATTTTCGGACGGATACCTCTTTCCCCCCTCTGGGAAAATCGAAAACGCCTACTAAGCGTAGTAGGTAGAGAGGAAGGAAGAGAGAAAGAGAGAGAGGGAGAGAGAGAGAAAAAGAGAATGTCAAGAAGATCAAAATAACTTTTTAGAAATGGCAATCGTCATTTCTAAAAAATTATTTTGATCCTCGCATTCTTAACTCTCTCACCTAAACTTTTAGTAGATAAAAAAATTATTTTAAATACTCTATTTTTTTTACAATGTATACAACAGTTTAAATGAAAAGATCTAGATGTATTGGCAAAGATTATATGAAAGGAAATGAACCGGTAAACTTGATTTAATGATTAGTAACAATCTGGCACGCGTCCTAATCGTTAGTAATGACGTGTAAATAGATGCTTCTTTAAATATTATTCTCCCGAATTATCGCTTTCAATTACAGTTTATATATTTATGAAGCCATTTATTTATCCCGCGTTATAAAGTATATAAAAAAATATATCAACATCATTACAATCTCTCATTAAGATATTGCAATTGATATTTCATTAAATATCATTCATTAATTCATTTAATATATTATCAAAGATCGTAGCTTATTCGTCTAACAAAGTTAACAATAAACAAGTATAAATAACATGATAAATCGTAGCATATATTGTAACATCCATAAATACATGCCCAAAATAGAGAAGATAAGTTAATACATTTATTAGTAAATAAAGAAACTTCGAAACATACACGCACATGAGTATAAACTATTCGCATCACGATTCATCTGCCAAAATACATGATATATAAACGTTTCATATATGTTACAAAAACGCGAGCGTTTATATAATAGAATAATCAATGAAACGGTATATATCCATAGACAACAGTTTTTATTTAGTACATCGCGATATAATCCGATTTAAAATTAAGCGATCTAAAGAGATATCGAGGAAGTTATCTCGTTATAGCAGCTCTAACTGACAGAGCATGTGCGCTGCTTGACATTTTGGCGGGAGACCGATCTGAGACCATAGCTTTGACAGCTTTAACTTTTGACAGAATTTCTCGCGCGGGCATTAAACGAACGTATTAAACGAGTCGCGTATAGGAAACGACGCTTTTACGTGCCATGACAGCGTGTTTTTTAACTACATGACGAGACTTACCGGTAGCGGCCGATGCGGGATCAACGATAGCGTAGTCGTCTTTGCGGAAGGTTAGTCCGCGCACGTTCCTTGCAGCTCATGATAGCGCCTATGCGAGCCCGTTCTCTCAAATTGGTCGTTCCATCCGCTTACCTCGGCGCCTATAGTCGGTATCTTGACCTTTTCTCCTAAGCTTAGCCGTCCCGCTTTTTCTTTCGTACGAACGTGCGTCCAGCGAGGCGAGTGAAGTCCTCGGATCGACGCCAAAAACTGATCTCGCGGCCAACTTTACGCCGTTGATTACGAGCCGTGTCTTCGCCCGATAGATTGCCCGATCGTAAGTCCGCCGAACGGAAGGACGGGGACGTCCTTGCACAGGATTGCCGCGTGTGTGTCGCGGATAGGCCTCGTCCACCTCCTCGCGCGGAGGTCTCGCGGAGGTTTCGCCTTCTCAACGTCGACTCTGAGATCTCGGGGACGCTCTTTCACCGGCCAAAGCAAACTTGTTGGATGGCAATACGTGAGTTAAATGTTCACCGCGGATGGTTTACGGCCCGATAGTCCCCACCTCGTGCCGCCACGCGGCGCTGCCTTCGTTCTCTCTCTCTCTCTTTCTCTCTCCCTCGCTCCTCGTGTTTTCGTCCCACTACCGTTGACTAGAGAGCTCTCTCGTTCTCCCTCGCTCGCTATCTCTCATTCTGTCTTCCTCTCTCCCTCTCTCTCTCTCTCTCTCTCTCTCTCTCTCTCTCGTATTCGTGTCGTCCCTTCCGCGTGCACGTTACTCTCGTCGTTGTGTCTTGCTTCGTTCCACGAGGCTCCTAACTCTCCTCTCCACGGCTATCCTGCGGCCAGCGCAAAGGCGGGGAATTCGGACCGTGCAAGCGAGAGCGTATTTAGAGGAAGGGAGACAGCTGACTCTCTAGAAGGAGACGGTGACATCGCGGGACGCACGAAATGAACAGGGACAAACGATCCACGCACACGCGGGTGATCGACTACACACGTATAGGAGGCGGATTTATATGCAAGGGCGTTGTTAATGGCGGGAGGGAGTAGTACGGCGAAGGGTGTAGACTCGCTCGCTGCCTCTTTCTCGCTTCGCTCTGCCTCTCTATCCGCGCCTCGCTTCTCTCGCTTCCGCTTACATTCTATGAATCGTTCTTTCTCCTCCTTTCTCCCCCTTTAAATGTTGCTTTCCTCGCGCGATATATAGCCGTCCTCGTTTCTCGCGAGTAGTATTTTCATCCCTCTTCGGTATCGCGCTCGCCCTCTCCGAGGATAAGTGCGATGTCTCTGTCGCGCGCGCGCAATTTCCCCCTCTTTGCCTTCCCATCTCTTGATCGTCTCTCCCGCGCTTTCTCCCTTCCTCTCTCTCTCTCTTTCTCCTCTTTCTCGCTCTCGTTCGCCGCTGATTTCGTACACTCACAAGGATGGCCACGATGACGTAACGAAACACGTGATTATCGTTTAACCAATAGCAGATGGCTAGTTCAAATCTGGCGGGCACCGAAGATCCCACCTAGCGGTTCGCCTTCAGGGCTGGTTATCATCGAATGTACATGCAGGATTGAGCCATTACCTGGTGCTTGGCGTTATAGGTATAATTATATAGCGTCGCGATACACATCGAGTAATGGTGATTTGTGGCCGTTCCTCCGCACATATACATACTCAATTCTCTCAGTGGCCACGTGGTAGACACACTACATATTATAGGTACGTACATTGACTGTTACTATAAATTTTCAGACAAAATATCAACGCGCCTATATATTTATACTCGTTGGCAATATCTTGAAATGTTTTGTCTTTATAAAAAAATATTTTAAGCTCGTTTTTTGACTACGA
The DNA here is from genome assembly GCA_963971435.1 of Lasius platythorax. NCBI lineage: Eukaryota > Metazoa > Arthropoda > Insecta > Hymenoptera > Formicidae > Lasius > Lasius platythorax. The sequence continues at coordinate 1,385,023 of OZ020542.1, read as the reverse complement.
ATATATTCACTGCGTTTATAAATTATTTTTTTATAAAACTCTCGGTTAAAATATGGTTTACTTTCAATTATATATGCTCAAAGATATATGACAGATAGGTTGTACGAATGTATAATGCAAAAAAAAAAAAAAGAAAATACGATGAATCTACATTGAAACCATATTTTGCATAGTAAAAGAAAGCTACTGATGTAGAGTCCAAAGAATGCCATGAATCAGTAAACGTGATGTCTACTGAAACCTCATTCGACGCAGCTTGAATAATTTAGAAAAGTCAATTCGCACGACGTCCCATTAATTTGAATTCGCGCGAGAATAAACTCCGCGCTGCGAAATTGCGTTTCGCCATGCGGCCAATTCCGCTTCTGGCGAAATTTAAATCGAGCCCACCTAAACTCGGCACCGAATTTAGAGCTGGAAGTGCCCGGTGAACCATGCGCGCGCTGCAGTCGCCCCGGCCGCCCGGCTCATACATCATCCGATATTTATTTGTCGCTCTTCCTGAAGAATTTAAAGCGTGTGGAAGCTCCTACTTTTTTCGTCCTACAGCGACAGCAATGAACAGTTTTGGAGAAGATACCGTTATTATGGCGTATGACGCAACGAATGGTATCGCGGGCGACAAGTCCGATATATTGAACGATAAATAATGTCGGGACGTAAAATCGATGAATTGGAGCCCCGGACTCCTTTGGTTCGCCTGTTTGTTTTGCCGGACAATATTAAATCCGCAAGCCGTGTGTAAATACACAAAATAAATAAAACAGTACATTTGTTAAAAAAAAACATGAATCTGACAGCTAAGATATATCCTAGAGATTATACTGTGCCTTGCTAGATAGTATGAAGAATGCATTTATATGTACAACAAGCAATCTTTATACAACGGTATATACGATTTTTTGTGGATAATATATTATTAAAAAGTTGATTCACACAATCTCATTTATCACGTCAGGGACTTTTATAAATCTTTTCATAACTGTCGGAGCGTTAAAAAATATTATGCTAATGACACTCATTTATTAATAATATTAATTTATAATTGATTTTTTACAGTGAGATAAAAATAAGCGTTTTCTTGTTATAGGTAAAATGCAATTAATGCAGGAGTCACATGGTCACGTCGGAGACGTTTCTGAGGATTAAGATAGAGTTGAGAAATTCGAGTACGCGCATTCGCCGTTTGACGGAATGTTATTGCGGCCATAATCGCAGGCGCCAACAGGTGCGAGCCCGGCACAAGCCTATACGTGAGTGTATGTGTGTGAGCTTGCAGTACTACGTTTGTGAGTATACCTATATTATCGCCATAGGGCAATAAAGACCCCATCCCTATAATCTGTGGCGGAAACAATAACTAAACAGGCAGGCAAGCCAGCCAGCCAACCGGCACTGATCCAGTACGAGTCGTTCATAATGCTAATAGCTACAGGACTGTCAATATTTTGACACTTTACCTTCGCGAATGATCGCTTAACTTTCCATGCCATATTTTTGCCTTCTGTTACAAATAGTTATTTGCGATTCAATTCGTAACATTCTTAGTTAAATGAAATTTCACCAAAATGTAACGCACACTTATACATACTATATATACTTATACATATTATATATATATTATACATATTATATATACTTATATATACGTGTATCGAAATCTACATTTAACATTAGCCACGTTTGGAAGACACATAGCTCAGAAAAAATTTAAGAATCAATTTAATGTTACACAATAAGAAAGTAAACTTTTATCTCAATAGTTTCGACTAACGTAATATAATAGAAAAAAAGTATATTACAAGTACACGTTTGTAACAAAAAATTAAAATTCTACTAACATCTCTTGAAAATGCTATTAGAAATATTTTTTTTATAATAGCAATTTGACGAGAAAAGTCTATTTCTTTATAATATATTTTTAACTGTTACATAGCAGTTACAGCCACAAATTAACAATGAAATTACAAAATGTTTGATTTATTTACGCTTTATATTCTGTGTTCTCGTCGTAACCCCGCGACACGTGCATACACATCTCATCACGCATGTCTGCATACATGCAAATCTATTTGTTCATGTATGTACATATAGGATGTCACTACATATACCATATTAGTTTCTATGGTTACAGCATCATGTATATATTTGCATCTTACGCATGCGTTTACAGATACATTGCCGACAATTCGCTCATGAATAAACACGTGTCGAGGTCTTATAACTTTAATATTAATATACATATATATATTTGTATATAATATTTATACCAAACCTAGTATAATATATTTTTTTCTGGGGATCCCCCTATAACATTAAATAAATGAAAAAGAAATTCCGATGGAGATACTCGGTCTCCTATACACTGCATTCGTATATGTGTGTGAAAAATATTTTGCGTATATAGAAAAATACATACGGAATCGCGTATATCTAAATGTATGTATATATATATATATATATATGTGTGTGTGTGTGTGTGTATATGTATATATATATATATATATATATATATATATATATGTATATATGTATATACTACAAAAGAGATATATATTTACTGCATGAGAGATTTCCAACATATCTCCCACCTCGATCTACTTTCTTATCAGAGGGAAATTGTCCTGCCCGCTATGGTAGTTTGCCGGCTCCCTCCCTAGCCGAGAGAGAGAGGAAAAAGAGGGTTGAAGGGAGGCAGTGGCAAAGAACGCTGACGAGAAGAGGGAGGATGTTCACTCCTCTAAGGAGCAGTCGTACATTACTGCTCACGAAAAAAGACCATCTACAGGACGTTTAATTTCCAAAGCCCTTCCGCCAGCTCCATTCACCGCGTCTCTGAATCCACGGGCATGGCATGAATTCCGTCATTCAGAGCCCAACTTCTCGCTCTCTCCCTCCCTCCCTCTCTCTTTCTGTCTCTCTTTCTATCTCACCACTCTCTGTACCATTTCAGACTTACGATTGCGAGGCACGACGACGAAAAGCGCCGTCGTGTGCAATCTTCTCTATGATACCACCTCTGACCCTCTGACGTATAGAATTGCACGAGTAAAGAGGGTTCATCCCGATACGGCAAAAAGTCGCGCATCCTTTGTCATATATAATTATAAAAACATGATAAAATCTTTCGATAACGTCTAGTGAAATGTATACGGAACGCTTCTATGTGTATAAATATCATTTTGCTTCTGTTTAAATGTGCTTTTGCCGGCGAATGAAATGTTTTGTATTTTTTTTCAAACATTATAACAAATATCCTGTCTCTAAAAATTTGTCTCGATACTATTGACAATGTGCATCTATCTCAACAATGTAAATTCTTAAATAACTCGCGAAACGGATAACATCTTTAAGCGCATTTTCTTTAGAGCCTAATCGTGCGTAAAAGAAAAGGATAATTATTCCCCTCGCGTAGTCAATTAATTGAAATAATGGAAAGCAATGACACCATTTGAATTTGCGGTGATATATGCACACGAAAAATAATTAAATTTTTTATCGTAATATAATATATATAAAATTTATGCGAAATTTATGGATATATTTTGCAAAATAGTATATTACGACAGTATCCTCGTGTTACAATCTTGGAGTTAGATATCAGCCGAAAACCGCTAAAACATATTTACTTTCCACGCGATTAAATGTCGCGATTTTTATCGCGAGCAATCATGCGAGTTTTGAAAATCGTCGGGTTAACCTAACGGCGCTATAAAATCTGGATTCTGGCGGCACGCGCGCGCACTCGCCCCCGCTCGCCCCATTCCTGCTCTATAGAGCAACCCTCCGCGAGAGTCTCCACACCACGATAACCTAGCGACACTTCTTCCGCTACGTATATCCTCATTTGTCCGCCGTGTTTTACAACTCGACTCTCGCTTCGCGACCGCTAAATGTGACGGATGCTTAGACTCGCAACCCACTACAAATCATGGATGTTCGCGGTCTCTATTCGTACATAGTTACAGGAGCAGCTCGTTATTTGGACGAAATGCATCGAATTACGCAATTGCTACGCTTCCTCATTTCGGAGATCGTTCTCTGGAATAATTGGATATCTCGCGCGTATCGATTTCTTCAACAGCAACGATAATATAGAATTACGATAATTCTACTACAATCTCGTAATGTCACAAACAAATTAAAAAGTTATAACGTAATAATTTTGTTTTATGCAGAAAAATATCTTTCAATAATACGCTATCGTCAACATACATGTTTTTTTTTTCACGAAACAAATAATTTATACTAATTTTAATATCTTCAATAGTAATAGCTTAATTAGGAAAGAACGCGTTTCAGTCATAATGCATTTTCTTAACGACTGTTAAAAATCAATGATATCATAAAAAAATTAAGCATTCCTTGCGGCAACTTTTATAGAGGGCGGGAAGAAATGAGGTTTTAAGTGGCTCGAAGCGACCGGGGAGAAAGGGTGTTTCTCGAAACGTTACCGAAACTGTCTCTTGTTTACAATGGGAAACAAAGTTTACGCGGTCGGAATTAATCTTCGAGCAGAGCGTCCGTGGGGTCTCCAAACGGCATCAGGATCAGCAAGATCCCTAATGAATCTAGGCAAAGGACCCTCGAGAGTCTTGGGATCTTGACTTTTGAGAGGGCACAAGCAACTTCGGCTCAGATGTTGGTCTCGCGGTAGCCAAGACTTGGTCTCGAGTTTCCAGTAAACCAAGGTGTACCTTCCATGTTCTGTGAAGTTTCAAATGCCCGCATTTACCCACGTATCCAACTATACGGAAGAGGCGAATTCTCTACCGAATTCGCGAACTGATACGCTTTTCATACTTTATCACTCGTTCTCTTCTTCGTAAGGTTTTAAATATTTTTTCTTATCGTCAACAACATCATTAGTCAACAAGTATAGCTCTATATTTAGCTTCGAACAATTAATTCTGTGCAAATTTTAAGTGATACAAACGCATATTAGATTCCGATTATATACTTCGAGATTAACCTTGAAAATGTACGGATAATTGAAAATTATATTCACAGGTTTCGATTTAGAGAGAATGCTAATTGACAATGCTTCCGCGTACGCTTTATCGTCCGTATTCAATGTAATTATAGTCATACTTGTTGACCACGTCCATTTTCACCATGATGGTTACGAGTTGGTTGCATTACGGTTGACCGAACGATTTGATGTTGTAACCGCAAATGCAACCGCAAACCGATGTTAATATCGACTTGGTTTGGTAGTTGCCAGTTGCCCGCGCAATTAGTCACAAGCGTTTTTAAATACAGCGGCTTTCTTTATCTTTTCAAAAAAATACACACATGATTTCGTTAAATTTAATGATACGTCATTTCAATGCGAGGATACAATTCTGTATTCTTCTTCTTTAACGCTTTACAGTAAATAATATTAAAATCTGTAGTATGTAAAAAGATACTCAGAAGCCGATCATGATGTCACATGTAAATAAATAAGGCTACATTACGCGGATGACAAAGTGCGCGGGTGGCGATCAAACGCACGAGAGAGTGTTTCTCGCGCATAAATAAATGGTGGCGGAGCATGGAATTATCGGTTCCGAGCTGCCACCGCCAACATCGTAGGCAGATAGCGCATATTCCATGGCCTCGGTCGCGCGCGAGGGTCTTCATCTTTCCCGCCTCTCGCCGCCCACTCGCGAAGACGTGCCCGCGAAGGTACGTCGAAGTAACGAGGGGAGCGAAGATGGGTTAGAGACAGAGAAAGAGTATAAAGTGTTCTTTGGACACGCTGGGCACGGCGCATACGCAACCATGGTATCAGGTATAGCGCAGTGGCAAGCCAGCGTGTTGGCGATAAATCATGGGTTACCACATTGTAGCCCAGTAAATCATCGGACGCGGGGAACGCGAGAGCTTCCCAGCGTGAAATGAAACGAATTCATCTCTGTCATCCCCCACCAACGTTCGCTCCCATCCGCCTCTCTTTCCACCCACCCCCCCTCTCTCCCCCGCGCTCCCACTGTCGCTCTTTCTTCCGCTTCCATCTCCCAGCCCTTCTCTGCACCTCATCTACTACCATCCCTCAATTCGCCCCCGCCATACCTCTCCCCGCGCGTCCGCGTGTTTTCTATCCTCCGCACGCAACTGGCTAGGGTAGATAGTTATATATAATATTTGGTCCCACCCACACATCTACACGCACACCCCCCATTTACAGGTTTTTTTTTTTCGAGAGGGATCGTCACGAATCTTTCGCGCAAACGCATTTTTCTCGGTCGAGACACGTGACAATTCTCTGACGATTATCTTTGTACCGATGACATTTCTAAGCTGTATGATTTTTCTAACTCGTCTCAAAACATAAAGCAATATCTTATAACAATGTAATGCAAGAAACGCTTACATAATTAAATAATTTAATTATCGCACAAAATCTTACGAGATATAAAAGATAGAGAGAGAGAGAGCGACATTTAAGTATTTCAAACCACCTGTGTATATCTGTCCCACGTCACGCGTACAATCACAGAAGGGTGAATACATTTATTTCTCTACGCACACACAGAAAAGTAAATTTTTTCCTTGTTTTTAATAAAGTTCATATAGTAAAAAATATAATTTTGTTTCCATTCAATAAAAAATAAACTTTTAATTTTGTATTGCAACGCCTTTAAAGCAAATCTTGAAGCTTCTCCCTCTCTCTTTCTTTCTCTCACTTTTTCTACGTGATGTTAAGTCGTGGCGTTGCGAGTAGGCGCCCCCTTACCGAGGTTCACGTCGGCACCGCAATATTTATCGTAATTTGATACAAGCGGACCACGAACAAAAAATTGCTGCTAGCTGGTGGAGTGGGAGGTCAGAAAGATGAGGTAAGGGTGGAACGAGAGGTGGTAGACCCATACATTGCGAGCAACTCAGACGCAGCCGCGCCTCCGCCTTTCTCAGCCTCCTAGCAGCCCCTATCGCCCCCGATATCGTTTATTTCTCCTACCGCCCCTCGTGTATTCGAACTTTTCACTTCCCTTTTCGTCTGTATTATAGTTCTTCCCGATACGATCATCGATCATTGAATGTAAATAATGATATTTATTTTTCATCAATCATCTTTTCTCTATATACTATATATTTTCAACTATATATATAATTTAATTCTTATATTTGGCGATACATTTCAGCGATATTTTGTTAACATCAAAATATTACTGAGATATTATCGCAAAAGATATTAAAGTTATATGGAAGAGATTAAAATTAAATCAAAATTTGATTTAAAAAAAAGTTGAAGTTATATAGAAATTATATATAGAAAAGATGGCCGATGAAAAATAAACATAACATAATCCTCCGCGGTCAGGTATGAAGAAACTCGTTTCTACCCGTCGAATAGGTCTTAATTAAGATCAGGTAGATTCTGAAACGCGTACCTCCTATTTATCATTCCCAATTAAGCTCTAATCTGATATTATAAATAATGCCGTTAAGAGACGACACAGTCTTTGATTTATTTAACAGATGAGCCTGATTGTGCGCGTATTGTATAGTGATCAAGAATCAATAAGCTTTCAATGTATGAACACATTGCTCCGTTTATCCGTTATAAAGAAAATTACATTTCGGTGTTACATTCTTCACGTTACGCGCGTTTAAACTTCCCTCTTCACTTCAAGCGCAATAAGGCATCCCCGAGGAAAAACGACAAATTCATGCACGAATAAGCATCGTGCTCGCAATAAACGCACGACTGCAATTAATCCGGCGAAGGTCGTTGGTACGGCTAGCAAGAATGCAAGGAACTAGTGCACTAATTAGGAGTTACCTCCATTTGTTCTTTTATTTAATCAGTGCCGTGGGTGGTGAGCGTCAGTTGGGTGGATGCTGCAGAGTAGATGGCGGAACAAGAAGGGGCGAGAAAGAGAGGGACGGCGGGGAGGGAAGAGGTTTCTCGCGTTGCGGTGGCAGACTATTACGGGACTCCCACATAAATTGGATTGTCGCTCGCTCCAAATGTATGTAGCGATAAATCCACCCGGCGAAAATAATGGCGACTCATTTTGTAAATGGCGTAAAACTTAAAATTGTGCCGTCTCGACGGTGCATTTTATGGACGCGATGACAGCACCGCTATTACGATTGGTATCGCATCTAACAGCCATCGATCAATATATATAGGCTTAGAGATAAGATAAATGAAAAGATATTTGCTATCAGATGAGACTTTATTCCGCGCAAAAGAAATTTTTGTGTTAAGTTACGTTGCGATTTAATATGAAGACGAAGTATTTAGGTTTATATGTATAGTTCCTCCCTATTAAACCATTGAATGTGTGGGTCGGATCTAGTGGGGGGAAAGGAAATAAAGAAGACGAAATCGATTAAATCGATAGCTAATAATAAATATATATCAGACATATTTTCGATTATTAAAAAAGAATATTATCATTCATTTCAAAATTTGATTTTTTTCGATGTTTTATCTATTTATTTTAATATACTTTATATAATTAATATAATTTAATCGATATTATATATCAATATAATTGATGGAATTTAATATTTTAAATATTTTTTTAATATTCTAATCCGTACACAAGAGACAATGTGTAATTTAGAAATTTATTTACTACAGTGCAATAGACTTATCAATCTGTCTACCTTTGACGCACACAAATGCTCGTAACTTTGGCATCGGCCATCTACCAGTGACAAGAACCGAACCTAGGACTACCCTTATAGTCGACTTCATTGAACGCGGCGCTCGTTTATCTCCGAGCGTGTATATCATCCCCTCCCCTCGGCTCGCCAATGTGCCAACCCTGTTTTCGGTTTCGCCTTCTTTACCACCCCTCTAGATCCGACGCACACGTTCAATGGTTCAATAGGGAGGAACTGTAAACCTAAATACTTTGTCTTCATTTACCAATGTTCAACGTTGACTCTCATTGTTTTCGCTCGTATCGTTGTCGAGAATTTTTGCTTGAGACTCGACGATCTTATTTATGCACTCTACATTTATTTAATCTACATATTTTTAAGAAGTAACACACATGCATTTTTCTATACATGTACATAGACAATAATATATTTGTCTACCGTGCTCTCAAGTTGAGAGAAGTAATACGAAGAAAAGAATGCCAAAATCGATAGCACGATAAGATTCGTCCCGGGCGTAAGACACTGAATTCGCAGGGTGCCGTATCAGACAGATAGGGAATCTAATTTTCAAATACCAAGGGGTACCATCCAGATCTAAAGGGGGACATGCGTACATTCTCTCCAGCGTATTATTTATAATATATACGCAGATGAAATTGATGTCCCCTTTTCCTCCGAGCATGTTAGGCATTTTCAAGTCGTATACGTATACTACGCTTTGCTTATTATTTCCTTTCCTGCCAAATATAAAAAAATTTTCATGTGCGAAACGTGTCGACGGGCAGACAATATCAAAATGTCAGCGCGCATAAAATGCGTATAAGAGATATGTGTAGATAATCTTTCTTAAAATAATTAGTGAGAAGGCATTCTATCATTAAACGTTAAATTTATAAACAAAGCATTTCTAGAATGATATATGTCATGTTTTCCATTTACGATTCACAATTAATCTGTTAATATTTTATTAATATATCGATAAAATTGAAAATTCGATTTTTTGATAGGAATTCGCGAATTGATAGAAAACTTAGACTTAACAGATAATAACGTCGCGTATATTCGGGCACGTAAAGTGGCGGGATAAACCAATAGAAGGCCAATGATTGGAGTAAAGCTGCGCCAACCGGCGCTTTCAAGCGGATCTCGTTTCACGCCTCGATTCTGTCACGAAGCGAGCAAGGAGTTTCGGTACCACATTCTCGCCGAAGGGATAACTAGAAAACTTCTTTTCCGCCCAACTGCCTCCTCATCCGACACACACACCTAACTCAGAGCTACCACCTTCTTAACAACACCCATGCCCTGCTCACCCGCGCCTCCCCCCCCTGCCTTCTTCATACCCACCTTCTTTTTTATCCTTTGTAACAGTTGTGCACTCGTAGAGTATCTTCGCGCTGCAGGGACGTGTTCACCCAAATGCGCTGTTAAAATTTTGGACACAATCTTACCATTTGTCTTGCGGGACCTGAGAATAAATCTTTGGCGGCTCAGGCGGGCTGAGAAAAACGCCTTGCCCTACGTTACTCACGTGAGCTGGTAAATATATATATATATATACATATATATATATACCCACTGATATATACATATATGTGTATGTGTATGAGCGCGCGCATTCGTGAAAGATGCGCGTGTGTGTATACGTGAGGGTGTATGTATGTGTATACGTGTGCAACGGTACCCTCAGGGTTTCCACCTTCTTATTCTTCTTTTTCTTCATTTTGCCACCCTTACGGACACTGGCAAGCACGCCAAGCAACCCCTGGAACCTTACCGACCGATGTTCCATCAATAAATCATAATATTCGTATTAACATTCTTCGCACTTCTTTCGTGCTACGATGTTCTACCTCCATCTTCCCTTGGCCGTCACCAGAATGGATAACTTGTGTGACACATTAAAACAGCAAAAAATTTTCCGATAGAATAAAGGGGACAATTTATATATCGCGTTAATATACATATGATGAGAACAATTTCGAATAATTATAATGAATTATGTTGTATTTGCGTATGTCACTAGGCGAAACAAATATATGTGATGTATGTGTGTATGAAAGACAGAGAGAAAAAGAAACTTGTATAAATATTTACAAAAAGCTTTTCTAATGAAAAAACTTTGAAATTTTTGATAGCATGACAAATCTTTTCAAAAAATCAGAAGGTGTTTGGCATGATATGTTAGAATTCATACACCGTGTAATTCAGTTTTCGCTACGATCAATGCACTGCCTGCATGAAACGGAAGAGAAATGAATGACAATGATATCGTATATCAAGTACCGACAGTGGGGCGTGGAGATGCGATGAGAAACGAAATTCACGCTTGTATGCACGTGAATTTATGAACGCGAAGCATTATTAGAGTTTGTTCGCCGCCTCTAAAAGTGCAATCATAGCCGCAATATATTCTCCTATATGTTTTATATATATGTATATATAAAATTAAAATATATATATATATATATATATATATATATATATATATATATATATTAATATATTTGTAATATAAAGTTTATGAGAGAGAATAATTTTACTCAGTAATGTAACTAAAAGTGATAGATGTAAATGAAACAAATGTTTTCCTTTCTCTTATTAAAATTAAATTGGATATTATGTCTCTTCTCTTTGTGTATTGATATCGTTTTTATTCGCCGTAAAATGAACAGCATGCTATATCCGACAAAGGAATACCGAAGGCGGATGCATACACATTTTAGAGTACTACTTCATATAACGATAACTCAGAAACGCGACGTCGTCGTTCGCCGCGTACGCTTTGCCCTATCCGTGAAGAGCTCCGGCGTAAAATATGTGTCTGGTGTCTTATTCTTCACCCGCTCGGTTTCTCTCGAAGGCAACAGGAGAATCGAGAAATGGAAGGAAATAAGACAAGGAGAAAAGAGAAAGCATTCGAAGTGGTTTGAACGGGGATGGTCTTTCCACAATTCTTCCGAATCCTCATCACTGCTTCTCCGTTGCCTTCCGCTATACGCCGTTGCCTACATTCACCATTTCCACAATTCTGCACAAAGTTATTATTATTGTGGTCCCGTGGATGGTCGCAGAATACGCTGCCTGTCACATTAACGGTCCAGAGAAGGATATCATACCGGACGCTTCTGATAATCGCGAGACATTGTCATCGCCATGCTGGCGACGGTTTCGTATTATACAAGTGAAACATATATATATATATACATACGATTCTTTAAATATTAATATAACGAAAAAAATTAATAAGCACGAATATATATATACAATATATCCGTGCTTATTAATTCTTTTTTTGTTATATTAATATTTAAAGAATCTTCTCTTTTTTTACGACACCGATTGTCGCGATTGCCTCACATTAAAATATTTGTAGTAATGAAAAGACATTATATACGGTAGGCATACGCTTCTATAGAGCTCAATGACGTGAGTCAGTTCTTCATGATGATGAAAGGGAGATTACTTCGCAGTGGTTGCTTTAGAAGAAGGGCGGAACGTGTTCTTGCATACATTTAAAATATTCTAGTTGAGAACCTCCTCTCATAAACTTCCTCATGGCTGTATGTACTTAATACCTGTGAAAGTGTGTAAAGGAGTAATGTATGCGGTGCTGGTAATGCACTTAGGGAGATAAGAGTTTCCCACTTATCCAAGGACATTACCGGATCTAAAAAATCAACAGAGGTTGCAGAAGAATCAAAATTTAGCGAGAAAATTATTGTCACCGCAGGTTACTGTATAGATTTACTGAAAGCGATAGTCTCACGTAGCACTTCTCTCATCAGTAATGAGCCGAGTAATGGAAGAAATAATATCAATTATAATCGATAGATTATCAACAAGAGTGTGCGAATTTGAGTGAATAATCATCATTATATTAATATACATATATGTATAGCAAGACTGCACTCTGTCGGTCTTTTTCTTGGATCCGGTGGAGATTATTAATATCTCCACATCTCCCGCTTTCCACAAATTGCCAACCCCGATCAAATTAACGCGGAGTTAGTTTTACATAACGCCGTCCCTGATATCAAGACGGGGCTCGAGCCTCTCCCCTAAAAGAAATGTGCATTAAATCACCGGTACTTCGTCCGTTGCTCTCCTCCTTTGTCCTCAGTCGATCGTAGAAGCAGCAAGCCATGGCAGGTTCTACTTATCTCGAGAAGAGGAAAAGGGAGAGAGAGAGAGAGAGAGAGAGCACTATCCTTTTTTTTATCTAGTTACGAAGATGCGAAGGCGCGTCGCAAACCGACCGAGGGAGACTTTCTGCCGGTGGTACAAGAAGGTAGAGGTTGCCCGAGGGGGATGGCGCGGGATTGGGTGGAAAGGTGGGGGGGAGGGAGGGGGTTGAAAGCAAGGGTGTTATCTGGGTGGCGGAGAGAACCAAGTACCAACATAAATATTAGGCTCCTCGTTAATGCCTCTGGTAGCTACTGGCGTTACGTTTCGCAGTAAGTAAATTATGCGATATGAAATTATTAGCGCCATTAAAGAAATTTATACTTTTTCGGTGCCACTCCACTCGGCCACCTATATCTAGCCGAAGGACTCCCGAGAAGACGAAAGGAATGGTGACGATTTTCCTGACTTTATCTGCCTGCCGATGCTCATTTCCTTGCCTTCTTGCCCGCTTCTGGAATACTGCAACGATATCAGCTCTCGCCGCCCCCATCCCATTTTTGCCGCGTCCCTATTTTTCGTTTTTCTCGTGCCTACCATCCCTACCTGTCTGATACATTGCTTAATGTTTTTGCAAGAGCCAATTCCCATTGTTATCCTCCGCTGTTATAAGATGCGGCATTTTAAGTGTCAGATATAAGTGTATCTCCATCGTTTATTTCATATTATAAAACATTTCACTTGAAAAGAGCAAATCTATGATCGTACGTACACGTTAACTTTTCTTTGAGAAAACACTGAAATATTAGTACTATAGCTTCGAATTTCGCTAAATTTCTTTTCAATTTTATATTTCTTCGTCGTTGAATCAATGATGCTTAATGTTTTTTTTTTTTTTTTTTGTAAATTTTGTACATCTTAAATATCCGAATAAAATACGCGTTTTACACTTTCAACGAAACGTGAAATTCGGATGCGGGTTCTTGAATTCCATCGTATCTCGCGAAGAAATCGTGCGATTACGAAATATTTCGACGGACCAATCGCATTGCGCAACGCTGGTATGAATTTTGAGGCGGACTGTAGGCTACATTCTTGTGCCGCGAGCAAATAAAACGAGCCGACGAAGACAACATTATTACGGAACGCTGCCAGCCATTGCTCATGCCTTGCTTCCTTACGTATTTCCAGCCATATACATATACAAGGGTGTCCGAACCCACACACTCAGCGTGTATATGTATATATTCGCGTACATATTCGCTTATGCATACACAGTTCGCGATACAAGCGCGAACACTTGGGTCTGAATTCGTTCTACACCTCTACAATATCGACAATAATTGAGTCTGCCTTCTAAGAGCGAAGTAGGCTCGTTAATTAGAAACTACATTCTCGTGTTTCCGTCACATTCATCACGCATTCTCACACGGAAAGATATACTCCGGACGATAATTCTGGATAAAGAGAAATTCTTATCCTACGCGATAAATTAAACAAGACATTGGTAAGATCTTCTTGCTCACACGTGTCGTGACAAATATATAACTATGAAAAGAAAGTGATATAGTTGATGCAACAATCACGAAAATAGTTCTAATATATATATATTTTTTTTTTAATCAACGCGAGAATGAATTATGTTTGCTTTGAAAAAATCGAGAAACTCAACTGCATCTCTCTTGCATGTTATTTTTTAAATAGTATCGTCAAATATATTTGACTTAAATGACCAACATAATCAATGACTGTTGATAATTTAAGCCAAATATATTTACAATAGTATTTAAAAAATATAAAAAAAAATTATAAAACAAATCAGAAAGTTAATTTTCGATCACAATGCGAGAGAGTTGCAACGAACGTCGTTGTCATTAGATTGTACAGATCTTGAAGCCAAACCACCATGCTAAAATATATGACTACGTTCAATAGAAAAGAGAATAAGGGACTAAAATGGTGAAGAGCGCTACAATAGAGTTGGCACGCTCTATGGTCATAGAATCATGGCTGTCTATTCAATGAGCTCGAAAATAGCCTTCTTCTACAGATATCTCGTGGGATTTCATGAAATGGCATATTTTATGGAAGTGCACGACCTGCTGTACTTCTAATATCTCGTATCTGCATTGTCAAGCGCTAATTCTATAATAGTGTACAGAGAAAGAAAGAGAGAGAGAGAGACGTCTCTAATTTAATGTGTCGCAGACCATTATTAATAATACATATATAACGAGTATAATTTTTACCTTTTAACTTTGTAAATGTAAATCTATAAAAAACTTAAAACAAGTATATTATATTAACATACTGCAGACTAATTCGTTTAACATCCATATTCAATATAATATTTAACATCGCTCTCTGCCACTCTGCTTTCCAAAATTTTTGTTAAAGATCGAACTTACTTAGACACAAGTATGACTAGATGCTTTTATATCTCGATTAAGATTGATATAAATGTAAAAAAGAAATAAGAAATGCACAGGTAAAAAGACTGTACGATCGCGTAAGTTAAAGATCGTGGAAGCTGTGGGAGGTAGAAGCAACGGTGGTAAAAGGGTCGTCCAAGAGGTCACTGCCGAAGGAGTCGTAAGAGGGCGAGGAAAGCGGATGGAGAGTAAGGAGGAAACACAGAAGGGGTAGAGGGGCAGGGGTGCCCAAGAGGAGTAAGCGGAGAAAGGGGCAAGAGGTTGCCCTCCATGAATCACGACACAGAGGCTGATTTAGAGGCCCAGAAGTTGCCGCTATAGGTACTAGCTGCCGCCTGTAACCTCCAGGTGAACTTGCTGTAGAGAGTGTATCCTAATGGATCTTATACGTGAAAATCTCGAATGGAGCTAACGATATTGTTCCTAAATTTTTATTACAAGTATTATATTATTATATAGAATATAATCGATCCCTATATATATATATATTGATTAATGACGACATAGTTCATGACGACAACATAATCTCGATAGGTTTTTTTATATAAGAACGATATATATAATATATATAATCTTAAGATTTAATTCCTTGTTAAATCGTTAGAATGTATCGCAAATCCTTTATCAATTTTCCAATTTTCAAGACCACTGTTTTCCTTATAAAGCATGTATATGTGTACATTTCATTGAGCAACTACAAAGACGTTACGTGTAGTTTTACGTATGCCACTAAAATTGGGCAGTATAGTGTGAAATATATAGTACAAAATTATTATTAAACTAAAAATATAATTTAAATTCTCCTATATACAGACAATCTTTAGAAAAAGACCTTAGAAAGACTACTTTGGTTCTGTTTTGATACTCGTCGAGATTAAGATAAAAAATAATTTAGCACTCACCGGTACGATGCGCAACAGCGGAGTTGTAATATACATGTTGATCTGTAAAATACAAATATATACCAATTATAAAACAGTGTCCAAAATAATGACTATTTCAAAAAATTATTATTATATAACACTCAATTTTGCATTCATTTTTAAATAGATATTTAATAAAAAAGTTACGTAATTTATAAAGATATTTTTTAGATTTTAACTTTTACAAAAGATATATGATACAAAGAAATTTTTATATAAATAATCTACATGATTATAAATATTAAACTTATATTGATGTTGAAATACAATATTATATATATATATATAGATTATTTATATAAAAATTTCTTTGTATCATATATCTCTTTTGTAAAAGTTTAAATTTATATATATATATATATATATAAATTTAATATATATATATATATATATATATAAATTATTGTAAATATTTTATAAGTATTCTGAAAGTATTCTGAAATAAAATCTAGGACACTTTATGTGTGCATTATATTGCACAATAATATAAAATAAATCAGGAGGTAAAGAAGCAATTAATTTTACAGGTGTGGAAAATATGATATGAATTAAATAAATTATAAATTATTTACCCCAGGATTGCTCCGCTGTCGCCCGATGCCTCTCCGGGCCTCCTCCTCCTCTCTTGTTTATCCTTTGCTGCTCGTTTATGGCACTCACAACACTCGCGAAAACACGGTTAATTACGATCGCGTGCGCGCACTAATCAGCAAATTACGACGATCGCGCGACATTTTGCATGGCACTTCCGACGCGCACTTTGTTGTACTTTATACGCGTCGCGTATTTCGGTACATTGCGATGAGAGAATAACGCGAAAATTACAATTAGTTTGAACATTGTATCGGTCAATTTCACGCGCACAATTCGCGGCGACAATACTATCTCTATGACAATACTATCTCTTTAACGAATAGTATATGTTTTTTAGATTATTATCTTGTATCATAACATAAGTGTGTGAATAAATAAACGAATAAAAGTTAAAGACAAATATCCGCAGAATGCAATATTCGATAATGTATCATTGTTTTGCCGATTATTCGCGCGATAAATTTCTATCAAGTATACATATAAATCAAGTATGAAATACGCGTTTTAACAAATCACCGATACGTACGCCATGTATAAAGATTGAATTTTTGCTACGCGGTTGACCGATATCGAAATATATAATTAATTACAATCGTATATAATTAAATGCGTCACATGACGACACTCGATTCTGTATCCGTGATATTTTGTCAATGACTGAAAAATTCGAGAATGACATCAGCGATTTTATCTTGATACTGCGACAGTAGGCGAGTTGAATCAATGACTAGTTAAGAATGAACCGTTCGAAAATGTATGTCGAAATTCAATATTACATGCGTTACATTGCAAAGAAATGTACATATAAATCACGTGAAATCAATGTATTATTTATATTTCAAATCAGTGAATCGTGCGAAATATCTGCTTCGAATAGGCGTCATGTTTAATCAAACCGTTAATCGTGGGAATTAATCAATCACGCGAATTGATAATCAAGTTAGTTATAATACTGAAATAATCGCGTTCGACGTCTCCCAATACTCCTTGCGATCGCATTCCTCGAAGGATAACGAGGATGATGAGAACGGAGCGATTCATGCCACCACCTGCTTGTTCGAGACTCGCGACGCGAATGATAGCAAGGTCACGACATACATACGTAAGCAGAGTAGCGCGTCATACCCTCCCCCCCAATTATACGCCGCTATTGTTTATATTATTATTGCTTACCCCGTGGCCTTGTTATACGCGTTGCAAGACTCGAGCAAGCAGGTAGCGACAGGAGCCGCTCCATTCATTGTTGTGTTACTCTTCGAAAAATACGATCGCAAGAAGTATCGAGCAAATGCCGAATATCGTGAATAATTCGAGAAATGTTTAACGCAGTAAAAGATGAATATATATTAGAATATTTTATTCTATCTGACTTTCGAATTAATTATTAATAAACAATTGATTGTGGCTTCTCCTTACTTGAATCACTCGACACTTGATTCGAATAACAAGAATAGGAAAAATATAAATTATTTACTTGCAATCTTGATAAACGATAATTACTTTTTAAGCAATGCTTGTGTACGGAAATTGTCACGGGCCTGAGGAGAATCGTCATGGGCCCGCGATTGATCGACAAGTTCCTCGGCCAGCGGTGCTATCGCGCTGCCACCAGAGAGTCATGTGGAGCGGAGAGCGAGAACGTGCACGCTCTCGTTACACGATTAACGCACTTGCTTTTGTCCTAGCGACCGTATTGTATTAGCAGATACATTGAGAGTAAGTTCTTTTACAACCAGTTTAACGTATTTCTTACACTTGGCTTTTCCGTTGATGTAAGTAATCTCGTAATTTGCCAATCATTTTCGGATTGAAAGAAAGAGAACGCGCGCGCGAGAGAGAGAGAGAGAGAGAGAGAGAGAGAGAGAGAGAGAGAGAGAAAACGTACTGCAAGATCAAGAATCGAGTAGTGTAAATAACGAGAAGTTGTGATATCACAATTAATTGATTATTAATAGCTAATTTGAAATTCAGGTAATAGAATATTCCGCCATAAATATATTTTATAGCGTGAAATATTTCGTGGCGTATCGTATCATTGGTATGTGATGTTTAGCCTCGTCCTTGTGACGTATGTTTAATGCGCTGTTGTGTTTACACGCAGTCGCCTTATTGTCATTCACGTGGCGAAAAACTCGAGCTTCGTGTATCGTCGTATTACTTTTCCAAATGCTCGAGAGAGATCGGAGATTATCGTAGATTTATTCACACTCTTGTAGTATAAGATTATAATGTACGTACGATTATAATTACGTTCTAAAATGAAAGCGTATGCAATTAATTAGCAATAAAGGTAGCATTGCCGCGACTATAGTTATATGTATACATACCTAAAGAGCTTGTACACATCTAGATATTTTCTATTCTTCATTGTAAAAAGAGCGTAGCAAGTACACTCACATGCACGCACGCACTCGTAATATACACACATACACACACACATACATACGCACCAACACGCGATCCGCATTGAAGACAGAAATATCTCCTCTCTCGCTCGATCAGCGCCGAACTTCACTCTCGTTCGATCAGTGCCGAAATTCACTCCACAGGACGTCTCTAGATATATAAACTCTATGGCGAATTGCGTATAATTTGGCGTGATTTTAGAGAATCGAACAGATTTGTACAACAGTTCTTGCGTTGTATTCTTGTCGCGATACAACAAAGTGCGCGTCGCGTGTGAGTACAACAAAGTGCGCGTCAGGAGTGCTGCGCAAAGTGTCGCGCGATCGTCGTAATCTGCTGATTAGTGCGCGCACGCGATCGTAATTAACCTTGTTTTCGTAAATGTTGTGAGTGCCATAAACGAGCAGCAAAGGATAAACAAGAGAGGAGAAGGAGTCCCGGGGAGGCATCGGGCGACAGCGGAGCAACCCTGGGGTAAGTAATTTATAACTTATTTAATTTATATTGTTTGCTACCTATAAAATTAATTGCGTATTTATCTCCGCGTGATTTATGTTACATTATTGTGCGATATAATGCACGCAAAATTTGGCTTAGATTTTATTTTAGAATATCCTTAAAATACTTATAAAACATTTACAATAATTAATATTATATATAGAGATATCATGAAATAAAATATTTCAACGTTACTTTAAGTTTCATATTTATAATTATTTATATAAAAATTATTTATATAAAAATTTATTTTTTTATCAATAATTTTTTATAAAAAATGTAAAAAATATGTAAAAAATATCTTTATAAATTACGTGACTTTTTTTATTAATTATCTATTTAAAAATTGGATTCAAAATTTAGTTACATAATAATTATTATTTTTTGAAATATTTATTTTGGCTACTGCTATATAATTTGTATATATTTGTATTTTACAGATCAACGCGTGTGCACTACAACTCCGCTGTTGCGCATCGTACCGGTGAGTGCTAAATTATTTTGTATTTTAAGCTCGACGTATTAACGAATTCTAAATTTTCGCTCTAAGAACGCTCCAAACTTCAACGAGGTCGAATAAATTAGAATCAGTACCAGCCCATCGAAAGCATGGTACTGATAAATTTCCGCGCGTGTTCTCGCAGACACGAGCTGCATATATTTTACATTCTCAATTCGGGATGAGCAGATTTATTGAGCTTCAGCGCCCAATATACCATTCACCTTCCTTGACAATCTTTCTACTTCTTCACGTATATATCTGCCGTCTGTACATGTTTATTGCTTCCTCATAGAGGAAGCTTTGTTTTCGTGAACATTTTTTTTCAGTTTTCTATGCCAATGTGTTCAGAATGTTCTAAAACGTCGAAAAATCACATTTTTTAAAAATGTCCGTATGTGTGTGTGTATGTGCACCAAAAAAGGGCGTGATTGCTCTAACTTCCGCAAATTTTGAGATATCGGGTTAAATTGTTTTTATTCTTGTTTTTATTCTTGTTTTTTTTCTTCCTCGTCTTCATCATTTTTTTTACGTTTAAACTTTTTACTTTTACTATTGAATTGGCTAGGATCGGTAAAATTCAAAATTTTATAAAAAAAATTGTGCAAATTTCTAATTTGCACATTGCTTCCTCACCATTTTAATTCGCTCATAAAGCTTCCTCTATGAGGAAGCCAATCTATTATATGCTAATAATTTTACTTTAATTTAAAAACTAGCTTCCTCTGCAAATTAGAAATTTGCACAATTTTTTTGTGTACTTTCTATTGTTGTTAGGAATTTATTTGCCTGCAACTTATCTGCAAAGATCTTTAGATATTGATATAAAAATATGGTAGAAAAATCTTTTATGTGTATAT
This sequence comes from Lasius platythorax, assembly GCA_963971435.1. NCBI lineage: Eukaryota > Metazoa > Arthropoda > Insecta > Hymenoptera > Formicidae > Lasius > Lasius platythorax. The sequence goes on along the minus strand of OZ020542.1, from coordinate 1,364,079 downwards.
TGCGCATGCATTAAATAGAGAGAAGCTAGTTGTCTGTATTTTAAAATTAAAAATCACTTCTAGTAATTCTAATAAGATTAATTTCTTAGTCTATACTAATTAAACGTTTTTCACTCAATTTAATAAATATCATATGTTCTCTAAATCCTAAATTCTTTTTTCAACAAAAACTATATAAACAAGATTAATTACACGAATATATTACAATGTTGCATTTCATATTTTATGTGACTTATATTGGTATGTTATAAAATTATAAAATAGCAATACGCGCGCGCCACAAAAAGTGTGATAAAATATAAAACAATTATATAATTTATAAAATTTTTTATAAAATTTATAAAAATATATATAGGCAATTTCGTATAAATGTAACAATTCAACGTGTTGTTTGTCAACTAAATATATGAATTAGTATTAAAGCATATTGAAATGCACAAAACTCGATTATGGAAAGTGCGAAAGAGTAATAGGATCAAATATGAGAGGAATATACATAGTGGGAGTACGAAAGAGAGGTACGGGGTTAGGTGCGAGAGAAGCTATAAGAGAGGAGAGTACAGCAGAATGAGTAAGTGCGAGGGCTCGTCGCTTCTCCATTTCAAGCCTAAGCGCGGCCATTCATCAGGATTTCGGCGCGCAGACGTGCTTTATTACTGCTCGGTCGAAATTGCTATCCTACGACTCCATTCCGGTCCGCGAGCTTGCATACACCGTACCCAAGCAAGCCTCTTTCGGCATAGTCAGGATAATGCATTAGTGCCTTATATAAGATTCAGCCACGCGCAAGCGATTCACATTCTTAACCAGACACAGGCACAGGGTTAACTAAAGTCAAATTATATCGGAGAAAAGTATAGTATCGGCGATCTTGTATTAGTTGCGTATATTCTTCCAATTGTTATCGTAATAATAAATATAGATTATAATGAAAAATTATAATAAAATAGTTATAATGGAACGTTATTATTCATTTGCTAAAACTTTATTTTGCACACAGCTTCAATTTTCAACCATGTGAAAGTTACTGCTACATCTCGACTTAAAAATAAACGATATCTTTTTTAAAATTTTCCGCAACTCCTCGTTAAAACTCATATCTAAGGAGAGGCGAATAATTATCACCCGTTAACATTTCTCCGCAATAAGAATCTATTAGAGTTCTGTCACATTATCTTCGGCAACCTGCTGGCGTGCGTCGCGCGATTCACACGCACTCACACACATATATACACGGTTTGCGGTCGCGCGAGCACGCGGCGACTTCTCGCACACGTGCATACATCGGCACGCGCGCATCGCATCTCCAACACGTGTATACCGAAATACGAATGAAAAAGCTTAATGCGCCATTATTTACTTGATAGTGGACAAGAGGGGGGCTTTCAGGGGGTACCAGCACGTGTTTACGCGTTTATAACAGACGTGACGTAGAGTGGTTATATTCTAGCCCGGGCGTGTGCGCGCGTCGGGCTGGAGGCCGGCAGGGATCGCCGCGAGGAGAGAGAGAGAGAGAGAGAGAGAGAGAGAGAGAGAGAGAGAGAGAGAGAGAGAGAGAGAGAGAGAGAGAGAGAAAGAGAGAGAGAGAGAGAAACAGAGAGAGAGAGAGAGAGAGAGAGAGAGAGAGAGAGAGATGGCTGGAGGTGGCGGAGGCCGCGCGCGCTGTTTTGTGATGCAGCACGCACATTACCAGACCGTAATGCGGCCTCGTCGGGGCTCACCGGTTCATATATTTTATTTAGCACTGACACACACGGGGCCGAAATTACGCGCAGTTATTAATGAAACTAAACTATTAATTTAAATTCCATTGTTCCATTATAAATAATTACCTGTTAATTACCGGACGAACCGGGGTCACCCGGTGTAATGTGATTGGAGGGGTTGGGGGGGGGGGGGGGCGCATGCGATCGGGCTAACAAATGTTCGTTACAGCGGGGCTAATGTTACCGCGAAATGTTTTTATCCTTCGAAAAGTGCGCTCTTTACGCACTTTCGTTTCTCGATAATGCGACTTAGAAATTACAAAGTCACCCCGATTATTGAACATATATTGTATAATACTCCGTAGAGATTCGATATTATTTATTATGTTTTAACTTTCGTAATGTGTGAGCGTTAAGCCACGCTCGTAAAATAGTGCATGTAATCACTGACTATTAATTGTCGTCCGCCATCCATGCTGAAGCTTAATGAGTTACATTTGCTTGCGTTATAAGCATTATTTATTACGTCATTGTGTATTAATAAAAATATAATCCGATTGACTCACGGACAAATTATATGCAAGTTGTATATATTTATACATTTATCACCGAGAATTATCCGAGACTGCCGATTCATCAATTACCGATTCTCTCAAGCTGTAATAATTAAATAACGATACATCTCTCGATATCATTATCTCCACGGGGCCTTTTATTTCCATCGTCGCGTCACGGGGGTAAGGTAAATATGCGTGCGTGCCAACAAGAGTATGCCCACGTGTCTCAGGGCGGATTCAATTAATCAAAGCTGAGTCGCTGGCGGCCGGCGCTGATTGCTCTTGCGATGCACTTAGTCGCGTACACGTGATTACACGCTGTGAGATAGACAGATGAGGCTACGTGCCTGTAGTTAATCTTCCATACGTCAAACGGTACGAACGACATGAAGTGGAAGGTGAGGAGATATCCGCGCCGCGGACTTGGTGTACGTACACGGAACAGGCGCTCGTATATCGATATAGCGGGTGTCTTTGCACGAGGTGACTCCCGTAACCGCGTGCTGTGCGTGAAGAGTTCGTGACTGCCATACGCGCCGACGTAGGTAGATGTGTCACATTGCAGGGGGAATGGCATTCCGTCTCGGTGAGCAATTGCAATGGGACGATCTGAACAGTCATGAGAGATACGTACAGGAAAAACAGCTGTAGAATTCGATTTTATCGCCTCGTCCGAAGGCGCATAAAATATGTGAAATAATATAAAAATGCACCGTGAAAGTGATTAGAATTTAATTTCGCAGAGGATTATAAATGATGTTACGTCATCTTTGCACCGATGTGACACGCGGCAATCGAAAGCGTAGGCGACGACTTGGCCGTACATAATAAGGAGGCGCCTTGAGCACGCGTTCGTCAACACGTATCAGGCCAGGAAATCACGATCACGAACGCGCTATAACTTGATGTGGCGCCAGTGACAGTTGATTATTCGTCGGGAAGAAAATATTTGGAAATGTCACTCCGTCTCTCGTCTTTCTCTAAATTTTGCCGAATCGTCAATCTTTTTTCTCGAAATTCTCCAAGCTCGGAACAAAAAAGAATCCGCGGAAAAAGAAATATACACGGAACAGAGATTACAAATTATATCTTCGATTTCACCGATAATGGGAAAGAATTATAAAATAGCGGCACGCACGAACGCGGGGATTTCATATTTCGCGGTGATCGAATTTGCCAATCGTTTCCGCATTTAATATATCCGTCGCTCGAATACGAGAATATACCTACGGAAAGCTACGAAGGGGTCAACGAGGGGTCGCGGGAGAAAAGCGAATCGAGGAGAGATGACGTAACGGAGACATAGTACTGCCAGAAAGAGGAAAGCGCGATAGAAAGGCATCGGAGCGCACCGGCGCCCTGCCTCGGCTCCGCCGAGGCGCCGGCGTCACTTCCGCCCTTACTCCTATTCCCCCCCCCCCCTTTCGCCGTCTCGTCTCGCAACTCCGTTCCCGCGGTTCCCTATCTCGATTCAGGCTGCCGCTCGGAATCGCAGAGCCTTGAAAAAGGAGCAAGAGGAAATATACACCGACTGCCGGCGTCGGTAGGCGTTGCCCTCGCCGAGCGCGCTCGCCAGAATCGCGCGACTACGAGAAGACCGGCACACTCCGGCCACCAATAAATAAATATGAGATGCATCGGCTAAACAGTTCTCGGGTTGTTGATCTCCCGCGCGCGAGACTTGTATAAATCAGTCTTATGCTCTCTAGCATCCACGTCGCATTCACCCTGCGCGCGCTCGTGTGTGTATGTGTGCGCGAAAACTTTGTATCTCGGTGCGCTGATGTTTCTGCAGCGCTTTCCGGACTACGTTTTATCGGTATCGATTGCACAACCGTGATTTGGCGATGAATTTAAATATCGAGAGAGAGAGAGGGAGAAAGAAAGAAAGCGCGCGCGCGACGTGTTTCCAATTATCTCGTTTTAAAACCTTGAAATGTTAACGCGGCTGCCTCTATTTAGGCGGACCCATTATCTCGTTCGCCAAATTTTCTTCGCGCGAAAAATTCAAAATCTACCGCATTCCTCGGAACTCATTATTCGATGGCACACTGTGCGCGTGACGCGCATCGCAATAATCTTCCCTGTTCCCGTTTTAAGCCCATCGCCCACGCATCTCTTTCCCCGAAAAAATAATAAGCGAGAGGGTTGGAGTTCCGAGATACACGACGTAGGAGATGGGAGACCCAGGGCTGACAAGGATTCATAATTTCACGCGGGCTTATTGCAGTCGGTTATTTATCCTCTCTACTCATCGTGCATGCAGCTCTCGCCTAAGACTCTCGCGGTTCTGTTCTGCCTGCGGTTTTCGCCTTCTTCTCTCCTCTCTCCCTTGCTCCTCTCCCCCTCAATCCTCTCCGTCTCACCGCATCGCAGTTTCTTCGGCGGATGAGTCATGATACGTCCAAAGTAATATCGCGGCTTAATTTAGCATAGATCATGCCGTACGTTGTTTTGCGCCGATTATATATCGATTATTCGATTTCGGTAACTGTGCGCAGACACACGCGTATATCGAACGATGATTTACTCCGATAACTTGATCCTATAAAGATGCGTCAAAGTCTATCCTCGATTCGCACCGTCGTATCATAATAAAGATATAATAATGAATGCGTTATTTTTTCCACAGTCTCCTCTCGCTCCCTCCGACTTGCGACAAAATTGTGTATCGGTTTAACTTTCCGACAGGACAAGTGTTGATTTACGATTCTCGCAGGCTATATATTTCACAGTTATCTGATTTAAAACTTTGTATTAAACTTTCTCTGAAGGTTAAATCCCAGCGGGATTAACAAGGACCACTGTGGCGTGGCGTCGAGTTTTTGGTTTCTCAATGTGTATATTCGTATTTTGATGGAAAATAGTCGCTATTCCGCACGAGTTAGAGAAGAAGGATATTCGCGCGGACACGACAGAGAGAGAGAGAGAGAGAGAGAGATGGAGAAAGAGATAGAGAATCGCGAATGCTTCCAATCAGATTTCCCGGCCAGTATCCGCCGGCGATACGAATATTCGGCCAGTTTGGTGGCCAGATAGTCCCTCACTCGCAGCCCGCTCGCTTGAACACGGAGGATAATCCTCATGGATTATTGCGGTATCACGTGGGTCCATACGTGCTCACGTAGGATAGGATGCCCTAGGACGTCCGTATTTGTATGCCGTGGAATACACCTACGTGTTTGTATCGCGCACGGGTTTCTCCATGGAAACCCTTGCTAGGGGCCGGGCCTGCTGCGATACCCTAATTCCTAAATCTGTCGCCATAAGTCCTCGTTACAATAAATAACCCGACCGGTGTGTGTCTGAGCTTGCGTCTCCTGCCTCTCCCTCCCCTCTCTCGCCCTCCCCCCATCTCCTCTATCTTCTCCTTCTCCTTCTTCTGGACCATCTCCCGCTGCTTTCTCTGAACTAGCTTTAAATAAGCCTACTTGCCGCGTTCGTACGGCTCAATCGCTCCGTGAAAAATACCCTCGATCGTATATGATTCTTTACTAATTTGCTAGCGCGAGAAATGCTTCATATTATAGATTAGAATATTTATATTTTATTCTAGGATATATCAATATAAAAATAAATTCTAAATGTAAATAGATTAATATAAATTAATAGCAAGATGCAATAAGTAAGATATTTACATTATAGTACATTTCTTTTTTTTTATTTTCTTATAAAATTTATTTCCTCTTTAATCCTGCGATATTTCAATTATTACTTAAGATTTATATTTCACGCGACCGGTGCTTTCGATGTTCAGCTACCGCCTTTTATGCTCGTTGAACACATCGCTGCTCTGATTTACATTACTCCTATCATGTCGCACTTATTGCATCTTATACTAAAAGCGGGTACACAAAAAAAAAAAAAGTACGGTGGGCGTGAAATAATACGATCGATAAATCCTAATAAATGTCTACCTGCCTCGCGCAGACATATATAAATAAAACGTCGGTGTTGGAAGAGCATGATCAGGCGCATTCTATCCGTGTGTGCGTGGTCACGTGCGTCGCCACGCATGCGTCCAACGACGCTATACAGCTTTATCATGGGCGCCACAATATACGATATATAGTGTGGCACGTACTAATTGCAGTAGCAATTCCGATTCAAGATTTTTCGCAAAGAATCTTGGATGCGAGAATAAAACGAAAGTTTATAAAAAAGACTGAATAGAGAAATCGCGCTATAAATTTCCATCAAAAGAATTCTCTGCTAGGAAAATTGTGGCAATTTTTATATATCATATAATATAATAGTTAACAAGCACTCACGTTGAAAAAATTAAAATATATCGTGTAACTTTAACAATTGTATATACACGATGTATGTATATTATTTCTCGCTCGTGCAGATGATTTATTAGAGATGACATTTTGAAAATATACATACGAAAGAGCCGAAAGCTTTGAGAATATTTGAACTGTCTTGCTGACATAATGTATCTCGCAATTGTGCGTTGTATCAATGGTGCGATTGGAATATTTACGCGAAAAGATGATAAGTGTCGCGAGAAAAAAAGCCCACGCGACTTTATCATGAAATCGCTGTAGGAGGTAGCAGTAACGCAAGCTCAGTTGCAGTTGCAGCAATGCGAAGATGCATCTAGAATAGCGAAGAAAGGAAAGAGAGGTAGACAAAGAAGAGAGAGAGAGAGAGAGAGAGAGAGAGAGAGGATGGTGAAGTTGAAATCGCGCAAGAGAGAGAGAGGTGCGTTTTGAGAGTGTATGAGAACGAGTCGTTAAGGGGCGGGAAAGATGGCGCAAGGGGGTACGAGGGGTTCGGGAGAGGTGGCGGGGTGGCAAGGGGGGAGGTGGCACAGCGGAGGATGAAGGCGGTGGGGGTGTGCATTGCGGATTTATTCCCGCCAACACATTCATCATGGCGGATTTAGCTGAACCCGTAACGCATTGCCGTGGATATATATCTGCTTCCATCCCTACCCTAACTTTCTCCCTCCTCCGTCCTTTACCCCTCCACCACCTCATCACAATTCCGACCGAATCCTCGCCGGTATATCCTATATTCTGACAAAACCTCTCTTTTTCAATGACTCCCTAACTCTTTCCGCGATACGTGAAGCGAAAGGATACTGGATCGTTTACGATGCTCCGAGTATTACGCTCCACAGTGACATATTTTACTTACATCGCAATGTAATGACAGAAATATATGTAATCATATTGCGTTAATATAAATAACTTAATTATCTTCAATGTAATTATCACTATTCGGGAACACTTTTACGAATATTTTTCATAATTTACATCGTAACGATAGATCCGGATAGGAAGTTACGTCAAAATGAGCTACATATATGCGCACTTCTTTTTCTTCTCGTTGACCATTCGCGGCAGAAACAGACCGTAAATAGCTCTTTAATAAATCTTTGGTGTGCTATCAGCAGCTGATCGCAATGCATCATGGCGTCGCGTTGACAGACCCCTCTAACTACTCTTCACCCTTCGTCCTCGTGCCATCCCCTCCCTTCTGCTCCGCGTAGATACGATATTACGGGGATTGGTATAAATCTATGGCTCATCCATCTACATTTTATCCCCGGAGAACCAAGACACCCACGCAGAGACGGGCGTACAAGCACACAGACGTGCCGAAACGTGCACAAATACCGTCAAAATCTTCCTTCTTCTCCGCTCCTCATATCCTGAGGGTCCCTATTCGCCCTTCTCCCTCGAGACGGTTCAAATCCGATCTCCAGCCCACCCTCTTCTCGTGCGCCTCGTTCCACCTGCTCTATCGAGATTCCAATAGCGGCCTTATCGAAGGCTTTGTACGATGAGGGATCGCAAGCTACCCGGGCACTTTCCGCGCGGTCCTCATGATATTTCACATTTATTATCATATTTCAGATATTCACAATCCATTCTTTATCAAGTCAAGGCGTTATTAACAAAGTTGTGCAAAAGAAATTCGTGGAAGATTCTGCGCTCGAAAATGAAAATTTTCGTAAAAAAAACTTTCGTCAAAAAAATGCGACATTATTATAAATAATAAATCATTCTATTATAATAATAATTTATTGAATTAAATAATATAACGAACACATTTTGTATACTTTGATCGTTTCTTTCGTATGACTGATGCATACATGTGTTTTTTTTCTTTTTTCGTGAGAAAAAAATATACTTACAGCAACTCTTCTAACGTATATATAAATATATTAACTGTACAATTATATGAATATTTTCTACACACATTAATTGAATTATATTTTATTCAACTCTCCAAAAGCTGATACTGCCAACTGGTGATGATTCATAAATGATGAGAGTCCAGACAATTCCTTGGCGCCATCCTGTAAATATATACGGAGGGCAGCGCATTAGCTCAAAAAAGGATTCCCTTTTATTTTTCAGTACACTGCAAAAGTTTGCTCATCTATTTACTCATCGCATTGAATCGAAATCGGCACTATTCTACATTAGAAGTTCAACAGAAACACACTATTACTTAACAGAACACTTTATCCTATATGAACGTAAGAGAATACTCAAAGTTCGACTCCTAAAGAGTCGATTGCAAAGAATTAGAAATTAAACATACGCTTAGTATACAAGAAATAAAATCACGATGCACTAGGATTTGACCGCATGCTCGAGTAGCACTGAGGGGTTATCTTCGAAAAATCGACAGTTAAAAGGGTGGGAACGTTACGAGATAGGAAAAACTTGCTTCGACTTATTCCCCCGTTGGTTTAACAAAGTGCGATCAACGGCGGGATAACAGCTGCTCCGAGTGGCCCTTCCGGTGAGAACGGGGAGAGAAACGGAACGTTTTCAAAGGTCTCCCTTCTCACCCCAGTGTGTCTGTCTCTTCCTCTCTAGCGCCAAATATGGCGCTTGTCTCTCGCCATAAGATGGCTTTTGAATTTCGATTTAATTCGCATGTCGCAAACTGTGGCGCGCACTTGAGAGATTTATCGCGGAACTTTTTAATTCTATATATTTTATGTAAAATACAGTCGCTAGTAGTAGTCATTCTCAGCTGCATTCTTATTTTACGTCCGCGAAACGTTCTACCGGAGATTTATATCGGGAGCAAAGAAAAAAAAAATTGTCATTTCTTACTGCACAAATAAGTTATTCGCGGAGGACTTTTTACGCACAAAGTCAAGTCACTTCGTTGCGCGGAAACGTGGCACTGATACACCTCCAAACAGTACGACGCAGTTTCTTAACTTCTGCTTTCGTCATCAAACTTTCATGAGGCACCGAACGTCAAGCAAGAAAAACTTGCCACGAAATTACCAAGGGCCCAGAGCTCGCCTCGGAAGCCACAGACGTGGACGAGAGCGGGGATGAGAAAACTAAGCAAGACACGGCGAGGAAGAAAGGAAAGGAAAAGAAAGAAGAGGTGTATCCCGACCCAAATTCTAGGGACGAGAAAACTTGGCTCGTCAATCTGCAACCGGAACGAAGAAAGTTCCGGTGCGAGGACAAACGCTTGTCCCTTCGTTGTGTATCTTTGATACTTACTCCGCGACTATACATGATGTTCGAAGCTTCTCTTCTTTTCTTTATATGTGATAGTTTCACCGTGAGACACGGCATATAATCTCGTACGCGTTTCTCGTTATACGTCGCGCGCGACGGGAAAACGCTGAATCGTATCAGTCCGAAAAGCGGAGAGATTAACGGCGAAACTTTGGAGGCTAAAACAGTGATTAAGTGCCGTTCGCCAAAATCCAGTATTAAATTCGTAATAAATTCGGAAAATATCGGGAATACGGACTAGAACTCATAAATAACGTAGTTTAAAGTGGGAATTCATTCATGTGACATTTATTCACGCAGATAGAAGAGATTGCTACTAAGAAAAACTAGAAGGGATGATAAAGCATAATTATAATTGCTGACTTACGAATTCCTAGTTTTACGCATACGCGTATATAGATATTATGAGCAAGATATGAGAAAAATATGAAAAAAAAAAAATCGTCTAGTGTACAGTACGTCTTAAACATAAAAAACAAAAAGATTTTTAAAAATCTTTTTTTTTTGTCATATCACTCTTGTTTATATCTATAATAAAATTGCTGTGGAAATATCAATCTGGATGCAAATTTACGCATTAAATTATAAAAAAATTTAATGAGGAAGTTGTCAAAATGTCAAATATTGGGCGTTGCCAGTGGATGGATAAAGACGCCGCCATCTTTAAAGAATTCCATAGCAGATCAGGCGACGCAGTATCAAAGAGCGGGCGCGCAATATATGCCGAGATTCGACCGAATCATTTTTCATGACAGACGAGCGAAGATTTCCAAACACACAAAGAGGCCCGTAACTTGCGCGTAGCCGCGACGGCGACGGTCGTCGCTCGTATCTCACTCCGGCCATCAGTATTTTCCAACTTGTCTCACGGATTCCCTCCCGCGTGTGCTCTCCTCACTGACGTAAGTAACAACATATATAAAAGTAAGTGACTCTCTCTCCCTCTCTCTCTCTCTCTCTCTCTCTCCCTCCCTCCCTCCCTCCCTCCCTCTCCCCCCCCTCTCTCTCTCTCTCCCTCTCTCCCTCTCTCCCTCTCTCCCTCTCTCTCTCTCTCTCGACTCTCTCTCGCGGGGCGGTGATACAGGGTTCTCCTATCTGCGGAGTCTATCGGGCAGTAAACAGCGTGCGGCAGATAAGGCGAGAGATATATTATAGACTCCGTCCCGTCGCGTATACGGGTGTATACAGAACGAGAGGCTGCGTGATAGCTCTGGCTGGCTCTAGTAGCCCGCGACGTTAGAGCTCGGAGAGGCGCTCTATATATTTCGCTTCTTTTTTCGCCCGGGCTTCGCGTTCTGGTAAAAACGCCGCCGGCGTCTGAATACTCGCGCGCGGAGGACGGAAGTCGGTTTGCAAGCCAAGCATGGGGCGGCGGCGCCGAGCAACCCCTTATTTTACTCCTTCCTAGTCGGTGGCCCAAGTAGCTGCCTCTCTCCCCCTCCCCCTTCGTCTTCCTCTCCGCTTTCTCCGCGCCACCCGAGGATCGACTCGACCATCCCCCCGCTCGTCGCCCCCGGACCCGGTTCACCGTCCTCTACTTTAACTTCTTTCGCTTCTCGATCTTTTTCTTCTTCGGCCAATGCTCGAATGCTCGATGCTGCGATACATCACGTGCACGCTGTTGCCAGTTGACTTTCTATCTCTCCCTCCCTCCCTCCGACCCCGCTTTCCTTCGGCACAGACACGGAAATCTAACTCCAAACTCACCAAACGAACATTTATCCTTTCTCTTTTGGCGAACTGCCATCTATTCGCAGATTGAAACTTCTTACTGTTGGTAGGCTTCCGCGATAAAAGATTGAATGAAAAAAAAAATTGCGCTTTTTACAACTGCAATGCGAATTATTTTCCGAGTGAATGAAATTCGTTACGAGTGCGAAATCACCCTCGCTGAGTATTGTTACAGCGCTATGTTGCAGTTTAGAAAATAGTCGCGGTTTTCGTCACAGCGGTTCGCCGCGGCATTTGTACGAACAATTTTATATACGAAACGTTGAGGGGGGTGGGAAAGGGTTATGCTTTATTTCAGCGTTATTTCAAAACGATGCCATGCTGGGGGCAAGTTATTATACCGCTGTCAGCCACCGCAACACCCCACGTTGATCTGCATAACCATCATGGTCTCCCCTACAGAACGTTCTGATTGTAGTAGTAAGACCGGCCCTTTAACGTGACTCGAGATCACTCAATAGAGGCGCGGCTATCAGCCAACCACAAAAGCGATTACAAATTAACGTGACATTTCTTCGCGCTTTAATATGAACTCCCGTTACGTTTCTCATCCCTCTTACGCACACCCTTCCTTGCCGCCTGGGGAGCGAATACAATTATCGTGCCTTTTGTTTCACAATTGCAGCTACTTCTCCGTTTTCTATCCGGAGGGTGAAGGAATATCATTTATTTTTATTCTTGCACCCTTGCGAATTTAGGCTGAGGCAAGGGTGATGGCTCGTCTCTGCCATTTTGTATTAACGTGTCGTTTTATAATAATTTTAGTTGTACGGGAAATTTTCCAGAGAGATCTCGGGAAATATTTCTTTTTTCGCGAGATAATAAAAGTTCTATCACCGTCACGATAATTTAAAAAAATCAGATATTAATATAAAAGTTAATACATAAAAGGAATGCTTTAAATAAAATGACTAGTTCTCTCACACAAAGTAGCTGAAAATTAATATTTTTTTAAATATGTGACAATATGTTACATTTAATAATATATTACATGTATTACATTTAATAATATAATGAATTATTAAATTTAAAATTATTTATTATATGAAATTTTTTTGAAAGTATATCTCAAACAATGCATGTGTCCTGTGGAAGGATTATAAGAAGGAATACTTAATCAACTTCTTTTTTTAATTTAATTTATCTAACAAAGAAGCAGCAGACTTGTGCCGTGAAGAAAAAGGAAGATACTTGTGGCGTGTAAAATAAGCCGACAAAAAGTTATCTCCCACGTAGTCCTAGATTTACGAGATCCACGGTTCGTTTCAAAGCCATGTTAAAAGTGGAACAACCTTGGGGAGAGAGAGAGAGAAAGAGAGAAGGGGCGCGATCCATTTCCCTTCAATTCTAGGGAAATAGGCGTAGTCCCGTTTTTCGACCAAAAAAAATTTTTAACGCATGACTGCCCGATCACTGACATTGTCATGCTTCCGCAAACATTTTTTGGTCAGTCAGTCCCGTTAAGTCACGGATTATTATAGTTCCAAAAAGCAAAATGCGCATTTCTCTATAAATCTTAAGGTCTTTGTAGTAAACTAAAATCTTGATGAGAAAGACTATAGATACAATTCAAAAATCTCCAAGGTTCTACTATTGTAAAAAACCTCGAGGTCGTGTTATCGCGATTTGTTCTAATCTTGTCCGTTCCATGATGCCCATTACAATTTATTAAAAAATATTTCGATATATCCTTTGGCATAATCAAAAGGAATAGCTTTTGCATTTGATTTTGATATAACATGCAAATAATGTTATATTATAATTTTATATTGTATTAATTTTATAATACAACCTATATATATAAAAATAAAACTGATATAATTAAGATTTTGAAATATTTTGACATATTAATATTTCGCCTTATATTAGCTTTTTATATATATGTTTCTTTATTATGTTTTATTTTTTATACATATACCTACGTCAGTTTATGATCAATTTAAAAATGTTAAAAATTAAGAATAAATGACACCAGACACATACACACATACACACACAAATCTTCATTTACTTGATTTTTTCCACGGAGCTCGCGTTTCTAATTTCGTGAATCTATAAAAACATCGAGACATCGCTTCCAAGTATCATCCACCGAGATAAAATTGTCCCTCGTATATTTAGTGGGCGGTGTTCTCCATGTAAATACTGAAAGAAACTGACATCACCTAGGAAACGCTTTGATCTCGTCATCTAGACAGTTAAGAAATCAAAGTCCTTATTAAAATAATTTACGATTCGCACACGCGCAGCTTTGTCTGGAAATTTTACTTTGTGCACAGTTTGTACAAAATGCAATGAATGCTTTTATGACTGAATTTGGCACAATTTAAACAATAATATTTATTTATGAGGTTCTTCTATGATATACGCATATAAGTATAAATTTCGACAACAAGCTTGATAAAGTAAAATTAATATACTCGATGAATTAGAATCCGATATACATGTATATCGTGTAAATTAACTGTACAATCGTATAAAAATGGTAAACTATCCGAGATTATGCAGTCGAAAACGCGAAATTAAATCAACAATTAATTCCTAAAGGATCAGGAACAGCCAATAGCAGCTGGACTTCCCCGTTGTCTTGAACGGGGTTGTCCAACCAAGAAATAATACAAGTGCACTAGGCAGAAGAGACCAACCTACCCCTTACTATCCGCACACCCGTCGCCCGCAGATAAATCTTCCCGCCCTCTAATTGGCCTTCCCTCCATTTCCTCGGCCCATACCCTCGGTCTCGACCTGTTCCTTCTTCTCCTCTCCCTCGCTCCTACACCTCCTTCTCTCCGGTGTCCTCCTTCCCTCTCTCCGCTCATCTCATCTCTCGGTTTCACTTCCCTACCTTCCCGGGCACGGCTCCAGGGAACGTTCTCACCCTATGCGCCGCCACCCTTCCCTCCCACCATTCATCTCTAAACCGGCGAATTATTAGAATTATTAGACATTATATTGGCCGCAAAATGTCCGTTAAACCGCCAGAACTCAATTGTAAATTAAGATTTCTGATAATGCCGTGAGATGTATGCGTTCAAAACTTAGCGGCTATTATTAAAGTTTCAGATTCGTATATTGGTGGACGAGATTTGTTCATAGCGAATTTTATCCAAGAAATTATATCGCCTCGTATAATAAAGAAATAGTGCAGACAGGAACTTAAATACGATATCTATTGATTTTTTGTAAATCAAATTATTTTCTATTTGACAGAATGTATCGTAAAACTTTTTAGCCCACTTTATAAATTGAAATATATTCAAATATTTTAAACGAAGAAAGACAATGTTTTATATACAAAGCAATAGAATGTAGAATGCAGTCGTCAAGAATCTGATAAAAAGACTTAGCCTTCGCCCCCCCTCCCCCTTCAAGTTTAATATAAACTAAACTTAACTAGAGTCTTGCCGAAATGTATGGAGGTGCATGATTTGTGCTCAAATCGAAAATGATTCAGCACTCGTGGAAATAACAGATACTAACCGAGAGTTACGAGCGCATCGTTACGAATACGTGTAATATTTGTAGCAGCAAGAGAGTAACATCAGCGAGGCTTTCGCATAGTTTCTCTTTCTCTATCCCACTCAACCGTTCTCTATCTCTCTTTCGGCCAACCAACCGCCTCACAGTTCGTTTCCGTGTTGTTACATAATACACGCTGCGGCGCGGTTACGGTGGATGAGGGATGAGGTGCTGCGTTGCCTAATAACCTCCCCTTTGCACAACACCCCCTCAAACCCGACTGAATCCTCCGCCGACCCCCTTGTTATACCGAGCGCACAGGATACGATGGTATTTGCGAGCGGTGCATGCAACTACGGGCAAACCACCGTGCAAGAGCACGACGATATAGAAACACCGCTAGAACACCGCTGACAAGAAAGAGAGAGAGAGAGAGAGAGAAGGGAGGATGAGAGTATCCGAGGGCACCAGGTTACGGAGAGAGAAGCGTGAAGTAATTATATGAGGGCGGAGCACGCTAGGCTCATCTACACCTAACACATTCATATCAGTCGGCCCGAGCCAAGGAGCTGCTGAAACGTGAAGCTCGTACATCAGGATTTCGTTGCCGGGATAGTAGACTCCTCGAGGAGTATGGCAGAATGAGTTTTCGCACGACCCAACCCATTGCTGAATTCCTTTTGTAGAACGAAAAGATAAGAGTTTTTTAACTAGTGGTACGCGTGCGCGTGTCTGTGATATGACGCAATGTAGAAAAATATATCGTACCAAATAAATACACGGGAGATAAATTTATAATTACCAGAATTTCAAGAAAGAGATACCGAATAAAGGTAAAAAAAAATCTATTTGAGACGCGTCAAGTGGCCTTCACCGGAAACGCGCGCGCAAATAAAATCTTTTATAATACATCTAACCGTCGACAAAGGAAAAATCATTGCACGGCGAGATAGAAGAGAGGCGGAAAGATTAAAGAAGCGAAAGAAAGATGGTGCGGATGGAGGAGAGTAGTGTTATACATTTAAGTAGATACACCTATATAGAGGGACTTACTGGGATTCAATTACCGCAACGTCTGCAAAGCACGCTATTCCCACACCCTTAAAAGACTACCCCTCGCGTTGTGCGCGTCCCCACCTTTCCATCTCCTCAAGAACGAACAGGTGCTCTTGCGCCTGCTGTAAATTGCTTCCCCTGTAATCCAAAGTAAAGCGGTCGTTTTATCCGCGCCATGGCGAGATGGATGCCTCGCTACGTCTTTTCGCGTAATAGATTGTAGCTACGCAGCTAATGCCCCACCCCCTCTCCCCCGGCTTTGATTAAATTTATATTTTTTTTACCGGCAAAAAAATGTAATTTTTTATTTATTCGTCGGTCTATGTTAATATTAAACGTCCGAGAATACAATCTATTTTACACCGTAGAATTAGAAATAGTATATTTTATTAGATGAGAATATGAAATTAATCTACACTTTATAAATTATTAATTGACGGTATGCAATATATTTTCAAAATTATTAATTCAAAAAAAAGAAATACGCGTGAAACATGAAATTTAAGATCTCTATATCCATTTAACGTAAATGTTAATAATATACATTTTTATTCTAAAATAATAGAATAAAATATTAATTTTATATAAATGTAACTTTTTTATTTTTCGGATCTGAAATAAATAGCGTTTTAATATAAAAACTATATACGAATCGGATCTCCGAAATGTGATTTTCGAAAACCGGTGGAATCAGCTTTACGTTTTAGATTAAGGAGCCAGGGATCACGAAGTTATAACTAAGGATCAGAGAATAGGAAGTGTTGCGTGAGGCCAATAGCAAACTTACGCCTAGATCGGTTATGTACCTTCGTTCGGTTCGAACATAGGTACATAATTCATCGGGCGTGCACCATTGTCGGGAGCTTCATTAATACAAATGGCGTCTGCTGAATTCTGCCCCCCTCCCTCCCCCTTCCACCCCTTTCCCCACCAACCGCTCCCGGCTACGTGTACGATAGTAACGAGGGCTTCCGCCTGTACGTGTGAGTCACAGAGACTGTGTGTGCGCTATGTGCGTGTATTGGCGCGCGTATGTATGTAGGAATAGCGAACGATAGCGGGGCATCCACCATCCTACGTTGTGCCACCCCCCGGAGACGCCGAGACGCGCGGGACATATTTTTGCAGTCCTTGTCGACTTTCATGAGGGAGTCTTTCCGCAATAACATATTAATATCCCGGAGCGTCGCGAGACTTATGGCTGTCCGTTGGAAAGCTCAACTCCGGATCAACGTGGCGCCCGTTAAGGCGGTTCCACATCCTGTAACCGCGATGACGCCGCGTAACGAGTGCTTTTTAAGTGCCGTAAAGCAAGCGCCGCACGTCCGCCGCATCGCGATATCGTTAGAGAATTGATAACGATCCCCGATCGGAAAATGTGTACGTATGTGCGTATGCGTCGCTCGTAATATTCTCCGGCGATAATAAATATCGTGTGTGCTCCATGGGAGAGATATAGCCTCGTTAAAACGATTAGAAGAGACACCGTTCTCGCGCTAGAAAAGTCGACTTCCACTCGCGACGTAATTTAGAGAGAACGATAATTACTTGTATCTAAAATCTGATTCGCGTATCAGGGGCAATATAAACGACGGGATCGGGGGAAAGTGGATGTGGTGGTGCGGGATGGACTTGCTACGGCCAGGGCCGCAGACAATGAAGCGTAAGACGTGTGATTAAGTTTACATCGCATTTATTATTTTTTTTTTTAGCAATCGTATAATCAATGTAATATTACAATAGCGTTCAAAACCGTCCCTAAGAACGCCGGGATATAACCTTAATCATAGGCGGCTAGTGCGGCCCTGGTCGCTGTCGGAGTACATACAATCAGGATTGAAAAATTTGTAAATAATTAATATTCTAGTATATTACAAAAAGGAAGAGAAATTTGCCACGCGAAACATTTACACAAATAACTACCACTACGCATAAGGTAACGCCTATCCCTAAACAGGACTACGTGCCTAATTGATAACGCATAGCACAGCAGAGCAATGAATCATCTCTTTGTTCCGAGATCCACAAAATAAATAACTATTAACATTACATACCTCTTAGAAATACTGCGTTTATGTATTACTCTCTCTCTCTCCCTCTCTCTCTCTCCCCCCCCCCCCCCTCTCTCTCTCTCTCTCTCTCTCTCTCTCTCTCTCTCTCTCTCTCTCTCTTCTCTCTCTCTCTCTCTCTCTCGCTCTCTCTCTCTCTCTCTCTCTCTCTCTCTCTCTCTCTCTCTCTCTCTCTCTCTCTCTCTCTCTCTCTCTCTCTCTCTCTCGCACCCTCTCTGTTTTTTAACGGCTATTCGTATACATTCATTTTAACTAGAATAAACTGTATAGGAGATAGCGCCACAGATCTCTTTACATAGAGCAGGCGTCTACGTACTAGATACGTACATTATAATATTCGTTTGTAATGTCTATCTTCGTTTTGCTTCTCTCTCGAACCGATGTTGATTTAAAAAAGGGGGGGAAACTTTTCAGAAAATTCCTCCCGAATTTATTTCAAAAGGGATATCCGTCTCGAGACCGCGCACTCTTGATCACTTTAACAGGTACTTAAGCAGACGCACATCATATAAACTTTTCTGTACAATATTGATAAAATATTATCGAATATCAACACATATTTTGTACCAATCGAAAATATCGTACCGTTATGATTAATCTCGCTTGCTGCCGGTATATACGTTTTCAAATAGTATAACTCTAATTAATAACGCGCGAAATGAAATAAAACAGTCTTTTTGTAACAAACGAGCGAAAGTTACCATTAGCAAAAGCTGTATTGGTAACAATATAAACGCTTTCTCGTATTGCTTTGCACACAGATAATAAAAAAAAATAACAAAAACATAACATCAATAGCAATCGTTCTATTTTACTCCCTCTAGCCCTTTTCTCTTTCTCTTCATCTTTCTCTCTCCCTCTTCTCGCAAAGCTATATCGAGTGCGCATTTTCGAGAAAGAACGTATCGAACAAAGAAAAATGAGGAGAATTGTAAACTAACGTGATAATTTTGTACATTGAGCCAGGAAAAGAAGAGTCGTGCTTCCGCTGAGCTCGTTACGAACGATAATCGACTCAATCTCGCCCATCGAGAGAATTATAGATGTTCCTACGTCTTATATTTTTTTAATCCTATAAGTAGTTGTAGCCTTTTCCTTACGTATTTCAGTTTCTAATCTTCGTACAAACTATCGCAATGTACGTCGAGAATGTGACTCTGTTTTCGGTCGATTTTTGTCGCAAAACGACACCCCGGACCCGCGGACGTTGGCTGATTGGCCACCCTCGATAATTCAACCCCTATCTACATGCTACTGCACCAAAGCAGAAACTACAGGTAGAGAGACCAGAAAGGGGAACGACTACAACAGCGCTAGGCTTATACGGATGATACTGTGTGTACTTGGATACTGATTGGTCTGGGAGCATATCGGTCAAAGTGAGCTACGGGGGGTGAGCCGTGGGGGTAGGGGGAGGGGAGGTTCGTCACTCACCGGGTGCAGCATCCGATTCGCCGCAACCGATAAATTGACGATCGACAGATACGCACATCGACCATCTATTTGGCATTGCAGAGACAGCGGGTGCAGCCTGCCACTCACCTGAAACAGAAACAGAAACGACGGAGTTAGCTTATACATGGTTCACGTGTGTGTTATCAACCTAAAATTAAATAAAGTATGCTCAGATTGTTTCTAATAATGAGCAAACATAAGACAAGCATAATTCTGACAATAAAAAATGCAGAAAATATTATATTTTAATATATACATAAGAGATAATTTTACTAGACGATTCAAAATTTTTTTAGCAATTATTAAATATTATCCGCAGCATGTCAGTACTGATTATTAATAAGAAAAATTTTAAATTTTCTAAAAATTGAGAGTCGCCATCTCTTTTCGGAGAGCGAGATCACATCATGTGAGACAAAATGTTTGAAAGTTTGACTTGGGACGTTCATATATATACAGCATGCTAGGGACGCGACGGGTCGAGCCATGAACGCTGGTTCAGCTTCTTTTGTAATAGAATGAATGCACATGGTGCCTCGTTCGGTTACATGCACGTTGAGCCTGAGCTTTCGTAGTGTTGGTATATTGGGATATCAATAGTTCACGTTAAGAGCGAAAGGGTTTATCTAGAAGGTCTTACGAGGAATGAAAGCCGGCGAGGCTATACATTACCAATTTTCTTTCCATTTTCTTCCATTTACAATTACATGTGTAATATTATAATCACGTTTAGAAAAAAATGGGAATATCGATTGTCATATAATTCCGAGTCGAAAAGAAAAAATAAAAGAAAGGAAGAAGAATAACGGGAGCTTTCGTACTTTAAATAAAAAGTCAAATAAGCTTCAGTCACAGATTATTCAATCTGATCTTATTTGTGAGATGCGTTATACAATATATACATATATAAAAATGATTATTCATTTGAGATATCCTTAAGTTTTGATTTTTAAATCGATTTTATTCGCTATCGTTACATACATATAAATGAATCAATGTTAATAAGATATCACTGAGACTTCGGACGATAAACAGTTCTCCAGAATTCTCTTCACGATTCGAGCAACCCTTGTTACTTAGAAATTGTTTACACACGCTCATGTATCTCATTTACGCTGCCGTTTGCTGTTCGGCCTAGAATCACTTCGCCTTTCCAGAAGTACGCGGCGCACTGAAACTGAGTCTGGCGTACATACCTAAGCGTCCTTCCTGCGCGCATTTATCAGGATTTCCGAAGGAAGCTAGAGTTTTTAAGCCGCCATAAATTCTCATACTTAAAACTCGCAAAAACCAGAAACACGATTCTCGATATGGCGCTGCAAAACAACGTCGTTTATTTCGCGTAATTCGCAAGGGCACTTTCTCTATTGAGAAATAAGGAACGTCTAAATTATAATTTTGTGAAAGCGTCGAAAACGCTGTCGTGTTAAAAAATATCGCGCGAACGATAAATATGCATCAGAAAAAAACATACATCGCAGAAATGAATTTCATCATATTCTTTTTTTCTTTTTGCTTATTTGAATAAATCATGTAGAAAAAAATAATTTTTATATAACGTATCGGTGTTTAATCTACTTAATCAAAGTGTGGGAAACACCTTTCGAGGAATGAACCCGCAAGAAATAAAAAAGAATCACAATCATTAGCTTTCATACATATGTATATGCATATATATGTATATGAATATGCACACGCGTGGCTGTTTTTGCGTGGATATGTGTCTAGAAAAGAGAGGGGAGAGAGAGAGGGGAGAGAGAGAGGGGAGAGAGAGAGGGGAGAGAGAGAGCGAGAGAGAGCGGGAAGAGAGGGGTGGAATTGAGCACGGAGCAGTTATTATCTATCGCTCTCGTTACCACAGGTTGCTCGTAAACCGGCCGCATCAAGGGGTTGGGGAGAAGCGGGATGGAGTGCAGAAGCATAGGTAGAGGTAGATACCAGTACTCATATCGTCGTCGCCGTCGTTTCGTACCCCCGCATAGCAGCGCACCGCGGATAAATTCCCACCCCTGACTATGCTCATCGGTTACCCCTGCAGAATATCACACGGGGAGTGTGAACGGACGGCTGTGTCTGGGGGGTTGTTCGAAAATCTCGGCCCGCTATTCTCTACGCTTGGCCGATCGTGAATGAAAATCAAGGCCGATACTCCGCCATAAAATTTTTAATTATATGTAGCAACTGTCTATTCTCTCTCTCTCTCCATTTTATTAGCGGTCTCTCATCTCTGTTGATGCTAAAACGAACAAGCTAAACAATAATATATAAGTCTAAACATCTTTTAATTATTATTATATTTTTCATTACTAGAATGGATTGTTTAATATATGTACTGTCACAAATTTTATCGATGAATGAAATATTATTACCATTTCATATATATAGCCTTCGAAAAGATGCATCAATTTATGACGCACATGTATAGAAACCGCGGCAATACGAGATATGCGATTTCTCTCAAGGCAGAGAGTTAGGTACATCTGTATGGATGCATACATGCATGGTCGAAGCCCTACCTAACTGACGGGCAAGTGGAAGGATCGGCGAGAGAGTTTCGAATTGAGATCGAGTTTTTTGCGCCCGGAACGGCGTTGAACGAACGCGAGTGCGCGCAACCCCCGCGGAGCAACAGTGCGCTCGTCTCGCGACAGGGGGCAGCATCACCATCGCCGCGCTATACCGATATTGTGTAGCGTGTAGTTGCTACGAGCAGCCGTTGCACCAGGAACTCATAAATCTCCGGGGATATAGATGGCTCTAGTGTCGCGTGAGGTTGCAAGCTACCCCATGCAGGGTGCCCGTGGAACGCCCTCCCGTCCCTACCCTATCCCCCTCTTACCCGGCCCACTTCATCGTCCCTCTCGCTCCCTTCGTCGTCAACCATCCATTCCATGACCGAATTACCGGAATCCCACCTTCCGGGCCGAAGGTGGACCTTTCGAGACGAACGACGCTTGTTCTTCAATACTGTTCAAAAATGCATGGACATTTCGAATAGTACTGTCTCTGCGCGCGCTTGAAAATTGATTAGTAACAAATAATGCAGTAGCACGTCGTCGAATGAAATAGAATCATTTTTAAACGATGGTTTTTATCAGGAAATGAATGAATAAATAAATTATATATCGAAGCGTCAGTAATTATATCTTTCCAAACGTCTTACAAAATGTTTTACTCTCGCCAATGTCTGCAACATGTAAACATGTGTCACATTGCCAAATACGGCTAATAAATTTGCATTTTAATAACACGAGTTGTATAACGAAATTTTATGTTTACCGTTATTGGAGATTTTATTATAAATTGGAAAATTAAAAAAGATTTATCAAGAATGGCAATTATGTTACTAACATTGATGATGAGTAGAAAAGAAAAAAAAAAGGAAGGACTTAGCTCTTAATCTCTTCCTCTTGTGCCCCTGCTGCGTTTATACCGCAGACATGACCGATGTTCGCAACACTATCTGAAGAGAAATATTTCTTTACACCAAGTTGAAATGAAAAATATTCCACATTTTTCCACAATGACATATGATTTGGATCTCTCTCGTCTTATAATTTAGATGAATATAGTTTCACACGTGAGAATTAGAAAAATATGAAACTTTAAGCTTCTAAAAAAGATCTAGATAAATTGATAATAATTTGAAACAATCGAAAATTTAAACCATTTATAAGAATATAATGTTCGAGAAATTTCACTATAAAATGTAATCTATATTTAGTAGGTTTAAAATATTAGCCAATGAGAGAAGATTTTAGAATGTGAAAGAGCTAAAAGTATGCCTACAATAATAAGAATGAATTATGTGTTGATATGACTCCAGTGTAGGAGTAAAACGAGTACTTGGAGTAGCTTGGAGAAAAGAGAGAGAGAGAGAGAAAAAAAAAAGGACGGGAAAAAGAGGAAAAGAGCGGAAGATCCAGGGACCAAACAGCCAGCCAGCCAGCCAACCAACCAGTCAGCCAGCCAACCAAGCTAGTCAGAGGAAGAAGAGAAGGCGACGCTGATGATGAATCACTCGTTAGAAGTGAGTGGGAGCGAAAGAGAGAAAGAGGGGAGAAGAAAAGGAGCAATAAGAAGATGATACCATGCAAAAAAGACTCGACGTTGGAACGCGCTAGAGCGAGTCGCTAACTGACTTATCTACACATCAGAGTATGCGGCTCGTTCTCCCAGCTCGGCGTGAGATGGAACGTTTTGAGCATTTCAGGCATCAACTTTAATGAGATTTAGAAGAAAAGCACTCGCTCGGCAGTTAAAAATTGCTAAAAGTATTCGCGACAAATAGAACAAAGAAGCAAATTAATGAACAAATTAGTATCACATAATATATTCGCATTGCAAAAGTTTATTAACAGCGCTTTAACGACAAGTAATCTGAAATTAATTACAGTAGGACAAGTTCGTTGATTATTTTTATATCAACCAGCGCTTAAATCTTATTGGATACAATGCGCAACGAAAGGATAACGATCAAAGAGACGCCATAACCAATCGGCAAGGAGAAAACTGAATTCTTCCCGTGGGCATGTCGGACAAATCTGAGGGGTCGGCTTGCCGAGGAAATTGGGTTCGTCTTACGGAGACCTACCTACAGGAGTGCACAAGTAAAAGAAGTTTCAGTATCATCAAAGAGTGTCTCGACTCCCGTTTATACGCCCGCACACCGATAGGGCTTATATAGAAGTTGCGTTCGCTCGGTCATGGGTAATGGTTTTACGAGCGTCAAGGGTGATATAAAGAAAATGAAAAACACACCGGCACTGTTGCCGGCATGCACGGCATATAACTAACTACGCTGCCGCCATGTCCCCCTTCCTTTCCGCGTCTAACTTCCTAAGTTTGTACAGCGGGGGCAAACCTCTCGCTGCTCAAAATACCTCCCGCAAATTCATCACCTCGATGAGAGGCGTGCCAATTAATCATGCACCTTTGAATTATAATTATATATATTGCTCATATTTATGATTACTATTAAATATTTCTAGAGCGTTATTTTATATGGCAAACATTCTTTAGTAACATAATATTTTTACAAACAATCACTTTCTATCGTTCTTATTAGTTTAATTTGTATTATTTAATTTTTGATTCGACGTTCTGTCAAAATACCTAACTGGGTAAAAAGTTATGCTCTCTTTAGATCTTTTGTAAATTTTATAACGCATTAAATGTTTCATAAAGTAACTAATTATATTCTTTTGTGAATTTTCGAAACTATTGAAATAGCGCCGACTTACTTAATCATCATAATATTAAAATAGGTTTTCAAAAGTTGCGCAAATTCAGTGCGCAAGAGTGCACTGAATTTGCTCGTATCCATAGTTAAAGAAAGGGGAAGATTTTATAAAAGTTAAGTATATAGTATGATGATGAAGGGTAGAAGGTTGAAAGGTGCCAGTTAATTGTGATACACTTTGCGGGAAGGTTGCGTCGGTTGTTCGTTGCTATACAAAGTTTGGAAGGAGCGGAAGTATGCGAAGAAGGTACCCACAAAGCTTTTCGCTCTTTTTTGTATTATTATTGTATTACCTTCCTTATTCACGTTCAGAGAAAACTTTTAGTTCATCACGTCCCTGTTTAATATATGCAACTAACGTCGTCTCTGAAAAATATTTTTGGTTCCTTTCGCAAGCGCAAAATATATATGCCACCGTGTAGCGCTCTCGTTTACATGACCATAAGAAAATGTATGCAAGAAAGTCGTCCCCTGTAATGCAAATATAAAATTATTTCCATCGTAGGACCATAAAACGTGTAAACGGAAGGACGATAAATTGAGCGAGCTATATTTATCACACAAGTACGCGAGATAAAGGGAATGTATTTAACTCGTTCCATCTTTTTTTTTTATTCTAATCCGAACTTGTGCGCGGCCTACATAAGTAAGCTGTCGAGAAACCGGAAAGTGGATAGAGATTGATCGAATTAATCGCACAGATTTCTCATGATACCGATACAATGTACACCGACGCACTCGTATAATTATACCTGTTGCCAGATAAAACATGAGTTCTTTCATTCTCGAATGAAATGAATGGATAGATTATTCATTCCTCCTGCATTAAACGAAGCGTGTAATAGCACACACGTCGCGAACGATCGTAATGTCTGAATTAAAAGCTACTTAGCCCCTCCATTTAATTTACAAATACCCTTATCAAAAACATTATATCACATAAACGCGCGTGAGCTCTAATAATGTAACAATTCTTCCTCATCTTTTCTTCGTTTATATTAGTAACATCTCTCTTCAAATTCAATCAGATTTAAATTTGTATTCCTCCCCCAATGTGTTTCTTTCAAAGCATTATAATTTTTTACAATGTAATCGATTAGACTATAAAAATAATATTGGAAAGGATTATAAGAGATAATTTAACAATCGTATCGTAACTGAAATAGTTAAATCGTGTGTTAGAAATAACTCACCAGGCAGAGCAAACATATGCTACACGCTCCGGCTAGTTGACTCTCGAAAAGGAAAGAAAAAAAAATTATATGCGAACCTTAGGTCTCTCGTGTTGAGAATTTCGGCGCACAACGTTGCCTGTAGCCTGTTTCACAAACCGTCTTGTCTCATACCCCGTCGAATAAGAGACGGAAAATACGAAGAGGAGACAAGGGGGGAGAGAGAGAGAGAGAGAGAGAGAGAGAGAGAGAGAGAGAGAGAGAGAGAGAGAGAGAGAGAGAGAGAGAGAGAGAGAGAGAGAGAGAGAGAGAGAGAGAGAGAGAGAGAGAGAGAGAGAGAGGAAACGACACCGAGCCTCTGTTTCCCTTTCGCCCCGCATGGTTCTTCTCTATCTCTCATTGGACTTCGAAGCCAGGGGATTCTCGGAGTTTTTACATCGCGGTCCCTTATTGTTGTGTAAATGCGGTGCAATGGCGCCGAGAGCCAGAGCACTGCTCACTTTTTAATGCTAATATCGTCGAGAGTGCGAGAGTAGATTTTAAAAAATACATACTACATACTTTATTACGCGTACGATGAGCACCGAAAATATATACGCAGCTGTTAAACGACTGCGGAATGCAATAGTTTTTCTTTACTTGTAACTTGATTAAATCAAAATTGTTAACGATAACAAAACACTCCTGTGTTGAAGCTAATTCTTATTGTTGGCAATTACATTGCAATCTAAAATTGCATCTCGCGTAAAGTATAATATTAAAATAAAAAAAAAACCTTTCTTATAATGAATTATACTAGCTCGATAAATATATAATTTCTAAAATAGAGATTAAATGATAATGATAGTTAAAATCTATCCAAGTGTACAGCGCTATAAAATGTAGCGCAGCATCGAGCCAAGTTGTAGGAGTTTCCCTTCTTAATCAACCTTATAAACGTTCATGCTTCCACTTCCTTTATTAGCCTATCTACATGGGCATCTCAAATGAATCTGGTTGAATGAAGACTTTATGAGAATTGAAACAGATATCAGCTGATAATGATGGCTATAAATGTCATGATAGAATCAGCAAGCAGAATTATTATCTTATGGTATACTTTATGCATCGATGAAAGGTGTGAAACGATATAATAAAAAAAATAATTTAAAATCATGAAACATGTAATCGAAGAAATGTTAATGTATATTATTCCGAAAATAAAATCCGTAAACACGCAGTCCAAATTATTTGATACATATACTTTGTTCGTAAATTCTATAATTTGGTGACAAAAGATTTAATTATATAATTGTGAATCTTAATATAATTATATCGTAATATAAATATGAGAAATATATAATTTTGCACAAATGCTGAGAAGTATTATATTATGCAAACAATTGACAGAATTGAAAAGTTTATTCTCGCATCTCGATGAATGGCAAAATTCATCGATAAAATCGCAAAGCAATGCGATTATCTCGGTATCTCGGAATTTTTCTAGGACGACCGTGTGTACGCAAGGTAGGTCAGGGTCTGATTGCAGGAAGGAAGCAGTTAGGCCCGGTTAAAGTCGTTAAGCCAAGTTTACGAGGTGTTACCGGGAGCGTAACCTGTAAATCTCAAAGGCAAGTCGCGAGAGGGAAAGAGAGAGAGAGAGAGAGAGCGCGTGCCAGTGGCCGCCCTTGGAAAGGCCGCGGAAGGGGTAATGGATATAACCGGGATGTAAGAACCGAGGTAAGACTACTTGGGCGCTATAAACGCTTTTATGGATCGTAAAACGTCTTCCTTTACAGCCAATAAAGATCCCTGACCTACCAGTTTGGCGAGCGGCTAAGTGAACGCGCGCGCGAGAGAGGAGACGGTGATCGCGCATCGATCTGTCGAAATCGCGCTTTACTACGCAATAAAATCACGCAGCGCCGCCGGTGCTTTATTTCCTCTTCATGGGGCTGCGAGTCGCGCGGGGTTTATTGGATTATTGACCGATAGCTCCGGGGAATGCATTCGCGGGGAAAATGTGAATAGCCCTGCCGACTCAGCGGCGCGGGTTTATACGACCAACACCAATGCATGTGCGCGCACATGCACGTGCGCGTCGCATCGACGATTCGGCTCACCACCGTCGGAGAGAGAAGCAGGAAGGTCGTGAGTTACTATATAACCACGTCGATAAAAACAAACCATAAAGCGCATTACGGGCGATCATCGAACTACCGTTCAATATATCCTGCTTGGTGGGTAGAGGCAAACTTCCCTAAATTGAGTTACATACCGATGGAGAGGTCGGTAAGGTAGGCGCGATGCTTTGCCGACCTACTAACTCTGATTCGTGCTGCCACCTACTGTGACAGTGGTTAAATGATAGAGAAATAAGTACACCGCGCGTGCGGAGTATTATATGTGAAGTGATTCAAATTTCAGATATTATTTCGCGTGCCTCAACGTGCTCTGTGTGTACTATTTGCTGATAATTAACGTAGTCGGTGTATGGTTTAATAATTTTGTGTCACGAAATAACGATAAATTTCCACGATGAATGACCGGACCGATGCCAAAAAATAGATGTCCACGCCTCAGCCACGCCCACGAGCGGGGGGATGAAGCAGCCATAACTAACCCAAAACCTTTGAAACCGATAGATGGCATTGCCCTATTGTTTGCTGTGCGTTATCAGTGCTCTCCCCCTGTATACCTTTTTTTTACTATAATAAAAAAAGTATTCATTGGTATGTACATGCTATACTATATATCTATACAGAGTGAGAAGGGATTAAAAAGCAAAAAATTAGTACGATAATCTGAAAAATAGACTCAACAACATGCCGCGAATGATTCGCGCGCAATTCTCATTAACTATATTTTATACCGCGAGCGAGTACAGTACGCGATTGCAACGAATCTGACAAAAGAGGAGACCTGATAACCTGAAGTCTAGAAGAAGTCTCGAGCGACGGCGGAGCAACCTTGGGGTGAGTTTTTTTTATTGTAAAAATATTCGTAGACGATTCTAACTTGAGAGAACATGTGAATTAATCATCTGATGTCGCCGCGACCGTTTTTACACCGCCCGTTGAAGTCTTTCTAAATTGCTTTTTCATGTTCACCGTCAAAAAATATCTCGTATATCAACTCACGGAAGCGGATCTACGTTTTATATTTTTTCCGATAACACATGAAACTACGATTCAATTTTATCAAATCCTTGTGGCAAAACTTTATTTTAATGTCTTTTATATTTGCATCTGCTTCATGTTTATTAAAGCTAGACTAGAGATAAAAATGAGAAATAAACAAAAAAGGAGAGAGCGATGAGAGCGCAAAGCACAAAAAAATAAAGTAATTAGAAATCAATCGTATGATTGAGACTTTTTTTCGAATCTAGTGTTTCGTCACACGAATCACTTATGCCGCGTCATTAATTGCCAGGGAAATCGATAAAGATTCTATTTTAAGAATACGAACCTCTATTGATATGGGCGATTAAATAAGCGTGATTAAATAAATATCACTGGGGGGAAGAGGAGCGTTATTTAATCGCGATTCAAGTGGCGTACAATTACGACGCAATCCTCGGAGTTAATCGGGCAATCGCTTCGCTGTGTGCCCCGTAATATTACGCGCAGTCGGGGCAAAATTTATGCCCGAACTTCTTCGTCGCCCAAAGATACCAAAAAAAAAGAATATTAAGCGCCAATAGGTTTCGAGGAATAAGAAGTTTCGATCGAACTTTTCTACCGGCGTATTTCCTTTCTGCCGCAGACGTTTCAAGTATTTTGAGAATATATACGATAAACTAGTCTGCCATTTTTTGCTCTGTAGTGTTTCTTTTTTTTGTTTTGTAAAGAATATATATCTAATATTCTATCTCTACATATTTTACACTTAAAAATATTAATAAATATAGTCTTTTATCATATAAATATTTTTTAATACAAAAAGGAGATATAAAAAAATTGTAGACAATAAAAAATATTCTTCTATAGAAAAGTAAAAATATACATAAATAGCTATTAGACTTGCGTACAACATATTTTTAGTTAGATAGTATTATAAGTACTATAAGCTATATTAGTTTTAAGGTCTGTTTTTAACTTAAATACATAAAAAAGTCGTAAATGTTCGAGAGGCAATAGATTCTCGTGAGTGTGAAAAAGGCGGGAACCTTTCTTACGATCTATATTGCGTCGACCGAGCAGATCGAATGGCAGTTTATTTTTTCAAGAATGAATGGTTGACCCGATTAAAAATACAGATTATACTGCGGATTTTTTGGGGATAAATCGTGCCAACGAGATTGGTACTATTGTCTTGTTTTTTTTTTTTTTTTTTTTTTTTTTTTTAACCTGACTGGACTTTCTATTTCCTTTTTTTTTTGTTATTCACCTGTTTTAAGCGATTTATCGGTTACTTTCTTCTTTTCGACTTTACGCATTTAATAGTTTTTGATCCTATAGCGATCGCGGTATGAAATGTTGTAATTTTTGTCCGGAACGAGGATTACGTCCGTGTTTAAGTCAATGTGAACGTAACATGAGAAAACTGATAATTTTTTAAATTTATTATTGACAGAATAAAAACGATAGGATAAACGATATAGATGTAATATTTCAAGTCTGTGTTTATCGCTCTCTCGGGATGCACATTTAACGCAAGTTAAATACACGCGAATATAGCATAACTTAGAAAATTATGAAGGCACGCTTGTACGCGGTTTATCCTCATTAAGCCCACCGACTAAACTTAATTTTAAGGCCACTGCTGCTAAAAGCTCGAATCTCATTTTTAACGCCGCTTTCAACGTTTATACAAGTATCATTTTTTTAGTGCATGGCACATAATCCTAACTGTTGCACCCAGCGCATACGTCCGTTTTATTAATTCCCGTACAACGTAAACAAAAATACATATTATATATAGATTGTTACTGAAATGCTAGAGTTCGCTTTATAAATAACGTCTTTTTTTTAGTCGATTTAAAATCCACTTTGTAGAAATGTTGTAACATTAAAAAGTTTGTCATAAGAGATCAAAAATAAAATTATTTTAACGAATTGCGTTTTAGGATAAAAATAATTATTTTACATTTAATTTTAAATTAAGTTTAATAGACTTTTTATTTCGTAGTTTAATTATTAAAATATTTAATGCTAAATTTAAAAAGTTCTCAAAAGAATTGTGGCGTTTCTAATTAAATTTTCGTACAGAAAAATTGACTTTAAATTGAACAGAGAATATTCAAACTGCAAAATATTTGCCAAGTATTTTAGTAATATCTTCTATATATATGTATGTATTAAAGTTTAAGTTAGAAAATTACGGTGTGTTTGATTAATTAATCAAGGATTAATTAATCGTTATCTCACACATTGGAATAAGAAATTATAGCAAAAGTCACTCACCTTTAATACAGCTGTGTACATTGCGGTGCTAGTAGAGGGTGGTGTGGATTGGCGGTGGGGTGGTCAGGGGGGCTCCGATGCAGGGCGTACCCCTAGTTGCCCCCCTCGGGTCCCCCGACGGCCCCTTGCTGCTGATGCGCAACCGCCGCCGCTGCCGCTGCCTTCTGCGCCTGCGCTTGCTTCTCCTGCTCGTTTAGCTCCTTGATCGCCTGAATCTCCTTCTTCAACTTCATTCGCCGATTCTGGAACCAGATCTTGATTTGCCGTTCCGTCAGGCAGAGCGCGTGTGCCATCTCGATCCGCCTCCGCCTGGTCAGATAGTGGTTCGTGTGGAATTCCTTTTCGAGCTCCAGAGTCTGGTAGCGCGTGTAGGTTTGTCGGCCGCGCCTGCGCATTCCGTTCGCCCCTGCAAACAACGAGACGAGAGAGTTGTGGCGGGCTCTCTTTGTTCTTTTCTCTGACACTATATCTATCCCGTAAGAATAAAAAAGAAAAAAAAACAGCGGCCGAAAATAACTTTCAAAAATATGTCAATCGAACTCTATCAATAATACAGATATGTGTATCGAATAGCGGCAGGCGAAGGTAATGGTGAAAGAAATTTTTTTTATTTCGCGGATGACAATACGCGAATCGTATCTCCGCGAGGATGTCATCGGAAAGTATTTGAAGTTGATTTTACGAACGCGATAAATTTTCATTTACAGATAATAACGAAGATAAGTAGGTGTATCTCGGCGAGTACCACTTTGTGTGCGTGATGCCAATTGAGTATGTAGATTACGTCGGCTCGTCATTCCATTCCCCGTTGCTTATCTTGTTCTAAAACGAGTTGTTATCTTTATGAGCTGCCGCTTAAGATACTTATTAAAAGAGTATTCTAATGAATTTCTGATATCCCGAGCGAGACAAACTGGCGAATATCAGACGCGGCGATGTATAAACGAGGACCGTGCCGATAAAGGAAATGTGTAAACGGCTTAAAATAAAGCGCGGGGCATGAGTCGTTTCTCCCGAACAAACGGGAGAAAGTAAGAGAGTATACGACGGCGGGAATAGGTACTGTTGAGCAGTCACTTGGGTACAGTAGCGGAGTAAGCCCCCCTCGCCCCCCGACAGTGGGGGCGCAAGCTCACCTTATCGGCCATTACTGCCTCGTAAAAACCCTCCCGTTTCACCTCTGCCACCGATATCCAACCTAAACCGACCTCTCTCCTCGGCCGTAAGCAGAATCCTCCTTTTACTCTGTTTTCGCTCGCATACGGTGCGTGCCCCAAGTACATAAATATCTATAATATTACGATTTCCGCTCTCTATCGGCTTATCCTTCCGTGTTCGACTAGAATCGATCTTCTCAAAAATGATCGACGACCAAGAATATTGGAAATATTATTTCAATATCCTTAATATTTTATTTCTTTGATAAAACTGTATCAACGGCGGAATAATGCGCGTTCATTGAAAGGCTCAAGCGCACACAAATTAATCAATCTCCCTATTTAATATATTAATATCTCCTTATTCATATTTATTATATGAAAAATTTGAAAGTTATAAGTAAAAGTTATAAGTAAAAAAAAAAGAAATCTCTTGTATACGATATAATTGTTCAATATGCAAGAATATGTTTCAACATCCCGATACGAATCTAGTCGTCCAATAAACGCTTCAAATTTATAATAGCATCTGTACCGATCTGTTATCAACAAAGTGCATAAAATCACGCGGTGTGTGATTCACGCATACGCTACGGCAATTCCAGACGACCATTGTATCCGTATCATACCGGTACACCGAAACAAGGTTTATATCGGAGCGTGATGTTTATTATCGCGACGTAATCAAGTGCCCTGCCGTCCGAAACGCTATCCCTCCGGGCGCCTCATCCCGCTCTCTTTGCCACCCCGTGACACCCCCACGATTCTCATACCGGGTTGTCATGTTGCCCCGGCTCGCACCGTACAGAGAGGGCGTGAAATTACAACGCGGCGCATTTTTAACGGTTATTTGTCATATGGATCGCGCGCGTCGAGTCTGGTCTCTCTTCCATCTCGAAATCTCCTATTGTACCTTCCTTTATCATCCCAGCTCCCACAAAATCATTCTCCAAGTTTCATTGACACGCACTTTTTCGAGATGCGAGCGCAAGAATAGGAGCAATAAACTCTGTCTCTCTCTCTCTCTCTCTCCCTCTCCCTCTCTCTCTCTCTTTCTTTTTCTACCGAACTTATAAATGAAAGTAGGGTCTGTCCCAAATCGCTTTCATATAGATCAGCAAAGTAGAAAATATGGCATGCTGTATATATTGTACATATATATATACATATATATATACATACATATATATATATACATATATGTCACAATTATGATATTTCTTTCGTAGGACACATGACACTTTAATTACGAAAAGAATAAAGCCTATGATATAAAATAATAAAGTATAAAAGACACAAAGAGAGAGAGAGAGAGAGAGAGAGAGAGAGAGAGAGAGAGAGAGAGAGAGAGAGAGAGAGATAAATGATAAAATGTTTTATTTTTACGATGTATCTTACATCATCGTTTAGAAATATTTTTGCAAGTTTTTCAAAAATATGTATAAAATAATTTAGAAACTATCTTTTTATAAAAATAATTTGGAAATGATCTCTCTTTTCATCTTTCTTTCTGAATTATTCTCACTCTCAGATTTGTGCATGTTTCAAATTCATGAACTACTGAACTACTCGCGCCCCGCATAATGTCTTATCCATGAGATATCGCGAACCAAACGAAATTAGGGGATGAAATATCAAGATTACCGCGCACCCCTTAAAGTAAAAAGAGGTGCGCATGGTTGCTTAACTGAAGGGGAAGGTGGATAAATTTTATGCTAAGATCCTTTAAAATGCTTTCATTTGGAGGAACAAAGAAGAAGATCGGTAGGGCATGCCAAGAGGAATTGGTTGGCTGAACAGCAAAGCGGGAAAACCGTAGAACACGTTTAGAAGAGCGAAAAATATTTCGGTCGTTATTCACGCCTTTCTTGAAAAATGCTTGCCCGTATATCCTGGAAAATTTCCACTCCGCCCAAACCTTCGTCCGACGAATTGTTCTTTCAAAAGTCTGAGTTATAACAAAAAAAAAAAGTTTTAAAGGATTACGTGTAGTACAAAATATGTAAGATAAACTTATTTTGCAAACTCGCAAATTTGTATTAAAAGATGCTGAATTTGTAAACATTTATCAGTCTATAAATTACAATTCGAATTGTTCCAAGTAATGCACTTTATTACGCACTTTGAAAAAGAAACAATCCTGAAAAACATTGTGAAACGGGAGTTCAATAGAAGAAAATTTCACGAAGCAATCAAATGCTTTTTTTCGGCTCGTTGAGAACAGCTTCAAATGCGAAGGGGAAAACGTCGGTTGAAAGAGATTTGCCGAGTTTCGACGTATTCGACGTATTCGACCATAAACTGAGGTAGGGAGCCCAACTTAACTGGTTGCCAACTCTAACAAGAACAGCCAATACGTTGATTGCTGTTGGGGATTTGCCGGTATAACTTTGCAAAACACGATGCCAACCAAAGCTTGGCTTCGGCAACCCTCACTCCTTTCCCGCATCCCTTTGCTACGTGCGTGTATAGTATAGTATACGAAGTCGAATCATACGCGGGACCAATCAAATCAAAGTAAGTGAATTGGGTCCATGAAGGACTTCCCAGACTTCCTCCTGAGATATTTCCTATAGGCTTGCCCCCTCGAGTTTCCGCAACGTTGGGCAGTTTTTGTACGTAAGACTGGCAATACATCAACTAGAGCGGGTCCTCGTATATTTCTTACTTCTAAATTAAATAATGCTTAGTAACTGCTGTGACCTATACATTGTATAATTTATTTCATGTAGCCGGATTAAATCATTCAAATAATCGAAAATAGAAAAATCTCATGAGGCAAAATTAAATAATTATGATGCTTCATATTCCTGTATTATTCTGTACACGCAACTGCATTTTTAAAAACAAAATTCCAAAATTTTAATTGCATTAATCAATGCAAGTTTTTATACGCGGAGTTTTTTATCCTTACGCGCTTACTCTGTTAATACACAAGTTTTATTCTTTTACAATTTTATATAGAGAGAAAATTGTTTAAATTAATAATTTTTTCTATGAGGAGAAAGAAGGTGGTTTCATAAATATGGCAAAAATATGATTACATAAATAATGGCCAAAACAAAAATTAAGCGAATGAATGATCATAACATGGCGATACTTCGTGCCCCTTTTAAGCGCATCCTGTAACAATATTCCGTCTCGTTTGAAGAGTGCTATAGTCCGTTCACGTATCACCAGTTTCGGCCTTCCGGTGCCATCCGGAACGCGCTCACGCTCTCGAAGAACCCTGTTTGCACGCGGCACGGGAGTACCGAGGACACTTGGTATGAGGAACGCGTAGCTACGCAGCAAGATCGTAGCTCAACGTGGGATATACCCTCCTCCAGCCTTGCCAAGGTAGGTAATCCTCTCGGGGGCGTGAGTTACTGCCTAGCGTCCCTCGCGCGCTCTACTCTCTTCTCTCTCCCGTCTTCTTCCATACCACCTAGACCCCCTCTCACCCCCTTCCCGCGTTTCCCTTCCTCTTTCACGCTCTACCAGAATCTTCGTCTCGTTTCTGCCAGGGCGTCTCCTCCTACCCCCTCGCTTTTCCTCTCTCTTCTTACTCTCTTTCCTCTCTAAGGGCTGCCGAGAAAGCACCGGGAGAAAGTTGGAGGACGGTTGGCGGACGAAGGGAGAAGGTAAGATGTTGCTACGTGGCACAGCTGGAGCGCATTAGTCAACCGTAATTAATAAGTTATATACAACGGAGGCTAACGAAGAGTGCGCGGCGCGTTACACCGCCGACGTCGTCTTTCTCTCTCTCTCTCTCTCTCTTTTAGGGGAGAGGCAACGCGACCTCTCGGGGTGTGACGACGGAAACCTCAACGATCATAAATACATGCTAAAAACCCGCCGGCATAAATAAACTAAGGGTTGACGCTCGCAAATGAGGAACAGCGAAGACGTATATCTCCTCTGTACCAGCTACTAGTGAGACTTAGCGGTCAGATGGAACGCTTATGGAATTTAACCGCGTCTCATAAATATGCCTAATAAACCTGACGTTTTCCGACACTAAAACAACGAAGTCAAACAGTCCAAATTAGAATGTCGAAGATCGGACGCGGCAATCTTGTGAAGCCAGATTTGTTTAAAAGATATAATTAAATAAATTTTTTTATTATTTAATAAAATTTATTAAATAATAAAAGATATAATTAAATAAAAAGATGAAACATATAATTATACGAGATTTATAAATCATCAAATATATGTTTATAAAAAACGACGATATCACATACATTTTTTTACGAACATATACATATAAAAACTATTACTTCGAAATACATTTCTCAGATCGGGAAGATTTATTGATTGTGTCAGTTATGAGTCGTACGTTGCGTGAAACGGAATAATTCTTTGTTGTTGATGCAAAGATCGATTTAGTGAACTTGTCATTATATGCACTCGCAAGTCCGGTAAAGCGAATATGTAGAAGACGTTTGGTGAAATTTCGCGACGCGAACGAGAATGTCGCCAGCAACCGAAGATACGCCATAAGAAGACCCTTATGGAAGCTTTAGTTTGTTCGAGAATAAGATATCGGCCTTACGTGCAAGCACTTTTGAATAAGAACGTAAGCCACGCCGCGGGCAAAAGGTGCCGACTTCGCTCCCACGCAAGTGAAGCATCCTGCTGAGCGAGCATAACGAAAGAGATGATCGAGATTTTCCGAATATACCTTATCGTACGAAATCCGTCCGAAACTCGTCGCCATATCGTGCTCGTTTTCGCCGATGAAAAAATAATCACGAAGTATAAAATATATACTTTTGATGCGTTCATTCTCCTCTCTATGAAACAAAACACTCGAATCAGTCATTCATACCGCGTATGTTCAATCAATTGCGTGTTCGCAATCTATGAACGTATCCTGAATATCGCGGCAGCATTTTTAAATTGTTCGATAGTATTTGCCGATCATAATCTGCGTCGAAATAGAAAACGAAGGTCGATCGAAAGTTATATTGTCATTCGCATACTCATCGATCAAGATGGAGACTCGTCGTGTGCGTTTTGATGAAGTACGTGACTCGTAGACGGAGTATCATTAACGCGGACTTCTGTATTACATGATTCGTTGTAACTCATCCATCGCCGACATCTGATGACATGGAGGAACGACGCCGATTGGCTGACAATCCGTCGAAGTATGCAATTAATCGCGGGCAAAAAGTGGAGAGATGCCCAAGATAATTTCGCGTATACTATCACGCAAGAAATTTAATTAACGCATACACGCGAGCCCATAAACGCCGCCCCCTTCTTTCTCTTTTTCATCTCTCGCTTCCTGACGTTCGGAGCAACGAAAACGAGACGAAGAATGGAGGCGAATCGAAAACGAGAAGGAAAGAGAGAGAGAAAGAGAAAAGATACCGAGAGGTGGCTTCTCCACAACGAGCCAGCTGCTACTCGCGGTAATCGTAATAATTATGCAAAGACCGAACGCAACGGTGCATCTCGAGCGAAAGAGAAGAAGGAGGACGTTCCATGGGACGGAGAACACAAAAGGAGCAAGCCGACGTAAGATGGTGGTGGAGATGGCATGCAAAGAAGGCTCGGCATAGGTAAGCGAACCGAGAGCCGGTTGTAAGACGACACCTCGCGGCTCCGTACATCTTCCTCCGTCCTTCTCCCTTCCTCGTTTCCTCCGGCCGAGTAGAAACGACGGACTTTCCCTTTCTCGCTGCCATCTTCGTTATCGAGAGGATTTTCACGTTCTTCCTGAATCCGTCATTGTTGTTTCTTCGTGCGAAAATCTCGCGAGAAGAAAGGCACTAAAATAGTGCGTGAGATCTCGGATATCTCTTTACCATTTTATTCCGCACCACCTTCGTCTTTGAATGGCTAATATCCATCAAGATTAACAATGTTATTTTATTATGTTAGATAAAAAAATTTACGCTTTTTGTCTATTTTATATACATTATAGGGTGATGCAGTTTTAAAATAGGACCTATGTTCATTGACTTTTTTACTCAGAATGACCTCCCGAACAATCTGTCAAAGTTTGTTACACTCATTCTAAATCACCCTGTATATAAATGATATTCTCGTACATTTATCAAGACAGATACTGGGCACAAAGTATCCTTCTAAGCAAAAATAATCGTCGAGGGAAGCGAGAATCTAAAAAAAAAGGACACCTCGAATACGAGAGCGATGGTAGAGGGTCCGATACAGGTGGGTAACGTTGCGACACCCTCTAATGAAACGGAGATCGTCTGTCTTACTTACATCGCCATGCATCTATAAACTCACACGCCCGGTAACACGCACACGAAGCCAACACGTGTGCGTATCTGCCGTTGTAAGAGGAACGCGGAGGGGGAGGGAACATGGTTACCAGCGGGCAACCGACCCACCGAACCATCCATATATCTGCGTCCTAAAAGGAATTCAAGAATATATTTTACATATGCTTTATTGCCGCCTTATTTCCAACTCTACGGGCACGAAGAGATCAGAGTGCGTGAGGATGCATTCTCTCCACAAAGAGCCTGCGCGGATTGAGGTGCAAAATTTCGCGAATTTTGCAAATGTAACTTTATTTCACACATATCTTTCCGTTTAAATTATCGCGTTATGCGTTATGCGTTATAATAATAATTAATACAATAATAATTAATAATTCGTATAAACGCGAAGTAGCGACAATCTTTGCTTCTGTAAATATTTTGCTCGATAAATGTCCATGTCTCGAACGTTTAGAGATGTAGCTTTACCGGGGGAGAGATTCGAGATATTCTCTCGATGTTCTAATTATAGATCCTCCCAGAAGAACGGCGGGAATGATGTATAAATCTCCCACACGTATTCCCTCGTGGCTACGTGTCTCACAAAGTAATGACTTAACTTATATACGCATTAATCGGACTAGAGATGATTTGATAATTTGCAGCACGCAGAGGGCTACGGATTGCCGGCATCTTTTACGTTCTTTTGCGGCACGGTGGCTCCTCTCAGAACGGAGCAAGACATAGAGGGCAGGTCCTTCGTACTTGTGATTCGACGAAGCCCCGGGGGGGCCTCGTCGTCCAGTACGTACAAGCGCGGCTCGGGGGGGAAAAAGGGGGGTGGGGAGAGCCGGTTTCGACGAATAAGACGCCATCGCGCGTTTAAACCGGGCAAGAAACTATGATTACCGGGGGTCTGGTTGAACTGCACACTTTGAATTTGGATTTTCGGAAACGATACGTTAGATAGCATCGCAATGCGCAATTACTAATAATTGCTACGGGGGGCGAGTTTGAAATTTCGTTTTTCGGGAGAGTAAATTATACTTGACGCGTCGCAAAAAAATTTAAGACGCGGCGCGCGCGATAATGACGGAGCCGAAGTATTACTCCCGTTTAAAGGGCGGTAAGAAGACACAAAGTAATTTTGCGCCCGTCGCATATTTTTGCTTTCGTGTTTTCGCTTTTGAGTTCGTGACTTCAGAAGTGCGAGACACGATGCAACTATTATAATTCGATTTTTTACGATTTTAAACAGAGAGTGAGAGAGAGAGAGAGAGAGAGAGAGAGAGAGAGAGAGAGAGAGAGAGAGAGAGAGAGAGAGAGAGAGAGAGAGAGAGAGAGAGAGAGAGAGAGAGAGAGAGAGAGAGAGAGAAAGAGAAAGGGAATGCTACTATATATTATACTTATTCCTTCTATCACAACTGCGTACTTGAGTCCTTAAATATTCAGTATAAAATGCAGAGTCATGGGGAAGAAAAAAATTTGCTCCATTATTCAACGTATTCCAGTCGTACTTTTCAGCTCTAGCGCGAGACCGGCGGAAGGGAAAAGAGGAGGTTACAGACGGAAGTGCGGAAGAGGCAAGAGGCGCGATTGTTCGCGTAGCGCGAAAATAATAATGAACTCGCGTAAATCAAGAAAGTTTGGGTCGAACTAGTTCGCGGAATACTCCATATTCGCGATACGCGAGAGCGAGCTGCCAAAAATGTTCCCGCGACACGGCAAGCTTTTTGGCATATTAAAAAGTCCGACATGCACGACTCGCCATTCACCGGGTGTGTTGCGTGAAAAAAGAAATAGTTGAGCATTCGACACGGACTGGGTTATTGAACACGTAATGAGGTTCTTCGTTCCGTCGAAATATTCCATAGCTCCGACCGAATCCGCTGATCCGGTACGCTTCTCCACGGATTATCTAGATTCCGCGATTCCGCAATTTTGCTGCGCAAAAGGGCGAAAAAACGGAAAGGGTTGGCGAATGGTTAGCTGGTTGCAGGTTGGCCGGTCTCGCGGTTAAGATGAACGAGGCGGCACACTACGAGATCTTATCCAGGCGCAGCAGCGGCCACTGAATCATCCGCTTTGAATAGGACTTCGCTTCACTCCCTATATTATATCTATAGATACTAAACTCATACCTACGTCCGTGTCCGCGAGACAATATACCCTCTTTTTGGGAGAGAGTAGAAGTTAGAGGGAGAGAAGGAAGGAAGAAGCAAGAGAGAGAAAGAGAGAGCAGAAGATAGTTAGATCAATCGAACAGACATAA
The DNA here is from genome assembly GCA_963971435.1 of Lasius platythorax. NCBI lineage: Eukaryota > Metazoa > Arthropoda > Insecta > Hymenoptera > Formicidae > Lasius > Lasius platythorax. The sequence goes on along the minus strand of OZ020542.1, from coordinate 1,323,087 downwards.
AGAAATAAATTAAATCAAGAAATAAATTTGAATAATTATTTCTGAAATATATTATAAAACTTCTTTTTATAAAATAAAAACTGCATCCATTAATGCGTCAAAAAATATGGGGATTTATTTAAAAAGAAAGTGCAACTGTGCATATGTATATGCACATAAATAGTAGTAGAATAATAGTATAGACCTTTCTTATAATATTATTTTATTTTATTATATAACTTTTTTCCGTATCCATTATCGTGGCAGAGAAATAGAAAATCTATTTCGTGGAACATTTTTCATATTAGAAAGCATTGTGTGTACTAAATTATTGTGCAACGCTACTACAATGTTACCACATTTCATTATCTTGAATTTTGCGAAACATGTTTTCCGTATAATCCTATAACTTACAAATAGGCAATAATGTTCGCCACTAGAATCTTAATTAGCGTAAATCATACCGACTATATTGCACTGACGGCCTTTGAATCCTTGGCGAACTCTCGCGGCTCTTGAAAACCGATAGCGAAGAAACTAAACGCGAATACGAATTACGAAAAAGATAGTGTGCGCAATATGAGAAATGTATTATATTGCATTATATGACGAAGAAGAGCTTTAATTCATTGTAATGACGTATTAGCCAATTACCTTTCCGCAACTTTCATACGAGATATATAGCGCCGTTACGCGTTACAAATTAGAAATATTTATTACAAGAAGGCAGATACATATATGATAAGCAGGCTCGTGCAAAGAATGAATAATAACATTAATTATGTAGCTCTTATCGCGTTATGCACATACATGAGCCGTTTAGTACGTTCAATGACTTAATGCGCGATGCATTATTCCTCTTGAGATCGCTAATTAATGATAAATTCATTATCTCTATAAAATATAACACGTAAGATAGGACCAATCTGTATATCTTACAATGTCTCCCGACTGTAACCAGCGTCCGGGAGAGAGACGGAGAGGGGTGGGGGGGGGGGGGAATAACCCGGACCATGCTCGAAAAAGAGGTTCGTGCCGTAATTGTAAACATTGGATTAATGCAAATGCGCGCTTAAAAGCTTAATTGCTTTGATAAAGCATGGCGGTGCATTAAATTCAAATGCATGTAAATTAATTCAAATTTATGAGAAATAGGTGGACGCGGAGCACTTACTGGAAAAGAGGGAAAATAAAAATTAGTCCCCGCGGGGCCAGCCCTTGCGATGAGACTCTTTTTTCGTCCCTACCCCCTTCCCGTCCTTCCCGCGCCCCGCGCTACCCCCCTCACCCTTCGCCCCCGCGCCATCCCTGCACCGCGTCCCTCTATTTTGCCAACACGCCATGTTGCCAACCAGATTGGCCGCGGTGCGAGAGCGTCGCCGATAAATTTCGTCTTCGGTTTTCGTCCGATAAACGTCGAATTTTAACACATCGATCGGCCGCGTCGGTAATTAACAAACGCAAACTTCTTTCACCCGGCCAGGGTTTGGGTTAATTGGGAGTCAAAAACTAATACATGTTCCGCGATAAGCGCGATTAATTAGGGATTGCTTAATTATGTTAGCGATTCTACAATTTCTTCGAACGCGCAGTGAAAGAGAGATATATGCTGCCAATAATATTTTTTATTACGCAGTTGTATCTTTCCCATAAAAGAAAAAAATTGGAAAATGACTGCTTCAGATTACAAATGTCATAAATGCATCTTATAATCCGATCACATACGTATAATATTTATTTTTTTATTATTTGTATTTTTGTCTTTATTATTACTATTATTATTTTGTATTTTATTATTATTATTTTTACTATTATTTGTAATAGTATACAAAATATAAAGCAAGTTCCCGATTGTATTTTAAAGATGTATTATATAATCCATTGAAGGCGCAATACGAGGATACGTAAAGTTTTCGAAATTGCAGTTGCAACAGGATAATCCTCTCTTCCCCGGCATCGCATCTTTGATCAAATGATAAACACGCGCATTTCATAACTGCGATAATAGCACACCTATCATATTCGTTTCAGTTCTGATTACGTAGATGCGTTTTATTGCGACAAAAACTCAACTGGTCCCGTCGAAAAACGACCAATCACCGACATCGCGGCCACTTTATCGTTGTTACTCGCGCGCTCGCGCGGACCGGATTTATTCTCCAGAGAGATTACGCAAATTACACCAGAATATTATCCCTGTCCATACAACGGATTGATTGACGACAAGCTATAGAACGTGTTAAAACGATGTTTATTTAAATTGCCATCGCGTAATTTCTCAACTTTTAAAACCTCATATTACAGGGAATATATGATATGGAATATACGATATTATATAATCGAGAGTAATTGAGGAAGATGCATTTAAATTAGCATGTATAAAAAATAACCGCACTCTTTTTCACAATTGTAGGTTTTTTTTGCAAATTTTGAATATATAATTCTCACTTTTCTTTTACTTTTTAAAAGACTCTTGACAATATGAAGAAGACGATTATACAAAGAATATGTGTGTGTGTAAAGTTTTGACGATATCCTTACGATATTGTAAAGCGTACGTTATTGTGGAACATTGTAAAAGATGCAAACCACCAGGTAGTACACACATAATGCCCTTAAGACATGAAAACCGTCGACAGTCAGTTTTATTAATGCTAGAGGTAGCTTGATTCAATCGATATATAATCAAGCGTTAATAAAATTACTACCGCGAGCTGCTGTAATCATAAGCCCTACGATAAGCCGCTTGTATCACGCTATTTGCTGCAATCATCGGCAGTTACGTTAATATTACGATGTGTACAAAATTCCGCAGTTTTAATTCAAAATGAAATTAAGGATAATAAAAAAAAGTAATAAAGAATAATAAAAATAAGAAATGGAGATACGATTCTTTTATTTTTCAGATGAAATCGCGCAGAGAAATGTGTCTAATAAATATAGCAGTATTTTAAAATTGTGCAAGAATAAGGTAGTTATTAATGATCCTTAATCTCGAATACTTTTATATTATTTCTAAGGAACAGTTTATGTAGACGTTTAAAACAAGTTTAAAAAGAAAGAAAAAAATAATTCAAACATTAAAAAGATATATCTTGTTCAAGGAATGAGTTACCAACGTATAGAGATCAAAACGTATAAGTAGTCGTTAGGTCGATCCACGCCCAGTATATTGAGTCGTTTTAAGAATACCTCTCTAGAGTCTTTTCTCACCGATACACGCATTTTCTAACGCGTTTAGTACCACCATTATTATCACGCACTCATCTATATATATATGCGTTTACAGTGAACACAAGACCGTTATCCCCCTTTTACTCGTTTTTCACAAAGCAATATAATTCTTCGCCCTATTATTTCATCTCGCGGCGTTATCCTCGCGGCTATCATCGCTACTCGCTAATTTGCGGAAAACGGTAATTACATCTTCATTTTGCAACGCATGGAAAAAAAAGAAAATAAATACGTCCGAAAAACGCAAGTGTACCGCTTGCTTTTATTGTTTTGAAAAAGGAATCTGCGCTCTCTCTCTCTCTCTCTCTTTCTCTCTCCCCTTCTCTCTTTCTCTTTACCAACACCCAGTTTTACGTAAGCGATATCGTTACAAAATCTCCGTGAAGACGCGAGCAAACAGCTCCTCCCGCGGTAATTATTCCCGTTCCGACCGGTCGAGCGCGACTGGCACACCATTCCTTCGTCGTCCCTCACCCCTTCTTTTGCTCCCCCTCAACCCTTCCCCTCTCGTCGTCCCTTTCCGCAATTTCATTCTCCTGGTCTCATGAAGACGCGGCTACGCGAGTTGCCTAACTAAAAGTTCCTCTCGCAAATTGCTGGTTATTACGGACGTTACATCAATGTAGCTGTTACGCGTTTATCGACGCGATTGTCTTTGTGCCACCTCATCTTCGCTCTCCTTGAGATTCTTATCCCTTTCGTGGCTTTAGCTCGTTTTCGTTTAATGAAAAAATTCATCGCTAGTAATTGGATGAATTGTAACAATAGGTTAAATCAGTAATTGTTGATAGGTTAAATTTAATGAAGAATATAAAGGAATATATATCCACACATGCTCAAGAAGAGAGCGATTAAATTATTATTCAATTTCTTCTTATAAAGTTTGTAATGTGAAAAATAACATTTTAATGTTTATTGCGATACCGCAATAAATATTATATAGAATGTCGCGAGGAAATGAAACCTTCGATCACATTTTCCGTATATTGTTTTATTCTCTCTCAATTCTCCAATGTAAAAAAATACGTTCGTAGCTAGTTGATGCTCCCATGGGTATGTCCCAATTGAAACGAGAGACGCGGGGAATAGGAGTCTACCTGATACAGAGGACGGTGAGGAAGGTAGAGCACATAGAGAAGAAAAAAGGGATAGAAGAGGACCAGGTATAACACACACAGAGAGAAGGACACCTAAACGAAGAGTGAGAAAGAGGGATGAAGAGATGAGAAAGGTAGCCATGGAGATGATGGAGGGAGAAGGTAAGAGGCTGAAGAGAGGCATCGCGCAGAGCGAAAGGGTGAAGCGCATGTACGAAGAAGAAATGAGGGGGCAGGAAGGGAGAAGAGAAAGGGGGGAGAAGGGAAAGAAGGGGGGATATCAAGAGCGGACCTCCCAAGTTGCGGTGAAATGGCGGATCATCATCGTCGCGTCATCCGTGAGCCGAATACTCTCTCGTACCTCGGTTATTAAACTGCCCGATATTGTGTATTCCGCTCGTCGCCGTGTTAAAAAATTACTGAGCCAAGTACCTGAAATTCCCACTTATGGCACGAACGGGTTTTACGCCGCTGTGCATTCTTCTTGATCGCCGACCGCAAACTTCCGTAAAACTTCGTAAATAATTAAATTTTGAAATACGCAATGCACGTCGGCGAATTTTTCAAATTGCATACACGATATATCATCGGCCAATTATGTACAGAGAACTTTATATCATTAAACACTATTGAACTATTATTATTTTAAAAAAGTAATAAATAATTTTTTCCCGAAAAATAAAAATAGTTAAGAAATAAGTGGTAATAAAACGAAAAGAATTATCAAAAAATAAAATAACTCTATGTTTGAGTTTTAATTATCCAAGAATAATTTATACAAGAAAGAATATAACTTGCTTTCATACATATTTATTGCGAAATTGATACAATTATAATTTGTGCAAAGAAAATTTTTTTTACTTCGGTAAAGATCCAGAACTTTCATTAGCGATTCTACGAATGTATTCTGAATGTGTCTCTTAATGAAGTCGTAAGCAATATACGGGTCGTTTCTTACATTTCATCGTTATTAAGTCGCAGACGATGCCACTATAGCTACAAGCGGTCGACGGATGATATTGAACCAACAGATATTAATTTCGGGGATGTACGAAATATTTCCAGACCGGGGGATTCTGATCCCCAGGCGTGTAAGGGGAAGATAAGGCACGGTGTGTCGTAATCAATGGCTGCCGAGCAAAGTTATAACACGGATGACAAGTAAGCTTTCCGGAACTTGCGTCTGCGTAATGTTTCTCGTACAATCAGGCATCCCTCCTTACTCCTTACACCGCTCCCTACAGACTATCGATACGTATCATCATAATCCTGATGATGGAAATACAGCAGCATATAAGAAACTTTTGTGACTCTTTATTTAAAACTTGAATAAGAAATGGTATCTCTATCCTCTCTCTCTCTCTCTCCTTCTCTTTCTCTCTCTCTTTCTTTCTTTTGCATAAGGAGCTATTTTATGTATGTATATGCTAAAAATTTAATTTTTTAAATATTTACTTTTTAATTAATTGCTTTTTAATTTAATATTTAAATATTTATTTTTTAATTTAAGTTTTTAAATATATTTTAATTTATTATTTATTTATTTTAAAAATAGATTTTAAATATATACTTTTTTAACACATAAAGTCGTCGATGTAAAATTATTGACATGACAAGATTGGATCAACGATATGATATCAATACAATTTGGCACAATACAAAAGAATTAAATTCATATTATTGGGTAGAATAAATCGATTATAAAGTTATATAAAATATTACGCGCGTATGGGATAATATTTCCTATATACAACGCAGATGTATATCTCATGTTTAATGCTTTATGAGTAAATTGGTAATTGTAACTCGATGGAAAACTGATCGAGGAAATTGCGGATATGGACGATCGCTATTGGCACGTGGAACCGGCGTAATACGATACGCAACACCACGTGCGTCTCCAAGGATGCGACCATCACACATGATTGGGGAAGCCGAAACTCCCCATAGGCTACGTTTTTGGAATGTCGATATCTACATCTGCCACTTATGCCGAACAGTATGGAAGAAGCAAGTACTTCGCAGTTTTTTTCGTACAAAATCGCATTATTCACATTTAAAAGATTCTTGACAGTCCAAGTTTCTCATTAGTAACTAATATTTCTTTTTGAACTCTTTCTAAAAAGTTTGACGTGAAAAGAGGAGATTTCTTTAAGCCTCTCTTGTAATTCGATATACCGCATCTGTGACGTTTGATTAGGCCCGTTTCTTCTCGCAACTGAAATATGGATTCCATGAGTGCAATCATCATGAACAAAATTCGAAAATCCCTACGGATGTTCCGGCAGAATGGCGTCAGCGTACACCATATGCTGCCCATTTTGATGAAATTCGTCCGCTATGGTGACCAGACGGCGAATAAATCTTGCGGTACCCTCTCAAAGGGGCGGTCTGATCGGAAAAAGATCGAAACTCCGAACGCAAGGAAATTATGGCCGCTCGTTCTATTCCACAAATTTTGTAAAAGACACAATTTTTTTTCTTTCATTAGTAGTTTATTGAATAATTTAATTATCTATTAAAAATGGGAGAGAGAGAGAGAGAGAGAGAAATTATAGAGAAACCAATAAAATTGAGAATACGTTTGTAATAATATAATGATTACGTTGTAAATTTTAGCGAAATTGCGAAAGTAGAATGTATCTTCTGCAATTGTGTGTCAATTTTAAAATGTCACCAAAATTAGATTTTATTTATTATATGCATTTCTTTGCATATTTCGACACACACAGCCGTCACATATAAACAACATTCTCTTCTTATAAATAAGCAATAAGTACTTTCCTTTTTCGCTCTCATCTTTTATTCTTAAACGTTATTCCTGTCGTGACCGAGCATTCTATTCCCAAGCGCTATTCCAGACTTGGATTGCCTCTACCCTCGCGGCATATCTAGATACATTTGCCAGTCAATATTAATGTCTTTATTAACGACGGGGTATATATTTCTCTCTCTCTTTCTTTCTCTCTCGATTCCGCATTGCTAATCGTGACGGGATACAAGGAGCAAATGCAAAATAGATGATTTTATTATACATAATGCACGATAATACCGATAATACTGGATAACGTTACCTAAAGGAGTGAATCATGCATTACGTAAAAATGCGTTCTGCATCTTCCGATAGAATCGCTTAATTAAATAGCCTTATAATGTATGTCATGCACCGTATCATACATCATATCATACATCATATCATTGCTATTTTAATATGCAAGTCTGAACTCATCCCCTCTTGTATTATCCTGTGCAAATTAAAGTTATCACAGTGTAACTAATACTTAATACAGGGGTTCTTGCGTTTTGTCATCTTTTATCCGGTTTTTATCTTTGTTTCTCATTCCTAATGAATTACATTTGAATTGCGTTTTCATTGTTGTGAAAAAGAAAAAAAACAGTACAATAAGGATGCAACGTATACATAAATACGCGGATGCGCCACGTATGATCATATTGCGCCCATTAACATGGCGAAAAGTTGCTCCCGCCACCTGGAAAGCAAGGGAGCAGCAACCACGAAGCCCTTAAGCCGCGGTGCAGGAAGTTTCCCCACTGATCCTCGGTGCTAGGCGAGTTTAAGCCCCGGGATTCTGGAGTTACTGCCATCATGGCATACCATGCACCACTGCCTATAGGGTATAAGTATAGCCTCTGGCGTGCCAGCGCCGAGTGTACTTGTGTAGCCAGCGCCTAGCGTTTCATTCCGCTTCTTTTTCTCTCCCGTTGCCTCCGCTTTCGCTCCCTGCCCATCCCCCTGTATGTTGTCTCAACCCCTTCTACAACTCTGCTCCCCACCCCCCTCCCGTTCCGATGCTCCCCCTTTGTCTCCCCCCTATATGACTCTCCTTCTTCCTCCGTCTCTTTGTCTCACTCCAACTTCGTCTACCTCCCTTACAGAGTGCGCTTCCGTTGCTGAGTCGTGCAACCACGATCTAGCGCATCCCTATCGCGACAACGATCGTTCTCCGGACCACGGTGGCTGATATTTATGGCCTTTGCGGCGCGATGTTGAAGTAGTTAAATTGCTGATATTAAATGAGAGAAATCCGCGAGAAACTGCTCGCTCGGGATAACTGCCGCACCCGCAAGGATTTGCGGGATTTCGGATTCCGATAGATATTCGATGCGTCATTCTGCCATTGGATTATGTTAATGCTAAGAGTATTTTATGTGTTTAGAGTTATGAAAGTTATACTTTTCGCGATTACGCAACTAAAATGGCACAGATCGAAAATCGAAATCGAAATTACAAATAATTTTTAAGAGCTAATTACGTCATTTTACTTTTCTCCGTGATTATATATTATCAATTTAATGAATATCGCATAAATAATAATAATAAAGTTTGAAGAAATTTCTTGATGATTCTGTAAAGAATATCTTTGTACTACATGTTACGTAGTTATTATAGAAATTAGTACTTTTTTCTTTACAAGAGTCAAGAGGTCAAACTTGCGAATGGGATGTCATTATGACGGTCAAATGGGGTCAGCTGAGTTACATGAGGCATCGTTAAAGTTTTGTAACTGTCGCTCTTTGTGAACGTCTCAAGATTTTTGACCTAAATATCGCTTTGTGTCAGTGTAATCTTATTGAATATACAAGAATTAAGAAAGAATTTTTTTAATTTTTTTAGAACTTTATGAAAAATTTTTTTTAACGAAATTAAGATTCAAAACATAACAGAGTATTTCTGATATTGACTAAATATATTAAATAGTATCAAATGATTAAATCAAATTTCCATAACAAGTAAGATGTTGATATGTAACTGGGCGCATAAAAGAGAAGAAAGAGTCTCTTTTTTTAAGTAAAATACTACCCGTGAAAGAAAAGTCGGTGAAATCAGCGAGGAGAGGAGCTACGTCTCGATGTCGCGATGCCTAGTCGAGATCGAAGTCTGCCTCCTTCTCTTTCTTCTCATTGCCTCTATTGCCCAAGGAAAAGGGACGAGAAAGCAACCTGTACAACGAATTCCCGGCAGAGGCAGCCCTCTTCCTAAGCTTCATGCAAGGCAAATCAACTTCCAGAAAGAAAGACGATACTCCCGGATTGTGTGCCAGTAAAGCCTTTTACTTATATTTAAATTCGCGCACTCGTGGAATGAGTAAACGTGTTTCGCCCAAGAGCTGTCTAGGAAACACTCGAAGTAACACGCTCTAACACACGCGCACGCGAGCATATAAATTTCAAAGCGCGCCTCTTCCTGTGATCAAAGTAACTGTCTAATTCTCGACCAACTTATAGCACACTTAAAGAAATTGGACCCGGAGAATTAATCATTAGACATTATAAGATTGGCCAAGTCTCGCGCAGAAAATTTTCGTCCGCTACAACTTACGTAAGCGCCTGTGAGAAGGGATTAGTAATACGTTATTTCCAGAATACTTTATAAATAATAGCGCGATCATTCAATCGAAATGGAATCGAGAGAGAGAGATACACTTAAACGAATTACATCCAATAGATAAATCATTGGAAACTGTGGGATTGATTTGCATATCCGGCGGAACATTACGGTACAGCGTTTCCGTCTAACGCGGTGAAAGGGTGAATAAAAGGGGAGAGGGATCTAAAGTCAGGGATGAGCATTCTCGAGATTGGCTATATATCAGAGTAATCGAAATACTACGCGCTTTGATTGAATTTGTGTGACGGAGTGTCGATGCTGAGAGATGTTTCGCTTCGAACGATATAATCTGCGTGTTTATCTGTCTAAAAAAAAAATTTACAGTTAAAATAAATTCAATCTAAAACTTCTTTCGCACACAGCACAATTTCAAAATAAATATGACAACAATAGCAATTCTAAACTATGCGCGTTCGAATGTTGCGTGGTAAACGTTAATTGGTACAGAATGAGATTAAGGGAAAAAAGATTAACGCAGAGGGGAATCAGAATACTCTTGGGCAAGCCCGTGAAACGTGAAGCAATAAACTGACATGGAATCTAATGGACCAAACGTCTGGGAGATCGATGCTATTGGATGCTTATTGAATTACCTGTGTCCGCCGTACATGTTCTTCGACAAGAAACATCCGAGATACTAATCCAATTATAATAACTATCGCAAAGATATGTTGTATCGATCATATATATATGAATTGTGTATATCAAGTATGGATGTAAGAAGCATTAAACAATCATATATATTTCTCGTGTATATTTTAAGCACAATACACAAAATAGCTCACTTTAATATGGAATATTATTTACGTTGGGAAGATATATATTATCTATATATATTATATATTTATCATATTATTTGATAAGAAATACTTTCCTTTAGAGACGTATTTTTTTATTAAAAACCAAATACAAACATAAATACAAGATACTAATTAAGAATTTTTATGTATGTGGCTATAATCTAAATAAAAATATATATCATAAATTTACTTTAAAATTAATTTATATAAATAAATTCGTGAGCTAAATTTTAAAATATTAAGAGGATGAAATGCAATAGTGTGACGATCCAAAGAAATATATGGAAATAAATGCTCACGAATACAGAAACCGCTTACATTCTCACGGCTGCTCGTAAATATGATTCTTTTGTAGTCGATTTTTTGTTCCTTTTTTTCAGGTGTGTCTAGTTTGAGAAAAACGCGCGAAAGGTGCGTCGAAAATACGAGTGAAAGTTACGCAACAATGCAAAGAACCTTAAAATATCTCGAATTTTGGGGAAAAAATGTTGGGAGAAAAAAAAGCAATCCAGAACAAAGAAAAAAACTGATACTAAATGTAATAATAAATAAGCAGAGACAAACATGCAAATCTCATAAATATTATGAAAAGGCCCGCATCTTTGTATTCGAAAATGAAGAGAACCTGTAAAGGGAACAAATTTTCCCTGAAAATCATTTTTTTAAAGAGATTTGTTACCACGACACACATTTTAAAAAAATCGCTTCTCACATAAAATAACCGAATGCTAGAAAGCATATTGACGGCACCAACAAAAAATATTGCAACTGTATTTTAGGGCACAAGTGTTTTATGCAACAATCTTTAGATCAAAATCGATCGAATCGTACGTATAAAGAGTGTATCATTAAAAAAAAATTTCATGCTATGTGTTAATAAAATTCCAGATTTTCGTAAAATTCTATTTTTTCGGGAAGATAATTTATTAGTCAAATAGGTTTTTCTGTCAAGTTTCATAGTTGCAACACTTTTTATTGATGCCGTCTTGATTTCTTTTCCCCTTTATCAATTATCTAGATACAGAAATAGAAAGAATTAATGCGGATGACCGAATGAAAAGGATAGCCATTTAAGATGCTATTGACTCTTGAGTATAGTCCAAGTGTAGTGGACGGCATATATCATAGAGCGCTGTGTGAAGGGAGGCTCAAGAACAGAAGACCATCTTTTAGCCTCGGGATTTCATTATATAGCGACGAGTACGTATCACGCTCGTGTGGCGCCATTATTCACGCATCTCCACTTGCGTGGCCTACTGTCAAACGCGATGAATTACGAGGACGTTGCGACGCGAGATACTGTTAACTAATCGTTAATCGCGCAGACTTTTGCAAACATCAAAATAGAAGAAATGCAATTCGCGTGAGTCATGCTCGGTGGCGTTCATGCACAGAGCAGTGAAATATTGATGACCACGAATGCTTATATCGCGTACCGGGATGCGTTTAATTAAGATATCGCGTAAATCTAATCGCGAATTTGCTCCATACATGAAGAACGCGTTCTCTATACGAGTAACAGAAATTTTTGTAACAAGTAAGTACATATATCGTATTCAATAATGATATCGAAGAGAAATTAATTTTGGCAATAACGAAAATTTTAATGATGTACAAACTGAACGTACTTGGCGGACAACGAGCGCTCTCTTATACGAAAGAACGAAGATCAATAAATAATCGAAGAAGTGGAAGAGAAGCCGGCTGCTTCCAAAAGAGCCGGACAGACATCACCCTCCGACGAAACCTAATTAAGAAATGTTTTGTCCGAGCAACGGGTAGGTAGGTAGAGCTAGAGGTAGCGGGCATCGGGACAAGAAGAAGAAGAAGGAGAAGAAGAAGAGCGACGCGAGCCGAATAAGAGCACGAGAAGAAGGCCATGGCCGATCGAATATCCCAGCGTGAGTCCAAGGGGGATCGAATCCTCGATCGGGAATTCGAGGGCACATATATATACTCTCGCTGTATAAACCCGGGGGTTTCGCATAGGCGGCAGAACGGCAGCTGTTTGAGCCCGGCAAATTAGTAGCCGGCGCGTGATTGGTCTGTTGCCGCCCCGTCTCTCTCTATATATCGCAAATACCGTTCGCGTCGTCCACATATGTATATACTTGCTATACTTGCCATACACGATTGGCAAAATCGAATTGGCAAATCTCTCTCCCCCTCTCTCCCCCCCCCCTCTCTCTCTCTCTCTCTCTTTCTCTCTCTCTCGGTACCTTTCGTACGTGTTTGCGCGCGCGTTCACCTTTTTTATACGTTCCCTCTTCCCTCTTGTCTTTTCCCTCTAACCCTTTCTCTTAGCGCCCCGAAACCCTTCCGCGGCAATTTAGTCGCGATATCTTTATGCCAAGATTTACGAGCAGATAATCATCGGAGGGATGTTCCGGCATTTTTCGGTCAAATTATTATTATTTATTATTGCATTGCCCCGCGGACAGAGATCTAATACCGCGCTAGACATTAATTAACTCGGGACCGACGGCCGATATGCCGGCGAAAATGACTCTATTACCGGGCCACTCGCTCAAATTATCGGTGTCTACTAAAGACGACACTCTAGACCCAACGCATTACTTAAAAGAGTCACATCGAATATATATATATATATACAGGGTGTTTAAAAAGTGTCGCATACGCTCAGTGCCATTTGATAGAGAATGAAAATCTAAGAAAAAATGTCTAATACTATTTTTCGATGCGATGGATAGTTTCGCCGCAATTAATTGTTGTAATCAGTCAATTAGCGCGGAGCTACAAGAGTAAGCGAGCGGCGGAGCGCGCGAAGTGGGGAAAAAAATATTAATTGCTATTGCTAGGTACTTATTTGAAAAATCATTTAGTTGATGCGATAAGCAAAAAACGATATAACAGATAGAAATTTACAAATAAACAATTACATATAATCACAGGACTTTTACACGTAAAACGAACTTACTTTATTTATTAGCAAGATGCTAGCAGCATGAAATTTGCTGCAATTATTTTTCTAATTTAATAAAAGTAAAAGTTGTTTCAATGCCTGCAATGTAAACAAGATTGTGATCGACAAAGTAAAGAAAAATTTAATAAATAAATAATTAATTGCGGCGAAACTATCCATCGCATTGAAAAATAGTATTAGACATTTTTTCTTAGATTTTCATTCTCTATCGAATGGCACTAAGCGTATGCGACACTTTTTAAACACCCTGTATATGCACACGTGTATTTAAAGTTTAAATATTTAAATATTGTATAAATATCTCTCAAGAATCTTCAGAAAATGTCGGAGACAATTCAAATAAGCGACTATATAAGTGACTGTAACTCGATTAATATAAATAACAGTAGCTTGATTAATAAAAATTTTTCGCGAAATGCGATAATTCTTTGTCACAAAGTCCGCAGTTAATCATGGCTTTGTAAAGCGTACTTTCTCTTGTAGGTATATATACATATAAAACTACTTTATCTTCAAAAATATATTTTAAATCGCTATATATCCCCCGCGGGCCGCGTCCGAACTGGATATTGCAGGAAAGCAAAAGATTATTTCGGTGTTGCATAGAATTAAATCACCGGGATGCTTTATGATTCCCCGCTGTCCCAACTACCTCTCCTCTCATTTTACTCCGGGTATCCACCTACCTCCCTTCCCTTATCCCTGTCCTTCGGCTAACTTCGTGTGTACATGTTTCTTTTTCCCTTCCCACCACCTGCCCGTTATCCCTTCGCCATGGTGCGCGATGCTTCCCGGAATTGAGTGAAAATAAAACTCTGAAGAGTATATGGCACGGGGAGAGAGAGAGAAAGAGAGAGAAAGAGGAAAGAGAAGGAGGGTTGTAAAGGGAATGAAGACCGGGGGTGGGGGGGAAGGGGGAGGGAACGATCGTCACGGAACTCATGCAGCGTGAGTCGACCTAAGGCACGATCGCTGCTGATGCTGCCGTTGCTGGTGCACCGAGGTGGAGTGCGGTATCTATCTATCTTGATGCGATACAAACAACCACCTTCTACGCGATATAATCCCATTGCCGATGGGATCCGACGTGTTACGCCGTTCAACGAAACCGTGCTAAGATAGTGGGAGCCGTAAATCTTCACTAGCTACTGTCGTCCTAGCACCAACGAGCTAGGTCTCGTTGCCCTTATAAAGGTCTGGGCTATCGATACGTGGCGTTTCTTTCTTGATAAAATCACAGCGAGAAAGTAGTTTATCATATCGAAATTGATTTAGATTAATAAAAAATATTTCATAACTATATCTCAAACAGTTCGTGGGACGGAAAAATATCTTATTCGTCAATAAGATAAAATCAACCGGAAAGTTTTATAATTAACTAGCTGGCGTTTGTGTTCCTCGCGCGCTTCGCGCGCTCGGTACGCACGTATTTACTGATATCCATATCTTGAGAACTACTGACGTTAGGAGCAAGAAATTTGGCACGCAAACTTACTTTATAATGAAGATTTAAAATGTAAATTTTTACTTTTCTAACATCTTTGGTTTTTGAGATATAGGTATCCTTATAAAAAAAATTTACCCCCCTTTTTCATCTCCCTTAACTGGATTTTCGGAAAATGGTAAAACACGTGTTTCTTTATTTTTAAAGAAGAATCTAAATACCAATTTTCACGTCAGTAACATCTTCGGTTTTTGAGATATAGGTATCCTCATAAAAAAATTCACCCCCCTTTTCATCCCTTTAGGGACGGAATTTCCAAAAATCCTTCCTTAGTGGGTGCCTACGTCATAAAAACAATGTACCTTCCAAATTTCACGTTCCTAGGTTAAACGGTTTGAGCGGGGCGTTGATGAGTCAGTCAGTCAGTCAGGACTTCTTCTTTTATATATAGAAAATATTCAACATAGATACTTTGGCACATATGATATAATTAATAAAACATATAATAGGTGAGAGAGAGAGAGAGAGAGAGAGAGAGAGAGAAAGAGAGAGAGAGAGAGAGAAAGAGAGAGAGAGAGAGAGAAAGAGAGAAAGATTAGAAACTCTTCTTCGATTTAAAATTTTCGAATAAGAGACAGAGAGAAAGAGAAAACGAAAGGTAACTTTATATAAAATTATTTTCTCCCCGCATATCTTATTTCGTAATATAAAAATATAAAGATATCGAATTTTCTTAGTGTCTACTTACGTAAGCAGTGACACCATATATTGATTGTGCGAGGTTGATTGTGCGAGGCGAGGGTTAAGGCTGATGCTTACCTGCAACAATGCGAAAAGATTATCGTTAGAAAGAAATGCATGTAAAATGTTCACTGTATGTTCAATGTAAATGTTCAATGTTAGATAAAAAATATAATTTATCTAATTAATATATTACGTTTATGTTAATGTTTTGAACTAAATTCAGTGAAAAGTAAATTGTTAATTGTTAATTGTTAATATCTAGAAATTGATTTTGTAAATCATTTATAAATAGAATTTTTATTGTCTTTATAAGCAATCATTAAAGTTAATGAGACACATATAGAGTAGAAAAAATTATATGTTCTGATCGCAGATATCAGCTCGTTACGCGTTCTAATAGCACGTATAGCTTCATCACAATGGCTTGGTTATGCATCGTTAACGATGCAAAGATAAAAGACAAAAACCGCAGGAACATTATTGCCAACCGCAATTTCTATTTGCGATCTATTCCTTCAATTTGCGTTAAAAATAAAATTGCATCGAGTCTACATTTTCGTACAACATGACGCAATTATCGCTGCATCGCAAAAAAAAAAAAAAAAAAAAAGAGAGAAACCGAATCGAATTTGTGAAATTGACCGTTTCGGTTTCGAGAAAACAGCCAGATTGATCGTCATCGGACGCGCATCTCCTCGAGCAATTTCGGGGAGGGAACTCTGGACCACTGTGGCGTCGCGCAGTAGGAGGGAAGGGGTGGAATACAGCCTTTCGAAAACCTGGTATTCTGGTCCCTTGGCCGGAAAAAGTGGTAGGTTGGGCCTGTTTGGTCGCCATCTCCGCCGGCGTCACATCACGTTCACGCGGGGCTTCCAATGGCGGACCCGGTATTAACGAACCGTCAGCGCGACGGCGAGAAAAAGTTGGACGATGCCTCTCGCGTACATACCATCATACCACCGATATTCTCGCTCACGCGATGAAGAAGGGCCAGAAGAAAAGCGCGGAGAACGAGTAGAATGAAGAGGAGCGAGGGAGCAACGAGAGAGACGGTATAAGTGAAGGCAGGAGCAAAAGAGAGTAAAGGCAGACCGGACCTCTCGTACGAGCGGCTTTCAGCTTTCGTTCCTGGCCGCATTCACCTAAGGGGAGGCCCCGAAGCCGGGCTAATGGGACGCAATTAAACGATTCGTATCAAAGAGCACCGCCGATCGCGCACACCGGGAATGTCGCGAACTAGACGGGAGCATGCTTCGGATCCAATTGCGGATTCGCTCCCGTGGACGAAGTCTAGAAAAATCTCGGCCACGTCCAATTCCATCTCATTAGCGGAGACGGTTGCTGATGCTTGTCTCTCTTGTGGTCTTAGCGCAAGAAAGGGAAGCCTTCGGAAGCCATGTATGGAACCGGTCTCCCTTCTGTCTCCCTATCTATACACCTCTATATACCTCGCAGTAATATACCGGGTGTCGCCCACGTATCTCGTATTTCTTCTCGCGATACGGACGGTCGTGCGGATCTAACGTTCTTGTACACCGGCTGCACTAGAAACGGGATACAATACGAGGGATGAGAAGACATTCAACTTGAGCCACGTAGCGCTTCGCGCGTCGAGATTCGAGACGTCGCGTTTTCTATTCACCTGCACTACTGAAGAGTAAGTGAAGAGTAGGTGAACCTTTACAGACGTCCCGCTATCTAGCTATCGATTCGATTATGCGTATAACTTATTTTCAGCTTTCGTTTCGGCCATTGACCGACTCTTTAAATAGATAAATGTCGATACACGCCGGCTTTAATATTTAGAATAGTTGCCATAAAATATAGTACTTATATGCCAAATGTTTCATACATTATCCGCAATTTTTACGCTTGATGTTTATTTTAAGATGAAACGATAAAATTAACGATAATACACGCAAATCTATTCTTTAAGCAGGACACCCCATACACTTGACCATACGCTTATATTCCGTATGCGCATATATTGTATACCTATATATCGTAGCATGCACATGCATGCGCTGCAAAACAAAGCGAGCTCGTTAGGAAGTGCATTGCAACACTCTGCTCTCCGGTACATCTTGCTGCCGGGTCGATCTGCGGTTCCGATTTGCTCGACTTGGCTGGACTTGCCTGTCTGAATGTTTTTCGCGAATACGTACACAGTTATATACTTGAACGCGTTTCGACTTTGCATGATATAATCGTATGAGTTAACCAAAAGAGGAAAAATGTCTCGGATTCGACATTCGAATCTAGTGAACCATGGAACCGCATATCGTGCTGCGAAATAAATAGCAGGAAGCGATGCTTGTTCGATGAGACCATTCGTACAAAGTTTACATTCTTAAATCAACGACGTTCCCTTCTTACTCCTTATATATTTTATAGCAGCTTGCGCTTCTCACATAAAATTCCATCAAATAAATGTACTCAAAAATCAAGAAACAGAAATTGTAAAATTCTGTTTTCTGTGCAAAAAAATGTTTGAAAATCAATTACATATTAATAATATGTCATAAATGTCTACCGCTGTCTCAAACAAGAGATCTAGCAAAAAAGCATTAATTTACTAATTTTATAGCTGCAAGCTCACATAAAATGTTACAATATGAAAAGTTTCCACATGTATTTAAATCAGTTCTCTAAAAATTTCGGGTTTAAAATAAAAAATATTATAAAGAAATAGAAGATAAAAAATAGTGTTGTGCTAATTTTCATAAAATTAGAAAATAGAAATGTTAAAAAATGATATGTATACAAACTATTATATTTTTTAGAAAAGTATAACGAAATTATTCATCATACTTTAACAGAATATATTTACGATGAGAAGAGATGCAGAAAAATGTTGAAGAATGAGACATCGGTAGCCTTAAGGTCGAGGATAAAACCTGAACACTAAGATATTGCCTTATTAATGCCTTATTAATGCCGACCACTTCATTAACGTCAAGCGTTTACGCGTGCATGGTTGATTAAAAGGTGGTAATCGGTATCCCCCAATAAAATTATTTTCGCTCCACGAACGTTGGCGGAGACCGCTTTACTTGTCGATAAAGAGCGGATCCTTCATAAGCTCGGCTAACCGCATAACTCTCCTTCTGGCGGACAAGTAAAATAAAAGAAAATATGAGAGAGGTGATCGGCCTTTTCTCGAGGTGGAGTCATGCGAGCGGGCTTGTAAACCTGGTTGTGAAGAAAAAGACAGAGAGGAGCAGGGGAGAAAGAGAGAAGAGGATCAAACGAGCTTAAGGTAAAGAGTGTGTGAAAAAGAGAAGAAACAGAGAGAGGGAGAGAGAGAGAGAAAGAAAGAGAGAGAAGGAGGGAGGAAGGGGGAGAGAGAGAGAGAGAGAGAGAGAGAGAGAGAGAGAGAGAGAGAGAGAGAGAGAGAGAGAGAGAGAGAGAAAACAGAAGAGGAAAGAGAGAAAGCTTCGAGAGAGAGCCAACCGGGCGGACATAGCTCTCGAGTTTGCACGACGAGTTTATGCGATTTTTACACTCGATCTGATTTTTTGGCGGCGCCCCTCGCTCTCGCGAGACAGATATATGTCCCATGGCCATACAAGAGCCGCGCGTATAAAGACATCGAAGCGAAGCCAACGAGAATTTCTCATCCCATCCTCTCTGCGTGCTTCTCTTCTCCCACCCCCCTCTTCCACCCCCCGCTACCCCCCCGCAGCCAACTCCTTCTCGATTCTCGTTGCCCCGTTTGCCACCATACTTGGTATACCCTTCTTTTCTACCAACCGCTTCCTTTCACCTCCTCCTTTTTCGCCTCCTTCGGGCCCAAGATGGGATACAAGAAGACGAAGAATCGAAGGGCCTCGCCCATAACCGGTTCAGTCTTTCTCTCGTCATCGCGCTTTCCGATTCCCTCGGACGGCCAACCGCCGGCCTAACAACATGCTGACCTGCTCCATATAGGCTATATAGATAATCTGCTTCTCGCGGTCAATTGCATGTATTATTGCACATTTGCTAAAACATTGATGATAATGCAAGGCGAAAAATGAGAATCGGTTCTCTTATTATCTGTCTGCTCGATTTGCGAATGGTCTGAATCATTAGAAGAAATCATTAGGAGAAGTAATTTGTGTACGCAACAGATTGCGGTCACAATAATATGTTTGTTAAAGTTATATTTTGCTTCCTTTTTATGGCGCGCAATATACCTGCTTATTTCTGCGTGCGTGGCACAAACATACCTTTCGCGTGGAAACACTACGCTTCTATATAATGAAAAAATAATATGTCGATTAAACAAGCTTAATATGTAAAAAAAAAATATTTGAAACAGATAACTCATTTCCAAACAAAGATTCCAACAATACATATTTCCGAGTATGATATATTATTGTTGTTTTCAAACGATCAATAAAGATTTATAGAATTTCGTTACCAGTCCAACTTTAATTTCTGTCACTTTCGCTTAAAACTGATAAATTGATTCATATCAAAATATAAAATATTTATAACTATGTATATCTAAAGTGGCGCATTCTTACATATATTTCTATTTTTTATACGAGTTTTTCTAATCATTCTTAAAAATCTTATGCGAAATCAATGCAGGGATAAACGCATCGTGTGAAAAGTGAAATTGTTAATGTTGCTCGACAGTCAAGAAGGAGAAAGAGCTAACATAAGAGAGATGGCAGGGCGCAAATATGCAGGCAAATACAACGCGTATGGACCAACCTTCCCGCATACATAACCAACGGCAGACAAGAGTGCAAGAGCAAGGCCAAAGAGTTAAAAGAAAAAGTGCACATAGAACAGCGTCCACTCATCACGCGGCGTGTGTAGCCGGCTTTTAACATAAGCGATCGTGCCGCTTGGCGGCGAGAGCGAACGAACGCTTTTACAACTCAATGTGCTGAAAAGACTCCTCGAGGCGCTCTCTCTTTCCTTCTCCCTTTATCCTCCCTACGTCATCCTGTGATACTTTATTTTTTCCTGTTCTAACTTAAAAAGGATAAGTTGTACAAATGTATGTGCAAACATAATAGATTCTCAGCTTCTTTCCCGACATTTCGTTGCATTATCCGTGATTTTGGATATAAAATAAAACGAAGAATCCGCCATTGATATTGATCAGTAAAATTTTATTTTAGAAAACCGTAATATATAATATCTATATATCCAAGGAAGCTGAGTTCAGATGCATGTTATACACTCTGTATGATTAACTATTTAGTACACGAAGATATTTTTCATAAAAGAATCGTTGTAAATTAATTTTATAATACAAAAATCACAATGAAATGTAATATAAAAATCCGATATAAAACATGTCATTATTCACTTTTATCGAAAAAATGCCAACTTTACAAAATGCAACATTATTAAGAATGTGATTTTACATGTAAACATATATAAATAAACGAAATATGCTATGACTCTATAATTAGAATGCGTTAGTGCGCAAAATTGAGCTTGTGAATTTAGGATTGAATAAACCATGTATCATTTCGAAAAAATAAATAACTCCAATCGATCAAAAAGTTAACGAGCCAAAAAAATTCAATTTACACAGAAGCCGGACACAAAACAGGAGGGGAAAAAAAATCAATAGTTCGCCGGAACAATATTATCTTAGACGGTTCTTTAAATAGATTTCGAGATATTCCGACACCAACCCCCTAAAAGGAAAAGCTCTTGGAAACTCTTATCTCTCCGCATCCCTCGCGTATTTCTTATCCATTATACGTTTGCCTTGCCCTATCGATCCTTCTTCTCCTGCCTAGCGAGTTTCAAGCAAGTTTTCTTGCTTATAAGGTAGCACGCCGTGATAATAAAGCAATGTGCAAACAGACCTAGCTTTTAATTAGGTAGAGATTTATACTTGTTGGAAAATAATATATAATATATATCGGATAACGAAGAAAGAAAATACCGCCATTTTTATGCAACAGTATATAAATTTTTATTGCTAAAATTTATTTCTTTTCAAACACACACACACACATATACATATTAGAAAAAACTTATAGCAATAAAAATTTGCATATTAATCTAAATATATCTTAAGTCTAGCACATTTTATCGACTCTGATAAATATATATTATATATATAATGTATATATACATATATATATATATATATATATATATATATATATATATATATATCGTGGCTTTCTCTTTCATATTTATTTTAATTATAGCGGAATCTAGATTCTAAATTACGACATTTCTTAGCATATAATTTAGAATCTAAATTTCGTTATGATTTAAATAAATAAATATGAAAGAGAAAGTTGTGTTAATTACATATATAGTACATATATTTATCAGTCGATAAATTTGCTAGATTTAAGATGAGCATGCTTTGTATTTATGAATATTGGAAAAAAATTAATTATTTATTTAAAAATAAATATACGGGCGAGAAAGAGAGAAGAGAGAGAGAGAGAGAGAGAGAGAGAGTTGAAACCGTTCACATGCAATTTTCTTTGCGTGCATCATCTCTTAATCTAATCAAATTCTTTTTGATTCTTTGTCTATTGACATTACCAGGAAAATAGTGCATTTTGAATCATTCGAATAGAAATAAAATCATCACGAAATGTCGCAAACGTCTACGACATACTATATTCAGATTCAATTTGTATCAATTATAAATGAGGTAAAATCGGCATCGCATAAAATAAGATAGATAGATATCAAGTCACAAATTTTAAACTTAATTAACGAAAACTACAAAGTCCGATGTTTGTTTAATTCGCGTAGTATTTTATTAAGCCTACCAATATATTCGGAAGAAAATTGGTTTAATCGCGTAAACATAGTCCCACCGCTATGTTTACCTCGATTCCGGGTGTCCAAATAAAAGGGGTTTTCATTTACATTAGGGAATTTAAGAAAGTGCGACGATAACTACGCAATTAAAATGCCGGTGCACGTACACAAATTGTGAATATAATCCGCGAAAGAAAAAGTTAATGGTTGTTACTATATGAGATTACGTATGAAATGCAAATTGCGGCATTATAATTTTTGCCAAGGGTACTTCCGTTAAGCTTTCGCACGCTTGCACAAAACCTAATGCATAATGAAACTGTTTAAAATCATTTCAATTGCTGTATATCGTACTCAGAAAATGCTAGGAGGAGCTCTCATAGAATCCCAAATTTTTTTCTATGTTAGATCGAGACCGTGAAAGCTTAATTATGTTTCTCGCTGCCGAGAGAGAGATTAAACGGCTTATGTGCGATTTTGATTTAAATACTGTCAGCGATGCATCTTCCGCGTTTCGCACTAATGTGAAGAGATACACGTTTCACCACGCACACGCGCACGCATGTATACACGCGCGAATACACATGTAAGCGTGAACCCTGGGTAAGATGGCTACAGCTGTTGCATCTCGCGCCTTCAATCGGAAGTCCGCACGATCAAACGACGACGAATTACATACCACTGCCGACGTCCAATCGACGGTAACATCGCGTGCGGGTCCGACGGTCGTCTGAAATCACCGTGAGAAACAGTGAAAAAATTAACTCAGCCGTAGCCGCGGGAGACAAGCCTGGTGCAATCTTGGACGCGGCGGCCATCTTGGGCGGCCTCATCCCTTTCCATGTCGTCCCATGAAAGGGATACCATCCGCGATCACGCTGCCGCGCAGCGGCAGACCTCGGTTCCAGTCTCATCGACCAGGCACCATCACGGTGGCCAACAACTCCCATCCCAAGCAGCACTCTCCCGACTTGACTGGACGAGTCGCCATATTGGCATGGCATGGACCTGCGCAGATTGGACGACACTGGTCCGGGCCAAGTGTTCAACGGATTACGCCTACGTCATGTGTCAATCATTCCGGTCGGTTTAAAGTCTCGAGCCATAAAAAAAGGATGCCTCGCATAAAGCGACGTTTCGTCGCCAAAAGTGTTTTTACGACACGGTGTGATTGAATGCAGGGAAGGTTTTCCTTAGGAAGGATAACAAAGGAAAGCTTCTCTAAGCATGATCGCAGGTCGCGGTTAGGGCTATACCATGGTGAGAGAAGCCGAAAGTGTGCACATATGCCATATGCCTGACTTTGAAAGTGTTGTGCGTCTAACAGTGATGCGGCTGAGGCTGTTGCACGCGATTTTATACAGACCTTAAGCGACACGTGAAACTTTGCGCAGTCGCTCTGGTATCAACGAGAACTATTTCTGATATGTGCATCTATCTAGCAGATTGGACACGGAATGGTTTCACGTGTGATAACACGCCTGCGCCGTCCAGGCGCACATAATAGGGAGGACATATGAATTGGTAATCTCTGTAAAATTTCGTGTTACAAGCAATAATATACAATTATTTTCACTTCCATAGATCAGATCGAAAAATATTTATATAGGAAAAGAAACCAATATCATTAATGCGATAACTTCTCTGAACACTGAATTTAAAATTAAATTATTTATAAATGACATAATATTAATAATATTTTTAATACACATATGTATATAACTTGATATAATTAACGTCAATTTTAAGATTTAAATTATACAATAGGAATAATGAATATTAAAAGAGAATGAGAACAAATAATCTTCTCTTCCAAAAAGTGAAATAGCACTCTTGAAAAATATTATATTAAAAGAATGATACATGATAGTGTGCCTTCCACATAAAATATCCAAATATAATCTTCACACAAAGATTTATTAAGTTATACTTGACACTATAGACTATCCATACACACATATACACACAAATGTTTTTTATACAAAACATTGTATTGTAAAATATTATACGCACAAGAAGTAATTGGAGGAAAAGTTATGATCACCATAAATTTTCTCCACTTTATTCGGCTGTCTGTTACCGATGTAACTTTAACAAGAAACATTTGGCATGCCTTGAATCCGTCTATATAAACATTGCACGCTTTGAATTTCGAAGAAACTGTTTGCTAAGCTGACATTCCGTTAAGTATGCGCGAAATGCGTTGCATAAGATTATTTGCAGAATCGAATAAGCGGATTACAATGTCGGTAATAAATATTACCACATAGTTGCAATGTTTCTCGACGTTAAGACCAAAAAACTCGCTATAAATTCCCATCTAAATATCACTCAATCTCGAATTTGCCAAAAACATTTTTGATATGCCAATTCGATGCCCTAAGATATGCATATAAAAATTAATATATGAAATAAGAAACCATTCTTTCAAAATTCTCAACATGGCTCAACACTTGCGTCAAACAAAATATGACTCAGTGTGATATATATTTAATAGTAAACATTTGCTCCGATTTTTTTTAGACTTTAATCATCAGTTTTATATTTCATGAAATAATTTTTTTAGACTTAAACCATCAGTTTTATATTTCATGAAATAATTCAAACCCTCATCCCCAAGGATGGATATGTTGTATCCATGTCGGTGAGCATGTAGAACGAAAATTCAAGCGCCTGACTCGTCTTCGGAAACAACGGTTATAGCTTCACCGCGAACGGAGCCCACCGGATAGTTTCGCGGGCGGAGCTAATTTACGTGAAGTCGGGCAATAAACATCGCGTCTCTCACTAGAGAATACCGCCGAACGTGCATACACGTATACACGTAGCAGCCCACGCGCGGCGAAGGTGCGAGAGAGAGAGAGAGAGAAAAGCGCCGAAGTGCGTTCGTGTTATAGGAACGAGAACCATACGCACGTAGGGCGCAACAGTAGTCGTAGCGCTGGTTAATTAGGGTTTAAGTTTATGAGGTGCAGGGCGCACGCCCCACCCCTACCTGCCCCATCTCTCTCTCTCCTGCCGCCTCCCCTCCATCCCCCACCCCCTCGCCACTTCCCGTGAAACTCGCCCCGCGATCTACCCATCCCCTATACGCACTAACAGCAAACCACCACCAGGAACAGTAGCGTCGCCCTTTGCATCCTATCCGCTGGCGCGCAACCGCGCGTATACATGCGCGCCCGGGATATCAAACTTCACACGCGAGAGCAATAATAAATGTTGGACGTTCGCAGCTTCGCAGGTTTATCGTTGTTACCGCAGATTTACGTGGATTCACAATGAAAAAAAGGATAAACGTTGGACGTATAGGGCAATGAAAAGATGGTGATTACAGTTTCCATGCTCGCTTGTAACGGCGCGGAATGAAAAACTACACGCCGTTGTTCAAAGCACTCGTCGTCGCCCGTTGCGAATCTCTGGATATTAGGATGCAATACACTTCTCGATTCAAACCAGATATATTTCGAGCATATTTAAAAATGTTGGGTAATTTTAAATTGAATTGAATTTTCTTTTTTTAAGTGGTCAACAAAGAGATCGTATATTTCTCAGCTTTAAAATTAGTGACTTTGTGGCGATACGATGCATTTTATATCTATCGTTTACAGCTATCGAATTGAACAATTAGTCAAAAGCTTGATTTTAATATAATGACGATATTGATTGTTTGATATACATTATGAGAAAATATAATAATCATTTAGTTTTCTTTATTGAAATATTTGTTACTTAAAAAAATTATTCTTTATATATAGATATATAAAGCAAAAGAAATGGAATATCTAAAAGTAATAATTATATCGGATAATTGCCGTGAATAAAAAATATATTATTCCATACAATAATTATATTATAATTATAATTATATAATCGCCTATATCATAAACGTGATTGGAAATAAAAAGTAAATATTTAGACATTTTCACATTAGGTTTCCAATAATAAAAGTGTTATACGTGCTGACGCTTTTTCGTTGCTATTACATAAGTATATCTACTGCAAAATTTATGGACTAAATTCCTTGAAAGTAAAAATAGATAACCTTTGATTAATACATATAGCGTTGAAACATTGCTAGAACGCAGCTGACCATACGAGTCAACAAGCTATTCCATCGGAAGTTTGAGAGACGAATTTTGATTTGAAGATGCTGACCTCACCAAATTTTTCCATTTTTCTTTTACGCTTCCAATTTTTACTCTATTTTATTTCCATGAAACTTGCATCCTATTTTCAAAATTTCGACATCATTAGTAAAGTTCTCTGGTTCTTTCTTTAAAAAAAAGCTCTAGAGTTCATTCAAAAAAATATCTGGCGATTAAATATAAAAATAAAAGTTTAAAGAGAAGAGAAAGAAAAAAAAAGAGACAAAGAAATGTTAATTATTAGCTTTACGTTCTTATAAAGCATTATATCTAGATCTTTTCAAAAAATATCTCAGGGTCCCGAAAAAAATTTTTTAACCCATGAGAATTTTTAATTCGAAGAGTGCAAAATTAGCAAATTTTTTTTCATTTTTGTTTTTATTGTTTCAAGTGAGTTGTAATTGTAACAGAAATCATACTTTTTCTTTTACAACTGCATTAATCGAATCTAGCGACAAATTTATTAGAGTTAAAATATTTTAAAGCTATTGCGACATGCCATAATGTAAATAAGTAAAACACATATTCCGCGTAATTATATTGATATTATCTCATCAATATTTATCATAACGTGTTTATATCATCAATAATAAATTTTCTATGAGACAAACATATACATATATGATTGAAAAAAAGAAATTTTACTGATAAACAGTTCCTTAATCATTAGTTTAATTTATAATCTTTTCGTGGCTGATTGCACCTTATTCATACCAAAATAGCTTCAATCGGGTGGTGAAATGGAGTAGCGCTCATTATGCAAAAACAAGAATAGAAATATCGGATAAAATTATTCAATGGAGGAAACGACCATTAAATCTAATCTTAACGGAAGAATCATTAAGATTGAAATTTTTATTGGCAGAAAGAGAGAGAGAGAAATTAGACGATAATTCACATGATTAATGAAGCTCATTAAACCTACAAAGCAATATAGCTAGAGATGCCGCTTCAATTATATGGAAACTCTGCATTCTTTCGGTTGAAATAAAGCATCGTTATTTTCATAGAAATAGCGATTCTCTACGAAACCGTCGTGTCAAGCACCGATTGTGTTATTTAAGAAGACGTGATGCATAGGATAACTATGTCGCCGGATCAGCCGCCATGAAGAACGCGGACCTGTCCGAACCCCTCTTATCAATCTTCCTTAGTTCAGGTACGGCGCGCTCGCGTGCTAGGAACTAACGCTATCAGGTAGAGATCTCCTGTCGCAGGTTGTGGTCTCGCGCGAAATGTTGCTTCGCGTGCTGCTACGCAGACGGACAAAAAACAACCGGAGATAAGCTCACGGTTCGGAGAGAAAGACTGAATTTTAAAATATGCGCTCGATTTTCGAAGGCAAATTATTTCAACCAAAGAAGCTGCGCGAGCACAGCTAGCATCCCCTTTTTTCATAATCGCCGTGATATTTTTTCGGTTATAATTGCCGCTGGATCGAGTATATATCTATGCTGATGCATGCACTTGCATGCTCGTAATGCGCGAATAAAAACTCCCATAAATATAGTGGAGTCATTCATTCCCCTAGTTAAGCTCCTTCCGTAAAACATTATGTTGGATAAGTAGCGCAATTCCGTTCTCTCCCAAACCCTTTTTAAGAACCCTTCCCTCGAAATCATTAGTGGAAAAATAAGATTAAATCCTTTTCGACTCTTTATTTTACGATCTGACTAAAATTGTGTGTACGAGAAGTTTGATTAACGATTCATTGTCAATGTATTAAATATTTCTTCTATTATTATACAGTGATATTAACAACGTAAAATAAAAGAAATCACAAAATTTATTTTAAAAAGTATCATTTAAAGAGAATTTAATTTCTAATGTCACATTAAATCAATCGCAACCTCCGGTAAAACATCGCACGCGATATAATTATTTTATAAATTAATATTTTTATATAAATTAGAAAAAATATAATGATTTACTTAGAAAATCTCGCATTCTTTCGAATGAACAAACGTGGTTCAGCACGCCAAGAAAATGAGCATACAGCGCTATGAAGCGCTTCACTTATTATTCGGCATCCGAGAGGGGTGAAAAAAGAGGAGATCGGAGATATATATGTACGGCCGGGTACATAATGTATATCCGACGAACGTTGTACAACGTAATTAAATCATGCTGACGGTTTTGCAATTAAACTCGATTATTTGCTCGTCGCTAGCCGTCCCACGCCTGCCGCGATTTAACTCTTTCATGCCGCGTGTGCTCACCCTTCGGCATGCCTCGTACATAGTCACGAAGCGAAATAATCCTCGCGCTCGATTATGTTGGGGATGATTTCGAAGAACACGTTCATTAAAAATTTAACTGTTTTAGTATATGATTATATAAATATTTTATATAAAAAAAATATATATATATCTTTTACATTGTGAATATTCATACGATTGATTTATCAACTAACCGAGTTTTCGTTCTAATACGCAATAATATCGCTTAAAGTAAATAACCTCGATCCTCTTATGAGATTTATTACTTCTTATTCTCTTCACGTGTGAGGTCAATGGTAAAAAGATATCTCTGAAAAAGTGACGAAATGTGTTGACCGTCGTTTATGAGCCCCGAACTTTCTCTATGTACCGTTTTTTATTTTCTTTTTTTTTACAAGAAGAAAAGCGTCCCTTCTCTAATAGGGAGAGAGCAACTTTCTACCGGATAATGTATGTTTCGTTTTTTTACGGACCCTTAGGCAAAAGATATAGGGGGGCTATATCGTCGTCGTCAAACACATCGAAAAGATCACAAAAAAAAAAAATAAAAGTCAGATACTTTTTTGTCCTCGCGCAATTCTCTTTCATACAAAAAGAAAGTATAATCTGGACGAAATCGGAGTCTCATGTTTGTAACAATAGACAAGTCGTCTCTATGTTGTTACTTGTCACTATTTACACAGTATGACGTAACCTTACAAATCAAGCCAATTATTCGGAAATAAATTCCTGATTCTTATATATGGGCGTTATAAATTGTATCTCGCATCTTACGGAAGTAATGAAAACGTCACAAACAATAAGTTATACCGCTACGATATATCTGTGCAATGTTCTTACCTATTAGCAATACGATCGTCGGGGACAGATTAATTAAATCTGCGCGATCTTAGTTTGCGCTATTCCATTCTGACTTGCTTTCCTATATTTTGTTCCACAACAGCGTATCTCCCTTGCTCCGTTTTGCGGAGTCGGGAGAGCAAAACGGAGGATGCGACAATATCCGGCACCCCGGCGTCCGACAACTGATAACGCCAAGGGATGTTTATGTGCGTATTCATAATACGCTCGCCCCCGTTAGGATACCGAAGCTAATACAGAAGTACTGAACTTTCTATTAGCGCACATATAGGGGGTATTCGCGACTAACGTTAACTCAAATGACATATAATTCTCTGCTTATGAAAAAATTTCCATCATATATAAGGAATTTTCATATATATTCTTAGAGAGAATACTTACAATACAAATAAAATTGAAATGCATGAATTGAGTTCCATTATATATTATTATATAATTATTAACAATTATACTTATTACGTGCAAGTTATATGTTTCGTAAGAATTAGGATAAAATGAAAAAATAATCAGTGAGCTTGGACTTTATACGTTTTACTTACGCAGCACACATAATTGGAAGATAATGCGATAAAATATTGACGCGATATTCGCGACTGATGCAAATTTGGTGATAATTCCGAGCAGGCAAATTTTATCGATGCTGAATGAATCAGCCCATAAAAAGGGAAGTACTTTCCTGCCAGCTCAATGGCTTTCGTATCTATATGTAAATAAAGCAGAAAGAGAGCTGCGTGGTGCGGGGAAAAGAAGAGGCAGCTATTTCTCTCCACGGAGCGTCGCGTAATTTACGTGAGGACTGAAGATAGCGAAGGGACTTAATTCACGTGCCACCGACGAAAAAATAGGATGGTCCCCTGTGAGATTGAAACAGCATTCGCTACTCTTAATTTTCTCGATCGCATAAAATTAGCGGCTGTGATTCACGCCATGTTGCTTGTATTAAATATATTTCGATATATTTCATCTCTCTTTCTTTCTCTCTCTCTCTCTCTTAAAAAAAGATGCACGGTATAACAAGATTTTATGAAGGTCTTTGTTAGAATGATCGCGGTAATGTTCATGCGAGGCGTGAATCATTCTTATTGCCAACTATCATTATGTCTGACACGGAGCCAAATTACTTCTCGGAAAATATGTCGCATTTTGTGCATTCCGTAGATTTTTCTTCTATTTTTAATCCGCATACCCCGCGTGTTTCGGCACTATGTAAGAATTAATAAATACCGACAATTCTTTTTTTTTTTTACACGAGACAATTTTTTTTAAAGAAATGACGATTATCTCTCTTCGCGGATCTCGAGCGGCACATAATTCAGCCATTTCTCTCAATACCGAATACGTAATATACGCTCGACTTCCCGATCCTGGAGGATCATAACATATCTCTATCTGAAATAATAGTTCGCCATGGCTGCCACACCCAGTATTGTGTACACACATACTTACTACGCTGGTATGTGCTTGCTTTCGC
Organism: Lasius platythorax; assembly: GCA_963971435.1. Lineage (NCBI taxonomy): Eukaryota > Metazoa > Arthropoda > Insecta > Hymenoptera > Formicidae > Lasius > Lasius platythorax. The sequence goes on along the minus strand of OZ020542.1, from coordinate 1,291,992 downwards.
ATTTTACGTAAGGTATACCAATAATGTATACAATACGTCGACCGCATACAGACATCAGCACAGATATATAGAGTACTATATAAAAGATCTATGTATGTATAAATAAGAGGCACACGGAGAATTCGAAAAGACAGAGCAAGATGTTGAGTGAGAAAGAGAGAGAGAGAGAGAGAGAGAGAGAGAGAGAGAGAGAGAGAGAGAGAGAGAGAGAGAGAGAGAGAGAGAGAGAGAGAGAGAGAGAGAGAGAAATAGATAGGAGTCGGTTGTAGAGGGGTTGAGGTAGAGGGAATGTATAAGGAAACGGCGGTCGCGGGGAAGGGGGGTCGTGGAAAAACGAAAGGGGGTTGGCGGGACGGCGGGGAGACTGGCGGGGGGTTCTTCGTTCACGTTCACGTTCGTTTCTACGTCCCCGCAGACGTCCGACTGCTGATCTACGATTCCCTCGCGCATAGCGAAGCACATAACTTTCGTCTTATACCTCTCCTCGTGAGATCCGTACGATGATATTGCTATCCACGTGTTCGGGGAGCAACCCCGAAAACAGCAAGAAACAAAGGGAGGTGCCGAAGGAGGGAAAAGAATGACGATTTTTCGGGAGTCTGTTAAATCATGTCCAAATGTCTTTACCAGACAGGCGCATACTCTAGAATTTACACTACGAAACTGGAAAACGATGAAAAAAAAAAATGGCAAGGACAATTTTTTAATTTGTAAAACGGTAAAATTTGCAAAGAAAAAAAGATCGCAAACAAGCGATCGTACATTTCCGTGAAAAGAGAGTGAAAAACTGGAAGCTAACATTTAAAAACGTAGAATATAGAAAATTTATTGATACCGAGACTATGCAGATTACTATCGTTTTCGTTTAGTAAATATTTCCAAGCCGGCATTTATTAGTCCACAGAGAGATAATGCAAAAAGAGAGAAGCGCGTAAAAACGTAAAATTTATTAGAGGATTATTCTCCCGGTTAAGATACGTTTTATGCAGAATAGGAGATAGCGTTGTTATTCATATTCTCTAAACTCTTGGAAAATCTTGGAAGTACAGAGCAAGCGTTTTGTTGCACCGCGAAGGGTGGGAAGAAAGAAGAGAAGCGGAGAAGTGTCCGCTCCCCCTTTTCCTCGCCGAGGACGGGCTCGTGCAAGCGGTTAACGCAGCCATTTCACGCCTCGGGAAGCATCCAGCTTCCTCATCCAAATTCTAACCGAATCCACGGAAACCGCTCCACGACCCGGCGTACGAAGATTTCTATTTAGCAGCGACCGGAAAATGGTAGAGACAATTGAGCGAGATAGGAAATGAACACATTATCATTCTGCAAAAATTCACGGAAAATCTCTTGTACAATATCGAATTTTTGTTATCTTAGAAACACACTCAATAGAACTACATATAAATTGTCTTACGTCACTTCATATCGCATCGCACACAAAGATATTGTCGCAATAATAAGTATCAACAGACGACAATGAGTTTTAAAACAACGCTATTTCTTTGCTATATCGTTTAAGGACAGAAATATTTACTCATTTATCGATAACTTATTCAGCTCTTTCATTAATTGTCATTTCATGACGATAAAACAGTCATTGTTGAAATCATTACTTTGATATATTAATGGTAATTTATAGATGATACTGTGTAAATTCTCCAACAGAGATCTCTCTCCCATATCGTGAAATTAACATCGGACATCCAATAACGCTGAGTAATCGCGAATTCGAAAGAACATTGCGATGTAACGAAAATTTCATCATTTTTTTACGACACCCGCGTCGCAAAGTCCTCTCTATAAATCGGACCAATCCCTGCCTTTCGGTTCGTAGCGGAGCAGCTTAAAGTAAGTATCGATCACGGAAGCTGAGGGAATTACGATCCGTGAGCGATTCTCCATTGCCTATACCAAGTGGTTATTTCTGCCATACGTCGTGCGCCATAGGAAAGGGGCGGCAACCGCAGCAGTACGACTGTCCTCTCCCTCTCCCTCGCACCCTCTCAGCCGACGTGGTCGGCTACCCCAATTTCACCCCCGAGGGCCAATATTTATTGATCACCCTCGAAGGCATCGTTCCGTGCACTTTCTCTTTTCGCGCGCTCTACATCCCCGTTCCCTTAGAAAGAAAAGAAAAAAAAACAGCCACCGTCCTTCCGTGGCGTCGCCAAGACAGCTCGCAGCTGTTCTCTTCTACGCGCGATTCTTCTCTCGCGAGGGAGGCTTTTTTTCGCGCGACTCCCCCCGCGCGACGAAAACTCACCCCGTGACTCTTTATTCTTGGGAGCTTATGTCGCGCTCGTATGTCGCTCGGGAATGTGTCGACCGGAGTAAAGGAGAATTCGACGAAACTTGGAAACATAACATCTGCGTGGCTCGAGATTCAAGTGAGAGATAAATTTAACTGAAGAAAAAAGAACTTTGCCACGGACTTTCAACATTTCTGTAAATCCAGTGTTTGAGCCAGATGGAAGAAATTGTTAGGCGATCGAGTTAAATTTTATAAAGAAGTCGGACTCACTTTGTAACCAGTGTCCACCCTATATGTTTAACGTGGCTTGGTCATAATATTTTATCCTTACCTGCAACAGAAAGAAAAGAAAAATCGATTAAAATTACGAAGGTATTTCTCACCTAGTTGCAAGATCTCATCTCTCGTTTTATTTTCGGCAACGAATTATTCAATCATTTAAATCTTTCGATCGAAGATGCTGCTCGCGTAATAACGCCATTGCGTTCATGGCGCCGGATTATTACGCATTAAAAATTAAAAAAAAAACGTACGTCACGGTCGTACTTTATATCGACGGCCTGGCTCGTTTTTTTTTTTTTTTTAATATTTCCTGATATGGATTGTCGCAAAGCGCGGATTATATAATCGTGATAGCGCATTGTTGCCGGTGCATGCGCGCATCTCACGGCCGCGGGCCGCCAAATGATCCAGAACACCAGCGGGAATTGGTTCAGCGATGGAGGGACACACACAGGGTGGTGGGGGGAAGGGGGGAGAAATGGGTAGGACCACTGTTATAACTAACCGTGCTGATCTACGACCTGTTTAGTAGTTCTATATCAGCGCTACACCATGCTCCGCTACACGCAATCGAATCGCCTCTCCTCTGCCGATAATATCTAACTTAAGTAGGCAACCACGAGAGAATCCACACACACACACACACACACACACACATACACACATATACGCATGGCCCGTACCCTACCTTATACGTGAGCAAATATACTCGATATGGTCCGGCCGCGTGCGAGGAGATAATGTCGACGATAGAAGATTGCGGCAATTTAGCGCGTACACACAGAGTATTCGAAATTCGAGAGCGAAAAATTGTGGCTCGCTATATTACACTTCGACCATTTCTGCAATTTAGCCGTAGCCAAATTGTTTCGTATTTCGCGCTCGCGCAATTTATGCCGTTTACGCGCGTGATTTATATCCCTTTTATTAAAGTTGGGAGGGGGGAATCAACACAATTTGGACAAAAGGAGAAAACTGTACGTCGATTAGTTTAGTATATCGATGCACACACATACACACACACATACACGTACACCTCCGCCATTTGCGGGAAAGATAAATTTAGTAGCTCGGTGATTGATGTTCCATCGCGTGTGCGAGATTCTTGAAAAGAAAAAAAATGCAGTAAACGTTATTAGTTTAATCTCGTCCGATTGATACAGATGCTTTTAAATATAAATGCTTCGCGCAGAATTCGAGAGATCGCCTGCTCAAAAGCGTAAACATGAAATTTCAATAACGACGTAATACTACTTTTCAATCTCTCTTATTTTTAATTTATAATTTCTTTTCGTGATATATAAAGCTGCTATTTATAATTCTTACAGCGTTCCCGTCCACGCAACGTAATTTAAAAAAAAAAGAAAAAATTAATATCCCTACCATAAAGATCAATCGATAAGAGAATAACGTTAAACGAACAAGCTGTTGAACAGCTCAAGATCCGTGACGCGTGTTATCTGTATACATTTATTTATTCTCATCTACGTGGCGACCTTGGCCGTCTGGAAGTGGTGGCTCGAGAGACAGGATCGTAAATCGGCCGCGTATAAATCTCATACTCTCATCATCATAGCGCGAAACGTCCCGTTCTTTCGCTAATCGAGACCTCTCCGCCTCCGGTGAATCCGATGGACCGATAATTCGAAGAGAGAGAGAGAGAGAGAGAGAGAGAGAGAGAGAGAGAGAGAGAGAGAGAGAGAGAGAGAGAGAGAGAGAGAGAGAGCGCCCGTTATATCGCTTCCGTCCTGGCCGCCGGGTGAAAATCTGCAGACCAGTGACTTACGACACATTGGCGGTGAATGGTTATTAGATTATTGACGGTATCGACAGCTCATGCGTTGCTCTCCGACCGGATTGGAGAGCGCGTAGGCTGGCGGAGACCAGCGGAGGTCTCTCTGCTGGTGTCACTGTCGGCGCCTCTTGTACACACCGCGTACAAATGGACAAGTTTGGTGGGCGGGGGGTGGGAAAGGGGGAGATGGGAGGGAGCGGAGGTGCTGCAGTACAGTGGGGCAAAATGGGGAGACCGTGATAACGATAACGTACGATCGGCATTAGCTGGCGGCTTGCTGCGGCTGATGGATGCGCTAATTATCAGCAAGCAGGAGTTACAGTGGTTCGCGTATACAGTTCCGTACGTACGATAATTGTCTGCTTTCGCGATCGGAATTTACGCGGAAAGAAAAAAAAATACTCTCGAGTAGAATAGGAGAAAGTTTCCTGGAGCTTGTTGGAGAGTTGCTTGACAAGTCGCGAGATTTCAAAAGCCAGAAACGTTTCGTCGTCGTTAAATAGATGACGCGTATGAATAAATGAATAGATAAATGAATTCCGTCAATATATGTATATCGTATATATGCGCTATCCACCCCTCCGACGTTGAAAAACTAACATTACGTAAACTCTTCGCAAAATATCAGCAAATCACCGAGATGTCTAAAAATTGTCCTCGAGACAATTTTCAACATCGCTCGGCGACACGGCGGGATGAAATTACGCGAGAATCGGTGCCCAGTAATGAACATCGCGCTTGTTTATTTAATGGGAAATTCGGTGACGCCATAAAGCTCGAAGAAGGAAGGGGGTTGAAACCTATTAAATTTATGCTTTTGGTTTACCCGGTCTGACGGATCGCAATGCCTGCACGCACATCGACCTCCAATCCCCATCCCCCGTATAGCTCAACGATTCCCCCCAAAACTACCATCTCTGCCATCCACCACCCTCTACCGGGCTACACGAGTCGACCATCTCTTTTCCTCCCGTTCGTTCCAATTCATTCTCTCGGTGTCTCTCTCTCTCTCTCTCTCTCTCTCTCTCTCTCTCTCTCTCTCTCTCTCCCCTCTCTCCCTCTTTTTCCCTTCCACCCCCGCTTCCTCTCGCAACTATAGCGCATCGTGTGCTTGTGTTTATCCTATTGGTAGCCCAGTGTAATCCAACGGAGATATATTCTGCTGCCTAGAGGGTTTGGTCGGGGGATTCGTGGCTACAGCATTCGCGCTACGGCGCCCATCATGACGGACAGCGGCGCGTCAGCGCGTAAAACGCCATCGCAATTCTGCGGTTCTGAATGTGTAGAACGCGTGCGTTTTACGCGGCTATCGTGCCGAATCCGATATTAGACTGATCACAGTAGTAATGAAAAAAGACAAACAAAGAAATGAAAAGCGTTCCTGTGTTGTCAATCAAAATAATTCAAAAAATCGTGGAATAAGTACCGCTATATAAAAAACTCGACTCTGCTCACCCCCTTCCGAAGTTAGCGAAGAACCCTAAGGGCTCGGTAACCTCTCGAAGAATCTGGCGGAGGAAAAACGACCATCCAACTTTATCCCTTTTGAATCCCCCCTAATTACCAAATTTTCCTCGTCCTTAATTTAGTGTTATAATTGCTTCCTACCCTTCGCAAGGGATCGGGGCTGGTAACACGTCGCGGCTCGTGACTACCACCCCCTGCAATTCCTTATATCCATCCCCCTCCGTCCCCGATATCTCCTTTCACGCCTGCGCCTTCAACGCAAAGTTTATCCTCCCTCTTCCATCCTTTATTGCGGTCTCCGCGAGTAAGGTGATACATCTTCCCTCAACGTGCATTTAAATGATCCCGATAATTCCACCGATTGGTGCTAACTGTGGCAGGCCATAACGTTAAATCATATTGTCATTTTTGGAAATGCGTTAGACGGTAGACTCTCTTGTAAAAATGTATCTCATCGCGAATCGTCGATGTACTACGTAATTATTATCGAACGCCCACGCTGCTCTCAAAGCAGCCTCGAAGCATCTTTGCACGAGAGAGTCTCGCGTCTAATTATAACTTCATCTGTAGGTCAGAAACGCGCTTAGTGTTACAAATATGTGAAAAGACGGTGCGCACGTGCAACGCGTGCCGGTCTCTGTTAGCCACGCAGTCACGTTTCCGACCATTTGTGTTTGTACAACATTCGCCGCCGTACTTACGAGTGGTGTAAGCTCGGCTCGACTTTTTTTTTTATCACCGAATGTGCGTGACAATAATACCCGGCAAATGTTCCTCTCGTCAAAACGGTATAATACAATCGGTGCCAACTGCACGTTCATAATTTCATCTCGCTTTTTAATACGATTTTTAGTCGTATTAAAAATCGGGTGAGACAACAAGTAGTGCGTCGTGTAACGCGACTCATTCGCATTTAAATGTAAATCTCGAACGGACCATTATTACATACAAATTTCCAGACCGATATCTTTTTCTCTTTCTCTCAAACTTCTCCACTTTGATTTGCATCGCGCGGAAGTAAAGTGTGCCGGAACTCCGGATGCATTTTTGTCTACTGCCAGAACTTTCGGCCATTCGGCTCTCTGTAACGCTTCGGTTTACTCTATATCGCGTGGATATAGTACTGGGACCAACAACGGCGAAAAAGAAAACGGAACGCTCGATCCATTGGCGAGCGAGCTGGAGGAATGGAGACGAGAGGCTGAATAGCGCCACATATATCGCGGTAGAGAGTTGCGTCTACCTCTGCACCCCTCTATGTAACGTAAAGTAAACCGACTTTTATATACTGGAACTCCTAGTCGCGCGCATAATACACTCCTACGCTCCTGCGATATTACGTCGAATAGCGTATCTAAAAGTTACGGCACGTAACACACACACGCACACACACACACACACAGATCGCAACTTGTGCGCTCTCAATTGTATGCGGATATACATATGTATGCAATAAGCCGCGTGCCAAAATTATGTCGACTCTTAATATCTTTAATGGCCCGTGATGTTTTTATCACTCCCGTCTTTCTTACATATACTTTTGGCCATTTGCTTTGTGCGAAATGGCTTTTTTTAGTAGACGGCATCGCTTTTTTTTAACTCGCAATAAGCTAACGCGACTAATAGCTTTGCTGTAGAGAATTATAAAAGAAAATCTATACAGTTGTGATCGAAACACAGAAGATATAATTTTCATTTCTCTGTTACATATAATGCTCCTCGTTATATATGTATATATAAAAATTTCTGAAAATATAATATATATTGATTGCATGTTCATTGTATGTTTTTATCAAAAAAATAGTACAAATCATGTCAGAGATATAAAGCGGAGAATTAAACTCGGCTTCGAGTTATATACGATCGCGATCGTGTCGGGAAATTCTCGCTGGGCCAATGCTGTCGCATCTGGTAAAAACCCGGGCATAATGCAGCGCCATCAGAAAGAGGGTAAAAAGCAGCCCGCGCGCCGCGCCGGAGCGAAGTTTCTTCGCGCAATGTTTTATTTCCCGACTGCAGGCGGTGGAAGAGTTAAAGCTCGCATCCACCGCCGGCCGGCAAAGATATACCGAAGTAAGTACCGGGCGCGCGCGTTAGACTCCGTAGAAGTGTATAAAGGGCCGTGCCCAGTCACCACAAACTTCTATTCTCACCCTCTACCCTTCTCCCGTCGCCTCGCTCTCTCCGTCTTGGGGGGGGGGAGGGGAAGGGTTCGTAAAAGTTGGGGACGCCCGGGATATTTACGCGTTATCGTAAACTGTACGCGGTCTTCTTGTTTACTCTGGAATAGAGCCGCGGCATCTTCGGCTGCCGCCAAATACAGATCGCTTTCACATCCGAGATTATTACTCTGTCAAATATAACCCTATCGCTTCCTATAAAGCTATGTAAAAAAATCGGTTATATTGCAGGATTAAGCACGCAATGTATATTCTGTGCTATTTGCGATATCACTAATATCTTGATATTCGTGATATATCTTGAAATCTTTATTATAAATAAATTATCGTCCTTCAAATTTATCTTTGTTCTTGAAAATAGAATAAACGAGATTTTTATACTGTTCTTAATCAAGCTATATAGTTAGTCATTTTTATCTCGCGATAGAATTTTAGAGAAAATTATGCAATAAACATTTTACAGCACAGCTTCAAGTAACGTTTTCATCGCGAAAGAATGGAAAAGTTAGGAAGGCATGTTGTGTATTTATGTAACGTAAATCGTAGGCGTCTTCTTCCCTACCCTAAAGTATAAGCATTCCTTTCCTAGAGCACGCTAAACCCCTTTTCTTCGAACGTAATTATCCTACCAAATGGGCACATTATTTTACATACCAGGGAGACTAAATTAAATGAAATCGCACGTGACGCTTTTCACGAAATTACATTAACACGGTAGAGTAATGCTTATAATAGTAAAGCAAGAACAGCACACCCCGTAAATCGACTTTGCGTATTTCTCAAAATAATAGAGACATTATTGCAAATAGTAAAGACTTTATCACGTATTGAATAATTCTTTTTAAATCGTGAATTGCAGCAAGCAATCTGGGGGGTCTGGTCATTCATGTTTCTGGAGGGAGGGTTTGATTCCCTTGAAGCATTGTCCACGTTAGACGCCATTACACTCACATGGCTACGCAATTAGCAATGTAAATGGCCGTTGGTTAGTTAGTAGCATGTTCGTAAAGCAGACCCGGGATGTCCACCGGGACTAAATAACGAACTTCTGAAACGAGCGATTATCTCAACCGTTGACATCAATTGCTTTTTAGCTATCAATTGATCGTCCTCGTCCTTTGTTTAAACGCGCATTATTTAACGTAAAATATTATGATCAAATTAATTTTAATATAAAGATATAATTTGGAAACTTTTATATTTACCTTATATTTCATAACAGATTTTGCGTTAGAGAAGATTCGTTTTAGTCTCGAGAAACACCAGCTAATGGAACAATCGACGATCGCGTAACTTAAAACGTACATACGTATATAAATCTTGTACCCGGAGACAACCGGACTAACGAAGCACCATGTCGCTTACTCACGCGTCCAATCGCGACTATCTGCTCTCTCTCGCCTCTCGAATTCCAACGGTTGTACGCGCGATAGGATTCGAGAGATGCACTGTCATTTTGATTCCTACCTACGAATCTCGAGGAACCGATGCGGTCCCATTAAGAATGGAAAAACCGTGTTGGGTTCAAACATGGCCGTAAGGGTGTTTCCCATGGACGAAAGGCCTGCCCCTTCTCTTCTTAACTAAAGGGGGACCCCCTCGAACTCTATTCATATAATTTCCCTCTTAGTACAATCATAATACCGAAGGTATCTTGCGCTCTCTACACGATAATATCGTTAAACTTCTTGTAACTTCAAGATTTACTCGATTAAAAGTCGGTTGCATTCACATCGATTCACGTACGATTAAACTTTTCCGCTTCTTTATACTTGTATAAAAACTTTTCAGCAGTAGAGTTTCGTGGAGCGATACTTCCCTTTCGAATATTTTGCATAACATCCCTTCAGCTGGTGATACTATCAGCAAAAAGCAAAATTTCCTATAACACTTTAGTTAGTTTAACTATATTTTTAAATATGCTACGACTGACTCTATTATAGAATTAGATAACATATTTTTTTTAGAAATTATAATATACTGAAAAATATTAACATAATAGTTTGTCATATATAATCTTTTTAAAATAAAAAAGAGAATTTATTTATCAAATAACGCTGAAATATTGTTAAATTAATTATAAAATAAGATAAACATAATAAAAGAGAGAGAGAGAATTATACATTTAAATATAATTTATTAATAATGTGTTTACATAACAATACATTTTACAGAAAATTTTCTCCTTATATCCCATGAAAATGTTTATATTTTATATTATATGTGATATTATCGACTGAAAACTTGAAGAGTGAGTACTTGAGTGCATAATGAACTACATAGATGGCGCCTATGTCTTCAGGCCACACCCGATACCTTTTCATTCATATATGCACGATACTTCCTATTCATTGTCAGATCTTCTAATTGACAATCATCTGATCACATGCTCATGACTTTTCGCGTAAATTCGGCGCATGGAATATTTTACAAAAATCAAAATAAACATACGATTACTTGACGAAAAAAAACTTTATTATAAATAAAGTCTTTCAGATTTATATGTCATAAATTTTTATTAAACAAATAATTTTTACTTAATAAATATTTATATAGACTTTTACAAAAAGGTCACAAATAGATAATGATTACAAATCTTGGAATGAGATTTCTTGATCCTTATACAAATTCATGGAAAATAATGCGGTTCGGTGAATAATTTGAATAGGAAATAGGCGCAAAGAGCGAAGCGATGTCCTTTAAAGGTCAATTGTGAGAGAAGCGTAAAAGTGGAACGCGAAATTTCAACAACTTCAAGCGGGTTCTGTCAACCGATTAACTCTATTCACAATAACAGCGAACGGCATTTTGTAGGAAGTAGTAAAGATAAAAGAGTCGCAGTGTGTCAAAACCGGTAGCAACGCTAATCTCGTTTCATAAACGTCGTTATGATCGTTACGACATTCGCGACATTTTTTTAAATGAAATAATTGGAAATCGCGGAAATATTCCCCCCGAAGATCTCTTCCGGTCGTAGATTAGCCAGAATTCATCGACAAGATCGTATAACGGGGATTATTATGGGCATTTTTAAGCCCCCGTAAAACGACGGCGCTTTCGGCGCCGTGACAAAATTAGGCTGTCCATAAAATGTAATATTATTTTTAGTTGGGTGCTCTCTTCCCTGCCGTTTACCGCCTAGCAGTAACCATAACTTTTCGTGGGACCGCGTGGCGTGACGCTGACTATCCACATTCGCGCCCAGAACTCTCACGCATACCAAACCTTCGTCCGCAATACTAGCTTCGTCCTCTATCCACTCATATTCGCACGCATCTAGGCTTCATTCTTCTTTCGCCTCTTTTTTTTTCCTCTTTCTCTCTCTCTCTCTCTCTCTCTCTCTTTCTTCCCCCTTTCCACTCCGCTACGATACTTCATTCTACGGCCTCAGTTAATGGCGCTAGGGTCCGCGTTCCTATCGATGAACTTACCTTCAAGGTCGGGTCGAAATTTTAGTCGAATTTTTATCGATGATCGAAGAGCTTTGCCCTGGCTTTATTTACGCTTATTTTAAATATCGTACTCTATGTGATATAATCGATTTATATATCTTTAGAAAAGAATCATCTTCTTTAATATTATTGTAACATTTATATAATAATAGAACGGGGAGAAACACGAAATTCGATAATTTCTCACATAACAATCTATAACTGATGATATATTATTAATCAGTTTTAAGATATAGAGATTCGATCATATGCCCTGGAAAAAGTATTTCATCTAACTTATGGTTCTGGAAAACTATTTTTCACTTTTTTTAATCTTTAGTTATGGTCAGATATATATACACTATATATCAATTTATATATACCAATAAATTTAACTATATAAAAAAACGGATCGTATATATACACCAGTGTCACAACTATTGCGCGGCATTTGACACGTTAAAATAATTAATTTAATTCTGCGATATTCTTATTGCCAAAAATTATGACGTAACAACGTTTGAGATAATCTCACAAGAAATAGAAAATTATATATAATCGTGAATTCTAAACAATATCTAAAGTTCCTATCGTACAGTAATGAATTGAGTATCGCGTAAAACAATTAGCATCCCGATTTTGTGATAATACTAATGCGATTAGAAATGAGATTAGAAATGAAAAAACGCAAAATTTGAAAACGACCATCCTTCGGTCAGTGATCCTAATACGCCAGTCCTTGACCTTCCGCAGGTTTCGCCACTGGCCGGTGCACACGAGTACTTTTGCCACTGCAAATAACTTCGCTGCTTACCCTTCCTCACCCTTCGGCATTTCGCGTCGCGCAATTAACGCATGTGCGCAGGCACGCACGTTCCAAAGGGACTGGCCACGGCGATAAATCTCCGACGCAGACTCCGGGGAGATTTAAAAACATCCGCGCCCGTCGCGATGCACTATGCGTTTCTGTGCGATGGGCATCCACGCGGTACGTACATACGTTTGGAGCATCGTAGCAAACGAATTGCTCCACGGGGCAAATCAAATCTCTTATCGAAATCATCAATTTTTGTGTTCCCGCTACTATTTGCCATCCGATACTTATCATCGCACGGCGATGAAAGAAATCACGGGAGATGAATTTGCTATCAGCGATATTGAATCGGTATAAATATATATAAAGGGGGACATGTACAATTTACATACATCTCTTCTTGTTTAAATGCAAAGTGTATATTTGGAGAGAGGAAGAGAGAGAGTGCGAAACTTTAATTTTATAATCGTGTCTGTACATCCTCGAGATTTATTACCCGAGTGTAGCGAAGTAATAAATATGGGTTTAAAGGATGCCTCCCCCCACCCCCCACCCCCCACCCCTCCTACCCTTAAAAGGCAACTCGGACCTCGGGCCGATTTCGTGGATATACGAACAAAGTATAGAAACACATCCACCAGATGGCACGATACAATGAGCGGCGTAATATTTATCGGATTTAAATGAACCCTCGTCGTGTAATTGCGGCGTGATGCATGTGGATGATTTGCGAGAGCCCGTCTAGAGCCCGCCTTCTATGTGTACCACTTCGCCGCTTCACTCCGGCTTTTCTCCGGCACAAGAAAGTGATTCTAGGTACATCTCAGATATGTATGCTTGTTCCTTTTCTCGGGCATATCGGTCCCGTAATGACGAGTTATTGCCTATATAACGCTGAGCGTTTGACGATGCGCTTTCTTACCCTAAGATCTCATCGAATCTTCATTGAAATACTGTTAATTAATCTTACGATTAATTAACGTGATTGAATATGATTATAAATAGTTCGTGAAAAATGTGGAGAAAGACACCGAATGTGTGCAGTGTGCGAATAACAATTTATTTCTAACATCGTAATGTAATTACGAGAATGTTATAATTATAAATTATGAAAATTTATATTGAATTAATAATTTTCATATCTTATTATTTAGCTATTCTCTATAACCATCTTGAGCCTTTAATATTGTATAATACAGCTTGTCTTTTCTTACGCCTATTTAATCATTATATACCTTTCATTTTATCGCGTTTTTCTTGTCTATGGTATCGTATCCGCTTACATTTGTGTCTAGCTTTTGCGTTTAATTTATGTAAAATAAATCACTAAATATAAACGTCAATAAGATGAAATTCTACGTAAAGGTCTTCGTCCGAAGTCTGAAGATCCGGTTGAGAGCGGCCGGAGGATCGTACGAGCCCTTTGATGTTGTGGCATATCGGTCGGCCGATCGGCCAACGCATCCCTATAAACAAGGGTTACTCGAAAGAAATCACAATAATTTATACTCCGTAAGGGCTTATAAGCGGCGATCGCGTGTCGCTCGGTACCTACCTACCGTGTTCCACGTATGCATGCACACGTGCTCACATACTGTCACGTGATCCGATCCCATTTTCGTTCCACGCAAAGGCGAAACAACATTGGTGTTCCCCGTTAAAAATCAATCAAGCGCAAACATGACGCGTTATATCAGCGCGAATCATGTGCTCGTATAATTTTAACTTCTTATCAACGTCTCTGAGAACCATTGATTAATTTACAGTCATACCTGATATAATATAAATAACGACGGAGATGTGCGTAGTGGATTAAAAACTGAAGATATTTTTAGGCATGTGTGTAAATATAGGTGTAAGAAAAAGGGACTTGAACATAAAATTGCCTATCACATAAGAGAAAAACAAATATTAATTATTATTAATGCATTTTGTTAATTAAAATATTTCGATATAGCAATTGATGATAAAGTAAAATTTAGTAATATACTAGACGCGCGCGCAATTATTACATTCTAAAAATTATAAATATAAATATTATTATAAACCTTATTATGTATAGCGTATAAATAAATTCTTTCGAATATTTTGTATATCTGATATATATACATATATGTAAAAGGCAGGGTGTGAAAAGACTAGTTATTTATACAACCAAGCAAATAAAGATAACAGGATAACCTGGTATATACTAAATATAAAAAAGAGTTTGAAAACCGCATACAAGCAAGTGTATTTAAATTTATTCTTGACGTTAATGAAAGAAATTATTGCACGCTAGCGGAGGTATAATCTGTAACGAGTTTGCATTATTCATATAATGATAGTATGCCCTTAGCGTTGCGAAACCTCCGTACTTTAATTAAAAATAGTTGAGAGATCGATTGATCGTGATTTACAGAATGTATAAAGAGAATATATATCGGAGAATAAAATGTAAAATGTATAAAAAAATATTATCATCAAGATCGCGGAGACCAGACTCTATATTTTACGAAAGAGCGATATGACAGAAAGAAATTTATACGCTTCCCCGAAAAGCATAACGAGATACAATAAAATGTACAAACTATTTAAATGCAACAGTGTACTATATCACTCGTGTGTGTATCCCTAGATTCGAGGAAACATTGTGGCAATCGAGAATACGGAATTGCATCATACTGTTTCGAACAAAAATTTGCATTCGCGTCAATATAGATAGTATCGCGCAACGAAATAAAATTCTCTGGATTTTGAGAGATGCGCGCAATCAAATATTATAGATTACGGGACTTTATTCAGAGAGAAAGAGAGAGAGAGAGGGGGGAGGGGGGAGAGAGAGAGATTCATGGAAAAACAATATTTTCACTCCGAGGCGAATGAACTGTCAATTTCGTCGACATTGGAATACGGCCAATCCTTCTGGAAAGCGACCAAATTGTCCTCCGTAGTGCGAAATCCGAATCACTTAAAGCATTCTGTCAGTCCATTAAGATGCATACTAAGAGAATATTTACAAGATTCGTTGCCGCTGTTTTGTTTGTTCAGTATCGATCTAAATTGCAAAACTGTTCACGTTATAACAAACTCCGATATAGTAAACGTACTCTTCATTGAGCAGCGCGTTGATTGACGCGGATTAATAAACATTTACGAACAAGAGAGACAAGTGGAGTATTCAAACACGCACGACAAAAGGCAAATGATATTCCCTGTTAAAGGCCCCGTGTGTGCCGCGTTAGCATCGTATTCAGGGTGGTCCGACGAGTTTCTGCAAGAGGAATGCAATGTAACAGGAATAGTTTCTCTAGTCTCTCCCCCTGGTTTTTTTGTTGCTTTCGTTGTTATTATTATCGTTATTATTTTTGGACGGCTGTGCTCCGATGTTATAAGCCCGATAGAAGGTGGAGTTCCCGATGCCAGGTAGGAGCAGAAAGGAGGGCGGCGGCACACGGACGCACGATGGGGGAGAAAAGGGAGGAAAGGCGGGGGAGGACGGAAGGGGGATATATGCGTGTGTATCGCCATGCATCATCCTTCGTCCGTTCGAGAAACCAAAGGCCACCATAGGGTGCGTTGCCTTAGTTGCTTTGCCCATAGGCACCTAAAAGTGCCACGGGATTTTGTCCGCGCGCGCGCATAGATAAGGAAATTATAATAATTTCAGGAAACGCCCCCGGAAGAGACTATTTACCAAAAGATGTGAAAAATTTATTAGAAGGAAACCGCGATTTAACGCCCCTTTTAGGTATAATCTGTATAATTTTTGCAAAATAATTTAATCTCTTATTACAATTTACCTTATATATACATATATATTGTAAAATGAAAAAAATTATAAATAATAATAAAACTAGCAAAAAATCGTGGTCACCTAGGCCCTCTATCTCAACAGAAAAAGATAGTCTGTGAGAGAATTCTTATTAATATAGTGAGACCAAATAATAAGGAAGTTTATCAAAGAAGTGTAATGTAATATTTTTTCCAATCTGGATATAGTGCGAGAGTAAATTGTTTCAGATGCCGAAAGCATATACCAAGCTATACTTCGGAATACGAATATACATAGTACGATTTCGACTATAGGAGGTTTGCGAGCTCGCAGCGTGGTACCATCGGAGCACGGATAATGAGACGGCCCCCGACCAAGAGGAGTTGATATGCCGCTATAGTCTCTTCAGAGACGTAAGGGACTGCGCTTTCGGTGCTATCCGCTGAGAGAGAAAGAGAGAGAGAGAGAGAGAGAGAGAGAGAGAGAGAGACCAACGTACACTAACGTGCTGTTAACGAGCTTAGCGAAAAAAATTAAAATTCGAGAGTATCTTCTCGATCATCTTTTATCGGGGAGAAAACGTTGTAATTACATAACGTAACTGTGTTACGTTCGCGAGAGAATACACGAATAAATGGATGTAAAATAGATACAGTAAGCAACACATACCTATAAGTCACGCCAAAATTACTTTCTATCAATTATTCCTACGCGAAATTGAGCGAAACTGCGTAAATATCCTTTACCCGATTCTGTGAAGAACCAGTCGCCAACGTAAATGGTTATTCCGAACCGGACGAGAGCTAATCTGGTTAATCTCGCTCGCGCTGCCCAGTGCATAAATACAACACGGCTCTTGAAATTGGACTAAACGCCGGTGCGACCTTCGTAATCGGCGAGGATGATTCTTCGGTAATTATAATACATTCCCTTTTGAGCGAATCGAAAAACTCTTTTTTTTTCAAATTCCAAATATCTTATCTATGTAATTTAGCACATTCTATTGAAAAAAAACAAAAATTATCGAAATAATTTTTTAATTATGCATCAAGTATTCTTAAACGTTAACTATTGCAATTATTTTAAAAATTTAAAATTTGCTTTTCAAGAAAAAAAATTTAAAAAAAAGATTTGATAAAATATCAAGAAAGAGAAAGATTGCATTTCTCTCAAATATTTCTTTGCAGACAAATAATGTCTGTTTGATACATGCTATGTTATATCAAAGAAAATTGAGAGTTTTTCTTTTGAATTGCCTTTATCCGTCACATAAATGAGTCAAATCTCTTTGAAATACTCGTAGCAATGGCCTGCGGGATTCAAGAATAGCATTCTTGATTAGATCTTTGAATAGTTACTGCCGCGCAGCATATACTTTTCGAGCGTCCTGACTAGTAATTCGCGTTTATCGGATTGAAAAAAAATGCGTAAAATTATCTGTTGTAAACGTGCGAAGGAAATTGCGTGGAGCGTTTTCAACGACAGCAATTTTCCGAAAACGGAGGCAGGCTGTGCTTAGAGTAATGCATTGCTTCAGCTCTCCGTAATCATTCAATGATAACTGACTGAATTAAATTAACCGTAATCGGCTCACGAATCGCAGCGATCGATAGATAGGAAACGAAGAACGTAGTTTCGCATTTATATCCACAAGAGCTACCCGTGGACTATCCCCATAAATAAATGATCTGTTATCCGTGGACCTAGAGTTATCCAATTATTGCACTGTCATCATCTACTTTTAAATATTCACTAAACAAGTATAACGCAATCGATTGCGATGGACAGAAATCATTCGGCAAGAATTCGTAGCCATAATTTTACGCTCACTGTACACCATGGAAAATGCGATGATTAAATGAATCATAATATAGGTAATTTTATATATATTATACTTCTGCAATGAAATAATAAAGTAATATTTGCCTCGATACACCGGATCGATAATCTACACTTCTCCGACCAGATTCCGCTCGGAAAAAAACGAAAGATGAGGTAGAATATAATCGAATATGACGAGGATGAAAAAGGTCTAGAAATTTTAACTTAATGGCCGGAGTAACATGTTCGGATACGCATAAGTTCCGCACGACACGCGGTCGTGCGACGTGCGATCATTACGCCACGCAAGAACACGTCCAAGGTTTCATACTTCTTCTAGTAATATGCCGGGCAACCTGCTGGAGTAAGGAAAGCCGCAGGTCTAACAGCAATTTGAGATCCGCGCTTAACCACAAAAGTTATCGTAACCTCCGGAAGGATATAATAGGACGGACCATCACCACGGCCAGTGTACGTACGAGTAATTCTCTCGATAACCCCAAGTTCACAATTCGAGAGATTGGAGCAATAACGATTACATTGGATAGGGATGGGGTGAAATGCCGCGGATCGTTCGCGTATAAACGCTCACCTTCTGTTAGGGCCAATTTATAATATCCAACACTCTTTCCTCACCAGGTCGACGTTCGTTTTCGACGAAAGTCTCAGTTGCAGTGTTAGATGTTAAAGAAAAATTTGCATTCGATTTTTATCTCTCACCTTCGTAAGGTTCGGCTACTTTTCCCGCGGCAATAAACGCGACAATAGGAATTTAAGTTGCTTCGCGAGCATTCCGAGTGAATTCATGGGTTGTGCCCGAACGGATGCCCGGTAACCCTAATAAACTCGGCATCGGCTTTAAGCGAATTTAAGGGGAAGGCCTACCCCTCTAAAGCTCTACGCGATCGCACTTACTAACCATTTATCCACCTCTTTTCCCGTCCAGGGCGGAGGAAGTCACCTAAATCTCGCCGACCTAAAGTTGCAGTCAATATTGTGACCGAAGGAATAACGTATCGCGTTTCACTTTCCCCCTTTGTTTCTCGCGCGCCCGCTCGTGTCTCGTTTTTCTTCCCGCCGTCACGTCGTTCCTCCGAGCGTAGTTATCCGAGGCGCTGATTTGATGCACGTTTCAGATACGAGCATCAACCAACCGGATTTGCAGATAACGAGCTGCTAATACCGTGCTCGAGAGACTTATGAGGGAGCGTATTGAAATTTTTGTTTCCGTGCGTTTTTTAACACTCGCGGATATTCCCATATTCTCTACCGACGCGCCTAAAAATCGCGCCTTATACGAGCTCTATGAACCCGACGCGAAATAAATTTGCAGAAATAAGACGGTCATTTTTATTAAATTCGCCTGCTCTCGCGTCTTACATATTAAGAGATAAATATTAACGTAACTCTTTAATTATATAAAAAGTGCAAGAAATATGATGGAACTGCATAAACCTTCTCTCTTTAGCAGCAATATATACAACAAACATTTCGATCCTGTAGTTTATTGCAACTTTGTACAAGCATTCGTGCGGTAAGTTATTCAGATAACGGAAGTCTACCAACGAAAAATAAATACACGATGAATTTCAGTCCCGGGGCTAACGGAGCAAACACCATTAAAATTTCCGAATATCACGCACAGAGGAAGGGCAACGAACGCGACCTAATATGGGCCAAAGGACGGCCAGCTTCACGTTAGATACATTTCGGCCATTATTTTGCAGATTTAGTAGGCATACAAGGGACGGCCTGCGCTGATAATGCTGCTTCAACTCTCGTCCGACTATTCGTCTGTGGGAGAATTTGCTAGGGACGCGACTTTTCCAGATATCGTCGCAAATTAATCTCCCCAACCTTCATTTGTACGATCCATTTCCAGCATTCCTCGCTTAAGTTTAAAGTCATTTACATGCTAAATGTACCAGTGAAATTTAGTTCAAGTAGGCAATGAGACAATGTAACCATCTTTTTAATTTCTTACGATATACTATATGTACGATATACTTACATATATATATATATATATATGTATGTATTTATTTATAAAGTAATAAAAATTTACTAGTTGCAACAAATGTCTCCAAGAACTAGATAATAGTATTAAAAATAAACTGTGCAAAATATAATTTATATCCTTTACCCCGGAAATAATTTTTTATCTTTCTTTAATTACGTGAAGAATTTTTTTTTGCTACGAAATCAAGCGACGATATCATATTAATGTAGCCGATACCGAGACCTAATAAAAAGGATAGTACCTTCGCATAAAGGTAGAATTATGCAAAGATCTCCAGCGCATTTCCACAGATGAAGGGGTAGGTTAAGTGCAGCTGCATCATGGGCCAGACCTAGGATTAATATCGCAGACGTGGATAATAAGATGCGCGTTCGATTTTAAGTGGTGTGCCACGGATCAGGATCTGCACAATCGATCTGAATTGGCTATGTTTAAAATACGCGGTACTTTATATATCTTGGTTTCCAGAAATATATAGTTGATATAAAAATATGATTATGTATAATATCAAAGTCTTTTACGGATATTAATAATAATCTTGACTTATTTTCGTTGCAGTCGTCGATAATAACAAAGTTATCGATATTAATTCTGAAGCCATTTAACACTTGTTAATATTCTAAAATAAAAGAGCGCAAATTACATATATCTTAAAATGTTTGCCTGTATATAGAGATTATAATATTTATCAAAAGAACAATATAGAGCAAAATTGATTTTTGTAATGAAAAATTTACTAAAATTTATTATCTCCTATAATCCTCTCTTTCGATTGACATGAAATTAAATGATATTAATCATGTCGGTGGTGGAAGCTATTACGCGCTTAAATATGTTTTTATATAAGGCGTAATTGCAATGAAGCATCGGAGAAGATAAAGGAACGCCTGCGTCTGGTCATGGTCGATGGCTGAGCTTCAAAGACCCAGAGGTCTCTATGGGAGAAAGGATCGTCCGACCCGGTTAGTGGGGGAAATCAATGATGGACGGATTCCCGGATCGTTTCCCCGATGGTTCGATGGCATCAATAAGTTTACACATGTGGGACTGGCATTCAAATGAGAAGATATCATTAACGTGTTCATCAAAGATTTATTATTTCGCATAACATTGTCAGTCTGCAATTAACGCAACCGTGATTCTTGACATTTTGTCTTAGAAATAACAGCAATATATTATCCATTTTGCTGATATATATATATATATATATATATATATATATATATACACGCACAAGAGACGCACATTCCTCGCAATTTATTATGTAAATAGTATTATATAACACTCAAGAAATAATTTTTACAATTATGCAAAAAAAAAACTTTTTGGATAGAGTTTGTGTGTGTTGTCTTATATTATCATTATATTATCATATTATTTTCTATTATATTATCATATTGCCGTTACTTATATTATCATTATTACCATCAAGATCTCTTTTACATTTAATTTTATTTCCAAACTCTAAACAACAATCTATATATCATATTTACTCGATAATGCGTACAACACTCCACGTTTACTATATCGAAATTATTTAATCTTCTCCAAGCTATAAATCTGCTAATCACGCATTATATTATTTGTTATAATGCATTATATTATTTGTATTATCTTCTTACAATGTAATTAGGAAACATTGTCCGAAAAAATATCGCCAGAGAGAGTAGGCAGATGGTCACTGATGGCGCTCTTGACCCATAAACCATGGAAACAAGTTTTTATGGTTCTCGTGTACATGGGATAGAAATAGGAACAACTCAAAGATTGTCTGTGATTCGACTGTGAGTTAAAAATTTTTTTCTCTCTGCAAAACATGCTCAAAATTAATAATAGAAGATATTTTATATCCACGATGATTAGTTTAATCTTCTATTTTATAATAAAAGAGCAACGTGGAGGATATAAAATAATATGTAAAGATTAACTTAACACAGCTAAGAAGAACAAGTCTCTCTCTCTCTCTCTCTTTCTCTTTCAAAAGAGGACACTGTTGCTTTTCTTCTAACCTTGAAGATGCTTCACAATGATATGACTCTAATAATTTGTCTCGCCGAAAGAGCAAAAAAGATATAATAGGGATCGTGACCCGATGTAATACGATAATACTACGTTCAATACAAAGCTTATACATATTTCGCTTAACTTACAGAATAACGTGCTTCAAAGAAGCACGTAATAAAGTATAAATTTAGATTTTCTATTTTAATATTAAACTTCAACTTAATATAAAACTTCAATATTTTGTAGAAAAAAGATTTAAAATATATGTTCCGAAATCGGAGCAGTGCAGTCTGGTTTCGGAAAATAAGCGAACCTCTATTTAAACGTACGTTTGGACATCGATTATTAAATT
The DNA here is from genome assembly GCA_963971435.1 of Lasius platythorax. Classification (NCBI taxonomy): domain Eukaryota; kingdom Metazoa; phylum Arthropoda; class Insecta; order Hymenoptera; family Formicidae; genus Lasius; species Lasius platythorax. The sequence continues at coordinate 1,269,827 of OZ020542.1, read as the reverse complement.
ATGAAATAAGACTGACGGGAGAGATACAATTTTTTTTTCGTTATGTTAGATACTTTAGATGTGAATCAAACGGTACATCGTATAAAAGTCCGGACGCACGAATATCAAAACACGCGTATTTTCGCACCCGAATTTCATCGTGGCCCCCCACCTCCCCCCACCCCCACACAGCTACCACATTTCATTCTTCCCAGAAAACATGCCGACACACAACACGCTCGTACGATACTTTGCTCGACATAGTTCGAGCTTCGACCGGGTGTGTGCGACTGAACGTCCGCGGGTTACTTCCCCAAACTGGTAAAGGAGAAAATAAAAGACCGCTCTATTAGCATACGATTGGCACCGTCCATCTTAATTCCCGTCCCTCTTCCACCACCACGTGCCCCTTTTGTGTTCTCCCCGTGTGTGTATATGTATCCACCAACAATGTTTATGCCCGTGTTCTTTGGTATGCCGGCTGTAAAGCGCGCACGCGCCTTCGTCCACTGTGAGTTACTGATTGCGAGAGAGAGCACCTCTCCCTTGAATATATTCTCTTTGCTACGTATGTACGTGTGTGCGTACACGTGGATACGGCATCGCTTTCTCATAAAGTGATGATCGTACCTTCCATCGTTCTAGTCTTTCATTACGCCAAGTTTATAGGTGAAACAAATGTCGTTTCATGTTCATGACAGTTATTATACATTACAGAAAGCGAAAAATTCATCTTTGCGTATAATTGGCTCTAGTAATCAAAGAAACAATACATTTTATCGCGCAATGTGTACTTTTAAAGTTAGTACTCTATAATAATAATTTTGTAAAAAAAAAGAAAAACGCACAATTTTTACTACTGTACGGAATGAAATATATAATTTTCGTGTAAACTAAGCACTTTAGGTAATAATTTATACATAAGATACATATCTGTTACGAGAGCTTTTGAAGGAAATACGAAACATTTTGCATCATCGACATTAACAAACTCGCATTATTAGTACGATCATTTATCGAGGCCATCTTGAACAACATTTTTTTTCCGTGAAATAACATATTATTATCGTTAGTGTTATTACTATAATGATCGTCATTATTGTCATCAGGAGTGTTGCTTGGACATTCTCATATTATGAGGATCACACAGTTTGCTCCTCGTGATACAAGATTCTGTAGGATAAAGGCCCGGAGAGCCGAGAGTCCACAAGGCCTCAAGCTCATCATTATTCAATAATCTCACGGAATACTATTTTTCACTTTACTATAAATCCAGATATTTCAACAGATTTTTAACGCATACGTTTCTTACTTCCTCACAGGATACGTTAGTAATGTAATAAATAATAAAGTAGTATACGAGAGAGAGAGAATATATACATATAAAAGAAAATTTATAGCTTGTAAATAATCTAAACAAAGAACGCTGGCAAACATTAAAAGTTGTAATTCTATAACAATTTTCTCTCTCTCTCTCTCTCTCTCTCTCTCTCTCTCTCTCTCTCTCTCTCTCTCTCTCTCTCTCTCTCTCTCTCTCTCTCTCTCTCTCTCTGTCCAATAGGAGATAATTACCCAAAGTCTATGCAAACATAAGACTTTATACTCCAAACCAAGACATAAATATGAGAATGAATGAAATTGCGGCAATTTGTAATAATGGAGTTTTAAAGAACACTTAATTATGCATATACATCGATTCTATCAATTAGTTTAAGTACAATGCTAACTTTACGAGCGAAAAGTTATGGATATATAAGTGGATTGCGCGCCGAAGAATATTTTTCTCTCGAACCTCTCTTAGTTAGTAAGGGCGAAGAGAAGAGCCACTGTGTTGGCGGTTTGCCCTCTCTCTTCCGTTATGCATTTCTTATTACCTACATCCCTCATCCTCCCATTTCTTGTAGCAATTTCCGCAACCTTGCGCGAACGCAATATATTAAGATACTTATCAGTAGCCATTAATTTATAATGCCTTTAATTTAGATTATAATGATAATATCACTCTCCGCGCGGCACACAAGATTCACTAGACATATTTAGAATAAAATATGCCTACGGGATAAGTTCGATAAGTTCCCGCATATTGGAAAGACTTGCTCGAGACCGCATCATTATCCCCGGGGACAAATAATGACCTGTTAGACGCACGAAGAGAACGATGACTATTTCTCTCTAGCCACGATGAAGAAGAGTCACTGTCGGCAGTCTGTCGTTTCTTCCGCTCGCACCACGCACGCTCTTTATTACCCCGGTCTCTCTCTCTCTCTACTGCCTCTTCTAGCGCAGTTTCCCGCGATTCTGTGCGAGAGTCCGAGGAGGGGTTTTGGGGAGGGGTTATCATATTATGTCGAGTCACGAACTCGTTATAACACGGCAAGACAGATCGGCGCTATAAAACCACTCAGTTTTGGTTTAACCAAAGGGTGTACACGGCATAACTGGTTTACATTCCGCCACCTCTCTCTCTCTCTCTCTTTCTTTCTTTCTCTCTGCACATTGTGTTTTCCGTAGCACCCAAGATTCGATTCTCTCATACAGATACGCGCGGTAGGTAGGTAGGTAGGTAGAGAGAAGCTTGGCGCGCGGCGCAGAGAAAACGAAATAAAAAAATGGCCACGGATGGGAGAGGGAAGCACGGGGGTTGGAAGGAAGAAGAACCGAGATGCGCGAAAACACAATATAAAAGAGAAGGATTGGCTGTGTGCCGCGAGAAAAAGAAAATATGGAATTGACGGATATAAAAACAAAACGGAGAAGATAATGAGTGTGGGGAAGTGTACAGGATAGAGGATGGGCGTAGGGACAGAGCAGAAGACCGGAGTAAAAACACGAAGAGGATAGAGGAAAGCCTATGGTAGCGTACTTTGTAACTAAAAAGGAGGATGCGAAATACGAAGGCGTAATGGAGAAAGAGGAAGATGGCACCCCAAGGGAATTAGGAACTAGATAGAGACACAAAACGAATAATAATAATAACGCGGGGAGGAGCGGAGGGAGAGAGGAGGAAAAATGTACACGTAGAGAGGAACATTGAAGGAACAAAACAGCGGCTTTAATTTTTAAACTGTCCGAGACATATTTCACAAAAGGGAGATTTGCGCGGAGAGAGAGAGAGAGAGAGAGAGAGGGGGGGGGGGGAGGGAGGGAGGGAGAGAGAGCAAGAACCACATCAGGAGAGAATCCGCGCCCCAACTCATTCCCTACCGAAACCAGCATTTTGGTTTCACGCAAATTTCAAGTTCCGCCGGTAAATTGGCGTTTAGCTCTGTGTTCAGAGCTCTTTCTCCGCGAGAAGATTTTGGATCGACGGACCTGATATTTCGTCCGAGGTAGGAACCAGTTCGTGACCTTGTTATTATCACAAGTCCGTTGCAAAGTCATCACTCGTCGATCGAAGCACTCGGTTGGATCTCCGAGAGATATGCGTGTCATGGAACGTCCGCATATCGGGGCGCGTGTACACGCCGGACGATCGGGAGAGAGAGAGAAAACGTGAGAGATGTAATTTTAGTTTACGGCGAGTAAGTAATGAGCGATCGACAGTCTGAATACCAATTTCGATGCATGATGATGCGGCGGCATAGGGCCACACGGTATCCGCATATTATATGCATACATGTTACATCTCGTTGTACGGACGCGTCGATACGGGAAATTACAGGATATGCCGAGGGAGTGGGGGAGGGGAGGGAGAAAGAGAGCTTCCGCGTCATACTTAGATTAGACTCGCCGTGCATCGACACGGGAAATGGGTCGCAAAACGAAACTTGTTTACAAATAAGCACACGTATCGTACACATATGTTTTACTTGCTATCGGACACAAGTGACATTTGAAAAGAGGTACCGTCGAAACTATCATACATTAATCCGTCGGCGCGTCTAAGCATCGTAAGAGCGAGACATGGTAATATCCGACGAATATGCTCTACTTTAAGAATGAATTTTTCGAACGCGTTAAACAGAGAGAGAGAAAGAGAGAAAGAGAGAGTAGCGGTGAAACATATACGATGGCGTCTACGCTCGAGTTAACGGTGGCAAGGGATAAAAATTCGAGGTGCGGCGGCACGTTGCAACCCCGAGGTGGGTGCGATTTTATCGTGCGCGCGCGTCGTTTTTAATTTTTATCAAACGGAGATAAGGGCGAAAAGAGAAAATTGCTACTTGGAAGATACATCGGCGGGGCCGAGGTAAGGATACCTCTACCGGGGCACTGATTATGCCGCGCACAGGTTTCGCGTGTGGTAGAAGCGCTGAAAGAGGTGTTTCCGAGCCGCGGACCACCCCCTCTACCCCCTGTACCCCTCCACCCCTCCACCCAAGTTACGTAAGGCACGATTCGCGGGCGACGCTCGCGGGCTCTGCGAGAGGAGAGAGAATTCGTGGCCGAACACAAAAAAGCTGATGAACGGATATACCGAGATTATCACCGGGGCCCCGCCGCGCCCCCCCCCTCCCCCCCGCGCAACTCCCCGGCTCCGATTTGAATCGCATTTGCGGAACTCGTTTTTTTTTTTGCCGGCTCGCACACTTCTCTCCACTGAGTTTGCGCGTGTGCTGACTGGCGGCCGCGCGATTCTAACTGCACTCGTGCATGCTGCACCGTGTGTGCTGCGCCGTAAATCTTCGTAGGCGGAGCGCAATGTATCCGCGTCGATACTTGTCCGAGATCATGTGCGGCTTGGTTCCAATCAACCTCGCTCACGTGACAGATACTCGCGTGTAACATACATCATTCTCTTTTTGGTCTCGATTGATTAATAATTTGGTAAACAAACCTCCCCCCCCCCTCCTCCTCCCTGAAACCGCATTATTTTTGAGCGTTCAGATGGATGATAAAAAAAAGAGATGCAATAACGTAAGAGATGGAGTAATTTGCGAAGTGAAACTTCACAATTTCTTCACGAGGCGCACTCTGTGGGGGAAACGTAATATAATTTCACTTCTTCGGATAGAAACTTCAGTCGTTATTATGGCTCTCTTAATGTATATTCTCGACTACTATCTTGTCACCACATAAACGCACAGATGTAATCTAAGCGGTGGACACAATCCGCTGGAAGATAGATTGAATTAACGAATACAGACACATATATACACACACACACAATTCTCTGTAAGAAACGGGCGATCGATGAGCCATCGACGGCGGATTGAGTTGAACTGGCGGGATCGTAGATAGGTCGGATTCGGATGGAGATCTGAGGTAGGTCTCTAAAGGTAACTGTTACGTTCATTGTCGTCGACTCCGGCCACTCATTTTATGACTTTTTCCGTAAAAAAAAACCTAACGGTTTCTTCCTGCCCGCCGTTATAGAAAGGCACCATTTATTTGTCAGGGAAGCAGTGTGGATGTGTGTGTACTTTGGTAGTATTAGTGGCATTTCGTGCCCGCGCCCTTCTCCTCGTGTCGTGTAAAATGACAGTATTGGAGGACGAACGTGCCGACGTGCCCGTCCCGCCAGTTTTATATTGCTGACCAAGGTATAAATTACACTGTGATATCCGAAATCTTACGTAAAGTTCTCTCTAGCAATTTATGTATTTACTGTGCAGCAAAAGGAATTTTAGTCCTTAGGCCTAAAATGTAGCCAAATACGAAGAAAACAAAATCTCTCGCATATATCTTTGTTATACAGGATGATTTATAACGAGTGTAAAAAACTTTGACAGCTTGTCCGAGAGGTCGTTTTAAATAAAAAATGTTACATGGATGTTATAAGTCCTCTTTTAATTAGTTGTAGAATTACAAGAGATCGAAGTTTTATTAATGAGATAATAAATAGTAGATTTAATATCTAGTTACAATTCAAAAAACAAAATATTCTATTTATAAATTAACAATTATTATTGAAAAATAACAATCTAGTGTATGAGTTATAACAAGTGCTCAAAATGTGCTCCTTGAGCTGGAATGCAAGCTTGACACTTGCGAAAATAATAATTTAAATAGGACCTGTTCATATAACATTTTTTACTTAAAATGACCTCTCGAACAAGCTGTCAAAGTTTATTACACTCGTTGTAGATCACCTGTATATATAATCTATATATTATATTCTTTATTATATATTCCATATTTATATATTTTATTATTTATACACCTATACGAAATATTTGACATATTCTAATATTTGTACATCAATACATTTATTTCTAATTAATATCACATGTCTATCGTTAATTAATTTAATTACAAATTAGTTAAAGATACGTTTCTTGTATAATTTTTTACTTAATAAGCAATATAAAAATATTTAAATTTATCGATTATTTTTATTAAAAAGCACCCCTGAGATTCTTGTTGCGTGTCGGAATGAAGTCCGAAAATAGTTTTAAAAACACGATTGCTCCAGTATAGAATGTACTGTAATTTATAACGTGCAAGACTCGGATGCAAGACCACTTTTAACCGGCTTATAAATCAAACAAACAACTTGGCGCATTCCTAGAGAAAACCTGCTTCGTGAAGTAAAAATATTGTCGCGCGTGGTTGCTACATCAGCGTCTCTAATGAACAGTTCATAAACCACGCGGGCACCTATTGTATCATCGATATAATGTCTGTACGGTTTAATTCTCATCGAGACGAGATTACGGAAGACCTTACAAATCGATCTCCGCGTTATTTTCCTGAAGAGTGTGTGAGAGAGGTAGCCTCATGAACAATTGTTACAAAACACACGGAGATACGCATCGTCTATGTATCGTTAGCGTTTCGCGTAACAGTAAAAATAATCTTGGGAATGAATCACGCGTGCAATTTACTGCGACAAAAATAATCTCGCTGCTCATTATATCGTAAAAGGTATCTCGCCGAAGTAGATATCACGTTGAAGACAGGACAAAGGACAGAAACAACGAGATGCAAAAAACGCGAAGGCGTGCAAAGGGCAGGAGACAGTGTGCGGTAGCCGTAAATTATCGGAGCTAATGGCGCACAACAAATGTTTGTCCGTACTTAAGCTCGTAATGTTGGTTCACGCGCCAGCCTAATATCGTTCGTAGCGTTTAATAAATATGTCGCGATGGCAATACGTCATAACTTTTGCATATGTGTGCGCGCGTGAGCGGGCACATATGCATGACAGTCGAGCAACGTGACGTCGTTGAGTTACATAATGCTCAACTCGAACGCTTAATCGCTACACAATGTTACCGACTAGCTGTATCTCTCTCTCTTTCTCTCTCTCTCTCTCTGTCTCTCTTTCTCTTTAACACGCTCTCTACGCATACTGATAAAATAGGCGCACGTGACGAATACGTAATTTCACTACAAACGCTCCGTGCATCGTACATTTTCATTAGCACAAAAAGCACTTTCAGATTAGAATCTCGGTACGTTTTGCAGATTGCTCATTCATCGTTTCATTGATGTGATTGAGTCGACTATAAAGGTTTTCTCTTACCGATCAGCTGATTCAATTTCTACTACTACGTCACTATTTTTTTTTTTTTTTTTTACAAAAAAGTCAACGTATCATTAAATTTACTTATTTATTTAAATAGTTTAAAAATTGTTTCATATTACAGACATACAATATCTCTATAGATTGAATCGGAACTTAGTTTAGGCATTTACCGCACAGCTAGTAAAGGTCGAACACAAATGGTAGGAACGTCAGGCATAATTTATCTGTCTACAACTTCCCAACCTTTCAAAAGACGTTGCTACGCGAAAACTTCTTAATTTTAAAGTCCCTTTGCTTCTTTCTGTCCTACTCGATATAAATGTACGTCTTCAGCTTGAATTCTCGGCACACGATTCTCAAGCAAAATATATTGGAAAAGATTAAATAATCAGACATGTCTCTTGTTTTAATACAGCTAAAAATAAATTATGAAACTTTTGTGTAATAAATTTAATAATTGTTCATTACATAATAGCAAATTAAAGAGAATGGATAATATCCAACAATGATCATCGGAACTCTTGTAAGAATACCGTCAAAGATTATAAAATTCAACAATTTTCATATATTTCTCGATGAAAACTAATTGTCGCAATAAATATAATATATGTCAATTATGCAATATTTTATATAATGTTCTTCGAATAAATATAAAACTTAATATAATGTTCTTATAAATAATACTGTTATGTATATACATATAATAATAATAATTTATAATATTATAAGAAAAGTAGCACACATAATAATAGCATAAAAATAAAAACAAACATGATTTCGATGTTAATTTTCCTATTATGTAGGTACGTCTATCTAATCTTTCAACTTTTGAATCGTGTCGGTAAGATTGTTGAAGACTGACAATGTTCTCTCAATAATGGAGTAGTAAGGGTATTGTGGTCAGGTCGGGTAGCCACAGAGTGGCAGGTGCTGTCCGTAATGGCCGCCCATCGACGCGGACGAGAAGAACGGTGGGCAAGGTTTGTCGGTGCAAAAAGTGCTGTATAAGAGTTATGTGAACGCGGAAGATTATTGGCAGTATCAACGGACCCGATTATATCGTTGTGTATTAATTGAATATTGACGCGCCGAGGTCTGCTTCGCAGATGGCGTTTGTACGTGAGACGAAAGAAGAATAAGAAACAGGCACGGAGAATATTGCTTCGGAAATATTTTTTGTGCTGTTGTTAGCGCGACGACTCGATTACAACGAGTAGCCTTGCAAGTCGGATGACACCGTCAATATTTCTTCGCTGCTTCGTATCGCGACAATAATATAAAGTTATATTAATTAGAAAAAATTGTGTTTTCTTTTTACATAAAGTGTTTAAAAATCTTCCCTAACATTTTTATAAAACAGTTCAAGTGTATTTTGCTGGGAGAATAACAAACCTTTTTTTTTAAAAAATGACGTAAATTGTTAAAATTTTCATCAAGAAAGCCAAAATAAAATTCATCATGATGTTCTTATTTTATTCCAGTATCCACTTGGATAAGTGATATATATATATATTTTTTTTAGTAATATCTATATAAGCGACAATCATGAAAGAAGAATCATGAAAAACATGTGCATAAGAAGGTTTTTCGATTCAATTATTTTAGCATAATCCATCTTTCCCTGCGGCCACAACTAGACATGGCCTTTGTGTCTGGCGGTATAGTCGTTCCGATCGCCGAGCAACTAAACACATTCTTCATACCTACGAAGAGCACGGCCGGTCCAAAGTATGTATTATCTTAGCTTGGAGCACAATATATGTATATAAACAACTCTAGCCTATATATATGTACATATATACGTATCTACCTCGTCAATGCCAGATTTCCGGTGTATGCTAATCGTTAAATATCCGAAACCATTTCGATAACAAATATTTTTAATTTCACCTTAATCTTTGAAAAAAGAAATTTTGATAAAGACGTGAGAAACACGTAGATAAGTGTGCTTAAAAAATATCTTGAAGAATTTTTGCCATACGTCAAATCCCTGAATAAACGTGAGATTTAGTGAATATAATTAAAATTGTACAATTGAAGCGCTGTTTGACAACTGTTCTCGTCAAGAAAAAAGCGCGTACATATTTTTTAACCAACGTTAGAGAAACCTGACCTGACCCTTAATTAATTGATCGAAACGCGAACGCGCTGACGAGGACAGTACGCATACATTCGCGACCGCAAACGATAACTTCTACGGTATAAAATTTGCAAAACGAGACGAGAGATAGCATACGGGCTGTTGTTGGCTGTATATAAAGTCGGGGTTAGCTCACGAATCGTACATGCGAACAGCTCGTTCATCAAATTGAGAACCCTGGTAGAGGCAACCGCTGGCGACGCGACGTACCGATCAGTACCTCAACGCCTCGGCGCGCGTTACGCTTATGCTCACGCATAACCACCTGCTTCTTTTTTCCTCATTATAATTCCTAGACGCGAGGAATCATACGTAACTCCTTACGAAGGTTACGGCTAATGGGATGCGTCTCGGCAGACGGCGTTTAGATAAAATTGCAATGAATTAGATAAAACAGTAAAATTAAACCGCATGTATCGAAGAAAACAAAAATAGAGGCTGATTATTCATCTTTGCGATGAGGAATTTACACATTAGTTTTGCTCGAATATTTGCCTGATATCTGTTGAAGTAATGTCGGATCTTCCGACATTGAGAATCGATCAAACAATTTCGGTAATTCACAGTTTCAACTGTGTACGCACTATCTATCTAGAGTTAAAACTGGCATATTTTTACATCGAACACTGTTCAACCTATATTCGATCGCACGGTTTATTCGAATATTTTATAATTATTTTATTACTTAGAAAAAGAGCAAAAGCTGAATAATAATAAGCGAAATCTACATAATAATAACAAGAATAATAATAACAAGCTTACTGAAAGTCCTTCGAGAAGCACCATGCGGGTTAAAATTACTAGTTATGAGAGGAAGAAGCGAGACGTGGGACAAGACGCGAGCGATACGATCGATCAAAGATTATACCTTAAGTCGGCCGCTACGTATAGAGCGAATAGCGTGATTGGTCGCAGGGCGATGCTTAAATTAAAATGCGAAAGGTACGCGAGAGATGTACATATCGTGTACTTGTATACACACGTCTTGACTGATGGCGCCGAGGTTGTACTTTAAAATTAGTCTACCCCGATGAGTACAACATTAATTTCTCGATCGGTCGACCCGCGATGATATTACATTGCAATAATCATGAAAATTATTGCGTTCTCGCTAATCGCTCGTGATGCTGATGTTTTTGCTTTATATTTTTACGCGTCCGCTTAATCATACATAATTGTTTAACACTACCAGCGGTTTGGTGAAGAAAAATGGAAAAATTGAACAAGGAGAAACAAAAAAATCGAAGAATTATGCACGATTGAATATTATAATAAGTCCAACGATTGTGGCAATAATTGCAGTCCAGCAAAATAAATACGTTTCCTCCATCTACGTAAAACAATGATGCGAATATTCTTGATAAAATCAATTAATGATTGCAAAGAAAAGATACACATCCGTACAAACTTTATTTACTATTATTTGGAACTTATACTTAAATCTTTTACTCGTATTTCGTTAATTAATTAATTCCCAAATTTCCAGTGATAAGAATTGCAGATAAGATATATATTCAGCATAAGGAAAAATGCATAGGTATAAAATACATAATGAGTTGAAAAATAATGACTATAAAATAAATATATCTAACGAATCGTTTGTTTTCGACTTTTATATTTTGACACATTTGCATGTTCCAGACATTCATTACTAAATATGAGATGTACGACGATGATATGTTACAAAAAGATTTTTGCAATGAAAACGCCTCGAGGCTCACTTGCATTTCATTTCTACCTGCTTTCCCCTGCCATCGAAGAATGCACATTGCAACTAAAGAGCGCGCATTTTTAAGAAGACCCCAATGTTTTTCGGTTGAACAGTATCGAAGGAGAGCGGCGGGCGTGGAGAAGGGAAAAAAGGGCGTAGTAAGTCATACGGAGAGGCTCGTACGTCATACTTCATCCGGGCCAACGGAGCAACACACACGGAAAGGGCTCTCCCCATATTCGAAGAACGCATTCACTTGGGCTCTTTAGGTCGCGACGCTCGATAGTGTGAGTGCCTATATGTTACGTGTGCCTGAATATTTCGTACACCTCTATACACATGGAGGAGAGATCCCGAACCACTTGATCACCGGTGTGCAACATGCACGCCTATACTCGACGCGTATCCGTCACATAATCCTTTAATAGAGTACGCAAAAATTGATTTTAAAATACATGTTGGTACGCAAAGGCGAGTTTGTATGGATGAACGCCCTTTTTCTATATCGTATTCTCTCCATCATATACATATGTATGTCGTGATTTCCTTTTACATTTTTAATCGCACAGAAGAATAAAAGCAAATCATTTCAATAAAATGTTTCGCGCGATGACAGTGAACTTATAATATCTACCAAATATATTTATAAAAATAAATTATTTATTTATTTTTATAGTCGTTTAAATATATTTATTTCGTAAATATAATGATGTATTAATAGATTGCGTAAGGAAAAACTTTCTGAATTTATGTAAGACAATACTACGATATGTTTCTGTTCTGCGAAAGGGGAATCCTTACAACAGACGCACACGAAGATCGGAGCTGATCTTCGTCGATGCGGGAGTAGAGCGCTGCATTACCGGCAAGCCTCGTAAACGGCCATAGCGGCAAGCGTGGAGGTTCACGAGAAGGAGGGATAAACGAGTCGAGCCACGATTTCGTTGTCGTAAACGTCAAAGTTACGGTTACAGCGTTGTTCCTAGCTGCTTTATATTGAACGAGGTTGCTCCCCGAGGTACGTAACACCTACTCGCAGCCGTCGTATTGTAGAAAGTAGCGCTACTACTCCTTTCCAACTCCGGGAGCGACGCAACGCGAGCACCACGTGGCTTTTACGCGGGAATCCGGTGAAGGAATTCAAGGTTCGTTGAGTACCTCTTTGGCCGTATCGCGCGCACAATTGGATAAAGTACTCGAGTGATATCAATTTTCTTTTTGATTCTCACTATCACGGATTTATTACGCTAAAATAAATTGATTAATTATTGTTTTATATTCCTATTTTTTTCTAACGAAGATCATTATACTATTCGTCGGATATAATCGTAAAATTAGATTATTTTTCTTTAGATAACGTTTCTTTAAGCGCATCGGAAATAGAGGATGCAAATTTGAGAAACGGAAGCCACAGAGCTATCGTTAACAGGATGTCCATCGGACATATTTATCTTGATTAATACTCCTGTATCAGGTTATCGCGCGACCCTTAATGTGGCTTTAAAAAGGACCATTTTTCAGATCTGTACCGTAAAAGAGGTTCTCTCTCAATGGGCTTGAATGAAGAGATGCCTAAATAGCACCCCAGCCTCTATCGTCGCGCCCTCTAATTACCCTGTAGACGCAGTCAACCCCTCAATGAGGAGTGATAAATATTGTTCGCGTTTGGGTGTATCCTGAGAAAGTGATCCAGCTCTATAAAGGAAGATATATTTCTCATTGGATATTGGTAAGTTTTGCAGACTAATTTACTCATAGAAAAATATGTTGTTCTCAACTTATAATTTTCCTATAAATTTTTCATCTCTTGTATTGTGCGTAAGCAAGTTTTCTCATTATACAATGCATATAATATTAGATAATATATCTTTCTTAAATAATAGATAATGAGAGAATACACACACAAATTTTATCATATATAAACTAATGGCAAATATAAAAAATAATAAAACGAAATATTTATTTATAGCTGATTCACAGAGTTTCTTCTAATAGCCATTAATAATAATGTATATAATAAAAACTATTTATAAATATTTGTTAGTGCAGTAAAATTAATTTGTACATATTATACAAGGTATTTAAAAAAAATTAATTTAAAGTAATAGATGCAACTAATAATATATGCGCTTAAAGTATCAAAAGATAAAAGTAGATAAATAGAAGTGCAGACAGTTCATAAGAAATTAATTTCTTATTGTGACAGGAAACGATAGCTTCCTAAATAACTTTTATATAATTTACGAAACATATGTATTTATAAAACCAGCATAACGCAACAATGTATACGGAAATTATATTTTTGATAAAAAACAACTTGTTGCAAGTGTAGTAAAGGTGTTTCCTTTAATATCAGATAAGATAGAGACACGGGCGCCATGCTTATATATCGCTTTCACATTTATATAAATTAAACATCGCTCGCGCAATCGTTTACAACACACTTGCGATATACACAGATACAATTAAAAGTGCGATAAATTAAGCGACAGATGCAGTATTTCATACTGGCATGCATTCTAGGTATATAATTACCATTGCCAAGAAGAGAGAGAGAAAGAGAGAGAGAAAGAGAGAGAGAGAGCGAGAGAGAGAGAGAAACAGAGAAAGAGAGAGAGAGAGAGAATATTTGAAGAAGGAACATAGAGAACAATGAGCACAAATGCTTATACATCAATTTTTAGCATTTTGCAATGGCTGTAAGCGATAAGACTTATGGTCTATTATTATTGTGTCATATAGTATAATTTATATCAATTTTTAATTTTAATACAGTTACATTCCATATCGTGTATTTGAGAGATATTTTAAAAATGTTAATTAGAGACAATAATAAAATGTACATATACATATAACGAAAGTGTTGATGTTAGAAATCTCCCATATTCTTGTGTGTGTACATCTTCTAATCTGATTACTTGAAATATACGATATCACGAAAGTCATAGTAAATTTTCTGTAATCGATGTTATAAAAACAACTCGTATTGTATGATAAATGATTGATGTAATTAGCGATAAATATTGACATAAATATTGATGATTCTATATTTAACCTTAATCTATGATGAAATAATTGATCCATAATTGCTGTATCGATAAATTTTCTTACGCGTTCGATTGTACCAACAATACTGAAAAGAACTTGCTAGAAAGTGTGAAATGAGTCAATGACTTTCAATTCGCGAATGCATAGAACCTGTTATACGAGTATGCGGCCGATCAATTGCTTTTTCTCATTCCTGCGATTCCTTCTACGAACTCTGCATTCCATGTATCATCGAGGCAATTTGCAACCCATAATCAATGATCCAAAACACCTAATTGGTTCAAAGATAAATGTGATCGGGAATTGTTTCTTTAAATTTAAATAGGTGACACGAGATATACATACATACACACATACACACATAGAGACTCACAATTCGCACATTGTTAATTTACAAAATAAGAGGTAATAACGATATAAAGTTGACAATATAAAATGTGTATGTGTAAGTAATTAATTATATTAAAAATTATATTTTTTATAATAAATAATTTGCATTGCATATAGAATTATAGAACTCATTGAATAATATCTAAAAAATGGCTCTTAAAATAATTTCTTCCTTTACACGCATAAAATCTCTTGTATAATCGAAAATGAAGAAAAAAAATGCCTGACCCTTAATCCGGACCGAAGAACGCGGGAAGGAAATTCCTGCCGACAAAAATGAAGCGGCTTGGAGCAAAGAAAAAGGAAAGAGATAGTAATATAAAAAGAACTACTAGCTAGGGATCTAGGATCTCAGCTGAGCTGTGGTAAAGAAAGCACTCTGACCGAAAGTGCGATAGAACTCACGAGGCCTTGATTATATATCTACCAACGGCAAAGCAGAAGGTTATTCGGGAGTGTCTCTCCCTCTCTCTTTCTCTCTCTCTCTCTCTCTCTCGTAATGAAAAGGACAAAGACATCGCTAGAAACAGCTGACTACCGGAATTCGGGGTTCCGGTGGGGTGAGTACAGTGGGGAAGGCACTTGAACCCCCAATTGGACGAGGACTTCCCCATTATACCCAGCGTACCCAACGATTTTACACGCACTTGACTCCATTCTACCTATCTACCAGACATAATTTTGCCAAGGTACACGGCCGATTTTCCACGACATAGCGCGCGCGCGTTGACATTGCATACGCGAAAATGAAAAACTCATAAAACTTACGTTTCGTACGAAAAGGGTAAGACTAGCAATTTAAAAGCAATCATATATATAGAATGTGACGGTAACGATCGTACAATTGCGAACGGGGAGCGGTTTCTCATGGAAAAATAAATCGAAAATGTGGAATAAAATTTTTTTTATACGATTTCGTTTCCGAGAACATCGTTAAAAATGTTTTTTCGATTGCTATATTTAACTATAGAATCGATTTTCTCGGAAACAGAACTTCACGTGAAAAAATTTCATTCTACGCTTTCGATTTATTTTTGCAAGATGAATTACCACATTTATGGTTACATCATCTTGTCTTGTATATAAATATACATATATTTATTTTATTATTATATTATCATTACGTATGCGATAATATTATTATATATGATAATAATTTATACACTCGGCAATTTATACTTAGAAAAATCGTTCGTTTAAAAGTGAATGTCAGTTACAATTCATAAATTTCGAATTCATAAATTTCGAAATACATATGTTAATTATATTAATAACAATTCAACGTGGCGCTCTTATTTGTTATCAATCTTTTTGTCTATATATTTATTTTTATTACTATACATCTATTCGATCAAAAGACAATGGCAATGGAATGCTTTTAGTTTGTCAACGATTGTAAATCTGTGATCTCGGGTTTCACGATGGACATGTGTCGTATTTCAAAATGACGTACAAATAGACTTCGCGAAAAATTTCATCGCGTTCGAATGTAGTGGTGCCATGATAAGCTATATTCAACGAGCAGGACATATCTACACCTTCCGCTTTTTTTTTCTATACACGAAGGGACAATGAAATAACTCATGTTGTTTACGCGATAGAAAATTTTTCATCTGCTCGAATTTTTCATCCGTTCGCGACGCATACGAAACATTCTATTCTACAATCTCGTTCTACACAACTTCTAGGTAATTTGATCGCGTGGAAGCAATTTTAACAATTTAGTCCGGTATAACCAGACGGGCGAGCCTGATCCACCACGCCTTCCCGACCACGTGGCTCCCCACATTTCCCCTAACCATAGCGGCTCCTATATTTCATCGCGGCTGTTATGATAATAGTCGTATAAGAGAGCATTTATGAATGCAAACTCACCTGCTATAGCCATCCAGGGATAGAAGGTATGGTTGGCAGTAGGTTGCTGATGTAGTTGCGTGGCGACCGGTTGACTCGCGGACGAGTTTAAACTGCAGGTGTTCCAGGACGACGTGAGGGATCTTGACGAACTGTTGTTACCGGGACTCGATGCCGGATCACCACCTACGAGACCACCGTAGCTACTAACCCTTGTACTCTCCGGGGTACACGCGGAAGGACGTACGACCGAATTACTCTGGCTGTTCGCTCCCGAGGTCGCTGACTGCCAGTCCTTGACTGCTGCAGCTGCCATCACCGCGGCATAGCCATTTTGATGTGTTGACGTTTGATCTTGCTGTTTACAGTCTTTCGTCGCCGTTGTTGAATACGAGGACGTGGTGTGACCGGTCGCTTCGGGTGTCGTCGAATAAAGCTTGCAGGCCGTCGCAACGCTCGCGTCATACGGTGAATCTTGAGGTGGTCTCGTGTTGCTTCCACCGCCCGGGTGTATCCCTAACGAAGAGGATGCATGATGATGATGCTGCGCCGAGGCGTAATGCGACATACCTAATCCGAGTGGAAAGCTTCGATACGCCGCAGTAGCTGGATCATGATGTTGACTCGCCGCTCCTGTTTGATGATGGTGGCTTCCGTAGAAGCCACCTGCGGTCTGTTCAAAGTACGAGTTCATTATCCCGGGTATTTTGAATCACTTGCACTAAAACACCGGCACTCAAAAAAAGAGACAGCGGAAAAGTAAGTCAAGATTCGAGCGGGCTTACATGGAGACCGCGCGCGGCTAGTCGAATTTTCACTAGTCCGATTTGATAATCTCGTGTCACACCAATGTCTTCGTATCGTGAATAAAAGTTTCAAAACTCTGATCTTGTACCACGTTACCGAGCTACTACTAGATAAAATATAAATGTTTAAAGAAGCGATACGCTGTATTCGACGCGCGAGCGATGACAGGTGACAGCGTTGACAAGGGGGCAAATAAACGAGGGATATTTAATCGTTTTAAATGGCTATAAAAGTCATCGACAGGTATAGCCGGTTATATACCGAAAGAGTGTCAATGTCAGTAGGCCGTAGGAGTATAATTCAGAATGGCTTTCATGACAGCGGTGGGGACTTTTATGGTCTTGTTATGGTTATCGCTACGCGACGAACGAAGCATAAAACGGTGGTTTGAACTGTGGAAACTGGCGATGATCGTTAAGCCGTTACGATGTAATAAACTTAGGTAATAAGACGGGCTATAAAATTGCCTGTGGGTTTCTCTACCGCGTGCGCGCCGGACGACGGTTCGGTCAGCCGGCACGCGACAACCCACCCTCGCGGGGCGGCTCTCTCTTTTTCTTTCAAAATGTACAATTCGCGCGATCGGTCAGGTCAGGTCAAGGCCTGTCTTGAGTTCAAGCCGGTCAATCTGTCACGAGATGTCAAAGGGTGATGACTTCGCCAGTTCCGCACTGCACTAGCACTACTTGTCGTATTGCGACTTCGCTGATGACTGTGAGAGTCCGAGTCTAGAGTACGATGAGATTGTAACGAATCACGGTATGCCAGTGCGGTGGTCCACGGCACACTACCGCTTTTCTCGCGCCCCGTGTACCGCCACTCTGTACCGTCGTCCGTCTCTTGCTCGCTCGTTCACCTCGTCTCGTCTCTCTTCCTCCTAGTTGACTTCTCTCGCGTTCTCTCTCCCGAGCTTCCTTCTCCGTCCGGCCAACCGTCGTCCCTCCTCGCACTCTCTCGCTCTATCTTTCTCTCGCTCTGTCACGGTCGCTCCTACCCATTCGTGCGGTTATCGCTTCTCACTCGCGCGTACTCTTCCTCCGGAGTACTACGTCCTAACGGAGATCGCAGTGCTATCATTCCTCTTTGTCTCTCGCGTACCATCCCCCTCCTGGTGCGAGCTTTCTCGCTCTGTCTATCGTCGTTGTTGTCCCCCTCTTTCCACCCCCAATGTTTCCCCCCCACAATTGCTTTCTCACCCTCCGATTCTGTCTCGCTCCACCTCTCGACGATATTCATCCTCTCCCTTCCATTCGATCTATCCTCTCCCTCTTTCTCGCAATACGATTCCTCAGCGCCCCCTATCGAGCGTTCCAGTAACTCAACGACGTACCGCCAGATTAAATTCGTACTCGCTCGCCGTGCGCGTCACGTTTGAGGCGCGCGAGCAGATAAGACGGCGTGAAGAAAGGAAGAGGAAAGAAATCGCTGGTCGCGACGCGAAAGAAAGGGAAGAGATGAGATAGGAAATGAGAGAGGGATGAGAACGCGCGCAAAGAGACACAAACGGATAAGAAGGCGGGGAAGAGAGAGAGAGAGAGAGAGAAGAGGATAAAGAGGAAAGGAAAGAACGTTATGCGCAATTGTAACAGCTAAGAGCGAGACGAAGCGGAGCGAGCGCCGTCGCGATAGCGGACGAAGAGGGAGAACGCGCCGCTAAGGGAGGAGGTTATACTTAAGGACCAATCAGAATTGAATTCGTCACGAATACCGTTCCGCTACGGCACGAAAGTTCCCTACGCCGTGCGAAAGTAGTTCCAAGTCGGAATGACGCCCATGACCGGCTAGGCGCCGCCCTGCTCATCCCCACCACTACGCGGAGAGCGGGCTACAGCGGGCTACAGCGGGCTACACGCTGCCCGTCGTATCTCCCATGCGTAGAAAAGAGACGGAGAGAAACCGCGCGGCACGCGCGGTCACGCGATGCTTCTTGCCGTCTCTTTCTCTCCTCTCTGCTCGTTCGTGGGAATACGTGCACCGCCATCTTTGAGTCCCGTAGCGAACTAACCTCGCCAGATCCATTCAGACATTCAAACGACCAACATCAACGAGCTACCTTGTGATTATCGTTATTGCGGTAGCGACATCGTAAATTCGCTATGATGTAGGATATCATCTAATCGACAAGTCGTATATAGAGAGGGAAAACGAGTATATACGAGGACGAGGAGAGCGTTTACAAGACACCTTGAAACATATTTCAGAGATCGTATTATAGATGTAACCGGCTTTGATGCCGGGACTGCGAATATCTGACGTGAGCGTAAACGAATAGGAAATGTTATCGTGAACGTGCCTTTTACGAGACGCGCGTTTTACGATTCAATTAGACAACGGTCGCGCAATTAAAATGTCGTAAAATGAGGCTCCGCGAGGCAGTCGAGCAAGCAAAACTCTCCACGGCGCGCGGCACACGCTCTAGAGTATCGGGTGTGTTTATTGGGATGTAAATGTCGCTGGATTATCGTCCCCGCGGTTCGCACCTCGTAAATTATTTCGTAACGAGCCGAGTAATGCCCATCATAAGCTGCTCTCCAGGGCTGACCCTAGTTATTTGCTTACTCGTTCTTGCCACGCTCTCGCCATTATGAATGCTTAGGGTATTAGCCACCTGCTTTGCTGTCGCAAAAATACGAAGAGATAAAAGATATCTTGAATTTCTCTCCTGCTTATCAAATATTTAAATCGAATTTTAATCGATACGAGAGCAAAATACTGCTTGGAGTAATGCATAAGTGAAAAGATATCCACAATATGCTCGAACAATCTGCGAAAGATAAACGGCGCTTCATAAGTGGTCGGATATTTACGAAAAGTCAGTTATATGTGAAAGGTAATTACTATATACTATGTATTATTTTTCATAATTAAATAATGTATCTAATAAATATAAACAAATAAGCATATAGAAGAATGTGCACAACGCAGGAGTTGTGTATCCCTATTATATGTATAGATATATCTTCATATGTACGCATTATTGATCGCTGTGCTAAAGAGAATTTGTAAATCACATAAAAAAAGATTTATTAAGCTCCCCCTTAATTTGATAGCGCCGTTGATGAAGAGATCTGATGCAGTTTTCGCTTTTGCGAGAATCCGACAGGTGGCAACCCGTTTGCTTGAAAATCATGACGGCAATAAACTTCGGTTTTATGACCACTTGAACAGAATCGTAAAAGTCAGGGCCTTTAAGCTTATAGCGTATAGAAGGGCGCGTGTCGAATATGGTGGGGGCGTGAAGGAGGCCACCATGTGAATGGGGAAGGTGTAACAGGCCGTATAGGGAACCAAAAAATGGGCCTAAATACCATTTTTAAAACGATGCTCGCACAACAGCCGATTAAGGAAAGATACCCGTTTTGTGTCACGTTCCGTCATTAGAAAATCAAAAACTTTATGAATTTATCGAGAAAAGTCAGTTTGCTCATTATTCATATACGTTATTACATTTCGTCGATGATTTCTGCTATCACCAGTAGCACACAGATATATTCCAGCTTCAAATTATGTATTATTGTACGCATTGAATACTTCATGTTTATTTGTATGCGGTTTTTCATACGGAGAATTGGAAGAAAACGCTAAAGGATACAAACACACGCGCAGATATCATTAACTATCGATACCAAATCCATAGGGATGATGGACGTTCATTCTATATGGATCTCGAATAAAACCAAAGCAAAGAAACGGAGAAGATTTCGAAGGGGGGGGGGGGGGAGGATTAGAGGGCGTAACTATACAACATCGAGTTGAGAAGATGAACACGAGAGCGAAGGGGCCATTGCACTCACGCGCGCGCGCGCGCGCGAGCCGAGTAAATATGTGCTCTTGCTAAACCAGCATTCATTCTTCATCGCTCTGGTGGTTTTGGCTCCTCTGGTTTTTTCCACATGGTTCAACGCACTGTTTAAGCTCTCATTCTGATTGAATCTTCGTTCTTTCTCTCTATCAGTTATTTCGCGCATTTCTATTCATTCGGTCTGTCGTGTCTCCTTCGTTCTTTCTTTCTATTAGGAAATCGTGCATAAATATTTTGATCGTAAACAGACGTCGGAACTTTAAGATAAATACTATTCTTCATTGTTATATTCACGCAAATCGAAGCTCGTAGCAATCGAGATATGAAATGCAAGCGACAATGAAAATAGTGAACTAAATGTTTTTTTTTTTCGGAATAGAGGATTGTGCTTCGCATTCCTATCCTTCGCAGCATCTGACTTCGAAGATAGTTTGAGCGAGAAAAAAATATTTATTGTAATATTAACGACACGAAAATTAAAATTTTAACGATATAAAAATTATGTAGATTATTAATATAATTTAATTTTCATTAATAATATTTAACGCATTAAAAAGTATACAATAATTGTAAACGGATCGGTGCTTTTCCGCGATAATAGTTTTTTCAACTAGGCGATATCGTTTTCTGTGTGTATATTGTCTAAAGTTTATAATTTAAAAAAAATCTTGATTAGCACACATTGATCGGCAGCGCATCAGGAGCAAAGATAGGATCACATAGTAAGGATTCGGAAGATGCTTTCTTTGCCATCTGGCGGTCTTCCGTAGTATCACCTGATTGCACAAAGCTTGCATCGAACTTTCTGTAGTTCTTGCAGTCGATAGAAATTTTATAAAAGTGCATCATTCTATTATACATATAAAAATATATTGTCACATTTTGGTTTCGTTATAAATTCAAATGCATGCTATCGCTGATGCCACCGCTATAAAGTAAACAGGACATCACTATCAATTTTCGATGCATTTGTAAATGTAATAATTACAAGACGATGTGTTTATGATTCATTAATTTTCTTTAATTAAGAGCTAACAAATATAATTTCTGAAAGCACGTTTACGACTTTCTAATGAATAGAAAGTCGTAAACGAATTTCTTGCGAGACGAAAAGCAGCTGGAAAACTATCGAGAACAAAATAAATTCATAATAAAAAGAAAGAAACGCGCGCGAGGACAGCTCCTATACTTCAGTAAAATAATTAACGACCAATTTAGTTTTAATACGTTCAAGATTTTTAATAAGCTCAAGCTTCAGAGTGATCTACCTTACCGGTTGGGAACCTCGTCCTACAGGTAGGGCAGGCGTTAAGGGATAGACGTTAGCAGAGACCCTTACATTTGAGGACCGCTGGACATTAGTACGTTGCGACAATACATGTTTCGTTCGCAGTTACCGTAGATAACATCGAATAAGATTTCGTAATTGCTACCCGATGCTCATACACACGAATTTAATGGCATAATTGAAATCATTGTGTTCTGATTGAAGATTTGATATTCAAGTAATCGATCAATAAAGATTAGTTGCATATTAATTATTTTATTTCACCGAGCATTAAAGACTTTATTAAGAAAAAAATTTATTAAGAATCATTTTAAATAAAACTCAAATAATTTATTGTAGAAATCAAAGTGTCTTGACAATCTCTTTTATTTATTTATTTCTAGATGTTTTTTTTCATTTTAAGTAAACTTTTAAAAATTCAAATAGAGAAATTTTTTTACAACTTGACCAATACCAGCAAATAAACGGGCGAAATTGGAAGAATATTTTTTAGAGAGAACGTATCTCTTGGAACGTAACTTTTAAAAATGTTTTAAATTTCAGAAAGTCATTCGTGCTTGCATGTAACTTCGTTAAAAAAATTGATGTAAATACGTATTGATACACATGTGTATAAATAAAGTAAGTAGATTATTTCAGACAGCTATTTACAATGGACGATAAACAATGATTGATCATAAGAAAGATATAATAAACAATTAAACAATTAATAATAATTACATAAAAAGATAATGATAGTTAATTAAAAGAACTGACCGGTTAGTAAATAAATAATGTTCAAAAACAGACAAATCGCGTCAATGCGAAATTGAAACATAAAATGAACTGAATGAGGCCGTAAATACTTAAAGTTAATGGTAGGGTGCGGATAAGCTATTGCTAGGGGATCGTTAATTATGCTAACATTGTAACGCACTATATCTTTGTAAAAAACGACATTTGACGGTTATGGTATATACATTTTTAAAAAAGTTTACTTAGTGTATAACGAAATTAATTTAGATGAATTATAAATTTTGTACTTGTGCAATTAACATGGACATTAAATTTTAGTGATACAATACGTGATACATTCGAAAATGATAGAAATATACATAACTAGCTGGCGTTTGTTCCTCGCGCGCTTCGCGCGCTCGGTACGCACGTTTTTACTGATATCCATATCTTGAGAACTACTGACGTTAGGAGCAAGAAATTTGACACGTAAACTTACTTTATAATAATAATTAATTTTTTGTATCGCTAGTAATTTATAAATCAAAGGTATCTTTATATAAATTCGACCAATACTAGCTATAAACTTGTTTATTTATTACGACGTTTCGGTTTTGGTCCTTTTCAAGTACAACTGTAATAATTATCTTAATATAAATAGTTTTTCAATTGTTATTTGAATAATACAATATAAAGAAGATAAAATAAAATACATACGTTATAATGATAGCATCAATATCCGTCAATATTTCAACTTTCACAAAGATATATCAATATTAACTTCATCAAAATTATAAAGAGAAATCGTTGTGTCATATTAGAATTCAGTTAAACATATGAACATTTTGCAAGTATCACTTTAATCTAGACGACTTTTATTATTTTGTCATAAATATTGTCTAAACTATCTGTGTCTTTTTGTAAGTTGATTGTGTTATTGGTTTTTTTAATGAAAAACATTTCAGCGATTTCTCTTTTCCTTACATGTTTTTCGTTATGTAATATGTTCAGCTTTGTCCAATCAAAATCATGTCCAGTTTCTAGTTTATGTTTACTTATTACTGAATAATTTGATGTATGTAGTTTAATAAACTACATTAATGTAGTTTAGTTTATTCAGTAATAAGTAAACATAAACTAGAAACTGGACATGATTTTGATTGGACAAAGCTGAACATATTACATAACGAAAAATATGTAAGGAAAAGAGAAATCGCTGAAATATTTTTTATTAAAAAAACCAATAACACAATCAACTTACAAAAAGACACAGATAGTTTAGACAATATTTATGACAAAATAATAAAGGTCGTCTAGATTAAAGTGATACTTGAAAAATATTCATATGTTTAACTGAATTCTAACATGACACAACGATTTCTCTTTATAATTTTGATGAAGTTAATATTGATATATCTTTGTGAAAGTTGAAATATTGACGGATATTGATGCTATCATTATAACGTATGTATTTTATTTTATCTTCTTTATATTGTATTATTCAAATAACAATTGAAAAACTATTTATATTAAGATAATTATTACAGTTGTACTTGAAAAGGACCAAAACCGATAGTTTATATAAAGATACCCTTACTTTATAATGAAGATTTAAAATGTAAATTTTTACTTTTCTAACATCTTCGGTTTTTGAGATATAGGTATCCTTATAAAAAAATTCACCCCCCCCTTTTTCATCTCTCTTAACCGGATTTTCGGAAAATGGTAAAACACTTGTTTCTTTATTTTTAAAGAAGAATCTAAATATTAATTTTCACGTCTGTAACATCTTCGGTTTTTGAGATATAGGTATCCTCATAAAAAAATTCACCCCCCTTTTCACCCCCTTAGGGACGGAATTTCCAAAAATCCTTATATTTTTTGTTAACGATTAATATCTTACCTTGTCATATTGAAGAGACGGCGCTTTCTATTTTTCCACAAAACAGAAAGTTGAAAGAGCATCTCTGATCTGAAAAAGAATATAATTTCTAATATAATGTAAAAAAAACACGTTAAGTAGAGAGAAAGAGACAGAGAGAAAAAAAAAAGAAAAAGAGAAAAAGAGTTTTTAGACTAAAAATTTTTACAATCATAATATTTCAAATTATTACGCACTTTAAAATTATTAAAAGATGTTTCTGAATATTTGTTAATAAAAAGTATATATTCCAAAGCAATTAAAGATTCTATAAACGAATAAAAGTGCGGAGAATACGAGACACTCTAATGTACATATAAATGGGTGTATGAAAGCAGATGGCGTAATATTCTATGAATATCTGGACACTGGACGCGTTTACTTTGTATAAATGCGATCATCGGGGCTTCTGAATTCGCTGTTTGTATCAAATGAATAATGAATGCCTGATTCTGAGCCCTACAATGATATTCTGTTTGATAAGGACACTGATGCTCTTTGTGCTCCGACTAGTGCGACATTAAGATTGGAGAAGATCTCTTGACAGATGACCGTGCAACTCTTGTTGCGTCAGATTTCAACTTAATATCACATTTAATTTTCTTTATTAACTCTCTTATGCACTTTCAGAATTAATTTCATTCGTACGTTTTTATTCTCGCAGATTCCGCCAATGAATATCAGGCGGGTCCTGGCGAGATTGTAAATTTAAAGCGGTAAACAAATAAATAAAACGAACCCTTGCACAACGGATGGCGCTTACGGTGAAGGCTGGGTCAATTTTGACCCTCAGCAAAATTTCTTTTACACGTATTTTATATATCTTGCACATATCTTTTTACATATACTAAATTCTTAAGAAGCCCAATAACTTTAATATTATAGGATGTTAAAAAACAATGTTATCAATAATCATATATCGTTATTTTTATCATCATTAAGCGAAAATACTATAAATTTAATAATAATTTATACTTTTATAATTTATAATTTATACTTTTATAAATAAATAGATAGATAAATTTTGTGCGAGATATTTTTCTAATATTTTATAATATACATATGAATACAAAGTCAATAGTAAAGTAATAAAATTCATAAATTTTCATTGCTTGGCATACATTACATTAAATAGTGTGCGAAATATGCAGCGTACTTGTAACAACAAGCTTAACCAAAACTTCGCTATGTACATAGCACGATATAATCAACTTAGAAAGTCTCAATCAGCGAATCTAGTAGTTACGGGAAACGTTACGTAACATCGAACGTGTGTATTAATACTCCTCCCGTTGAAACCGTTGAGGATCGCGTCTACAATAACAGTAATGCATTTCTCTGTAGCTCAGAGCTTTGGTATGCTGTGCCGTACGATTGACTGTACAATCGTGAATTTGCAATTCAAACGTTCATGAGCATAACACGAATAAATTGGTGGAAGAGGATGGAAGAAGGATGGATGGAGGGAAATGCGAAAATGGAGGAACAGGACCGAAAAGGAACATACAGAATATAAGAATTTATCGCACCAACTGCGAGAGAAATATTTCACAAAGCATACGAAATTTTGCGAAACTTGCCGGTCGGGTAATAATTTTATTTAAAAAAAAAAATAAAATGTACGTGCTACATATTCCATAAATTTTTACACGATTAGATAAAGTTATTGCACGACGAATTTCGGCTTTCATAAAATCATGATTTGTATTAAATGTGATAATATTATTTTCTTTAACGATCAATTAGCCATCGATTTTCTCGCGGCAAGTAAGAATCTTTGTTCTTCGATAAGAACATGATTGTACAATCCGTGGATAATAGCATATCGAAACTACAGAAAATTAATATCTTTTATGTTGGACATTAGTAAAATTTAATGTGTCATAATCCTTTAGATTCCCTGCGAAAGCAATAATGGCGTAAAATCCACAAGTAACGACAACGATTTACAGCCGACGATGCTTTAATATAAAAGCCGAATGAAGAATGTCTTTATTAGAGCGGTTTATATCAAATTTAGGTCAATGTCTTCCATCACGAAAGTCGTTGGTACGTATCTACCATGATGATTTCTTTCACGGAGATCGGTTGAAAAGCAAAGAGGGTACAAAACCGGGCGGATCCTAGGAACGCGAAAGATGCTCTAAAGAAAAGGGGAGTGACTTCAGGTATCTGTACCCTCGGAATCCCTCTCCGGCAACCCCGCCTCCAAAATAGTCTCTGGACTTGCCTAATCTTGCCCAACATTCCTTTTGTAGACATCAAGGTCAAGACTGGATAGGAAAATATGGTATCCTTTGCATCAAAAAAATTGTACACGTTTCTCGACATTCCATTCCGCTTGCAGAGGAGCGGACAATCTGTTGTGATCTTGAGATATTAAGCACGGTAACATGACAAGAATAAATTATTTGTTATACACACGACATGTATCTGCGTTGATTAAAATAACGATTTGGTGAAAATTTTTATTTAATTTAATTAATTCTCGACAATCTTACATTATTTTATCAAAATATAATAAATTTATAAGGAAAAGATATTTTGGATAAGCAAAATATAAACTATTGTTTAGATACGTTAAATGTTAAAAGATAGCAAATAACGTGTAAATCATAAAAGAATAAAATGTGATGTAAATTAATAATTTTTGCCAAATAAAGGAATAGATCATTCCGTCTCCATTACGTGTATCTCATGTAAAATATATATTTTTTTGTATAGTTAATTAAATCAGAATTGTCCGAGGGGCAATTAAATTGGACTGCCAAGGTACACCACTTTTGCATTAAGATATTACTTCAATTAAAAACGAGATACGCGGCTAATTGGACTAAAAACAAGTACAAATTTGCACTGCTGAAGAATATTTATAAAGAGAATATGGACACAGAGAGAGTCCAGAATCAATGAACAAAATTATACCGGTCTAGGGAAGAGGGTGATGAATAATGGATGATACGACGTGACCATCTCGCGCCCAGTATGGTCTGTAGGAGTTAGCCGTAATGGTTCGTAAATTGGTAAACCACAGGGACAATGAAATCGCCACGCTTGGTTCTGTAAACGTTCCGTCATTACGCGTTTTCCTGCCTCTATGATTATATCAAGCGCATCCGACCAAGATCGAATGTAGTTGCAATGAGAAAGGTATCCTTACAAACAAAAGATTATGAACGCTGAACAAGTCATATATCACATCTATAATAAATTTGCATCTACCAATATCTAATTAGAATAAGAATGATAAATAATAGCACAATTATTGAATCAATCTAGAAAGTTTATCAGAAATTCGTTAAATAAGTATCGCAAAATATGCATGTGTAAAGTAAAACTTTCACGGATGACGTCCTATTCTAGATCAAGCTATAAAATAGAATTGTTCTGCTCTAATTTATGTCGATCAAAATTTGCATTACGATTGACTTTGAATGACATGAAAATGCTCTTCTTTTTAGAAAATTGAATTGGGTGTACTTTTTGCTACATATTAGTGAACAATTGAATTTAGAGAATCTTTTCCGTCTTTACACACGCGTTACATATACTAAATCAACTAATTATGGTCATTTCATTTTTATAGCCTATCATTGAGAATCGTAAAAAAACTTTGTGTTTCGATTAATCGTCAAAAATGTTTTATGCTCCAATGTTTTGATTTCGCAATAAAATTATTATAAGTTTACAGACGATTTTGATGATAATTTAAAAAAAATTTTTTGCATATATGAAAAGTATTCCAATGCTCGATCGTGAGAATAAAGAGGCAGCAATCGTATATTTAAACAACCACAGCAGGTAGGTTTGCTGTACTGTGAGGCTTAACAGGCATAATGTTCAGAGAAAACTGCCACTAGGAGGTACACCGGCCTAATTTGCCTAATCTGCTTCACAAATAGGTGACATTAGCACTTATTTTGCTATGGTCATTTGAAACGTCGCAATAAAGGATCAATGAGGATTTAACATAATGAAAGTTCAAATATAAGAACGTATAAGTGTCCAAATTGTAAATGCTATATAGACGCAACATATTTTTTTTTATTTCATTACCATTCTCTCTCACACACCAAATATATTGTATAAATATATAAAAAAAGATATAATATATATTTTAAAAAATATGTGAAGAATATATGTATGACATATATTTCTCACATTCGAAAAAATATTATATTCATAATGTGTTGCATATACTCATCATATATAGCAGTGAGATTATTGGTAATTATGAAGCATAACTAATGAGCTGCGCTCTTTATGTAATTATGTGTCATTATGTTAATTATTTTAATAATCGCATTCTTCTTTGAAAATAGAATTCTTGGAAAAGTGCTTTGAATACAAATTGCATTTTGTATAAGCACAGTGCAGACATAAATTGGTCATTACAAAAACATAGATTGCTGGCGCAAGGTCCTGCCAATTATTTCACGACTGCTGATTTCTATCTTACTTAAAGCAATGACGGGATATGAGCATAAACGGCATTACACACGATAACCTTAGGCGTTAACAAGTTCAGACCGATGACTGAATGTTTCAGATTAGAGAGATAGGTAGGTACGTAAACGGGGTTTCTGGTGTGTGTGTGTGTGTGTGTGTGTGTGTAAATAACGTAAAGCTGCTAAATACAACACGCGGCTCGGAGGGATCATATAAACGGTCGAAGAAAAGATAGCGATCACCCTATATAGCGCTATATCAAGTATATCGGTGAGAAAAATACAATTTCTTCAATCAGAAAATACATACGCACACATATACATACACATGTGCTTAATCTGTGAATTCCGACACTTACTTTAACCGACTGTGTACACAACGATTACCGCTTGATAGATAACAACATTTAAATCAATTAAAATATGCAACGTGTCAAATGCGATATTAATACTTTGCAGTAACCGTGTTTGACAAATGATAAAACGTTTATCAAGAGCATAGGTTACATCAACAAGAATTTCCAACCGTATATTAAACTTTAACACGATCAGTGCGCTAAAATGGCAGCAATAATTATCCAAGAAAGAGCTTTACTAAAATTTTAGGTGATACTTCCATAAACGGATTAAAATCTCTCTCTCTCTTTCTCTTCATTAAAGAAACTTTTTACATTTTTTTAATAGAGAATATGCGTGATCATTTCTCCTATATTTAAGTTGATTCTTATCACAAACACGGGATTATGGAAACAACAGATTCCGGCAAATAGAAACGGCGGAGTAGATACCATGCATTGCCAAACTGTATTAATAACGGTATATGTATGTACGCATTGTGTGCTGCACATAGGATGCTGCAGATACCTGCATGCAGGTAACTGCATGCATAATTCTAGCTAACACGCAGAACGCGTGCGTAGTATCTTACGTTCACACGGGGCGTTGTGTAAAATCAAAAAGTCGAATATTTATTTTGTTACATAATATCTGGTTAGAGGTGTACAGCTTTTATGGTGAGTTGTATACGATTCTTGCGAATGAGCGTATGTAAGATACAAATGGTATGGAGACAATAGAGGTAGATAAGATCGTGAAACAGAAGTCGTGGATTAGTCCTAGATATCGTGCGCGTAGGCTTGGACAGGGTCACGCGCGGTGTAAGAGCGACTCTACGTGGGCTCCGGTACGCTTTTCATCAAGCGGGTTCATCGGGGCCATGAAGAGAGATCCGGGGGAATGCGCACGCTCTAAAGAAGCGCCGGGATGGACCAAGTTGCGAAGAACGACGGACTATGCGGGAAACCAATGAGAACGCGATCTCTCTCTCGCTTCTTCCTCTCTTTACTCTTTCTCTATCTTTCTCTTTCTTTCATTCCACAAAAAGTCTCTTAACTTCATTATTATATCTCCTTTTCCAAATATTTGTCCATATTTTTTTTTATACATATACAAATTATTCTTTACTTTTATATTCGGATAAAAGTTTACCCTTTGTTTTAGATGTTCAAAAAAGCGCATTTTAAGGAGATAGAAGCTTCTCCGTTGCTTTTTTTACAAATGCGATCCTTCTTTCTTTTTCAATTTGCAATGTTTTGTTGTCGACAATCTTTCATCTTTTATTTTTATCTTGATGCGATGTACTATCGCAAGTCTCTTTACCATTTTCTCTCCCTCTCTCCCTCTCTCTCTCTCTCTCTCTCTCTCTCTCTCTCTCTCTCTCTTTTATTCTCCTGCTCTCACATTTCTTCTTCTTTTTTTCGTTATACATATATATCCTTCTTTCTTTCTTTCTCCCTCAGAAACACTCGTCACTTGCTATTTTTATCTCAGGCTGATAAATGTTTGTCTTTCTTTCTCTACCTTTTGTGTCAGACAATTCCTTCTTTCTTTTCTCGAATTAGTTCTTTCTCTGCACGGTAACTACTTCTCCCTCCAGCTTTGTCTCTCTATCCGTTTTCGTCGAGACACATTTTTCCATGGACTTCGATCCTTCTTTCCCTCGAATATTCCAATTCGAAACTCCTTCTAGTCCCCCTCCTCTTTATGCGTCTCACGATGTCTCTTCTATCTTATTGGTCTTTCACGAAAAGACATCAGGAATAACTTTATGCATTGGCTCAGATTTTCCCATCCTCGTTTACCTCTTTATCAATTTTTATGGATTAATATTCAGATCAACTATAGGGATATTTTTGGATAAGAGATAAAATAATTCTCATTGATATGCTTCTAATAGAAATCTCGTCTAAGAAGCATATAATTCTTATACATATATTTGCAAGAAATTCAATGTGCCTCATGAGTAATCGTTTTAAATTGTTATTTTTAAAATAAATAATTTTTTTTTAATTTAAAGCATAATGATTAAAATAAATATTTTGCTGTGTTTAAAATATTATTACAAACTTTTTAAATTCTGTGAAATTGTAAGTATGTACTAATTGTAAGTATACTAAATTGCAACATGCACTTTGTCAATTCTGAAAAAATAATCTTTCAATAGTATTACAGCATATTTTTTATCGTATAAATTAAAATTTTTTCAAATGTGCAAAGTAGTATCACTATTTCGATGCCTCAGTTTTTATCCCAAATCTGTCAAAATTCTTAATTATTTTCTAATCGCATTAGATCATAGTAATGCCAGTCAAACAGTAGAAAATTTCGAAATTCATAAATTTGATCTAAGTTTCTCTGACGAGTTTATCAGAAATCTCTGAGAATACTACGCTCGTCTTTCGCTACTTGTAAGCAAATACGGCAGAGAAGCTACGAAAGGAGAGAAAACATTTATCTGATATATACTATGTTTATATAACGTGCACGAAGCCGAAACATACCGTGAAACTCGAGCTAAAGTACTCAGTGTGTTAAGCAATGAAGTGTAAGTGGATACGTTTTGTGATCTGTTAAAATGCGATGATATCAACGCTCTTTTACGATGGAGAACGGCGAAGAACGTGTGTGATCAATTATTCAGAAGAGAAACTGTAAATTTTGCATTTGAATATCAAAATGTCAGAGAGCGAGTATTGCTTACAAAAAAATTTACAAGAACATATACGGAAGCTCTATACGGAAGCCAATAAAGCAGATAAACAGTAAAATATTTATTGCGATAAATATTTTTCTATTTCTATTTCAAATTATGTATTCAGAATTCGTTTCCTTTAAAGATTATTGACGATACAGTTCCAGTTCAATAAAGCACAAGCAGATTTTGAATAAGATTATTTCTTATTAAATATTTGAATAATTAATGTTGGACGTTAATAAATTTTACTGCAAACGACCAATTACATTGTTAACATAGCTGTACACTGCCACCGCATCTATAATATAATTTTTATCTAACATATCACACCAATTTTGTGATTAATAATTGTGGCAGAAACTTAAACGATTATATGCATATAACACCTAAGCAAAATAACAATTTTTATAATGTCTACCGGTTTATATTATTTAATTACGAATGCATGTCGCATATATCATTCAAAAAAGGGAAAATTACGAACATGAAAAAATACAAAAAAATGTTCAAAAAAATATCAAAATATACGCAGAAAATACCTGATGATGTTAATAAAGGTTGGTAAAGCAAGCGTCGGGTTGTTAGGGTTGCTAGGGTTGCATCACTGGCTACCATGATGCACTGCGCTCAGCTGACATTGCAAGATGGCCGCCCGCAGCTTGGGCGTGGTCGCCTTTCGTGTGTCCGACTAAAACTTTTGCCCCCCCGTAAATTCGCAAAATACATCTTGAGGAAACTTCTGAGATCGGGACGGATCTAATATGCAGAAAAGAAGCACCGTGACGCGATTTGCACTTGCACTTCGGGAAGACGCTTAACTTGACGTAGTTGCCGCGGCACGCGATGTGGATGCCGCTGCTTCCGTAGCAGCCATCTTGGTGATACTCCCTCCATCGTGCGCGCGCGGTCCTCGTGCCACAGCCTCCGCTCTCTGCTTCTCTTTTATCTCTCTTTCCCACCGCTGCGCGTTGCGTTTTCTTTTCTGTCCGCCTTCCTACATCTTTGAAGCGAGATTCTACTGCGACAATTCTTTTCTACTGATGCGCCATTTAAGAATGTTTTCCCGTAGCTTCGAGCGCACGACACTCCATTGCTTCGAAACGATCGATATTGTCAGATAACTATACACTCGTCGAATTCGAGAGATAATTTATATCTTTCCACTTGACAAAAATTTTTGTCTGTACGCATAGGATGAATATTTGTCAAATATTTATTATATAATATTATATTATTCGTAATGTTTAAAAACATTGATATAATGAATAAAGATTTTGTAGTAAAGATCTTGAGATCTTATATCAGAAATATAGGTAATAAAGTACCGCGCGCAAAAAAAAAAACATTCTGAAGTCCAGACGTAAATATCCATAATTTTAACGAAAAAGAGCGACACTCTAAGACCCCGACGCGATTCCCCTCTACATATCTCCCCTATTCCGACCCAACTCGCGTCTGTGTCCCCCCATACATCTCTGGGGCTATCCATCTCACAGTACAACGTAGTATTGTAAGCATTCCGAACGAAAGTACGGGGATGCTGCGTGTCGCGAAGAAAATCAACGACGACGAGGATGACGGTGACGACAATTTTGAAATTCGCGTCGCGAAGCCGAAAAGTCGTGGCGTGAAGCAGCCATGCCGGGTGAAGGGAAGCGCGGAGGCTGCAGCGGAAGAGGGGGAGGTCAGGCGGCTTTGGAAACATTTGTGGTAAGTGTGGACACGTATGCGTATGATTGTGTGAGTTTGTTCCGTTTGGCGGTACGAAGCTGGTTTTCGTCTTGGCAGGCATTCTGTCCGGAGGACCGAAAAGTGAGGGGAAGAGTGGAGATCCGGCCATCTTGGCCATCCGCTCGTATCGTCCTATCTCCCTTTTTCTCACATATATGCGCGCTTCTCGCTTATTCTCTCTCTCTTTCTCTCTGTCTCGCATCCCGCGTCTGCGTATCTCTCGTACAGCGCCACCGGATTTCTTCTCCTTCCTCTTCGGCGCGGCGCGTCGCTCTGTTTTCTTTTCGTTTCCTTCTTCTTCTTCTGCTTCGCCCATCCTTTGACACGTGCCGCCAGCCGATTCTCGCAGAAGGGCGATACTAATGGCGCGATCCAAATCTAAAGCACGTTCTGGCTACTTAGCAGCCAGTCTACTTTGAACATTTCTCGATAGAAAATATTCATCTTTGGGAGAATCGCATCTCTTCAAATTTACACCAACATTTACAGATTCTTTGTAATTCTCGACTTCACTGTAACTGGCGGTGCGCTTTATATATAATCCACATGGTATCTTTTTAGAAATTTTCCATTTATCGCAATCATGTAAATTTGTACCATTTAAATTATGGAACAATAATTCAAAATCCCTCTCATTTATGCTTAAGAATGTTCGGTAACAATACGCTATAAATTTCAATACATTACACATGTTCTTTCACAATACAGAATATAAGATCTGCTATAAACTTTTCATATTCAATTCAATTGGAAATATTTCTCAAATTTATTAATGGCTTTGAATAGTGCGCAACGAGTTGAAAAGCTCGTTGGTTAATTACTTTGCTTTCACCTACGGCGAGCAGACTAATGTTGTGGATGCATATGTTCGATAATGTGAGCATTTATTATGCCGCTGATAGTATTCCAATGTCGTTAATTTATCTTATTGCGCGGATATAACACGATTACAAATTATACGCGCTTCATTACAAATCGGACTGAGTCAATGTGCGCTTCGGAAAATTAATAAATGATAAAGTAGAATCACACGCATATTAAAACTTGACTGTTACCTCCATGGGGGGCTAAATACTTCTCTATTTCGAGTACCAATTGCTATATGCGAATAACATTACTATTTTTTGCAATAAAACTGTTTTATTATTATGCCGTAATCTCCGAAGTTGTTGTTACATTAAAAATTATTCGAATTATTTTTAATTCACCGATGAAAATTTTGTTGTTTTTGCTGTATATATGTATATATGTATATTGTATATATGTATATTGTATATGTATATGCATATATGTTGCGAAATCGAAATTTATTGGAGCGTGCATCGTGAAAGCGATCCTGTCATATTTTGACACAAGCGATAAAAATCGAGATTCTACCTTTTTTTATTCGCATCGTAAAAATCGAATTAAATTTGATATAATTCAAAATTCCATCGTGCGCTTGCTTCTCCGTGCGAGAAGAAAATAAAATGTTGCTTTATAAATGTTATTGAATCAAGAGCATTTAAACAAATTTAAATATATGCTACAGAGAAAAGAAAATTTAGTAATTTTGTTTGTGATATATACATATGTATATACCGCTGAATTTCTCTGTAGTCGCACAATTCGTTTCTATATATTCGTGCAACAATTCGTATCATTAGAAGATAGAAAATATTTCGCGTAAGCGTTGTTTATTATTGCGAAGTTTTCAATTTAAGCGTAACGCAGAGATATCGCTAATAAAATATTTCACACCTAGAGCGGGAGCGTTAAAGCTTCTCTCCGCAACGCGTCTCCGCCATTAACTCTGAACGCCGTGCTCAGACTTACTGCATATTGATCTCATCAATCCTATCTTCCACCTTCCCCCCTTTCCTCTCCCTCCCTCACCCCGCACTCGTCCCTTCTACCTTCCTTTCTGCTCCCTCGTATCACAACTGACGCGGTATTAAATTATGTTTGATCGATATTCCGAGAACGAATTACACAGAATTGGACTACTGCGTTTGACGAATTAATGAAGTAAATTTTTTATGTATGTGTTGTGTAAAAAAAACAAAAAATAAGAAAAAACCATTACGATGAAGTCATGATTAAGCATAACAATGGAACATATTAAACTCATATGGTACTCTTCCTTTTTGCAGTTAACTACTTAACGATGTAATACTTTATGATGCATATTTCGCGATATTATATCTGAAAAATGTTGCTCCACTATCGATAGATCGGAAGGATTAAAAGTTAGAGTAGCTGATGTTTGACTTATGGCTGTCGCTTTGCTCAATTAATTCTTATCTAGATTATGTACATATGTATAAAATTTGTTGATCTGTTTTAATCGAATGATCGATTGAATGTCGACAATATTACATTTAATGAAATATGTACTTATATGTTTGAAATGTTTTTATTATTTAAGTAATCTACATGAATTATTATCACTATCTTATACAGTATCCGCAATTTTTAATTTATCTTTTATACGAAATTATTACGCTAGACCACAATTTTCAAGAAATTTGTGTTTAATAACAAAACGTTTAAAACACATAATATTCAGATCCACAATTTATTATAATAATAATTAAAATTAAATGTAAATTAAAATTAAAAATATGGAGCATGGATTGTAAATCGAAATATATAAATCTTTACACACAAACAATTACATTTCTATATATGTATATAGAAATAGATGTTTATCAGAAAAGAGAGAATAGTTTCCATACGATTTGTTAAGTATACACAGAAACGAAACCGCAGTCACACACGGATATTTTTCTTCGGAAGGTGCTGGCAGATAATTCCAAAACCAACAGGCAGGAGACTCGATTTTGCGGCGCGAAACATCGCGAATAATCCGTGACGTGGTAACGACGAGAACGGCCAATCTGGTTGCACTTTTATGCGCTGTTTGGCAC
This sequence comes from Lasius platythorax, assembly GCA_963971435.1. NCBI lineage: Eukaryota > Metazoa > Arthropoda > Insecta > Hymenoptera > Formicidae > Lasius > Lasius platythorax. The sequence continues at coordinate 1,232,640 of OZ020542.1, read as the reverse complement.
ACGAAACGCACGTCGCGCCTATAAAACGCATAAAACGTCAGGTATAAGTGGCCGGCGCGCTCTCTTTCCCAACCGAACCTCTTAAAACGCTCGCGCGCTCCGCTGCCTCGGCCGGAACCAGTAAAAGTTGCCTTTTGTTTGATAGCCGGCTAAATCGGCCCGGCAACCCCCTAATGCGTCATTACTGTCGGACTTTACGGCCGCCTCGTATCATTTCACTTAGGTATATTGATATGGCAACGAGTTCTCTCTCGACCTATCCCAACACCGACGATCTTACCGTACTATCCACCGAGAATGTTAGTCACATACCACATTTTACATAATTCCCGTTACACGTGCGTAACACGGAGCGATTATTTATCCGTCTAGATTATAAAATTTCTCCTTTATTAACTATTACGAAAATTTTGAGTTATATATCGTTGATCTCTCGCGATGCGTACAGATTCGACTTTCTGTTCACTGACAGTGAATGAGCATCGAGAGAATACTTGTGTATTAAATGTCACTTGAAACAGAGATATATATTCTTGTTATTTTATTTGGCAATATAGTTGTTTTTTTTTATATGGATTTTAACATTTTCTGGACTTTGCCTCTTTTGCATCCAGAATTATTATCGCAATGAAAAACGCGTTAAAATTTTGTTTAAAGCAATTGTGATATCGAGTCACACGATAAAAGAAATGCAATGTGAAGAGAGAATGAAATGTAAATGAAGTTAAAATATATGTTTTACTTTTTTTTAAGTACGCGTGATGTTTTGCGAAAGAAGTTCGTTGACGTATACGAGACGTCGCCGAGATGAGATTATGCTTATCTTTTTTAACCTATATTAAGAACAAAGTCCAAACCTCTATTTTTTTTCTATCTACGCCATTTATCAGGCAGTCTCTGACTGTCAATCAAAGTTTCAATGACCGTTTAATTTGCTAACATGAGATTTATTATGCTCCTGTTGAAATTGAGCTATATAAAAATGCATGATTTGGGATTATTTTATTAGAAATATCTTTTTGCGATAATATACGTCAGATTAGATTAAAATTCTTTTACATATAACGGAAAGTCCATTTCTGTCATTGATAAATAAAAAGTCATGAAACATAACGCCACTAATTTAATATTACGCGAAAATACTATGATACGGTGTTTTCTACATGTTTATTATCGTATACTCACATCATATATTTATATATGCAAAGTTAATACATATTAATTATAAACTAGATTTAATCAGTTATGACAATGAACAAACGCGTAATAAAAATAAATATTTATGTAGATATATGCCTCCTAATCATTAATAATTCATAAATTGCCATTAAAATAATATTCGTAAGCTGGCAGACATTTTTGCGTCAACAAAAAAGTTGGAAATGCTTTTTGCATCTGACATTTTTATCGAAATGTTATTGCGAACGTTCCAAAGGCCATTGTCACATACTAATGCACGACAGATAAATCGATTACTCAGTCTCATACATTTTTCATTTAACAGCTGTTTATTTATTTTGAACTAGACATGACAAAAAATATCTATAAATACTTTCAGAATATAAGATATTTTGTGTCGACCTTGCAGCAATTTTTGTAGCAATCTAAGAATTTTTTTTTATTATGTAATAAAATCACGATAGCGATTGTGCAGTATCATTTTACTATTGAATAGTATGAATTTGTTTTGATTGCGACGAATCATAACGAACGCAATTTTGCAATATATTCATTAATCTCTGAATATGTCTAATATTATGTATACGCAAAACATTTCGATAAATGTAATATATAATATATATAACACATATAGTATCTATATGTTTACACATACACACAGGATGTTCTACTTCTTACGCATTATTTTTTAATGACAAATTCTTTGGCCAATTTGGAATTAATTTTTTTATCGGAAATGTCAAAGCAGTTCTTTATTTATCGTAACTTTCTAATTTTTATTATTATATATAACTTTAATCACACATACATAAATTTTATTAAAATATATGTATATAAATTTCACCTAAAATATATATAAAAGAATATAGTGTTATTAAATTGTTTTCGTAAAATTTAATTTGCGACAAATCATTCTTATTCGCTTCGGTTATAACTTGACAGTTATATTGGTATCTCTCAGCAGTCTTGTTAAAAATCAATTCTAAATTGCAGCATATCAATATTATTTTTTACCTGATTACTGATTCATCGTACATGTACACTTTAACTATCAAACCAAAATAGATAACACAGTCTTTTTGTCCGTTCGAACGAATTATCACTTTCATTATTTTATCACTAATAAAAAAAAAGAAATTCCGCGAAAAAATTCCCGAGGAGCACACTTGTAGCGATAGTGTTACATACGCGTAGGTCGAGAGCAAACTGGCACTATGCATGGTTAAGCCAACAATCCTAACTCTTCAGATCCATCGAACGTTATTGACAAAAAACTTTAGGAAAGGCTGAGACCAAGCAAGGAAGGCTACCTAAGGCAAGCAATTGTGAAGTTTACGAGGTACTTTGTACACTGGCCATAGACCTGGCTTCAAGGAATGTTGCCACGAGCTGTATCCGACGGACCGAGAGACCGATTCCCGTCGGACGCATTGATCCTACAAAGCTCGAGTCTCATCACTCAGCTGTTGTGTGGCTTTTCCTACAGATAGTACTGTCATAAACATGCCATCAACCAGTTAACGTCGTACCGTCCAATAAATTATGTTTTATAATTGTACGGATATTTTCGCTAATACAATAGTATTGCAAAATAGATGAACAGTCACTTTTTCAGATAACTTCTATAAATATTAAGATATTGTTTAATCAATAAACTAAAGTTTTTTAGCAACTTTGTAATGCCTTAAATCTTACGATTTCAAACATGCTTTGCTATAGAATATCTTCTTGTACTTTGTATTATTTAAAACAATTATTTTATATTTTACGCGTATGATATAACATTATTTAGATAATTCAGAAGTTTTAACGAGAAAAGTAAAATGTATCTTGAAGAGAATATCTGATACTTGAGATGCGCTCGTCAATGGAATTGTAGTAAAGCTGCCATAATTCCGGCTGATCGAAGCACGACCGACGATCTCTCGCAAAGCCACCGTTTTACACCGCCATTTTTAACCATGACTCTGACTATGACCCTTTACGAAGACTCTCCTGCCATAAACTTTCGCTCTGTCGCCCCGTTAAATGCTTTTTTTTAACAACCCTTGAGAGACTCGTGGCCCTTAGCCCTTTTTAAATCCGGCGCAGACCACCGTAAAAAAAAGCCGCACTATTGCAGGAAGTGTCGGTGGCCATTCTTTCTCGAGATTTTAATAGCCAACCTTGGAGTTTCTCGCAGTTCCGTGACTGTGAAGATACCTATTTTTTTAGAGCCTTTTTTTTTAGAAAAAAAGCCTTTTTTTGTGGCTATGTTGATGACAGAAAAAATGGCTAAAACGCGACCCTTCGAAGTCCTTGGAAGACAGAGATCTCGCACCCCCTCTTACCCTGCTACAGTGACGTGTCTCGCTCGCTGTAAGATTTTTTTGGCAGGTAAAAAATCGTGACATTAAAGTGACGATGCGCTGTTGACAGTATAGCGACTGACGTGAACTGCGTTGCTTCGTGCATTCGTCGTTTTTTCTGGTGTATTCGCTATTTTACTAGACGCTCTAAGTCATCACTGTTTAAATCTTAATATTTCTTAAATCATATTTGTTTAATATTAATATTTTGCCGTAGAAAAAGCGCGAAGAATATAATTATTTTGAACGAATTTGTATCAAGTGTATCTATACAAAGTGTCTCTAAACATTCGTCGTGTGAATATCTGCATTAACGTGGATAAACTACTCTCTCACAGGTATGATACTTTAATTAAAAATCTAGGAGCAGCACAAAGAATCTGATATCGCAACCGCGGAAAAAGATTGTTATAGCTAATTCAAAAGATATAATTTTCGAAAAGTAATATCTTGAGAGTGTTTGTACTTATTAGTTAATAAAAATAATAAATATAAATTTTAAGAAATATGAAAATAATATATTATATAATTTCCCTTATATAATTTTTGAAAATGAAAAAAAATATTACATCTCTTTCAATAAAAAATAAGTTTTTTGATCATTGTAGTCTTCATTCAAGAGAGTAATATAAGACATGAATTAATTTGTATTTATAAACACAATTACTAAAATTATATATAAATTCTATTATTGTTGTCGCACAAGAGTGAGACGCATAATGTTACCTTTGTCTTTATAAACATCACAATAAATTACTCAAGAGTTTTACGTTATCGGATTAAGACATCTGCACACAGAACTGAGAGACATACGAGAAAGATCATATAAAAGCCGAGGAACGTGACAGGAATTATCGGTGGCTAGAGTCACCGTATAAAGGTTTAAACAAGGCAATGATCGCTTAAGATTACCGCACTTGTATAGCGGGATATAGTTTCTTCTGAAATGTTCCTGTTTCGTTGCGAAAATTGCTTCCACAACTGTAACGAACAAAGAATAATTTCGTCTATCTTACAATTATTTAATTTACAAAGATTTGGCACATATTTACTGGATTATCTAAGAGAACAATTTCCTCTCTGAAATCGTCCATTCATATATCACGCTAATATATATATAAATGATATGTAAATATCAATAATATTAGGTAAAGTTATTGTGAACGTATGAACCCAGACAGCACAAAAAGTCCAAAAGACATCTTAAAGATATCTAAAAGACGATAAGACATCTTTAAGTCATTTTTTAGACATCTTTTAGGAAAATGTGCTGTCTGGGAAGTCATGGTGTTTCGTATTAATTTCGTTACATCATGACAATCACTAATTCATTTTTAACAATTTATCAAGTTTCTGATTACATCCGTTCGAATGCAAAAATTGGCAGCATCGATCCCGACTCTTCTCTCATTTCGGTCAGCTGATTTTCATTCATTTTAATCCGACAGATTTTTGACAGATGCTTTTATCTCGCGTTTCACTTCCGTTTATCCCTGCGGGGAACATTTGTCTAGGGAAATAGGAATCGTCGCTCCTGCGCGAACAGGTAAATAGGTATCGATAGATGCATAGAGCCGTTGGCAAAGAGATGCTGCGCCATTCGCGTACACCCCGTCGCTAGGGTGGAGCTTTCCGCGGCCGCGGAGGGAGAAGGATAGGCGGACGAGGAAGGGCGAGAGCGATAGGGCAAATGAGGAGGAAAGAGAGAGAAGGGCACAGAGAGAAGAGAGAGAGAGAGAGAGAGAGAGAGAGAGAGAGAGAGAGAGAGAGAGAGAGAGAGAGAGAGAGAGAGAGAGAGAGAGAGAGAGAGAGAGAGAGAGAGAGAGAGAGCGGCGCGGTGGTCCATAACGCGGTGGCAGTAACTAACCGGATTCCGGTGGGCTATGCGCGGCAGCACCATCGCCCCATACGGCGTAGAATATGGGGAATCTATGGGCTCATATCCACGACCCAAACTGTACACTAGCCAAATGGACGCGGCAATAACGGCCCGTTAACGCTAATTCGCGGAATTCTGATTGACGACGGCCGCAGGGAGAGAACGGGTGCGCCCTCAATTTCTGCCTCTATGTCCGCCTATCTGTTCTCCGGTTGTGCGTTATCTATCTCTCTCTCTTTCTCTCTCTCTCTTTCTCTTGCTTCATTCTCTAAGTTACATGAACTCCCGGCCTATCATTTCATTGGCGCCAGTGGCGTTAATAATAATAATTTGCGCAAAATATATGCGACATGTGTATAAGAAAGAATCTACAGTTTTAAATATGAGTTAATATTAAAGGTAATTTTTATAAATAAATCCCCCTTAACACACGTCTGCGATAAAAGCTTTACTACCTATCAGAATGTTTTTTCAAGAAAGTTAAAATATTATACATATATAAAATTCTTGCACATCGTATGGAAAAATTTGTCTCGTGTTACAGGAGACTGCTAACTTTCTTTTATTGATCGAAGAAATAGAAGCGATTTCATCAATAATTGGTTCGACGCCACTGCATTCTACCCTTTCCTCTCGTGATATTCCCTTGGGTTCTCTCTGTCCTCTATGGATTTTCTCTCTTTATCTCGTGTGCACGTTTGATCCGCGTTTGCCTCCCCGGCCGTCATGAGTTTGTAATACGAGCTCAAACACCAACCGACTCTCGCAAATGTCATCCCCGAAGTGTAAGCATACGCGTATGTGGGCGTGCACGCAAACAAATGTGACGAGACGCAAATCTATTGACATGTAGAGAGTAGCTTGTACATCAGAACGTGACCTCTGCTATAGGGTGGCGCTCGGAATAATCGGACACAATGTGTATCCTTCTCTGCTCCTTTTTATTTTACTATGCCAACTAATGTAGAATTATTATTATATCACCTTTTCCTTCTTTCCCTTCTTTTGGCACGTTCTCGTTCGAAATTCTTTCATTATTAACAGAGACATCAAGCCACCGAAGCTTCTTAAATTTAATTCCGTGAAGAATTGACTTTGTCGGAATCGCATAATGAATGAGAGAAAGGTTTTCAACGCACTATATATTTTTGCAGCAATTATTTATTTTCAGAGATTCGCGCAATTGATGTATACTCGCCGCTCCTTTCAAACACAACACAGACAAGGCGTTCTTTTTTTTTTTTTTATTCGACGAGAACGTCATTCTAATTGCATTCCTGAGAATAAAACCTATCGTAACGAACGTTGCGTGTGGATCCGGACCTTCCAATTAAAGCCGCGCGTTTGCCGCATTTCATCGTTTATTTATAGACGCACAGTTATAGCATGCACGCGCTTTTGCCGTCGGATGCTCACCCTCGTAAACGTGTCGACGTTTCGGAAAATGCATGGCCGCCAGAATTTGCTAAGAGCATAAAATTACGTTTGCACTCCTTTCATTTTGCCACTCGGCACTCTAAGGGTGATGCATCTGTCTAAAATTAATACGAAGGAAGCGGCGTTAGATCAATGTCAATTAAATGTTGGATCAACACGATCCCTCAACGTTCGGAAACGGTATAAGATAGTATCTACAGAAAGCACATGCATAAGCAATAAATTGTCTTGGATAACATCAAATAATTGCGAATTGAGGAAATGAGATTTAAAATAAAAGAGACGGGAGAAAAGAGAGAGAGAGAGAATTATCTCATTCTATACGTTCGCTTATGCCAAGCGAAGAAAAAAAAAACAGAAATGACACAATAAAAAAGATTCCTAGATTTATATCACGATCAACTTAAAAATACTATTTATTAAATTCTATTTATTTAATACTATTTAATTCTATTTACTTAATACTATTTAATACTATTAATTAAATATTATTTATTTAATTTTATATATAAGAGTGAGTATATAAATATTTATCTCATCTTCTACTTTAGTCTTATTAATTTCCAAAAGTTACATAAACAGGTATAATGTTTATGTCACACATGGGTGCAACATAAATACCTCTCATCCATATGTAATTTTTATAAGACTAAAGAGAGATAAAAAGATTCATGAATTAAATGAGTCACAGTACAGCGAGATTCTCTCCTGCCACCTCCTATCGGACTAATAATTTTGCGATTGCCTCTGGCTATAGATTAGAACACCCATTTTGGTAGAGTAGCGCCAGTCTATATTCCCCAGGAATATCGCAGGATAAGAGACTGGACCGAATTAAATGGCTAATAACAAGAATTGTCCAACCTCAATATCTCTCTCTCTCTCTCTCTCTCTCTCTCTCTCTCTCTCTCTCTCTCTCTCTCTCTCTCTCTCTCTCTCTCTCTCTCTCTCTCTCTCTCTCTCTCTCTCTCTTCGGCAATTTTAAGCGCGCGACATTTATTCATATACACAAACGACAATAATATTTCATCCGCTAAAACTGTTAAACGTGCTTTGCGCGTCAAATATTTAATTCTTCCATCATCTTGAATATATACGCGAAGCGTTTAAAATAATATAATAAAAACGTGTTCGGTGTTTAACTGTTTTCTATATTTTTATTTCCGCTTGCTATGATTAACACGACATGGGAATCATATTTTACATAATATACCGTCGGTTTATACGAGCATTTGATTCGTGAAGAAAGTGTTACTGAACGTCAAACACGTATAAATCGTTCGATAATCAAGCTTCTTCGCTTCCACAGCTTGTAAGAATACTTGAGATTCCACTTGTAGGATAACGTAACGAGATAACTGGATATATTTTTACATTGATATATTTGTATTTATTTTTATTCGTACACACCACGTTATTTCTCTTTAAATGTAATATCTCTAAATTAATTCTGTCTGAACTTATTGCTCTCACACATGTATATATATCTACGTATGTATATGTATATCATATATGTATTTATTCTGTTGTCATAAAATCTCTTTTACTCCCATTCCTCATACTTGCACGCAATTAAGTATGATAAATCTCTTAATTAGGATAGAATTTTATCCGCAGAATTATAATAATGCATCGATTACGAACTCGCAGAGATTACGACGTTATACATGTAAATATCCGGTAGCGGTGTGCACAAAGAACGTTTCACAGTAGCTTAAGGCAGGCACGGATACAAATGGTTTTCATTAACGTTTCTTACCTGCTGCTGTCAACGTAGTGGATATCAAGTTATGTATTTTATGAACTTCGAAACGGCCTATAATAGCTGTACAAATGTCACTCGACGACTATCTCGAGCGAATGTGTATGGTCTTTTGACCTACACCCAGGCCTCTCTTTCTGTCCTTTTCCCGTGTATGTGTAACATCGAAATATTATATATCCTTTAAGCTTGCATAGCATTAAGGTTTCTTTACAAGTGTAATAAAATAATCGTCTTCATTTTCTCGCAGTTAAGCTGATAATGATGAGGATGACAGTTAATATTCGGTGCTTTATTCTGCCTCATTAAATACACGTGTCACGATAAAAATTAGCGGCTGACGCATCAGCACCTTTTTTAGCATTTTTTACATTTATCTACCTACAGCATCGTCCAATCTTGGATTGCTGTGTGATTGATTAATTTTTCTCTCATCGTTGGAAGAAACATTCCAGATATATGCGAAAGAAATGCGAAAGATAATTACGTCAGCTGATGTTAATACGAGCGAAATATCTTAGCAGTTGCAAGCGATAAATTAGTCGGAACATTAGCTTCCAAGTAGACTAAAGTGCTTTGTGGTTTAGTACAGTTGACAAATGACGCCGTCAATTCTATTTGAAGTCGTTTACTTCAGGTCGCATCGGGCGATCTTCAAGAGGGCCCTTCAACAGCGTCGCGTAATAGTGCCACGAAATCAGATATCTATGCAAAACTTTGTACAATCACGCATACACACACACACACACACACACACACACACACACATTGCACATATATCATAACACACACGCATATGCGCACCTGGAAGTACGAGTGAGATTCCTGCTGGATAAAAGGAAGAAAATCAGCTGTGCACGTGCAGGCAACCTAAAGGCACTCCGTGCCTCGTACTTCTTGTCGTGCGCCGGTCCACGTTGCTCGAATACATTAATCACTTCGATGGCGATGCATGTATTGCGTCTCCGCTGCCTTTTACCTCACCGAGCTCTCTTCTCTCTCTCTCTGTGCGATACAGTCACGCGCAGCACGAAGATATAAATCTCCTAAAGGAATAAACGGCGAAAACTGGTTGAAACAAATTACCGGCACGAGCTGATTTAGTCTATCGCAAGTTTTTTTCACGAATAAGCGAACAATAATATCAACAGACGATATATTATATCTGCGCTTCTCTCTCTCTCTCTCTCTCTCTCTCTCTCTCTCTCTCTCTCTCTCTCTCTCTCTCTCTCTCTCTCTCTCTAATGGCCCCCAGAAAATCGAAAATAACGATCGGCAACCAACTTGCAACGTGAATGAGACTGGCGGATATCTTCAAGCGAGTGGAGGAACCAATTATCACGCCGCTGCTCATCTACCGTGGAATTTAATTGCTGGCATTACGCGAAACAACAGAGCGTCTTGCGGTTGGTGTGATGCCAGGCCCTTGACACAGCACCGGCGACAAAACGTACAACGGCTCCGGAATGAATAATTCAAGCCATGGCGGCGAGTAACGCGCCGAGAGAGAGAGCTCTACTCTCGCGCGAGAGAACATCGAGCATTCCTGCACGCATTCGCTCCGCGCGATTATAAATCTCGAGACTGCGGGATTATTGCGAGAGAGCGTTATGCACCAATGAGGACGGGGGATGAGATACCGCGACCTTGCTTTATTATATTGGCTTTGTCGCCGCGCCAGTCGTTTACTCACACTCCATTTTTATATTCTGCTGTAAAAAGCGCGGTGAACGCGACCGAGAAAAAATTATTTTTGTATTTGCGCGCGAACGCGTGACGCTCTCTCGACAAATTTTCTAAACAAATATTTCACTCTCTCGTCTTTGTTTCTAGGAAAACTCTGCGCGAATGATCTCGCTACCGTGGAAAGAGATGCGCTCGTTGATGCGATATAAAGTGTAATTTAATATTATTTCCAGTATAGTTCGATACGCGACTTATTTCGTTAACGAATTTTTGCTCGCCGGTGGAATTTTTCGGAACCCAAGTGTTTCTTTCGTGCATTTCATTCTTAAAACCGTGCACCGTTTATTGATGCCGATAATGGCGCGTGCGCGCACATAATTTTATGTGGAAAAGATCAATAGTTTGTATGAGAATTATGATTCTTATCTCGACCGATGATATAGCTTCCGTAATTTATTATAAAGCTCAAGGTACATTCACATCATGATATTCATTTAGTATATTGCCGCATATATGTATCTTTACGCATATTCATCTCATATTCGCACACACACACACACTCATAAAATATGAAATTAATTACCCAATTAAATCTGCAATAAAATAACGTCCGTTTTAACTATTCAAAGCTCATATTTCATTAAATACATCTAAAAATTAAGCTTAGCCTTCCCATGAATGCTGCATACTTATTTGGGGGTTACACCGTGTTTCTATATCTTAATTAAATATATGCGATTTCCATATTGATTTGATAGTGTGGATGCGAGTAATCGAAAGTCATAGCTTATTCGTACTTTGCATTTCTGTTTCATGGAGTGCAATCTTATCATTCCATTCGTGAGTGATACTCCGATCGTCTGTACTGCAGAATATATGTATTAAAAAAACTTGCAAATGAAAGAATAATAATTTAAATCAATATATGCATAGACCAAGCATTCGTATTCTGCGTTTGAAGCCAGAAACTGGCACGAGAAGTAGTTTATTTGACGCCGTCAATTGCATTACTTGCATATAAAATGTATAAAAATTGATTGGCAAATGTATGTGTATCTCATTCAATTACGTTTGAATAAAATATTGATGAAATGACAAACAAATTTTAATAAAATTTGTGCACCACTCTTTCGCATTAAATATCTCACATAATAAAATTGAATCTACACGACGTTGCATTGACAGTAATAAGATGACGTCTCTCGTTACTGTGGCACGGAGTGAGAAAGATATATTAAAACGAAAACGAGCTATTTCTCTTGCGAATTTTCGGCTTCACTTCGCGGATGGAATGCTCGTTCTATATATGTATATATGCCGTTGATCGAAATTCAAGTCTAGAGTAGCGCGTATCCAGGGGCGCGCAGTGAACGTCTGAGTATATCAACAGAGGCCTGAAGTAATTCTCCCTTAATAAATAATCGCGTTGCAATGGTCTCAAGGATAAATCGAGCGGAGCAGGCTCATCCGTCTGCGATGGGCGAACACGAGAAAACGTATAGAGGCGTTAGCTACATACATACAGCAAGGAGGTCGACGCTGTTTATGGCGGTTCGTTATACACTGACGAGATGCGCGCGAGGTTATATTAAGGTGGTGGATACGCGAAGAGAGACCGGAGACGATATCTAAGAGGGGCAGTAGCCGTCGTAATTCACGAGGGACCAGTGCGCGCCTTTCGCGCCCGTTCTTGGCGAGGTGACACCGCTGTTGGTTGCTCGTACCTGGTGTTCGCGTTGGCCGAAGGTAAGCCCGGATCATATTCTTAACGAGAGTGCTTTACGATCCGAAGGCCCTTTATCTACGGTGGTGTTGTTGGCGTTATCCACAACCGAAAGAAAGTGAGGAAGGCGGGGCGGGAGAAGAGAGACGGAGGAAGAGAGAGAGAGAGAGAGAGAGAGAGACCCCGAAGAGAGGCCCCGGTAAGGTGGCCGTGATGTATCTCGCACTTAGCTGTCCCGTGTCATGCCTTGGTCGGTTAGGTCCGACTATTTACGCTTTGTCACGGCATCACGCGGATCGTGTACACGCGGCCGGTTTGTTCGAGATCTCGTTCGTTAATAATTGTCATTGTTGCCTGTCGTACATGTATGAGAGAACGAGGGAGCGGACTCACGGTATCGGTGTTCTTAATGGTGTTTGCGAAAAGATAGGTCGATCCGATAGAGGAAAATAAGACGCGTCTCTGCAACAGCGTATTCCGAATTAGTTGGAAATAAAAGCAAACACGTGGATAAAGTACGAGTCAGCTGGAAGCTTGGATTGAAAACGCGCGAAATGATATATCGAATTTTAAGTAAGAGAATTTGGAATATTTTTCTGCATCTTTGATCTAATGTTAATGAACGCTTCTTCCAAGAGAGTAAGGATTTTCGCAATAAGATGATAACTTCTTTCCAAATTTCTCGGAAATATTCGGCTCAATGACTTGACTATCAATCTGATAGTCGTTTAATTCAATTGCGCTTCGTAAGAACAGTCACTTTAGTGTCATTGACACATAACATTTTCTCATATAGTATATAGTTCATACAGTGAACACATTGTTCTGGAAATTAAACTCACGTAAGAGACAGCGGCTTATGATACGAGTCTATCATTTTCTTTCTTTCTCTATATAGTTTCAATTACTAGATTCATTTTGCTTGCGTAATTTTTGCTTATATGTATATATTGTTTATATTAATCTGATTATTAATCTGATTAACACAACTTACAAGTATACATTATATTTACTTTTAATGAGCATGTTAAATGTACAGTGTTTAATTACGATTTAGTTGTATTAAAATATTGTATATCATTGAGATCATGTGCGTTCAATAATTGTGAGACACGTTAATATCGTTATCTTTACGCATACTGTGTGCTTTTATCAGCTTATCAATTTGTCTCGCTCGGCCGCTTATTCAAATGAGAAGTTCGCTCGGAATACAATACGAAAAGATAATTCAATACACGTACAAGTACGTCATTATTATAATTATACGTAAATGAGACGATTACGTGTTCGGTCATGCAAAAGACAATCAAAAACGCATTGGGAGGGACAGTCTTTCGTCAGTATTCACTTACTGCGCCTACCCTCGTACGTGTCATATTGTTAGTGCAAAGGGACAGCCGCAAGAGAGAGAGAGAGCCGTTAACATTTTTCTCGTAAATATCTACATTTGCATCTTGAGAAACGTTGGGTTATTCGCGAACGAGTTTCTCGTAAATTAAAGTGCGGCCAACAACGACAAAATCTAGAAAATTTGAATTTCTTCTCCTTTTACGCACGCGTGTGCACGAGGTAACTTGGGAAGATCATTCACCTTGTACACGTGTGCATGCGGATAAGATCCCATGAATACATACCTAATGTTAGCTAATTTGCATACACGAGAGAGAAATCTATCTATATATATTATATATATATATATATATATATATATACACGGTGTGTTCCGTGCCATTAATCTTAATTTAAATAATATGTTTCTGAAATCAACTAGATATAACTAGAGTCTCAATTAAAAATAAAAATCTTAATATCTAATATTGAGATTATATAATAATTCTTAAATACGAATTATTCCGTGTGTTATACGAATCCGTGTGTGTATATATGTGTGTGTGTGTGTGTGTGTGTGTGTGTGTGTGTGTGCACTGTGATGCATTATACAGTGGCAAAAATGCTTTTGTATTATAAGCATTCCAGAGTTGCAGAATCCTATATATATATATATATATATATATATATATATATATACTAGCTGGCGTTTGTTCCTCGCGTGCTCGGTACGCACGTTTTTACTGATATTCATATCTTGAGAACTACTGACGTTAGGAGCAAGAAATTTGGCACGTAAACTTACTTTATAATGAAGATTTAAAATGTAAATTTTTACTTTTTTAACATCTTCGATTTTTGAGATATAGGTATCCTTATAAAAAAATTCACCCCCCTTTTTCATCTCCCTTAACTGGATTTTCGGAAAATGGTAAAACACGTGTTTCTTTATTTTTAAAGAAGAATTTAAATACCAATCTTCACGTCTGTAACATCTTCGGTTTTTGAGATATAGGTATCCTCATAAAAAAATTCACCCCCCCTTTCACCCCCTTAGGGACGGAATTTCCAAAAATCCTTCCTTAGTGAGTGCCTACGTCATAAAAACAATGTACCTTCCAAATTTCACGTTCCTAGGTTAAACGATTTGAGCTGGGCGTTGATGAGTCAGTCAGTCAGTCAGTCAGTTCTTCTTTTATATATATATATAATAATACATAAATTTAATATAATATAGGATATTTTATTCTTTCATTCACGTGTTTTTTACATTTTTAATATTATAATTTTAATTTTTTGACAAATTATCTATGTTAATCACTCTTTCTCTTTCACACATTTACACATAAAATATTAATGCATTCGTTACATAAATGACGAAATTATATCGATTTGTATATTTCAACTTGAATTCTCGCTTTAATCTATCAATATTTTAATAATTAAACGTAAGGGCAATAAAATGTCGGTTTCTTCGCTTAGCTACGTTTTGTAAGGAACCGTGCAATAATTACGCGATGCTTTCTATTGTATTGGAGTATTTTCGGAACACCCTGTACGTATGTGTGCACTCTCGAAGCGGCCTACGTGCAAGCAATGGACCGACAGAACATCGCTCACGGCGCTCCCTTCGTCCTAAAGCGCTATGTTGCAGGAGTTGGGGGGCACTTACTTCGTTCTCGTGCTCTTGTACCTTCGTTATCCACTCCCCATTTATCCTTCATGCGATCCGCGCGTACGTGTGTACGCTATCCTCCTCTTTCTCTATGTAATCGGAGAGCTGCGAGCGTCATTACGTCGGAACAGTTGAAAACCGAGTTGGCGGAGTCTGCGGGCCCTGAGATAGTCCGCCGTAAGAGCGGGTATCACTCTCTCTCTCTCTCTCTCTCTCTCTCTCTCTCTCTCTCTCTCTCTCTCTCTCTCTCTCTCTCTCTCTCTCTCTCTCTCTCTCTCTCTCTCTCTCTCTCTCTCTCTCTCTCTCTCTCTCTCTCTCTCTCTGTCTTTTAGATATGGCGAACAATTCTCCGGTTTTATGAAAATTCAAAGAGGCGGACCTGTTGAATACGCGAAAAGTTCGGTCATCAAATTCTACAAACTGTGTGCCCCTACAAACTTTCATAGAGCTAATCGCGAATAGACGGCCTTTCCTTCGCTAGTTCTGGAAAAGCCCTAATGTGCATTTACTATAAAACTGCTAGTAGAATAAACGAAAGAGCGAAAGAGAGAGAGAGAGAGAGAGAGAGAGAGAGAGAAAGAGAAATATATAGACGTATATGCGCTAATGCAAGAACTTTAACGCAGCTGACATGCGTTTTGCGAGATACGAGTTGCTTCTTTCAAAAAAATCTCGAGTGCACAATAGCGGATAATTTCATTTATTTCTCAAGACGTATCCAGTAGCCGCCGTCACGTTGCTTAGGTGCCAACAGGGGATGTAGTATACTTTTACGGCGGGATAGCAACATATCAATGACGAACAAAACCACACACACATTCGGACTTACTTTCTAATGCTGACTACCGGTTCGTTGGTTTACGAGGTAATAAAATTCACGTCACAATACTCTGAAAGCCGTCTTGTGCGACAGCTTGATATGTTACCGATGGTAACGCCACCACTTTATATGATGGATTCACGCAAGTCGTAAAATTAAAGGCCCGAACAAATTTACGAGCATTTCGAATGCCGCAAAATTTAGGATTCAACGCTTTGACTTCCTGGCCACTTATAGCGCGTCTAGCTCGTTATAGCATCTGAGAGATAATTTAATGCCATTGAAGTCGCATTATCACCATTTTATGCATTTTTCCGGATAATAATGCAACGTATATATACAATATTATTATTAATTATTTTAAATACTTTGCCTAATTCACATGGAGAATATTTCATTATAAAATATTATAAACGAGAGAAACGTTATATATTATTTTATCGACAAGCTGTGTCACACGGAACATCTAAGAATCTTCACATATTAATTAAATCTAGAATGTATTAAAAATTGCAATGTAAGCAATGTTTTTAGATTCACAATCTGGAAATTATTGAAAATTATTCTAGTTTTAGCATAATTTGACAACGATGAGACTTAACGACAACGAGATGTCGCACGCAGGATTAGAACTGTGAATTACCGCGTCTTATTAAGACTTAAATTAAACAGAGTCGGAGAGGGAGAGAATTAGAAGAAGAGAGATAATGTAAGCGATTGAGATCGAGAAAGCACAGGGATGGTGGTGCATTCAGGCATTATGGCCGCCGCTCCTCGAGTTTGGAGGGTCCGCGATGAACGGCTAGCAAGGATGTAGAAGGTTCCTGGGCGCAGATGGAGGGGAGTTGCGGATCGAGAACATCCATCTTCCCCCGCTACTCGATCCCTCTCTTATCCTCCATGCTCTGCCCTCTGCAACGTACAGGGTTCACCGTACCGACATACATCTCCTGTCCTGGAGAGAGAGGGGGGGGAGGGGAAGAGGGAAGGAAGAAAGACTCCCTTCGTCTTCTCCTCTCTCTTAAGTTAACTTTATACTCCTTCCATATCTCTCTCTCTCTCTCTCTCTCTCTCTCTCTCTTTCACGGTCCTCCCGTCGGACCCCCTTTCTTCTTACGATACTTTCTTGCTTTAAGAATGAGAGGCAAGCTACGAAACAAGCATCGTCGAAGAAAACACAAACTTAATCCTACACGTGATTCATCTGAGCGACCATAGATCTGGATTATCTCCCGTCATCTGCATATTTATGAGCATCTGCCCTGTTCTGATTGCGCGTGCTTCACGCGTACGTATTCCAGCGTAAGAAATAACACTATCGAGACGATAAAGCGGCAAAAGCGGGGCATCGTACGGCGTTATTTTCGAATTGCGTATATAAGACGAGGAGCTCCGTTACCAGCTCTGTCACTCGACATTTTGTCTCCGGTAAACATCCTTCCAGTATAATGGAAAAATATCTATCGAATATTCTTAGCAGTGATATTATGAAAAAAAATGACTCTTTGAGAAGATCTCTCTTCCTCTCCCTCTCCCTCTCCCTCTCTCTCTCTCTCTCTCTCTCTCTCTCTCTCTCTCTCTCTCTCTCTCTCTTTATAGAGAATAACTCAATTTCCTCTTTAATATGGTATAAGACCACCGAACAATATAAATGAGTTTGAACATACGTGTGCCGCGTGACAAGAGGCATATTTCTACATCGTTGATGCGATCATAACTGGTTATATGATCGATACTACGTTATAAGTTGCCTGCGGTTTGGATAAAGTGAAATCATTACTTGGGGAGAAAAACGTGATAGTTCTTCTTATCTCCCCTCTCTGTCTTCTCTCTCTCTCTCTCTTTCTTTCTCTTTCTCTCTCCATTCCTTGATTCTACCGCCAATCGCTCGTGGTTCTTCGAACACGGTCTCCATCCTGCAGCGAGGCTAAATATCGTTCAAAGCTCGATTCTCTCACCTGCCGCGATGATGATCGCTGATTAATTCGCGATCGGTCTTTGTGAGTTATACGTCGGTCGACTATCCGCAAATTACCTATTCATCACGTAATAGCAGCGACGTGCTTCGAGACATACTAAGTGGCCCGTGTTCTCTCCTCTCCATCCTCGTCCATCACGAGGCTTTTCTCATTTCCTTGTCGATAATATATCTTCCCAGCTCCCTTTTCATTCATTTATCCGCCTCTTATCCACGGTTCTTCTATCCTCTCTTCAGTCCAAAAATTAATATTTTTAATCTTCCATCGAATATTTTTCAAATGTTACTGAACATTTAATTGAAAACTAATTGTAAGTGATCTCTTTTTTATTTGTATTTCTTCACTGATCACTTTAGTTATAGTTTTATATACGAAAAGAAAAGAAACATAAAAAACGAAGGTGTCGCGAAAGCATAATCAGAAAATAAATTGATTATTATTATATATTGTTTACAAATTTTTGAATAAAAGTTTTATATATCAGTACAGATAAAAATATACGTCTAAAATAAATGTGAAATAAAAGCTGACCCTCCCTTTTGTACGATGAGAAAAAAAGTTTCCAATTTCTCAATCTAAAGTTTTTCTTTTTATACTTTTTAAATGTTCTTTTTCATAAAAGTTACATAACATAAATACGAGTTCTGGGTGTCTTTAATAATATATTTTATTGTCAACGAGAAATAATGTTCCAAACTCTTGTTGAAATATAATGTTTATTTAGCACGTGTTTTGTATACTTTTATTTTAGTCAATATATGTTTTTCGAGGAGAATTAATACACTAGTTTTAAACATATCTTGAAAACGTTAAGTAATTTATAATTAATTTAAAACATATTTATAACATTTTACGATAAATTTAATTTAAATATAATAATTCAAGAAAATATTACAGAATTTGGAAAACGGGCCTAAAAAATTCTATGTATATGTATATATTATAGCATATATTATATGTATATAATATATTATTGATATTATATATAATTAATATTCGTCACACACACAAAGTGTTTTACTATTTTCCAGTTGGTTTTCCACTTGCAATGGGTGCTGTTTAGTCAACATTCGGAAGCCATACCATTTTATCACGCTCATTCAAGCCCCATTAGCCGTGCAGTAGAGATACCGCACATGTCTATACAATATATGTATATATATATATATTATATGTATATATGTCTAGTCTGCATCCAGTGTTTCTATCGGGTGGTCAAATAAGTAATTTATAATAAAATAAAATAAGTTTATATGTGAGGAAGATTAGTTTAACTGGACTATACAATTAATTTTAGCGCTATTTAATTTTCTATTACACAATCGTATATAATATCTATATACATATATTGTAAATATATGCGCCAAGAAATTTCTTTTACCACATATATATTTATATATTATATAAGTTCCAAAAATAATATTAACTGCACAGAAGTAGTCGGCGAAGAAACTTTAGCATTAGCCATGATACTATGGGAGATGGTAATGGGGAGTCCAAGCAGGAGTGGGGTTGACTGCTCAAGGCCGACTTGTTGGTTGCCTAAAGCAGGCCCCAAGTAGGGTCTCCACCCAGAGTACTGATTCCACATGTCTCTTCTTCTCTCTTTCTTTCTCGGAAATTATGAGAGAGGCCGGCACGCACTAAGAGCTGGTTATGTTGTGGTTATCATTACAAGGAATATATTGTCCACACACACACACACACACACACACACACACACACACACACACACACACACACACACACACACACACACACACACGCACGCACGCACACGCACACGCACACGCACACGCACACGCACACGCACACGCACACGCACACGCACACGCGCGCACACACACACACACACACACACACACACACACACACATACACACACACACACACACATCAATTGTCAATGCAACAGCGGCTCGCTGAATAGAATTGTTCTAATAATAATTATTAGACACACATATATTACTATCTACTCTCAGTTTAATATGTTTTCAATATATTTTTTTAATAAATATGTATGTAAAATTTAAATCAGAATTATTAGAATGTAGAGAGGATGAAAAACACATGAGAAATTATTAATTTCCTTATCACGTCAATATTTGATATAATGGATATATTTTATATGTATATAGAAAAAGAGAAAAAAAGAGAGAGAAAAAAAGAGAAAGTAAGAAAAGGAGAGAAATATCTTATATCTATAATTGCAGATAAGACGATAATATAAAAAGAAAGTATGCATGCTATTATATGCATGACATTATAAAGTAATAGTAATATTAATGCATCTAATAATGCACACTCCATTGCACATTGACGAAACTTGTATTCGCGAGATAATGGTGTAATTTTAGCGTTGCTTTCTCACTTGGCGCAGATATTCAGCAGAATCTCGTCCCGCGATTGTTTCGAGAGCCCAACGATTGCGGTTTAGGAAATAGTGTAGGATCGTAAGGAGAATTAGACGTCTGAAATAGCAAGGCACGTAGCTCCTTAACGATCTCTCGAAAGGTTCGTGATTTTATCGAACTGCCGAAACAATCAATGAAAAAGGCGCAGAAAGAAAGCTAATCTTTACTTTATATTACACACACGATATACATATAATATTAATGCAATATAGTAAAAGAACATCTCTTCGTAAAGACCAATATAAGCGAGAAAACCTTACAAATTTAATTACAAATTTTAATTAAATCAGTATTCTCTTAACTCCTGGTTTGTAATTCTTAATAATTAATACGACTATACTTGTACCTTTATCTGATCATTTTATGCTCGATTGTAACCACTGACTATCAAAAATAGCTATCATTTATGTAATAGATATGAATTTTCGAAGCCGCACACAAAGTTTTAGTGAAAGCGATATAATAAATTTATATATTAAAAATATTTCTTTTATAATCTTAAACTCGAGAATTAATTTAATAAAAATATATATTTCTTTTATTTCTCATGAACACAGAGACAAAAGACTATTCTTCTGCCTTGTCTGTAGATGTTGTAGGGAGTTTCCTTCCGGTATATCTGCTAAGCCATTAATTCAATACCAAGCCCATACTTGTCAGATCAATCCGACGAGGGATTGAAACGCTTCGACTATCACTCGTCGTGTCTAAGATCGTGCGAGGGAGAAAGGAAAGCCATTTCTCCCGCCGGAAGCTAGACACCCCGAGTTCTCCATTTTTACCGACATGCGACGACGTGCCACGTCAGCGCGGATCGTCCACCCTTCTCTGGTTTTTCGTCAGTTCGAGCGCCCGTCTCTGATATTTATTTTCATCGTCGGTGCTGTGTGTCAACGCTACCTTAACACACACATGGGCGTCCTAGTGTCTACAAGACACTTGGAACCGATCAAACATATAGATCTATCGACCGACCAATATTTAAAGCAGCTTCTGTGTCTGTAGCCGACAAAATATTTTGAGTACTAACTAATATATTCACAGATGATGATAGCAAAGATGATTATGAGACGTCGTTAAATGTCTCGTTTATCTGTCTTTCTATTCGATACGAAAAGAACTTTTGATTTAATTATGCGCAAAATAAATTTATAATTATATGAAAATATATATATACACGCACACACACACACACACACACAACACACACGTGTGTGTGTGTTTGTATATATAATTGTTATATAGGTAATACAATTTGACAGTTAAATATAATTTTACAGTTAAATGGAAAATTAAATAATTATGCAAAAACCAATCGTCATGAAAAGAAAGGAAACGTGTCTCGAAATTATTGGACAGTTCCTGTGAGATGGTTAAAATCTTTAGCGAGACGCGTTAAAATCAAGTTTGGAGCAAGAAGACCTATTCATATTTAAAATGGGCGTGTCGCAGAGCGGACACACCAGAGAAAGGTTCATTGCACCATTTGCCGGCGTGATCGCCATTTACCACGAAATTATAGACCTAACGATCCAAAGTCAATCGAGCGCGTTGATTAACATCACAGGGCTATCTTTAGGACGAAAATCGTGCATGGCAATCAACAGGCGGGCATAATGATTTTCTCAATTATTCTCAAAAATATAGTTGACAATCTTTATCATTTCGCAATGTCTTTAATCTCTAATCGCGATTTAATTTTAAACTCTCTCATTTAAAAAAATATTTGATACATTATCAAATTATTTTAATTATGTTCCAAATTATTGCCTCTAAATAATATCTTGTCCGGATAATTTCGAGCTAATAATAATATATTTTAATAGTAAAATGTTTTTTATTTCTTTTTCATTTTTATTATATTTACTTTATTATTTTAATGGATTCTTATTCTTTATTTATTTCCATGTAAAATTCAACAATGTCTTCTTTGCAATGCTAATAATGCTCTTTACTTCTCAATAACTTAAAATTAATATACTATTTAAATAGAAATGTACTTGAAACGCCCACTTGAAAAAGCTTTGCCGCTCGTATCTTATTCAGTATACAAGTCTAACGTGCACAAATAGAACACCGTTTTCTATGGGACATTAAACACATTACGGGATCATATTTTGCACAGATTAAAGCATACACACAGACGTATACGGATGTCGGGAAAATCTCAAGCCGCGCGAGTGTTTCGAAAATTTTCTTCGGGCCATCAGTCTCGCGTATAAAAGAGCGCCCGTGCTTCGACGAGAGGGTGGGTGGCGGCGGAAGGTGGTATTTGCGCGGGCCAAACGACCTAAATAGAGAACAAACAGCGAGGGTGCACACATAGAGAGAGGAAGAGAGAGAATAACGTGAGGGAAAAAGGGAGGAGAGGGCATTGGGGATGGGGGAGGGTGGAAAGCGAGAGAAAAGGGAGGAAATGGCGCGCGTTACGGAGAAATGGCGCGGAAACTGGGGATAGTGATGGGCAATGGGCGACGGTCGACTCCTCTAACCGAACGAAAACTTGAACCGGAGGAGATCGTGGGAGGACACGACCATTTCCCGCGCGATCTCTGCAAGCCGTACCCGCCGGTACCATGGAAGGAGGAACACAAAGGAGGAAACGAACCAGGAACGGGGAACCCAGCGCACCACGGGAATTCGCGAAAGGGGACGAAAGGAAAGGCCAGGAGGGAACCATGCGAACGCGCCGCCGAGGAGGAAGAGACCGACGGTCTTTTACTCTCGATCCGGTCCCCCTTTTTCTTTATCTTTCTTTTCTCTTTCTTCGCTTCTTCAACTGCGCGCGGAAACTGTTCGCGGGATTAAACTAACTTCGTCGACCTGCTGACGGTCCCCCCCCCCCCCCGGAATTCCTATCGCGGAGACCAGGACCTTCTGCTCTTAATGGACCGCAAGTAATGAGCCTCGCTGTTTTGTCGCTGGCAATTTGACCTTGAGATTAATACAGTTGCTTCTCGTTAACTCGCCCGATCTTAACCGCTCGCGTTTTCGACGTGAATTTTTTTACATAAGTTTTATATATAATTTTTCTTTTATACTGATACATCTCGCAGTCGTTGATTTAAATTAGAAATAGAAAGTTCACGTGCTAAAAGAATTTTATGTGATAATTTAATAGCTTTAAAATTTCTAACTAGCAAGGTAACAATTATTAAAATCGCGCTAAAATGAATAAACCGAAGAGACGGCAACAAAATACCTAATCGGATTCGAATAATGGCATTGGATTTCTTTGAATCATGGTCAGGTACCATATGGTAACCGTGCCGGCATCTAGCGGTAATCACGATAACTTGTCAGTATTATTTCTATTCACGATCAAAAAAGCAATTTATGAAAGAAAAAAATAATATTCCATAAAATATATCGATAAAATATTTGTACGTTAAACAGCAATCTATATAAATAATTACACAGTACGAATATATAATTTTATCGGTGCAGATGCTCAGGTGTAGTCAACGATATATGTATACCTCATCTGTATCATATAACATATTCAAAGATATAGATAAAGTTTAAAATTTGTGGTAACAACGTTATAATATATACGTATAATAAATTCTCGCGCACACAGTTAGTAATTTATAAAATATAAATTTTTATTCGTTCTCCTCGGAGGATTAATTATATTTAATATATGAGTGCGAAGCACTCTTTATTCATATTTTTAAAATACGTCAATTTCGATATTTTCGATTTTTCGATAAAGTACAGTATATGACAGAAAAATAGAATATCAATTGGATAAGCTTCATTAATCCTACTAGGAGAAATCAATTTAGATGTTCGCATTTTTGATTATTTTGTAAACTTTTCTAATCTCTGAAGCAAAATTTCTATGGAAGAATAATGTAGAAACCGATGCATCATTGTAAATTCAAATTTCTATCTATTTCTTTCTATTTCTTTGTATTTCATATTTACAACATTCAAAAAAATGTTTTGCTGATGGAGGTAGATTTCTAGGTGTCACAACAAAAATTTATCGCTATTTTTTGTATCTGCTAGAATATCGTTTGTCACATATAGAATTTATAGCAGCAACATTTTAGTAATATCTTCTAAAAAATAGGTCCCATTGCCAAATGTTAATCACTGCATTGGATAAATATGATAAATAATGGTAATAATGAGGCGTAAAGAACCAGCGCAGAACATATAGCACAAAAAAGAACTTTATTCAGTAAACATTAAGATATATCTAGAAGGTATTAGCGGACGTTTCGGTCCCTTTTTTTGGACCCTCTTCAGTGTAAATAAACATAAATAAATTTCACATTAGATGTTAACTGTAATACAATAATCAAATTCAAAACGCTCAGAAGTTAAAAATTTAAAATAATTCGCTGTCATTATTGTCAAAGAATATATAAAAAAAAGAAAATAAATTTAATAACATTAAATGCAAACTAAGCTTTATGGAATTAAAATATTAACAAAACTACATTCTTTAGTTAATTTCAGGTCGAGTTTAATTTAATAGAATTTTAATTTAAGGCTTAGTTACAAAGATATATGATGGCAAAAATTGGGAGCTTGCAAAAAATGATGACCTCCCTCAACCCAGTATATGCGATATCACAGTATTTGCTAATCATTTATCAATCTCAGTTAATTTTTTACACCCAGAAAATATTTGCTGTAGTTGCAAGACCATTTTTTGAGTGTAATATAATATCCACAAATTTATTATTTCAA
The DNA here is from genome assembly GCA_963971435.1 of Lasius platythorax. Lineage (NCBI taxonomy): Eukaryota > Metazoa > Arthropoda > Insecta > Hymenoptera > Formicidae > Lasius > Lasius platythorax. The sequence continues at coordinate 1,207,705 of OZ020542.1, read as the reverse complement.
GATTCAGATAAGAACTTCACTCACCTTATGGTGCGACGGTGGAGTTGTAAAACACAACGTTGTATCTGCAAAATACAAATATATCAAATTAGAAAAAGCATTGTCAAAATAATTATAGTATTTTAAAAAATAATTATTAAGCGCAATTAAATTTTTATTTGTCTCTTCAAACAAATATTTAATAAAAGAAATTACAGAATATCCGAAAAAATTTGTTTCAGATATAAGCTTGTGTATGTGTATATGTAAACAATGCTAAAATATTTTATATATCTATATAAAATTATTGATGATAAATTTTTTATTAAATATTTTAGAAATTTTAAAACAAGAGATCTCTCTACAACATTTTTTTATGCATCATATATTATACAATGATATAAATTGTGCAACATGGAGATAAGCGAGCAATTAATTTTATAAATTACAAACGATAAATTACCAAAATTATAAGCTGCTCGCTTTAGCACAGTTGCTCGGCCGTGGATACCTTCCCGAGTCCTTCTCTTTCTCCTTTCTTGTTTGTCTTTTACTGCCTGTCTTCTTCATGACACACATACGACAGTTATTTGCGAAACACGATTAGTTACGATCGCGCCAATCACCAAAAGGCGAAGATCGCCCCGGCACTTTACATAGCATTCCTAACGCATTTTTTAACCGCACGCAACACGCACTTTATTTTATACCGCAACGGGGAAAACACAAAAATTACAATTTTACGTAAATATAGCACTGGAAAATCGCCCGGCCGAATTCACAGGCTATCTCTAATGAATAGTATATACGTACACATTTTACAGCATTTTACTCTATCTCTTATTATTAATAATTAATTTGAGTAATATAAAGAATATAGAATATTTCGCGAGAATTTATTTTGTAGTATGTTAAATATTTCGTGGTGTATGTTAAATATTTCGTTTTTCAACAATTCTTTATTCTCTGTCACACGACACTCACCTTTGTACGTGGCATTGTTTATATACGATCGTTTTATTGTCATTCTTGCAAGGTGAGAAGGGGAAATATAGTGCCTCGCATCGCTCCGTGTCTTATCATTATTTCTCGAAGGACAATCGTGGCAAGTACTAATTGTAAGAAGTGTCAAACGATCATTCTCGACGAATACTTAAAGATTATCGACTAGAGAGAGAGAGAGTGCGAGTTATTTTTCGCGTCTTAACTAACTCGATATAAAATAAAGTGCGTATCGGGTGTGATTAAAATGTGCGTCCAAAGTATGCTGTGTAAAGTGCCGCGCGATTGTCGAATTCCTGTGATTGATCGCGCACGCGATCGTAATGAATCGTATTTTCGCGAGTGAGTATAGTATGAGTGCCATGAAGGAGCAGCAAAGGATAAACGAGAGAGGAGAGAAGCGTCGAGCGACGGCAAACAACCATGGGGTAAATGATTTTGTTGATTTATTATTTCTTATTTGTAAAATTAATTGTGCTCGCGCTTATCTTTCCGGTAATTTATTGTTAGTTTACTTCATTGTATAATATGTAATGCATAAACTAAAATATTGTAGATTTCTCTTTAAAATACCTAAAATATTTAAACAAATATTTACAATTAATAATTACATATATATATAATATTTGAGCGAATTTTATTAAAACGAATTTTTTCGGAGATTTTGTAAAATACAAATATATCCAAATTACATAAAATTATCCAAAGTAAATAATATTCTTAAAAATAATTATATATTATTCACAATTAAATTTTTATTTATTCCTTTAATAATGTTAAGTCAGTATCCCCATCTTTAATATTAATTTTTTATTAATTGGTGCACTTATACTAAGTTCGGGATAAGATCCAATTAATGGTTGTGACAAGAGTAATCTGCACACGCCATTGCATATGCTTATCAACGAGTTATTTATGTGCCGAATTTTTTATTTCCATCACGCGTGATGACTTGAAATTATTATTATTATATCGTGAATTGCGGATACGTGCCTTGCCTACGGTGTTGCGAAATAAGGCTGCGCGACATACGATGAAGGTCTTTAAGCGGTGCAGATCGTAACGAAGCGTCGCACAAATGGCGATAGATTAAATTAAGATTACGAAATGAGCCAATTATAAATTAATTGCACTCAGTAGCGCTACGGTAGCGCGATATGGGCTTTAATATCCGATTAAGTCTTAACAATGTATCGAAGATACGTATCTCTCGTCGTTCTTCGATATGATTAACATCCCGCGAACAGAGAAATGCCAATCAATGAGTTTTCTTTTTTTTCGCGATCGAAGATAATATTCACCGCCATAAAGATAAATCTAAATATGAAACATAGCTTTTCTTGGCGTAATTGTTTCGAAAATCACTTAATGTTTTATCAATTATATATTCCTATATATTCTTATATATTTATATGAGATTTATATAAAAATGATTAATTTAAAAAATTAATGGCATTTATACACGCTTCCTCAAGAACAGCACATTTAAATTAATATATGTACAGTATGTTAGATATATAAATTTGACAAAAGTAATATCTTATATAATATCTTAATTTAATCGGATAATACCATACTTTTCATAGAAGTGTCGCGATATTTAGTCACAAGACGGGAGGATCCTATGGTACTCTACCAAAACATTGTTCGTGCATTACGGTTCCCCTTGAATCTCCTTGTTCATAACATTATCATGTACGTGTCCTACCCATAAGTGCAAACTCCCCATACAGAGGGACTGAGAGGTTTTTGTGGTGCAAACTAGCACCGCGCAAAAGTAACGTAGAGTTTCTGAGGTAATAATTACTTGTTAGCCGACGACAAGAGTCTGCAGTTACAGCGAACTATAATAATTACGAGATGGCACTATTATTTCCGTCTCCTTTTTTTAGTCGCAATATTTTTGTGAATAATGATCATTATATAAACAAGCTCGCGCTTGTATTCGCCAATGATGCGTGTACGTTTGTGTGTGTGTTTGAAATAAAGGATTTATTTATTTAACTTAAAAGTATAAAGGGTATCGCGCGAGTAGAAGCGACAGTACGCGCAGGAAAACGAATGTACAGATCTTGAGGCAAACATAAAAATTTCTGATATTTGTTATAAATAGTTGCATTGTCATTTGTCAGAGTGTGAAACTTGAGCGATTAATTTCTTATCCAGCGCGAGGACAAATTAATCGTTGTGGCGCATAATTTACGTCAGAATTTCGTTGGGCGTGAAACGCTGATAACCGTTTAACATTTTCACGCTATCTTGTCATGAAAATAATACCTTTTATCGTGCAAAGACTGTGGTGACTAATGCGTTGATATCCGGAATATTCATAAACATTCGCTGATCTTTTTTCGTCTTGTGTGTACTAAAAGTTTTCCATTAAATGATTAATTACAAAAAAATTCTTCTTGCCTAATCTCGAAAAAGGCCGCAAAATCTTTCGTTTTAGTATCTCAAGAGCACATAAAAAATAGCGCGCAATTATATAATTTCTCATTAACTTTTTTAATGTCAATTCATGTGTGTCTTGTTACATAAAATATAGAATGTCTTTTTTTTATGTAAGCCATTCTTTCTCTTAACTCCTCCCCCCCCCCCCCCCCCCCTCGACTTTGGGCAATCTATAATTCGCGAGAAATTCCAAGACGGAATTCCATTTATAATTTTATGTGTCACATGTCTTAATGCATATGTGTATATAAATATATATATTGTATGTATTTTACCTATTCAAATGTTTCCATTACACGACACGTGAAAATAGAAATATTCCGTCCCGAATTTTGTCGCAAATTATAGTAGCCTTTAGACGATGGTATAAAAAATGGCAGGCTATTATCTAGAAGAAGTTTGTATACTTAAACGCGTATATACTTTTTAGCTACAAACACACGTTCCCTCCTTATAGGAGAGTATAGTGGTGCAGACGGCGCTAATGTTCGCCGTTACTCACGATTCTCATTTGCAAGATTGCCTATACATCTCGCGGCATCCTATCACGACCTATCACGTTCTTCTATACAAGTTGATTCGTGTATAGGTAGATATAACGGGTGTACCAAAATTTCGATGTCTGTACTTGCAACGTCTGTCAGATATAATGTTGGAATATTTCTATACATAAAACTGTAGCAAATTATTTAGACACGAATACAGTGATGAAATGTATTATAATTATATTTATAATTTTTATAATTTTGATTGAAACTTCTATCACTACGTGTTTCTGATTTTTGTATTTATTCATTTATATCGAGCAAAAGGATGTAAACGTAAAAAAATTGTTTAAAAATTACAAGTACAGAATTTGTGTCGTTTTTTTATCGTAAATACATAATGTAGCTCTAACGTGAATGCGATCACCTTCGTTACGAAAGTAAATTCGAAGGTGAGCAACAGGCAAGAAAATGCATTTTCACGGCAATATTAATCAGAGAGGATGTCTGACCTTGCGTATACTAGGCAATTTACTTCATCCGTCTAATAAATTTTTCGGTGAGTGGTACAATACATGGTCATAAAAACATCGTTGTAAAAAAGTCAACAGTACCCGCTCAAATTGCCGTAAAAAAAAGAAGAGGCGGATACCTACGTCGGAGTGATTATAAAAAGACCGTTCAAAGGACAACAATGCAAGTAGAAAACGCTCTTTACGTAATAGCGTAGCCCTTCTGTGGAATTTTTTAACCTTCGCTTACAGGAACAATGACTTCTTGATTCTTTAAGTCTATAATAACTCTTGTCGTAATTTTTTCGAATCCGGGAATCGTATTTTTACTTTTCAACCTTCGATTTTCGATTTTCTTGTAAAAGCTAAATTATGATATTGTTGTACCTGTGTTCCGCTAAGCAATATAAAGTAAGAAAGTTTATTAGTTATTTTGTCAGGAATATTTTTAAGTTTAAGAAAATATTTTAATCATTAATCTGTTAAATTATTTCTTAATCTATAATCTTACAAAAATCCACAATCTTACAGAAAATGTAGAACTTTGTGAAATTATAGTTATATTTATACATATATAAAAGAATTAATTAACATATAGAATATTTCTGATTAACGATAATACAATCATTCAGTTACTTCAAATAAAAATAAATAAATAAACTATAAAAAATAAGAATTGAATATACATTACTGTTGTAATACATTTTTTGTAAGATTATAGATTAAGAAATAAAATTTTTAAAAACCCTTTAATAGTATTTGTTTGATCTATGAATATATTTGATTGCAAAACACGTTTTCTTTGTTTAAAACAAGAACATTCCGATAAATGTGATTTCCATTCCTCTTTTTTTTTGTAACCGAAACGATGCGACGGTAAAAACAATACTGCGATAAACCATGTGTATAGGAGAATATCTGCCAGTTATAGCGATTGTCTCATAATTAGTCCGTTGTCTCGTAATGTAAAGGTAGAGTTTCTTGCAAAATGGTTGTGCTAAATCAGTGATAACAAGAGAGCTGGCATTGCCTAGCCAATAATAAAGTCTAGTAAACACATACTTTTGGAAAATAACGTACTAGTACAAGGGAGATACAAGATCCCTCTCGCCGACGTAGTTAACGTTACGTAACTGATTAGTAACCCGGCTTATTTTAACGAGTAATTGCCTAGGAGTCTGCGGAAGAGTCAGATACCCGCGAGTACAATCATCGATTTGCGAAAGTGCTCATTAGCTACGATAAATTACCGTACGAATGATTTCGGCGTTATTTAAAATTTGCATGTACCGACATTAAAGCTTACACAGACGAGCGCACGCGCAATAAATAAATATCGCGAGTGCTGAAAATATTGAATGCATCCACTCGATATACATATATACGCATGTTAAGTACTACTGTTCCGTATGTGTGCGAGTTATTTAAATGCTAAAGTTTCGAACGGCCACGATGTAAATGAGGGATGGAATCCTTGTGCATAATCTTCCTGCTGATTACAGTTAAGTTTAATGTTTTGCACGTTATGAATTTATATACACACTGTGCACCGTTTGAATTATTCAGAGCTTATTTTACTTTTAAACTGCTGCGTCGAGAAAAGAAAAGTCAACTTGCGAAGCACAAAACTCGTATCCCTTTATCGCACATATTATAATAAATACGATTGCTCCATTCTCAGTCTATATGTGCATTAGTGCAATTTTCTAAACTCAAAGTTCGGCAATTATATCCGTGAGATTTATACCAACGTAGATACGCTTCAAGGAATGTAGATATCGTAAATTAAAATAATAATAAATCGAAAAGGCTCCGATATACAAATAACAAATCAGGTATAAAAAGGTCTAATAAGAGCCGAGCGTAGATGTTGGGCGCAACAATCTTGTTTTTAAAATATATCGTAAATTAAAATCGTGGCTTTGAGAGGTCGCGGGAATATCGCGATTTCTTCTCAGGATTTCGAAAATCAGCTCGAACAAAAGGAGAATTTCCGAGGATGAAACTTAGCCGAGAGATGTTCGAGTATTGCCCAAGGCAAAAGCGGAAACAGGTCACCGGTTGGTAAATCGGTAGGCGAGATCTGCATCATTTATGAATCACGTGGCTAAGTAGAAGAGATTTTAGCTGCGTTTAACGCAGAGAGAAGCATTTATCGCCTCAGGATAGAGGCACGCTCCCCAGAGCGCGCGCACGGAACTTCTCTCTCCGGAGAGAGAAACCCCGAAGGGTTGCCTCTAAGATAAAACCTAACCATATCGCGCGCCATACGATCGTCCTCCCGCGTATACGTACTTGTACACCCTTTCGCCGTGTCCGCGAGCTATATGTATATGTATGTATGTACACAGACACTCGCTCGCCATACTTCGGCAGAGTTGCATTGCCCATTGGTTGCTGCAGCTATGGCCTATTTCGCTCGAGAGTACGACCCATTCGCCGTGAAAGGGTCGTCCGTTTCGACCTCTCCTCCTAGCGGGGGCTAAGCATTCTTTCCCGTGCTCCCTGCAACACGAGGATTTCCGCAAAAGAGCTATTTACCAGAGATGATCCGTAAAACGCGACCTATTCGCATCGCGCGAGGCAAAAATGATAAAGCTTTCACTCTCTCATCAACGACCGGTGCGCGAGTAAGATTTATGCTAATAAAACCGCCTCTCGGAGTGGTGCGTTTTTTTTTCATCTTCTGAAAGGGGCGCGTATTTTGTCTAATTAGGGGGGGGGGGGGAGAGGAGATCCGTTTTATTAATTGCGGCGCAACACACGTTACGTGGCGCGCAAAGTACATGGTACACGAACATTACATTATACAGCGATAGATAACATTGTAAGAAAAACGTAAAAATGTGATCCCCGTAAAATATATAGTGTTCGCGAGATAATTTGCCTTCCGGCGAATATGTAAGTAGCTCCGCTGACCACTGATTACAAGCATCTTTTAATTATACGCTAATTGGAACGTACAGATGACTGCATTATGCAAATTGTATGCTCTGAAAAATTTACATGCGATGTAAATTATACAGAACAGGCACACTACACTTAATTTGTACCGCGGATGAAGCGGCTCGCTATTAATACAAGATTATAAAACTACATCATTGCTGTCGTTAATGCTGAGAGATCAGATAGGCTAACGCGTCGAAGCGCCATTACATTGAAATTTTGTCAACGCTACCCTTTTTTTCTGGAGAATGTAAAATAAATATCATACTCTAAATGATACATGTTAAATTTCACAGATAGCCTATTCTCATACGAGAATGTTTGCAAGTATCCTTCTTTAGTTTTGATGAATTTGGAATATGTAGAATATTTTAAAATAAGAGATATGTATTTTTTCTAAATTAAAAAAATATTAAAAAATTAAAACAGCCTTACAGCTAAACATATTTGATTAAATAAATATCATCGTAACTGTGGGATATACGTAAAACTGTTTTAAAGTAACTGCTCTATGAGTATTACATCACGACATAAAATGTCATACAGTCTGTTTAGGACGTTTCTTTTTACATATCACAATTTAAGTAAAATTCTTAGAACCAGATATATTTGATTTTAGAAAAGTCGTCTTAGTTAGTTTCTCTTGTACAAAATATCGAGCTTGCAAAAATTGCACGTTTCTTAATCCTCGAATCATTCTACAACACATATTCGAAGACAATGAAAGTCCGAAATAGTGGACACACTTCCAAACGGTTTTTTGTTTCAGCATAGACCGTGATGAGCGTATAACGAGGTTGCAAATACATCGAAACGCTACGCTTTATTTTCAAGCGTATACGCCCACGTTGTCGTACGTGTGACTCGCCACAGTTTATGCGAAACATTATCCCGACATTACCTGCCTGCGCGCTCGCAGCATCCGCAGCAACCCGCGCTGCAACCGGGAAAACCTACGAACCGTCGCAGAATTGCTCTGTTTACCAGGATAATGGAACATGATCGATCATCTTGATATATCAACCTGCTCTCGCGATGTCAGTTAATTAATCAGATATCCGTGAAATTAAATCACGGAACGCTTCGATCAACCGTAAAGGGTGACGGAGAGTCGCGGGTCTTCTGTATACTGGTCTAAACATCCTGAAATTTACAACTGTTTGCATACCTTTTTGAAAAATTTACTCGCAATGAGAAGTATATTTTACATAAATTTTATCTAAAAGTATACGCTGGCTCGCATAATTTTTTTTTGCAAAACAAGGGTGAAACGAAAAGAGAAAACTTTTTTTTATATTATATTTTTATTGTAACGTGTGCGCGTGTACTTTTTCATAAATCGCGCGGCAATGACATTTCTCGTAGCGTAAATCGCGAATTTTTTCCGATTTCATATTCCACATTATTTTAGCTGACAAGAGAAAAACATTTTTGTTTGCAGCAAATTTAAATATATACATATATGTAGATCCCTCTCTTATTTTCGAATTTAAATATGTACATATAATTCTCTCTCCATTCGTCATTGATACTTTGCATCGCGCTTGAATAAATTCGAGACGATTGAACCAATTTCAATGTAAATTAGTAGGGTTTCGATATATTCATGCCGAATTCAAGCATGATCGATATTCGAGAGCGTGGACGAATATCTACAGGAGAGAGAGAGAAACAGTTTGCCGACATAAATCTTCCATCTGGCGTAGTTTGAAAATTGTATAGCTTAAAAATATTCGAGTGTTTTGCACTACATTACCTGAAAATGTAAGAAATAATGAAAGGAGATTATATGTTCCGAGACACCCGGTACACAGAGCGTGCTCGTTGTATAGTTTTAGCCGTAGTTTCAAAAAGGATGGATACATCAAGAAGGAAGGGGGAGGCAGGGAAGGAGAGATGGAAGTTGGCGCGATTCAAAGTCGTAGGTTGAGGGGAAAGAACGAAATCCATAGCAGTGGCGAGAGGGATTCCGGTGCACGTTGGTGGCGCGGGGCGATGAAAGAGGAAGTGAGAGAGAAAGAGAGAGAGAGAGAGAGAGAGAGAGAGAGAGAGAGAGAGAGAGAGAGAGAGAGAGAGAGAGAGAGAGAGAGAGAGAGAGAGAGAGAGAGAGAGAGAGAGAGAGAGAGAGAGAGAGAGAGAGAGCAAGGTACAGAGTAAAATATGAGAGTGAGAGAGAGAGAGAGAGAGGGGTGGGTTGAAACGGCGGTGAAGTCGTTAGACGGAGAGAGGGGAAAGCAAAGGGGTGGGAGATGGCAGCGGACGGCAGTAGCGACGGCAGTTGAGGCGCATGAGCACCACTTTTATTGATTCCGTAACTGCCGCCATGACTGCCGTGGCGCTTCGTTGGAGGGTTGGGGGGAGTTGGCTGGGACTGGGGTGGGTCGGTTTGTGCCGGTAGTGGAATGATGGTGAGGGGAACCGGGGGGGATGCGATGGGGCGGCGGGGGCTCCGAGGGTGAGGCTGATGGGGTGGAAACTCTACGGAGATAAAAAGGAACGAGGGTTGGTGCCGTGCCGGAACCGTGGCGGCGGTAGCGATGGAAGGGGGTGGAAAAGAAGGGTTTAGACGGGAGGAATATCAATATATCTTATTGCGTACAAACATACAGCCGAAGTGGGAATAAACTTGAGATTCTTCGTGATACTTGCGTAAAATAAAGACGACGGCGCGATATGTATGCTTGTATGTACATTACATATTTGATTCGCATAAACTTTTCAAATAGAATTGTAAGATGACGCAATATTTGTATAACGTGGTAGTATCGATATCTTAGAAGATAAAAAATATAGATACGCATGTATCTATTTTAAATCCTTACGCGAAAAATAAAAAAATATATTGTAACTTCAAAAAAACTTGTTAAAAAATTGAGTTATAAATACTTTTCATCATATTTTTCGCCAGATTATTTAACGCAACATAAATATCGGAATTGTGAGAAAGATTAAAACCAGTTAATAAAGTTTGTATGTTCTATTAAAGACATATTTATATTGAAAAAACTTTAAAAACTTTGTATAAAATGAGGATGCATTATAGTATGTAGTTGTGTGCAATACATGCGGGATACATGCATACATATTTTTGCTAATGTATACTAATTCGATTTTATAACAATAAATCCTACTTTATGTACCGAGGAGTCGACGTTCGCGGATTGGCTGGAAGAGGGACCAGCTTCCGGACGAATGCGGGTGTAGGACGCCGATTAGAAGGGGTAGGCAGCGATGCGTGGAGATAATTAAGCCGCCTGATCTATGGCCGTTTCACGAATTCGCTCGTTATCTCCTCGGTACCTCGGTGTCCCCTCGGTGTATTTAGTTCAGTTTCGGATATGTACGCTGGATACGTAAGCCAGAACCGATGGCATTTCGCGTCCTGCATTTCCCTCCTGCCCGGTAGCGGCCATAGACCGGGAGAACGCGCCAGAACCCAGAGGTCGACGTTCAACAGTCCACGGCTTTCCGTCTCCATCCCCGATCCTTTTTTGGCAGTCTCTGTCCCTCTCAGACGTCCCCCCCCCCCGCGTCTCTCCCCCCGTTTCTCGCCCATTCTCCTGACCCTTCCTCTATCCCATCCTTCTATTCCTCCTCTTCCTCTCGCGTCCAACTTCCCTCTTTCGACTGCTTTATTGTCTGGAGTCGCTCCATCGAGGGTGCATCCCATTCCCGTTTTTAATTGAGACATAAATAAGGTTTGTTTGGCTTTGCCATTCGACCAGTTAGCTATCCCTGGGAATTGGGATTGAGACTCTGCCAATATAACTCGTTCTGCATAATGGCCGCGTTAAATTTTGCCTCCATGAAGATATGTCGGGAGCATTTTTTGTACCGGACAAGACATACAGGTACACGTCTAATTAAATCAGCGAGCGTCAAATGAAATTCATTCAATCGCGTTTTTTTTCACGTAAATTCCGTTAGAGGTTTATAATTAATTAATCAAACACGCATTAATGCATAGATACACGTGCGTCAAATTATTTTTAATATATTATAAATTAAATGTACAAAAAATATATATGTTATCACAAAAGTTATATCTATATACATATATGAAAATTTAATTTAATTTACCATTAAATATATATGTATATGTATATATGTGTGTAATAGATAAATAAGATAACGAAGGCAAAAGTAATAACATAAAAAAGAACAAACTATGCTATATTATTTTATATTCTCTAGTCAGACAAGTGTGAGGCTCTTATTTTAGGCACGATTTCATATCTACGTATTCACAAGAAGGATATTCTGTTGCTTCTCGAATCTACGGAATCGTTTTTACTGAGATATCGAGGAGAGCAGATAGAGTTATTGCCACGCGCATCCTGAACAAAGTAAAAGATGCGGCTGTGAACCAATCCGGTTCGCTCGACGATCTGGTAGGCGAGAGGGCAGCAGCAAGACGCCGAGGAAAACTAATGTGCTCGTGCCGTAGAATCCTTCGCTACTAAGATCGTAATTCTTGTTGCCAGGTATTCTCGAGAAACTTACGAGGAGCCTTTGTACGCGGGCGGCGGACGCCCCTACACGGTACAAGTTAATCCCACACGAGCCGACATGTATATGAATACCCTCCAGCCCGGCGATAATTCCTCCATGTAGCTGTGATCCACTCGCGCGATGCGTGCAGCTAGTTTTAACTCACATGTATCGAAAGTCCTATACGTTACTCCTCCATTTTGCCTTCTCGACTCCTTTTCTTCCCATTAACTTTGTTGCAATCTTTATTAATAGAGCCATACGCTGATAGATTTAACACGCTAGTTTGTTGATTTGAGAATCGGCATATTATTTTTATAAGATTATATTATATATAATTATTATTTTATTATATATATATATAATTACTATTTTTTTATTTTTATAATACCGCTCTTGCCCTTTCTACAGATAATTCTGTCATTTAACCATTGGGCTTGTTGATTCCCTTCTCCACTCCTCTTTTCGTATATTGCATCGCCATTGTACATACATATTCGACCCTATCTATTGTTCCAACAGCTTCACATGTTTCCTCTTCCCCTCCTTCCCTCCCCAAAACCTTTCTTCCGTGGGTAGAGGTACGTAGGTAGAGCGGGGCTTGAAAAAAACAGCGAGTTGAAAAAATGGTAGCGGTTGGCCGTGTGTAAAGCAACACATACCATACATCACCCCCGGTTTAATCTTGCCTCTCATTTATGCTACTGCGAAACGGCCGAACCCGACGGTCATGGAACCCTGTGAATGCCGACCACTGCGGGCTCGTGGCGATTTCGCTGACGTATCTCGGCCATCCGCTCCCCCTTTTGTCTCGTCGGTTCGCGAGGATGTAAATGTCATTGGCGCCATAGTGTCGCGCGAGGATCCGAAAGCTCGGATTAAAGTCGCTCGAATATACGACTGCGAAAATATCCGAAGCTATAGAATGAAATGATCTATTATCGATGATTGAGAGGAGGTTTAATTTTCACGCATTACTACGAAATAAATTACATGCCGCGTGAAATAATAATCGCATAAATTATGGAACGGCACATTCTCATATCCTGCGAACTTAACGGTTGACTAAGTAATACGAACTCATCGAAGTGATTAGCCGTAAGTGCTTTGGTTAATTATGAGCTAGCTTTTGGCGAGAAAATCTACGTCAAAGTAAGTGGCGTATAATTGCTTGATTATGCAAGCGAGAATTGACGAATATTAACATTTCCTTTTTATCGTGTATTCGATTTAAATATTACGAAATGTTTTGATACAGAAATACAACGGAGGTGTTAAAGTCGTATTAAAAATTATTCGCGCCATAATTTTCCAACGACTTTAATCGAGACCTCGAAATATCGTCCGAACAAGGGGGGAAGCGCGGTTCCAATGGTAGATTACATTTCGCGTTACATTTCCGAAGAAGGACACACTCATCTCGTACGTTGAAGACGTGAGTTATTATCCGATGTATGCCAACGTTGCCAACCATGCACACAGGATTCTAATCTCGCGCTTTCCCGCCTCCATCCGCCTCCTTCTTCCAGTTCGAAGCCAGGCAAACTGCTCCGCTCTCTGCCCCGCCATCTCCACGGGGAGCATCTTCCGCTAATGAAACGCCGGTGAGCTACCGCCGCCTCGTGCCGCCAGCTTTTGCCATAGAGCCCGGCTGGAATCACCCTCGCGACTTACTAATACCAGTCTTCTAAATCCCTCGGTTCTGCGGAGAGAGAGAGAGAGAGAGAGAGAGAGAGAGAGAGAGAGAGAGAGAAGGGCGGGCTATATTGAAACTCCTTCAATTTGACTCTCGAAACTTTAAATAACGGCCCCTCCATATCGATGATATACGATGAATTACATAACGTTTGCTTGTATATATATATTTTTTATAGGGAGAATAAATGTCGTCATACTGGCGGAATTTTCTGACATTTGCACATATGTTTAATTCGACTGTAACCATCTGTACGTCACAAATACATATACGTGTAAAAAGATATTACCAAATGTCACATGCGCTCTTATATTCGATGCGTGCGAATGCGTTATAAAAATCTAATTTTAAAGAAAAAAAAACAACAATAATATGATTAATATCTCTAAACAGATTGAATTAATGGAATCTGTGTGTGACTAATAATGCGTGCCGTATCTCACGTGGTATTTTCTTGAAAAAGCGTGCTGAGAGAAACGGAGAAGTACGGAACGCGTAATGGCGAGCGAGAACGAGAGAGCGGTAAAGGAAACACAGTTTGTGGAAGCACGGAGACAGTAAATATATACGGAATAGCTCGGGGGTAGCTATATGCAGGACGGTAACGCGGTAAGATGGGCCTCTGCATTGCCGGCATGATTGCCTCTATGGCACATCGAGGCAATCCCCGCGGCTACGTGCCCGACATACATCCGCTTCCATCTTACTTTCTTTTTGCCTTTTTTTCCCCTTCCCCTCTCCTCCTCTCCGGCATCTTCTATTCCGTGGTTTTTGCCCCGTGGAGGGTCTTAGATATGCAGACAGCGCCTATGCAGCCAGACATTTGCGTATTTAAATGACAGATTAAATGTCTCGCTTATATACTACATCACGCTTAATTCGGAGAACGCGTGCCAGAGTGATGCTGTGCAGAAGATAAAAGATTTATCTCATCGTCAGATGGAGAAATATCGAATTGAATTCTTGATTATGAAAGTCGTATAAAAATTAAAAAAAAAACAATTTGTTTATATTGGACTGACGCCTTTCTCTCTACTGTAGTTTAATAATTTGTTATATGTAAAATAATATTATATCGCGTGAAAAAAAATAGCTCTAAAGAAGATAGCTAAATATCAGTAGACGATAATGTGCGAAATTTCAGTTTACAATCGAATATAATTCATCTCTCGCGAAAACCATTTTCCACCATCCACATCGCTGATGCGCGCTGGAAAAGCTGGCGGAATTCGCTTCCCCTCGTAATGAAGATCTAGTTGCGTATTTAGGTACGAGTAAAGCTTTCTTAGTCGTAACCCTGATATACAACCGTCTTCGGCCGTTCTCCCTCATTGTGCCCTCGACAAGAAAATGCAGGTACGCGCCATTATGCGGGAAGTCATTATTCTTGCCATTAATCTTCATACCGTGTATCTTAGGGTATCGTTTCGGCGACCCAAAATTAATCGAGTACCGTGGAGAATCTTTGGGAAAATGCGTTAATCAAGAAGGACAATCGACGAATTGGCAATGTATACCGCACGATGAAAGGGACGTAGTGTCATAGTAGCGTATTATAACGCAAGTGTTGATGAGAGGCAGGTACATTCGTGACCGAGGCTAGGATGTACCACCTCGGTAGTCCCTCAGTGGCTCGTTAAGGCATTTGCATTTCATTTCGACCCTCTCTCTCTCTCCTACCTTCGAGATCTCATCCTCTCGTTCCTCGCGCAACAGCCCCTCTTTTCGCGTATAAATATTAATGCAACATCCTGCTCTCTCGGGAGGTTTTTGTTCCTCTTCTGCCCTGAAGAGCCGCGCCCTCCTTCTCCAACGAGTACTTTGAATGCTGATGCGCCACGAAGGCTCCGCGCTCGTATCCGCATCTCTCAGTCTCTTTCGCTTATTTCTTCCTCTCTCTCCCTCTCTCTCTCTTTCTCTTTCTTTCTTTCTCTCTCTTCCCACGAGCAACTGCGCGTGTACATTTACGTTCCGCAATGAAATACGATTTATGAATGTTTCCCGACATATAGAACTCGCGCGATTCCGGAGAAAAGATGAAGACGGACGCTTTCCGCTTTGCCAGCATCCCGCAACAACATCAAGACTAAGCGGCTCTTACAAACAGAGAACGTGATTTGGAGAGACAAGCTTTCTTATTTCACTGTTTATAAAAAGTATAAAGCTAATTTAAATCGCGCGCTGAGATTTAGGAGATGTCAACGATTTTGATTTGTTCTATTAGGTTTAATTTGTTTTATTTAATTGTGCATTTTTTTGACAGTCTTAAATTTATTAAAGATTTTTTTATTTATATATTTTTTTTATATTATTTTAATGAATGAAATTGTCCTCTACAAGTGGTTTCATAGACGTTATCAAAAAAGTATTGATAAAATCTCGCGAATCGCATATCTGTCTCTCGCATGTGAGGTTCTATTAATTATATTTCTAATAATATTAATAAGAATCAAAATTTTTATCTCAACACGTAGTTCTCAGAGAAATTTTTCTATTAATAACAAGAAAAAAGCAATAATATTTCCTTCTTTCGACTCTATATAACCATGTATCATGTTAGAGAGTAATTACCTTAATCAATTTCCCGTTTTAGATTTCGCGTGCGTGCCAAGCGATCACATCGACCACGTAAAGTCTCATTAAACTGCCCTCTATCCTCCAGGACTAATTAAGATGTAGTTGTATTACACGCAGTTACAGATACACAACGAATGCCTGCTACAAATTTATATCTGATATTTAAACGATACATACACACACACATTATTTAAAGCTCCTGTGCTCATTACGCATCAGCGGGATGTAAAGGAGTAAAATGCGATAGATAAACGTTTGTTATCTGCAATTTCACCCGTGGGATAATGCCGTGGATGAAGGAGGGTCGAGACAAGAGAGATGGGAAGCTTTTAACACGACTATTATACAGATCACGTGGCGATTGGGTCGGTTGTTGCGCTGTACCATTTCACTCGGTTGCGCCCATCATCTAAAACTTAACCGGTCGATTCTTTGAATTGCCTCTCCTGCCAAGCTGGCAAAGTTAGGCGAGCCTACCTTCGCACAAATCTAAGTCCGATTCTGCAGCTTTCATTATAAATTCACCTCCGCACGCTGCTGGCTCCTCGCTACCAACGTACGTAGAATCCCCCTCGACCCTCGAATTTTCCTCTTGTATTAATGAGAACCATTATATCATTCGGCATTCTCAAGAGATCCGGGCTGCAGAGTGACTAAAGGTAGGAGAATGAAGAAAATATATCTAATGTATTTTTCAATTTGGATCAACGCCAGAGAGTAAAAAGACTATATGCAAGTTTAGAAATTCTTTTTTATGTTTTCACGGTCTCACTTGAATAAGATCGTTTTCATTTCATTGATGAACGCGTCTTATTCCAATGTGTAAAAATACAAATTTCCGAAAGCCGAATTTAAAAAAATATTATTTCTTAAATATAGAATTATTGTATCAATTAAAATTGGAATAAATTCCAAAACGCGAGCATATATATAAGTATTATTGGCATACAAACTTGTAACTTTTCAAACAAGTGCATAATTTTAATTCAACACTGAATCTCCGATATAATTATACCAAATGCCTGAAAAGAGAAGCTACGAATTCTACTAATATATTACGTGAAAACGTAGAATCGAGTAATCGGCGCAGCGCGTTGAATTAAAGGCCGAAAACTAATTTAGTCCGTGCTTTCTACGCTTTTCCAAATTGAAACGGCTCAAAATCATCTAATCCGGCCGATCGTTCCAAGCGGAAGTGCTCTCTCGCAGATTGTTCGATGAATCAATGGAAACTCGCGGTAACGTTTACCGGGATTGGATTACTTCACCGTAATACATATTCCTCCGTAAGTTGCGAGACTCGAGCCAGGTCCGCCGAGTTAAGGAAACTTTGCATCTGCGCTTTTCAATTTGGTGCGTTGCCAGGAGGAAGATGGGTCGGGCGCGGAATAAATGAGAATCCGCATTGTAAGGCACTTTAATATCTCGGTAGAAATGATTTAGACGTTTTTACAGGGTATCCTCTCGCAGTCACTTATATATAAGGAAGATGAAATACCCTCTTTCTCCCTTTCTATCTCTCTCTCTCTCTCTCCCTCTCTCTCTCTCTCTTTCGGCGAGGGTGTCGAAACTCGTGAGTTCGGATTCGAATTCGGTAGTGGCGCCGGATGTGCATAACGACGTCTTACATACTCTCCGCGTGCCCCGCGCTTGTTATTTTTCTACCACCCAGTAGTAGTAGTAGTAGTAGTAGTAGTAGTTCAACGATGTGAAGTCCGCCCTGAGCATCGAACACGTGTTCCACCTCCACTAATCTACCCCGACCATACCATCCAAAAGCGTTGGAGATGTGGTCCCAGATGCTCTTACACAGCCGTCGGTCGATCTCGCCTTGTCTTCCAGACACTGACGCAAAGTTAGCGCGAACCAGCGGCAGATGAAAGTTACGTAATATGTATAATTTACACGTATCATTACGTACGTTAGCGCACGATGATACAATCGTATGACGTCCACAAGATGCGATTCGCACAAATCACGTGTCCCCCTCCATTTTCGATACAACGATAACTGCTTGCGATTTTACGTCGACGTGTTCATCGAACGCGTTTTGATTTGCCTTTATGACGTTCAAACGTGCAAAGTGCAACGGTAAAAGTGCAACGGTCATTGCGTTGAATTAGCTCTTCATGTATGCGAATGCTCGTCAAGTGATATGGTGCCGAGAGTCCTGATATTACGGGATATTACTTTAATCTTGCGATGCATCTTGCGGATGGCCAATTGTCCGACGGCGAGATTTTCTAGGTTGCTTTATTTGATATTACCTCACGCCCCGGCCACGGGCCAAAGGCGAATAGATGTCGATTATATCGCACCACTAAAACCAAATGGGACATTTGATTTCAGCAGCGATATCTCTCTCATGAGGGATCTGCGTGCAATCTGTCCCAGGAGATAATATGCAAAATGTCTTAAAAATATGCGTGTATTTTAAAGTGCGCAAATGCGTAAAATGTCTTTTAAGAATTATTTATTATAAGACAAAAATGTATCATATTCAAAAATTTCACGTGATAAGAATTGAAAGAAGTTTTAGTTTTAATACCTTCTGAGAGATAGTTGAGTTTGCCATTATGCGTGAGACGCATGTACTAATTTGTAAATCTCTCCAAGCTGTTACACATTGCTATAAGTAATCAAATTCCCTATACGAGTAAATGTCTTCATTTAGATGAAGCTGCTCGATAGGTGACCGAGCTTACGCTCATAGGCTGTATATTGGTGCGAGAAATGCTTTCCAGTGGAGTAGCGCGGTGTTTATCGGACCGTATCCCCAACCACATCCTCCACCTGATTCGCTTGCTTAGATCCAGAGGTTACTCGTAATCTCCCGAGCTAGTTCGACCATCACGGTCGTTCGCTCCAACACACTCGCATCTCCATGGAAATTTTATCGAATGACTCTTTGTCTCGCAACATATTCCGATTTAATTTATGCTAAGCGATATTCGTGACGTTTCAGTATACTTCCCAACTGCGATTTGCCACTCGGAATTGCATATTCATTACCGATTGAATCAGTTATCACGAACTTACTTCCATAAAATGACTTGTAAAATGACAACTTTAAAACACTTTTTTAACGGCGCGAGAAATTTTATTATCGTGAAATTAAAATTACTACCGCTGACAATTTTATTTGCAGAACATTTAATTAAGAGACATATTTCAACCGTGATAAAAATAACCTTTATTTAATTATTTAAGTCCGTCCTATATAAGATGTACATTGCAAGTTTTATTTTTAAAACTCTCCTTGAACATTAATATAAAAAATATTATAAATAAAGGCCTGTTTTAAATATGCAAACAATTACAATGAGAAAAATTTCGAAATTTCTTTTTTTAATTAAAAAGTAAAGATTATCTTAAAGTATTTCCATCTAATTCTTATACATACGTGTATATATTTACTTTTTAATTATTCTCTCTTTTTTCTTTTCTCTTATATTTTAACTTATTTATATTTTATATACAGAATTATTAGAGGAATTAACTTATAGAAAAAAATTATGGTTCTATTTAAGAACTTGAGCTGATTTTGTATATGTATAATTTTTCAGTAGAAAAGGAGTTTTCTATATTTTTGCCGTTTTAATATGTTACACATTTAAACTTGTAAAATTTTATAACATTTTGTTTATTACATACTTCGTTATTGATATTATGATTAGGGATTATTACGATGCATAATTCTGTATAATCTGTAGCTGGAAACTTTAGTTTGTACATCGTAAGATTTTGCGGATACCAGCAAATCCAGATAAAAGACGCCGCTACCAGGCGTTTTAAACGATCCGGATAATTAATTGGCTTCGCTTTTTTCGAATAGAGTAAAGGCTATAAAATCAGCTTCATTAGGATACACGTTGAATACCGATCGACTGAGCTCATTAAATTCCTACTGGAATTCAACGAAATTTTTCAATACAAGAAAACGTGGCGCGTCTTGATATTAATTTAATAAAATTAAAATGCCGTTATATATACATGCATTTAAAAAAAATACATGTTCAAAAACATGAAATCTACATAATACATTCGTATGTATTATCGATCATATTATTCATGAAATTAAAAGTTTTTACGAAAACTGTTTCACAAATAGCTTTCATTTCCTCGAAAACTTTTTATTTAAAAATAATTATTCGGACATTAGTATTAAAATAAATTTTGCAAAGATACAAATAAACAATGAATTACGATATTGTATATTCTGGAGATAAAAATATATTATATAAATAAATCATAATTGCTATTAGAAAATATTATACACGATAATTATTAAACAAAATGCCAAATGTACTAGTGAGAAAAACTAAGAGTCGTAGCAGCACGTGATTCTATATCATGAAATCCGCGATGTGCTTCGACGGTTTTGCAATCAAGAACGAGATAATGATCGGCCACATTATTTGCATATATACCAGACAAAATGGCTTCCGTTCTCTAGATTATTACAGTCGGAATCTCATCACGGCAATAGGGAAGCGATTCCTTCTAGAAAAAAATGAGGGGTCGGATCATAAACGACGTAAATGACTCCCCTGAGACTTCTTTAGGGAACTTCCGTTTTTTAAGAAAGTCAGTTTTTCTTACTGAACTCTATCGTACTTTTTACACGCGTTTAATACGTCAATTTAATCGACCAAATTTCCGTATATTCGTGATACTCCAAAATTCACCACAAACACAGCCATTGTATGCGCGTTTTTATACGTCCTAGACGTTTAGGGGAAGCTCCGATGATAGGTGCCGCATGATTACGAAAGGTATGTAAACAAGGGATCGAACCCAGACGGGAAATAGTACGCCAGCATTGGAGCGAATTCCCATGCGGTAGTAAGATATTGGTTTTCATCCTGCTCGTTTCGGTGCTCGTAACGTTTGATAAAAATGCGTGTTACGCGTTCCAGGCCAGACCCGCCTCGGACTGAAAGGGCGCCCGGGGAGCCATACACGAAGAGATCACGAAAATTTTCCCTCCGCCTAGTCTCACACCAGGTATTTGCGCATAAGAGGGTGACGACCAGACCTATGCCTATAAATACCTATACGCAATGATATCGTCTCCCCCGCCGGCAGATTTTTCAGATACTCCGCGAACTGATAAAATCCAAGTATTTTTACGATTACCACGTCGTTTAGAATCCTTTCTAATCGCTCTACACGCGGAAAATATTTGGAAAATGAAACTTACATTTAAATTTTATATGAAAATGTTTAGATAGAAAATATTAATGTCATTACTTCCCCATTCGTTAAATTATCTTTATGCGACTTGTAAACATCCTCTAACAAACAGCAACGGAAAAGTGAGTTTTCCACTGCAGATACATAACATTTCCAACGTAGTTGCACGTAAGCCCGCACCAATGCCGGGATTTAAACTCAAGCGTGGAAAGCTTATACAAAGCTCCAAATTTATTGGATGGAAATCCTCTCGGCATGAGCGTGCAAGTTCCCTACAGCAAAGTTGCTCGGTAGGATTAACACTTTCCTATCTCCTCCTCAATGCGCCGCTATTCCCGGTAAACTCTTCTGTTTCTACGGCCTTTCGTTGTTTCACTATATAACTGTTAATAAGCATATATATGAATATACATATTTGTGCGGAAAGCGTCACTTTCTAAACTTGTATAATTTTAACTAGGTTTTTTATTTAAAGATCAATCATCCACATCATAATGAAAGATTCCCTCACGTTATGATCTAAAAAAATTTCTACGAATACAGAAGAGATAAGGATCCGAGAAAACTTTGAAACGCAGCGGCGACGACGCGTTTTACTCTTTTGATTTATTTATTATTATTTTTTTTTAATATTTAACATTTCTGTCAATATACATTTTCTCAGCTTTCAAAACTAATAATAAAAATTTCTTTTCATTCTTTTTTGGTTCATGCCTTTTCTCAGAATAAGCTCCTCGTCATACGGTTTTTGACCTTACCTTTTATAGGCGGGGAGAGGACAAGATCGCGGAATTCTAGGGATGGTGTCGGAGCAAGGGCCAATATCGCCTATCGCAGTGCTGGATGAGCACAGCTCGATGGACTGATGCGTTATCGTGGTGCAACCATCATGTGCCCAGACGAAGAGCTAAATCTCAATTTCTTCAGCTTCGCTATCAGCTGAGACAGGCAGCGTTCGGTGTAGCTCTTAACAGTGTACTCCTCGTCACTGTCCCTCTTGACAGTTTATTGCTCTTTTAGCGCAACAATCTTGGTCAATCTTTCGTGCAAGAATTTCAAAATATCTCAAAACTATTTTAAAATACTACGTATATTGAAACTTCTATTTATGGATTATAAAAGAGCATTCGACTTGCAGGATTAATGTACATATTTTTTTTGCAATGCCAACGTCATATCTTTCACTGTGTATATTGCATAAAGTTGCACCGATTACCTTGCATTTTGCTCTATATTTGTGTCTCGATTCGTCAAAGTTTGCGATCATAATGCATAGCGAAAAGAATAAATAAGATGTATAATGCCTGGTACTCGGCAGATACAATTATCGTTATAATCATATTTTTCGAAAAGCTTGCACAACCAGCACGTACTGTAGACTACCTCCCCCCCCCCTCTCGCTTTCTGCTTCAACATCCATTCAAACACACAGTCGGCGAAAACTTTCCTGGCGGGATTTGGGAAGCGAGGCGAAAACGCGAGCTTTTCTGCCAAGGAAATACGGTTCTGAGGGGGTTCCCAGGGCAACGCCAACGGCAGCATCTCCCAGAGGATATCAGACGAAAGGCGAAAGAGATATTTCGCGCGAGGAATATTTCTCTGAGAATGTTTCAGAAAAGATTTCGCGACATCTCGCGTAAAGTTGCACACATTATAATCATTTCTGGAAAATAAAGGCCGCATATTTTATAGAGACTTTGCGATAGCAAGAAAAAGATTATGAAATTCGCCGTTCCCTCGAAAAGGATAAGTTCAGAAGTGAAAGATCCTAAGGAAAAAGCTAGGAGGATCTAGAAGGCCCGGAGGGATAACTGGATGGTTGGAGATAATGGGAATTTTGAAATTGGATTATCAATCTTCGGGCTTCTTGACCTCGGGCTTTTAGAATTGCCTCTTTTCATATCCGGTATTAAGATTCAGGATGAGCTTCCTTCGGCTATACGTTACGTACTTTTCTACATTTAAAAAATACCAATAAAAAAGAAAAACAATTGTCAATTTTTTTCTTCTCAGCTCAATTTCTTGAGTATAATTAATAATCTTGAAAGCATCGATGCCACATCTCAGTCGCAAAACAAAGTCACCACAAAAAAGCTAATATAATGAGCCTCTGAATGACTCAGCGTTTACCCGAGACGGTTAATTCCCGCGAATAATATCTTCTATCAGCCATAAGCGAGATTGTATATCAGACCACCTACCTGCCCTCTCCTTTTCCGAAGAAAAAAGGAACGGCGTGACATTTATGGAGTTAACATTTCTAAAACTCGCCGGTCCTCATACGACGGTAGAGAAAGAGAAAGAGAGAGAGAAAGAAAGGGAGAGGAAGAGGAGGGAGACGAAGGGGCGGAGAAGTGGGCAAGAGAAACGCAGAAGCAAAAAAGATAGAAGCGCCGGAGCGAGTCGGGTGGACGGGGATAATGGCAGTCTTGGAATTGCATTATCAATCTTCAGTCCCCTTGGCCCCTCGGCACTACCGCTTCGCCCTACGGGCACTACGCTCGACTCCATTCCATTCCATTCCACCCCTTTTCCACCCCTGGACTCTACCCTGGAAACTCTCGCGGTACCGTACCCCTCTTCTAGCGCCGGGGAAAACCCCCCCGTCAAACACGGTGCTTCCCGAGCTACCGTTTGCCGCGCAAGCCCTGTCCCCACTTTCTTGGCGCATGACGCTCCATTCCCTTGGATGTATATGCATGGTATCCTCCCTTCCAGACTACCACCTTCTCTCCTCCACCCCCCCCCCCCCCAGATTCACCTCTCGGCGAACATTTGTATTGCATTTTGTATAATATGCATGCGTTCTCATGCCGAAAGAAATTATTTTGATGAGCAGCAAGACTCCAGTTTAACGTACTATGATGTAGACATTTAGAAACTTTTTTTAAAGAACGTCTCGCGTATTATCAAATGCCAAAAAAATGCATTTTACACTTAAGACTTACTCGTAGCAGAGAGATGCATGGTAATCTCCTGTCTAAACTACTATCTTCTAAATTTGCGAATATTTAGCTATAAATTTTTTCTTACGTATCAGACATTCTTTTTATTATAACTTCTATTGCATTATTATCGGATTTCCGTGAATTTTTTACATGCCAATATAAAACATATCTAAATGGATTTTATTTTATAATATATTCAAGATCTCGGGATGCATATATTATATTTCGTGATCAAAATCGAAAGTCTCACAATTCGAATATTGAACGAGGGTTGACGAATTGAGAGGAGATCAGTTCAGGATGCGTGATTTGATCGAAGAGAGCGCGAGGCTAGATAAGATCTCTTTTTTTCTAGGAACGGTAGCAGTCAACCTTATTGGCACCTTCATCCGAGGATGAAGACGAAATGAGGACGGGCGAAAGGATGGACGAACGGCAAGGGGGAAAGAGCGCCTTCCCTTATCCGTTCACAAAATGCCGCGGCCGAGCTACGAAGTCGATAGCGTATCGCTTTCCACGGACCCAAAGGTTACCGAATCGTTCTGAGACTATCTTAATGGCAGGATAGATCGTTTGATACTATGGCCGAGTCGTAAAGGCTATTGCTCTGCCCTCCACATCCCTTCTTCCTCCATTCGTCCCCGCCGTCTCCTTCCGTAGCTGAGAAAGCTGGCTTAGCGCCACCCGGATGCTTCTACCCCTCGTGCCTCTATACGCACCTCGTTCGTAACCCTCAGAAATGTCGACATAGAGCACCGGTATACTCGATCCAATACCATTCAGCGGGGCATAATTAATTACTATATCGATATCCCGGATTATTCCCCAAATCCGATCGAGTAATATGCATGACGCATATTAAGGTGTAACTTAAGAAAACACTATTTTATTATTTTATATATACGATCTATATATTATTTCCCGTCACGTAATGTAAGATGCATTACGTTTCTTATGACAAATAATTACTGCATAATTTACAACATTAACAAACAATCTCTTTATGTACCATTTTCCGGAGTAAATTATGTAAAATCTATATAATATATAAATTATTATATATAACACGATCGTAAAAGTTTGACAAGGAGAGAAAACTATTATATTGAAATTATTTAATGCTCCCTTTCTACCTTCCGCTCTGAAATTTATATGTATATTCGGAACAATGCGACCAGCATGTAACTTAATTAAGGTAACGACGCAAACCCGACCACGGGTTTGTGGCTACCGTTTCTCTATATCCGGCCCGCGTAATATTATCTAGTCTGTTCTCTTGTTCCCTTCGCAACTCGTGAAACGCCGCAATGCTAGCTCGAAATTGTTGTCTGTTACGTACGTTTACTGCGTCTTTTGTTAGATCCGTTCCGGTCAAAAAGTGCGGAAAGCAGCTCACATTTATATGCCAAATCAATCATTTCTTGGTTTGAGAAAGATGATCACTCGGAATTTTAATGTTTTTTTTTTACTATCTAATAAATTAAATATTAAAATTTAAAAAATCCGCTATATATATATTTTCGAATATGAACTTTTTGAATGTTTTTTCATAAAGCGTTTTATATTTAGAAATTTGTATTTATAAAATCCTAAAATAATAGAGAACTTTTTTGATATTTTTGTAAAGAAAATCTTAATAAAATTTTATAAAGAATATAGAAATGCAGATATAATTACATATAATTATTCCCATCTCAAGCATCAATAATTGAAAACTTCATAATATATATTACGTATAAATTGAATTTTACAAATTTAATATCTGCGAATATATAAACCGTACATTTTGTGCATATAATTAATAAAAAATTTAATATACACGATTGTAAACACATTAAAAAATTAAGAGCACTTATTGGCAATATATTATAACATATCAAAGCTTATATGAAAAAACCCGTTATTATATTCTTATAATTTCTTTACTTATAAGAATGGTTTCGCATTGAACAGCAAACACACGATAGGAGATATTAAAATGTCAAAAGAGGTGATAGGTGGTTCGTAGAATAGGCATAACTGTCTATTTAGAATAACGATTCGCACGTAAACAGAATTTATGCACAATCATCGTGCTATTTAGTCGATGTCCTTTTTTTTTACAAGTCGGAAAGAGAGAACATGAATGTTGAAGGGCGCCGACGACGGCATTCTCTCTCTCTCTTATCCCGCCCCTGTCATTCAAAAAGGTGTCAACGGCAATAGCTTTTACGAGATACTTATTAATTGTTACTGCGCTTTTACGACGACATAAAAGCACAGGCTACGACCATTTGAGTGGGCATAGTGCTGTAAGGGGGAATCCTCCGATGGATTATTACCTCCGACGAGACTGTACGGTATATAGTTACACATATACTCGCGCGCGTGCCGGTACTTCTTCATCGATTCGACGACAGGTTAAGACGAAGACTCATAAAAATAAATGCATGAACAGTAAATAAAATCGTCAATTATGTTGTATTATGATACTTATTAAAATGACAGATTATATGGCATCCTCTTATTATGCATTTCAAAAATATATATTTGACAGTTTCTCCTTTTTAAAATGTAAATAAATTAGTGGTGAGCTTTCTGTATTTTTCATAGAAAAATATGTCACGTTATCTGAAGGAAAAATTATTATTAAAAAAAAAAAATACAAATAGATATTTTTGAAATGTATATACCTTACATACTACTATACGTATTTATCTAAATAAATTGTTCAATTTCCATTATTGTCAAGTATGATTTAACATTCTTTAGGGCATATATTTTATACATAACTCGCATATATATTTTTAATTGTAAATTTCATGAATTCTATGCATCATGGGTCTCACACGAGCATCTGGCCTTGCGCTATAGTACGTCGTGCTGCATCCTATTCAGGGGTCAGTGAACAGTCTATCGAAGCTGTGTGGCACGTTCTTGACGTTGCAGGCTAAGTATGTGCTTTGCACATAAATCATATAGCGTATAATTAAATTCTGAAATAATTTCAGAAAAGCTTTAGACCTTCGAGAAATGTGTCTTCTAATTAAAAAAATATATATAACTTTTTACAGAAAGATTCTTGCAAAGCTATACAAATATGTGCAAAATCCTTCAATGTGATCAAACAACTACTCATGAACTACAATGTTATATCCATGAATTGCAATGTTTTCTAAAATCAACGATTAAATTTACTATTGACATTAATACATTACTTCCTGTCAGTGTAATATTATTATTGCATTGTTATGTTCTCCAATTATTCTCGTTGTCATCACTGTTTACTATAATCGAATATAAATACATATATACACGTATATGTTAGACTATTAACACACAATTTATTATATCCAGAATATAAGGAAGAAACTAAATCGTGTTATTCGTCGAGCTTCAACGCAAACGGTAACGACTTACATTTTCATCGAATCATTTCACGACGGAAAGCGTTCCGTGGGAAATGCACAAAGCCGCGCGCAGTAAAGAAGAAAAGAATGAGCAAGCGGAAGTGTGCATAGCGACTTAAATGATGCGAATGTTAGGAGTTGGATTCTTGAGGACCGCGCGAGAGTCCCCTGGTAACGTCGTTGGATATTGGTGTTGGTGGGTGGTGACGTAGTCTAGGCTCCGGAGCTTTGGATAACGATTACGGAAAGACGACGGAGCAATGCGCAAGTAAAAGAGAGTTTTTCTTTTCCCCGAGCCCCCCCCTCACCCTTCCCCCTCGCTGCCGCGGCTTATCTCCGCACTAAATCCAGCGATTTTAATACGCGTTTCTCTCGGCAATTTCCGCGCTACACATTCCGCACCGCCGACTTAGCACCCCTCCGTCCACGATCCGGGACCCCGGAGGTCCTGGAGGTGTGTGTTCGTCCTTCTTCCTTCCGTTTTGCTTCCCACCGTCGCTCGGGGTTCCCCCTTCTTTAAACGAACTTTATTTTTACGGTGCTATTTAAAGCAATTTCTGATTTCCCTTAATTCATTACGGCGCCGTTCCCTACAGCCCTCTTAATGCGCGCGAGCATTGCTAGCATTTCTCATCCACCTCCGCACGGTGTGTACGAAATTGCTAGGTTGAGATTTTTTACGATTCGATTCTTCATGCCGCTGGTATTATCAGGAATTGTATATCTCAATTACTCGGTCGCGTTGCATACTTTCGGGCAACGTTAAGAGTCTCAGACTGTTCTATAAATGTCGAAACGTAACATATAATTTGCGAATTTCTAGATTGCACACTGAGAGAATTTTTCGTTATATTTTACCGCAAAATTCACTACAAATTTGGGACAACTTGGTAACCTGTCAAATATTATCGATAACGATAGGAATGTTTGAAATATACAAAAGAAATTTTACAAACAACGTAATAAAAATTACCATGCAGATTGTAAAATTAATCAAACATATTTTATATTCTATTGTGGTAGATATTAATATTTTTTATTGTGGTAGATATTAATCAGAGAAACTCATAAAATTCTTCAAATACCATGTTGTACCACGACTACCATGATTTTCAGGATAAATTCTAAGAGAAAATTCTCTCTGTGCATTTTCGCACGTCGTCATATACTGTTCAACACGAGATCGTGTTGCGATGAATTCGAAAAGTCAATAAATCCGCCATCAGTTGTGTATCT
This sequence comes from Lasius platythorax, assembly GCA_963971435.1. Lineage (NCBI taxonomy): Eukaryota > Metazoa > Arthropoda > Insecta > Hymenoptera > Formicidae > Lasius > Lasius platythorax. The sequence goes on along the minus strand of OZ020542.1, from coordinate 1,178,797 downwards.
GCATCATCTGCGCAAACTTTCTTCCCGCAAAATTGAGTCAGATATTTGAGTTATTGAATGGCGTTCGTCCCTTGGGAAGAAATGGCCCTGGTTTAACAGAACCTCTGCTCTCCTACGTCTATTCCACACACCCTCCTTGTAACACATTTATTGACATTACATGGGAAACAGGGGAGGGCAACTTATAAATAAGAAGCAGTAACAGTGAGACTTAATGATCAATTGTGGTTTACTGAGCATCACTTTTAATTTGAACAAGAAAGATAGTAACAATATATCGATTATTATTTCAAAGCTTTTTTTCGCCGTCGCGCTATTTTGTACGTAAACATAAAAATGTCTACGTCTCTTTACTTCACTAAATATATCCGTAGCTTTAAGTAAATTCTCAAAATTTATATAATAGAGTTATTAATTGAATTTATCTAGAAGATGCCACAATTTAAATTTATTTTTATGAAACTTGTTCCTATCTTTTTATCTTGCTAAAAGTGCGTTGAGATAAAATCAAAATTATATTTCGGCGATATATGATCTCACGATGTATAAAGCAGATATCTGTCTACTATAATATTCTTATGTTACCGCAGAACCCTTGACAAATCACGTAAAACCCACTCATTATATATTCATATTTATTTCACTACGCTAATCGAAATCACGAGTGTCTCTTCCATATGAATTTACATGACAATTATTCGTGCAAGCCATAATTAATGGGTAGCTCAAGATCAAAAATGAAAACGAATATCTGTCGGTCGGCCATAAAGGTGAAAGAGGAACGATACACAGGTAGACAACGCGATAAATATGATTTTTGTGTGAAACCGGCTGGAAGATTCGGGATTTGATCATCAAGGGTGGTCCCCGTCCCCGTACATCACGCAAGGAGAGTTCTCTGCCAGTCGTTTGGCTCCTCCCTCGAGCTGGAAAGACCCACGAGGAGGTCAGCGATACCCATGGACAGTCAAAGACATTCAAAATCCCATGATGTCGTTCGTCACTTCAACCTAAAAGGGGACCGACTCTCCTTTCGTCTCTTTGTCCAATCTCTCGGCTCTTTTTCTTTCCGATGCATCTTAATCTAGATGTACCCGGCCCCTGACCGTCGTGCCATCTAACAACTAATCCTATCTTGCTCGAACCTTCCACATCTCACCCTTCTTCTAACACTTTCCCCTTTCTTACTGTCTCTCACGTCCTCATGTAGCCCGGCAAGTTTCTACGATGTGTGCTCGTTATTTTACCGTTATGCGTGAGCCGACTTTTTCTCTTTCTTTATTTCGCCGTTCTATTTATGGATGGCAAACAAGCGGACAAAGCGCGAACTGAGTAATCTCCGTGACTATCGCTGATATAGTTGCTTGTTCGACCGTCCTTAACGACTTCGACTGGCCATCGAGGTCCATTTATCCAATTTGCCATTTGTCTGCCTACAACAGCGCTCAACTCTTAATGAATATCCTTTTAAATGCAGAATAGCGCCGCATATATAGATATATACATGATACGAGTTTTCTTTTAGAGCTGCATAAAATTCCAACATATGATTATATATAAATCATCTTTATACGTTATTCTACAATAAATTAAATTTCTATTACTGCAATATAAAAATGCATATACATATTATACATATTATATGTATATATATAAAATTATCTTTACTTGTATTTACATTTTTGAAAATTATTTAATCATTTATAATGAGTCAACGAGTTTTAATTGGTTCGAAAATAGGAAATCAATAATGTATACAAATATTGTTATAAATTTCAAAAGTTTGTATTATCCATTGTCTCTCCTCCCGGTCGCTACAGCGATAACACCACCGAGATTCGCCCAGATTTACGAATCAAGTATAAACATTGAGGAGATTACGGGAGAGCTCGTTTTAAGTTTTAACGAGATCCCCTCAGCGCGGTGTCGGCGGCATTATCAAATAATTGAGAGATGTAACTCAGCGCTATCTCGCTATTCCCTGTTCTTCTCGTTCCTCTTCCAATCTCTCTCCTTTCTCCCTTATTCGCCGACTAGACTAAGACTACATCGATTCTACGATATTATCTATTTGTTAATTACACATTCATCTAGCAAAATGAAAGAAGATTGCAACGATATATTATTGCCATATAAGGAAAAAATTATATTTCAATAAGTTGCATGCAATTAAAGATATTTTATGTGCACCAACTCTCACATTTTATCTATAGATAATCTTATATATATTTATATACGTATATATATCATAAATATAATATATAAAATTCAACTTTTGTTTCGATAAAAATTCCTATTAAATATATTTGCTCATAGTTTGAAATTATTTTTTTCATGAATTATTTTCCAGGGGCAGTACACATCTTCCCTAGAAGAGAAAATGGCGTCGAGTAATCTTTATCTTTCAGGTAATGTATAAGTGCCCGAAAAGAGAACAATGAATATTACTGAGATATATCATGAATAGTCTGAATCCAGCGTAACGAAGGCATCGCATCTTCGTGGTGTGATCCAACGAAATATAAACAAGCCCGGCGGGCGGTAATGCGTCTCATACGTCACGTAGAAAGATTAAACAGTTAATAAGAATAAGAGTCTCTTCGTCTCGGACTCTCCCCCTTTATTCCTCGAACGGGGTTCCTTTCGTAGGTCGCGGTACGATAGCGAAGGAGGAAGCGAGAGAGTAAATGATAGGAAGGGGAACACTTCCACGGGTGGTTGGAGGGAAATGGCGGCCATCTTTCCCGCGGGCTCTTCTCGAGAACCAATCGCCTCTCTCCTACGGACATTAAGGCGGCAACTTCGACTGAAGAATTGCCTTTGCCACGTTAGACACATTTTTCTCGCTTTTCCTTTATTCTCTCCTCCGGCTCCAGAAGTCCCGGGACTCTTTTCTCCCTTCCCTTCCTTCTCTCTCCCTCAGACACACACACATACACACACTCTCTCTCTCTCTCTCTTTCTCCTTCGCGTCGAAAGAAAGCTGCTCTTCCACTATTTTTCTTGTCCTCCGCCATCCACGACGCGCCGTTTCGCATCTCTTATTTTCTTTGTTCAGTCGGACCAAACCCCGTTGCACCCCTAAAGTTTTTTCTTATATATAGGTATGGGAGGGGTGTAATAGTGTTCATCCCTGAAGTGAGCTTCATCGAGCGGCAGGTGGCTGACCTTAATAACGCGCCAGGAAACGTTCCGCAAGATCCTTCGATAAAAAAAAAAGAAAAAGAAGAACGCCGCACAGGTACTATATTTGAAACGTCAGTTGCGAGATTTACGCACGAAACTTTCGTCGCGGTTCATCGCGATAGATAGGCCGAAAGCGGGAGAGGAAGAAAGACTTTCGAACTCTCTTCTGTGGGAAAGTTCGAACAATCGATACATTTCACCGGAGATCGTAATAGACACGAGTATGAGTATTTAGGTCAAAAGTGAATGGTAGAGCATCTATAAAATGCATCCCTACACCAGTTTAGTACAGAAGGTTCGAATTCGTCACGTCTCTTGAGCATATAGAATTTTGATGCAGTTTAATGGCTCCATTCTTCTGCTTTATTATATTTTGACAGGGAATTGAGATTACATAATACCTTTGAAAGCTATAAAAGCTACAAAGAGAGGCAGAAAAGCAGATGCTGGATATAATATCGTCTCTCGTAATGTAATTTTAACTTTTCACCATATGATTTATTTCTTATCGATGCACCATAGAATTCGTATGGGACACATTGTATTAAATTGAGTTCGATATTGTTGTTTTAAGCGATGAAATTTAGAGATATTATTGTATTTAATGAAATAAAAGTTATGCATATGTAGAATATACATATATAGAAAAAATTAAAAAATTCTCTGTTACTATACTAAGGATATTCTCGAACCGCAAATATAAACAATATAGATCATTGCCATCACAGTCGCTATAATCGTACGATGCTTTATCGATATAGAGCGGTTTACTCGTTGTGTAGGTTGTTTTGTCGTCACATCGTGGGATATTTCCAATTCATGAACGACCCAGCTGAACTCGCAACGAATACTCGCTTATTTCGAGTACCTAAAGTCCCTTACTTCGTGGAACGTGAATAAAGCACCGCATCGCGAAAACAATGTTTTATTCATTTAAACAACGACCGATCTCTGCGGGATATAAGTCTCAAATAAAAAATTTTAGAATGCAACATATAGTTTGTACCCGCAATACCCATATATTTAATGTCTCTAATAAATAAATAAAGATGTCTCTTTCTTCTTCAAATATTTATTAACGCAATGTGTGACATTTTTTTTCTTTAAGAACAAAGAAATATTGAGAATATATTTTCATTAATATTATTCATTATTATAAAAATAAATTTAGCGTGATTGCTGTACGATCGTTCTGTTATATGGATATTAACTGAACCAAAAATTTTACTAACTACTATAAAAGTGTTGCATCATATACCTACATATAATAGCAGTGTACAAATGAATTATTCGTATTGTGAGTATTAGGGATAACGACTAAGGATTATTGACAAGTAGATAAATAAATGCTAAGCCCTTTTCTGTCACGGTTAAGGGTATATAGAGGGGAAAACCTCTCTTTCTTAACTTTATGGCAACTCGCTCGTGCTGTACCGGCAGCACTCCGGCAAAGTCGTCAAAGACTTTTACGAGCGGGCAAACGGGATTTAAAGTGACGATGATGCAACCTCAAGGTGCTCACTTTATCCTTCACAGCCTCATAAATGTAACTGATGACATTGCCAGATACGTTTGACTTCGCATCTTGTCTCTTCAATTCCGCCACCCGCAGCGAGCGTGGATTTATCGATAGAAGTGTCATGAAACATCTTCTGGTGATGTTAGTAGTCATAAAAATTTAAGGACCCATCTATCTGGGCTAATTCTTCAGTTCGTTTGCTGCTTGTATCATTGAGTCATTATTGTTTTGTGTTTAATTCATTATTTGAATTTTCCAAGTATACAATTCAATAGCAAATGTTATTCAATAACCATTTGCAAAATAAAAGTAATTTAACATTATATTCAAAATACACTAAATGTGAAGAATAATCGCTTAATGAAAAATGTTATAGTTTAAATTACGATATTTTAATTGAAAGCAATTTTTTACATTTTTGCATGTCTTTATTGCTTGATCTGGAGGGAAAAAATCGTTAACTGTTCTCTTATAAGTTTATATTTGATATTATATGGCAAGATATAAGATATTCATATCACGTATCACGGCGATTTATATAATAAAACGATATAAATTTTAATTTTATATACATATACATATGATATGGACATATAGTGGCGCCATCTCACAACAGAAATCTTCAACATTACATCTTACGTAGAAAGTAAGCGGTTGTAAGTAAGTAAAACAGCGATCCTAAAACAGTTTTCGATATTGACTATACATGATAATATGAGTGAGAAAACTATTGTTATATGTAAGGAATAAAACTTACACATATTACACAAACTTACACAACTTACACATATAGATATGATTAAATTATTAAAAGTATATGCTTGAATAATTTTAGATTTATTTGATTACGTAAACATGAATTATTATTAATTCAGGGAACAATAAAACACTTCTCAAATTTAAGTTCTAATAGTTTTAACATAACATTGCCCAGAGATAGTAAAAGTAGTCATGTTGTCGTCAAATTACATCAAAATGACGTCAAAATGACTACTTTTGCTACCTGGAAGATCTCTTGTCAAAATATAAAAGTGTATAATAAAATAAAAGATGCTGAAATAATCTAAAATTATATATAAAAAAATGGCTATAAAATATTTACTTGAAAAAAAAGGATGTCAAATCGATACTCGAATGTATCAAAGTTCTTTCGAAAGTCTCGAAGTTTATTATTGCTTCTTTTCCGTAATTAGTTCTTTTACTGTGAGCAGTTGTCATCATCAAGATCACGTAATTTGACAAAAAGTTAATGACAATGTTAATGATTTTATTCGTTTAATACGTGCATATTATTTTTAAAGAACAAAGAAAATTGTAATGCACCCTTCTTGAGTTTACAATAATATGTGGAAAAACTGTCATTGCAAATATTACGTATTTTAAAAGTTCAGGGTTGATCAAGGGCTTACAATTAGCACTAAATAATTTTACACGCGCGCTTTGTAATATTTTGCTCGTTACTGGCTCCATCTATGATCATTCAAGATTAACAACTAGCGAGAAACTGATACAGTGAAACAGAGGTTTACATGAGAAAACATTTCATTCGTGTGACGACAGAGGGCCCGATCTTTCGTGTCGTGCCCCTATGGTCGTATTTAAAGTGATATGCAAATGTCTTTTTCGCTGATTTATGATTGAATTAAAACTGACAATTATCGTTATTGTAACATCATATAAGGAAGTAGCAGATAATAAATTTGACCATAAAACACTTTGAGCTAGTGCGGTTACGTTCTGTAAGGCTGGTTTAGTGCTGAGTCGCGTGTAACGGCGCTCGTTAAAACAGCCATAAACCACGTAACCGTCCGCGGAGCTTGTCTTACAGACATCCATGTTTCACAGTCTTACGCGTTCGAATCAAATATATAGAATTTTTATATGCTACTTACTACTTGCTTAGCTTAGAATTTATAATACATATTTTTATTTGACCTGCACGCGCATATTTGATGATGGTATGCAGTCATCAATTATTTTTATATTTATATCATTGTTTTTAATTAAGTTTTATGTAAAACAGTTTAAATATTAATTATAAATTCTTCTTGAAAATTGTGATACTGCAATGCCTAATACCTGAGAGATTATTACTCATTAAAGTTATTAATCTGCTTCTAATAACAATGTATCATATGTTGATGTAGAGAAAACTGTTTAAATGTCCTTTTTGACAATTGGCTATTTGTTAACTTTCCACTGGTGATAAGTCGCAACCTAAGACTCTGCAGGCATTGCAGGAATTATCCTTCAAGTAATCCAATATCGAAGCAGTTTAAGACTTGGCCGTAAGAGTGACATTGTTACTGATTTTATGAAAACTGCTAGAAATTTTTGCTCTTTTTATTTCTGACTTTACTTTGATTATTACATTTGAATGTGATAAATATTTCAATTCAAAGTAATATAAATTATTTCAAAATTTAATTATTAATAATATATTTTCTTAAATTGTGGAATAAATTCCAATTAAAGATAATGTCGAATAAAAGGAAAAATCAAAGTTTCTATCACATTATATCTTCATTATTATGGCATCATATTGAAAATATTTTGTTATCTGGAATTTAGAATATTTTTAAAATATATACTATAATATTTTTAGCATCGTTTTTGCAAAATATAAAAAATTATAAAATATAATCGTTACAGAAGCGTATACATTCTATGAATAAAAATTGTTTGAAAATGTAGGAAGAGAAATATAAATATGGAATATCATACACGTAAAGATTTTTGACTTTGTATTGTAGATGTTATGCTTTAGAAAGAATCTTTGTGAATTACAATTGTTTAATTCTTTCCCTTTTTGGCAGCTGTTTTCCTGTTTCCAATGGTAAAATTCTTAATGATACGTACTATATTGAATAATTTTCATTTAATGTTTCGAAATTTATGTAACTCCTTTTGGAAAATATCAAGCTTAAGTAATAACAAATACAAAATAAATAATTATCAGTTTGCAATTTTTTCTTGTATTTAAAAATTTTTAAATAGTATTCCATATATTTATATGTATATCAAGTTTGAAAAAAATGAGAAATATAAAATATGAATGTGACTATAAATTAAATAATATCTGATGTTTGCTTACTGAAATATATGGATGAAATAAAAAAAAAACAAGATGATATTCCATATTATGTATCTTCTCTTTTACATATTTAAAATAATGAAATAATGGACAGATAATTTCATTCCAAATATTAGAAAATCTTTTTATAAAGAGCACAAATTCACATAACTCACGACATGAGGCATGTGACATGTAAAAGAGAAAAAGAATATTTTTATCAATAATTTATAAAAGAGAAACGCTTTTTTCTCTCTTTTCTTACCCCATTCGCGTTTCCTCTCTCGATTAAGCAAATATAGATTTACCGCCGAAAACAAGCTCGCGTCCGAAACAGGCATTAACACTACAAGCCGATCACTCCTGGTACTGTTCAATAATCAATCCCGATTTATGCGGACCTCTCGTCACGATTTCGCGGCTGGGCGAAAAAAATCCATATTTAAAGCGTCATCTGATCCGCGTTGTGCCGCGATTCTGGCCAATCGTGAGCGTATAATGGCCACCATGGAGCCACGTAACTTCATCCGACTGACACTAGATGTCGGTGGCGTGGTCGATCGTAAATCGTAGCAAGATTCCCGCCCATCGCATACCGGTAGGCGGTGCCACGGCATTTCGTGACGTCATCGCGCATCCCTTCCACGTAAGCAGCTCACTCTCCCCTCTCCCTACGCGCCGTTCTCGACGACGCCGAGTCCCCCTTTTTTTTCCTCCGCCACACTCCCGACCGTCGTACGGAGAACTCTCGGGTGGGCCACCATCCCCGGTCATCTTCATAAATGCGAGATGGCCGTTTGAAATGGTATTGAGGCTAATTTGAGCAGCGCTTATGTGATACAGTGTTTGTTTATTGCTTACTAAAGCGGCCCGGATTAAATATAAAACAGTTGACAGAGAGTAGACGTCGAGCTAGACGGAGTGGCGCTTCGTCGCGAGCGAACGTCGGCGGCGTCGTCCGACGGACGTGTTTGTACTCTCCGAAAAGCATATGCAACCTTATGAGCCTTTCCTTAGCGCTGTTTATTTTTCTTCTCCCCCTCGCGCCGCCTCCCTCTAACCTTCTGACGATCCGCCGCGTTTGCGAGTCGTTTTCGTTCTATTGTAAGTTCCACGCTCTTGCAACGCCGGCAACTTTAAAGCACTACTCTGTGATATACGCAACTTTACGCAGTTCTAGCATCTTTACGAAACACTGGAATGGATCAGTCGCGGATCGCTCATCATCGCTTGAGCTGAACTAATCGGAGGTGCCTTATCGCGTTATAGTGCCAACAGCGTTAAATATTTCACGATAATTTGGACGTCTCTCTCCTTGGACGTAAAATTTCAACGCGAAGGGAAAATCTCACTTCGACTCTAAAACGGTGTAAGGCACACACATTCGCCACCCCTAATCTGAAAATATGTTTCATCTCGGCACGTTCGTTACCTCCAACAACGGAAGATCGGATGTACCGACACTTTAACCTTCCTCCCTTTCGACATTGTGCATTTATACATATATTCGCAGCACGATATTCCTGGCAAATTGTGTTTATAGGAATAGTGAAACATATTTGTCCCAGAGGAAATATAGACCTTTAGTCTCCGCGTCGAAGAGGGAGGAGAGCGGGAGGAGGGGGGAGGGGGGGGAGTTGGATTGTGTCTGTGGAGACGCTATGTCACTAAAAAGATCAATACGCCATCGCTGCTCGGCGTTCGCCGGAATCTAGATGGTGCGAGTGTTCGTACCTACCTATTTACACGCCAAGTGCCACGTATCTAAGCACATCTCCGTGTGTCCTGTATCTTTCAATACGCACATTCCAAAATATAACTATTACAAGCGTCTCGAACGACGACTATTAACGACTGCGCCGCATAAGAAAAACGTAGACGGCAATTTCGTTATTTTATTTTACGAACGCCCGTATACGTTATATTTACAATGCAGAGTCTCGAAACGAAGCAGAGCGAAATAAATCGTATACGTCATAAGATGAATTCCAATTCTATCTGTGCGCGGCGAGGAATCGAATTCGAGCGACGATATTTTTCCATAGTTCGGGGCATATTTATGTGTTTACCATGCGTGTGGCATTTTTTTCAGAGCTCGCGTTTATATTACTTTAATGGGAAAGAAGTATGCTTGTATACGTTTTCAGTTATATGCAAATCAGTATGATTTATATTTATTCAATGCTGCAATTTTATCTCGACATCATATATTTATTTGTAGAAATAAAATGATTTATATATAGGAATTACGACAAAGAAATAAGTTATACCTCTGTCTCTCTCTCTCTCTCTCTCTGTCTCCCCCCCCCTCTCTCTTTCTCTGTTTTTTTAACAGATATCACGGAATGTGATTGAAAAGCTACTACCGCTTTTATAAATACTTATATTTATATTCGGTTTAAATGTTATTTATATGCAGGAATAACAACGTTCACGTCAGTCTGTAAAAATTAGATTCTACAAATCAGTTGATAAATCAACATATTATTTTAATTGTAATATATTTTTTTTCAATGGTAGAGAATATACTATAATAGAATACAATATAATCAGAAATTACTAGAACATTAATAATCAAATTAAAAAGTTTAAGTTAGATGCTAATAATGATATGGAGCAAATTTACTTTATATACTTAAATACTGAGTGCGCGATTGAAACGAGATACATTAGCAATGACATTTAATTATTCTTCGTTGAATTTTTTAAGCTTCTTCGTTAATATATTACACCTAGGAAGCACATTGTAAGAGCTTTTGATTTAATACGAAATTTAATATAGATGATATCAAAAATTAATTTTAATTAATGCACGAGAATAACGAAGCATAGCTGTGAAAATTGCCTAAATTACTTTAATAATTTTTCGTAAGCGTTAGGTCAAAAAAAAAACAATATATGATATATAATATATTTTTTCGAAGGGATGCAAAAACGTGTTTGTGCAGTTTTTAAATCCGCGTGCGTGCATACACGATATTAAACGTTAAAACATAGTTACTCGTGCGTGCTAGTACGGCATCGGTGTGTGACCGTTTTACACGTGTAACACCATACAATGGCCATAAATGGTATCAACAAGTGGATGCTTAAGTGCCATTATGAAACGTTGATTATGGACATAAACCATATTATGTATTCGTGAGTATATCAAGATACCGTAAGCGCGTTTCTTCCTATGCGAGATTATCGCTAGTGCTTATTGTATATAATCGAATAAAGCGCCTGTGAAAAAAGCGCTCTCCTTCTTCTCTCTCTCTCTCTCTCTCTCTCTCCAAACGCAAAATCGTCAACGCGATATTAATTCGCGGAATTAATTTGTATAAATTGCCGCATCGAATACTTTAATACCGTATGTGCATCGGCGAGCGTGTAAGTCGCGACATACATAAACAACTGTGCTCAAATCGATCGATTAATACCGGCAATAAATGTTTATGAAACGTGAATCATTCGATTGGGTTTATATAGCTCGAACGTTTTCTTCCTTTTATAGCCCCTATCGCGCGTATTCGATATATAAAGACGTCTTCAAGACGTTCGGGAAGTAAATAGAATTTCGGCAGTACATTACTTAATAGCGTCTACGTCATATTTCATTCGTATGTAGTTCCATATCCTGATACACGGGGGTTAATATCGTGAAAAAGGCTAATTCCGTTGATTACCACTTCTATCTGCATTTGCTTTCGTAATATGGGTTCCCTAATTAAGCGTTCTCACGCATTTTCGCTAATTGCTTTGATATACATTAAATGTGTGTAAGTCGTTGTTTTTCTCTCTCTCTCTCTTGTAAATAATTTTCAATAGTTGATAAATTATATATTGTGAAAGACATATTCGTAGTTTATGTTTACATGTTATCGACAAATGAATCAAAGCAACGCATCACTTGTGTTTAAAAGTATTTACTGCTTTTAAAACAAATTTGTTCCGCGATTTTTTTAAAGATAAATTTTGAACATTGTAAAATTATTGGTTTCCCCCCCAAGAATGAAGTTAACTTCATAAAATTCCAAAACAAATATTGGATTGGAATATTTCTAAGTTAATTCACAAAAATATACATTCTAAATTTCAACAATTAAATTACATCTCACTCTTGCTTGATCTACAAGAATTGCCGAAGAAACCATAATACGGAATAAATGGGCAATTAATGCTGTCATATAAGCATTGAAAATGATGTGTTATAATATCGACTTTCGCTTTCTCGAAAACGCAGAGTTCGATCATTTGTCTCGGCGAAATATTTCGTAAAAACCTAATACGATTTACTCGCGGATAGGAACGGCAGGCGTAGGCAGTGCTTGCCCCTCGAAACGCGTGTTCCCTCTAATCTGCACGTCAGCAATTTACTTCGGGCCGAGCCGACCAATTATGTGGAAAACGGCGAAGAATTTGCGAGCGCCGCACATGCAACGCACGCACATAGGGTCGGCGGATATTATGCGGCGCAAGGTAGTCGTTAGAGACAATCTGAGCTTTTCATCTCCCGGTGTTGGCCGAAGGCGCAAGAACCAGACAAGAAAATTGCAACGCGAAACAAAAAAAAAAAAAGAAAAAGAAAAAGAGAAAGAAAAAAAAATAAACGCCGAGGGTAATGAGCGTGTGTCGGTTAAATTGCCGACTACGATAACGACGCGGCCTTACGATCGATATTTTCGGAGTTGTCCAATACCTTCACACAATAATAACGTGCGAAATGTCACGTAAAAAGTTATCTGTATTTCGGTATCTACCGTTTTCGCGTTCGCCGATTGCACCGATCGCGCTGAGGTACAAATTTGATACGTTTCTTCCTCTACTTTTTGCGATACGCGAAACGGATATGACAAAAAAAACCAACCCCCCCGACGCTCTTAGTTATATCGGCGATTTAGTGAATTCTCCTGATTCCTTATCTCCTATGCAAAAAAATTTAGCCTACGATAATTGCAGAATGTTTTCTCTTTGTTATTAACCTGTTAGTATCATAGATTTTACTAATTGTAAGACTCCTTTTGCCTTCATCCATTACTTAAATAATATACATATAATAACATCATTATAACTCTTTAAGCAGTAAAAATATATTAAACATATTTAGTTATATCTTTATAAAACGCACGCATCTTGACTTGATTTTCCGTGGCACAATACAATACCAATCTTTTTTTTTGGATTTATATTAGTAGTCATTATAAAAAATGTATAATTTATGTACTTACCCAAATTAACGTTAACAGCAATTAATCTTATTCATGAAAGATTCATCAAAATTGACATTAACTTTACTTCTTCGTCGCATAAAGATTAGAATATGCACATTTTACATGAATTACAGTCCAACCGTAGAAATATTTACAAATGTAATTTTATAAGGTTATAAAACATGTTAAAACCGATTGTTTCAATAACTCGAAATATAAGATCGTTACAGATTGCGGAAATTTTTAGAAAGCACTATCGAACGAACGAGAAGAAACTGACAGAGAGAAGTTTGCATTTTGATATATCCCTTCTAGACTAAGCAAGGACTTTCTCTATTGGTCGCGACATATCCCGCTCCCGCAACTTTGCTTGTTTCGGGGAAAAAAATTGCCTGGCGCGATAGACCAAAGACTTTCCTTCAACCCTGTTGCCTTAAAAAAATGAAATCTTTACAGCTGTCCTAGCCGCGCCGGCGGTGGTCTCGGCGAAAGTGTCGTCGCCAGAGGATTCTTCTAAAAGTCATTTCAATCCTTGTAGATTCACTATAATACTCTCTCCAATCCATCGCGCTTCATGATGACGACAGTTTGTAACTTGCCATTAGAATTTCGTACACCGAAAAAAATTGTATTCTCGAAGTAAGAGACAAGTGTATACTATAAGTGTATAAAATCCCTCTTAACAAATATTCTTAAGTTTTTCTACAACATCCTCTAAAACTAAGAATATTTTTTCTTTTTTTGTTAATAACAAACGGTCGTATGTTTTTTTACGCGGATCGTTCATTTGGCGTTATATGGTCATATTGTTGCAGCAACGTATATAATATAGTGTTGCAATTTACAGTGCAGTGCAGTGTTTGTCACTGAATGGTTTTAGTTTATTAGAAAAACGGATCAAGTTAATAAGTAGCTCGAAAAAGAAGACTTGAGCGACTTAAGAGAAGTGTTCACGAGTAAGTAACGTATAATATAATCTAATTTAATCGTTCAGGTGCCTCATGCTCGGTCTATATGTATCATGTGCTGTAAAATAATGTATTTTTTTGTTAATGTAAAAATAAATCCCATTTCGTCTACATTTTTAATAATAAATTAGGAATATCTGATACTAATCTTTAGAGAATTCCCTTCTTAAGGTAAGAGGCTCCTTTTGGCGCCTATTTTAGAACAGGGTATTCTAAAAATAAGTGGGAAATTCTTAAAATAAGAATACAATTTTTTTAATGCACGCTTGTAATTTATCATGGAATCGCGCATAAGTGACAAGCCGTTTTCTATCGCGAGATATCGGAGTTCCTTTTCAGTTCGTTCAGTTCGTCACGAGTTGAATGTTGACGAGCAATTTCTTGATTCAACGTCACGGAGTTCCTAGCATCGGCGATTTACATTGTTGCACACGGGAGAAGCGAAAGCTCATAAAGAGCAAAGAGATATGATCTCAATTAGCTCGGACCAAAAGTACCGGTGCGGAATGAACAGCCGATAAGAACCCGACGACGTGTTCCATTTACGGTATGCAGCTCTCGAGGTGAGTAATATATCTCTCTCCTCTCTCTCTCTCTCTCTCTCTCTCTCTCTCTCTCTCTCTCTCTCTCTCTCTCTCTCTCTCTCTCTCTCTCTCTCTCTCTCTCTCCCGTTTGAATAATTTCTCAAACGTATTTATTATAATTATAATATCCATTTTAACTTTTCTCGTAAAAATAATCTCATATTTATACAGTCGACGTATATTTAATTACCAACGATCTATCTATGTTATCTCTTACAAAAAAAATCACGCAATATGCCGAATCGTGACAGCGATATGATTTAATATTTATGCAGTCAACGTACATATTTAATATTACTAACGATCTATGTTATCCTTCGAAAAATACAAAAAATATAAGTAAAATTCACGTAATATACCGAACCGTAACAGCGACAACTCGATAGATTGCTAATTAATTCCAGTTAAGAGATATCTCCATCGGAGAATATTCGAAGGAAATTCACAGACAGTAGAAGTTTTTATCTTAATTACGGTACAGTTACTATATCATAATTTTCACTGTACCGTAACTCTCATATCTAAACGTAAATCGGATATTCTTGTTTAAATATGTAATGGTATACAACGTTATAAGAAGAGATATACAAAAAAAGATATGTTAGGGAGATACTAAAATAGATACTTGAAGAAATATGTTTTAAACGGCATGCATTTTTCATGTTAAGCCACCGCTCTCTGAAACAGACATTCGTTAAGAATTCCATGAGGATTCCGGTAGGACCGGAAACCGTTGGAATTTAGAACGGTAAAGAAATAATTCGCAGAAGGCGATGCTACTTGCACATAATACAGAAGAGGCTGATCTGACCCCTGCAACAGCGTCTCTCTCCGCGAGACTCGGAAAGTATAGCGGTTGTAATGTTACAAGCACAGGGAGATAAGAGACCGTGAGACACACTGTGGTCCGAGGATGGGACAATAAAGTTAGCGGCGTATAACGACCGAGATGCGAAGAACAGGATATATGTCTCCTGTCGTTTTTCGTCATTCGCGACGTTTCAACATAACTGGCTGATTACAAAAATTTCCTCGCGTTCCATTCCCATAAAGTGCTCCAATAATTTTGACATCTAAGGAAAATGGCAAATTTTTAACAAATTTAAGAAAGAAAAATTGACAGATAGAATGCATGTTTCTAAGATGATAAATTTATTTAATATCAAATATTATCATATTTAATATAATATAATATAAATCATATTATAATAGCATATCATTATACATATATCATATCATCATAATATTATAAATTTATTTAATATCAAATATTATCATATTTATTATCAAAATCATAAATCGAAAGATTGCATTTTTGAAAAAGTAATCACACTGCTCGTTAATTTTTTGATAAATTGTTGAAATTTGTCTTAAAAATTCCATTTTAGATAAAATCGCATCGTGTATCAGGGGACGTGCCGTTAACAGCGTGCCTCTGGGATACTTAGTTGTGATCTACGGAGAACAACGGCGTCGTTGTGCTCAGGGTCGCGCCTTCATCCATTTATACGTTTCAGTTAAAGTCCCCGAGGGGGACGTCGCCCTTCGCCTCTGTTCTCTTCTCTCGCGTAGGCAGCACGTATCCTTTGGATCTCGTAGCGGGTTCTCGCCACTTTCTTACTTCCCCAGCGTCGGGGAGGCCAAACGAAACCAATAAGTAAGGGCAGAAAAACGGTATGGAGAGAGGACGGTGCGTCGGAGAGAAGACATACATTCGAAGCGACATGGATATATGCGCGCGACGTGCGAATATATACTCGCATAGGCTATCTATATATATATATATATATGTATATGTATATGCCGTTGGTAACCTTAACCCCGCGAATTAATATTCCATACGCGCCGCTCGTACGAGAGGCTTCGCGGATTGCCAATGGCGCGGGAACGTGCTGGACCCTCCGGAAACACCGGGCAAGGACAAAGAGATCGGGAGGTCGGGACGAGTTTCACCGGGATCTATTTCATTCGTCAATCAGACAATACCGAGAGCTATCTCTCTCCGCCTACCGTGGAGAATAAGATTCTATAAAGCGGATTCAGCGATTCCGCGGTGTAACATTGGGGGAATGCTGCGAACAACTGGTTTCGTACATTAACGGTAATACTTTGTGGATTCTTCTCTAGAAACTCGTATGTATATATATAAATTAAGAACCCGTCACTGCGTGTGTGTATAACAAGATAACAATATTTTTTTAATTGGAAATTACTCTTGTATTATGGGAGCACCAGAAGCGAAGAATTATCTATAAAATAAACTAACAAAGTAAAATATTATCTCATTCATAATAAAAAATTTTTCTCTTACATATAAATTAAGAAACCGATACTGTGTGTGTTTGTGTGTGTGTATAACAAGATAACAATTTTTTTTTAATTAATTAAAAATTACTCTTGTATTATGAGAGCACTAGAAGCGAAGAATTATCTATAAAATAAACTAAGACAGTAAGATATTATCTCGTTATCTTATTCATAATAAAAAATTCTCTTTTTATTCTTTGGACATCTTATAAACTTACGTCACGTATTTCTAATATTGTGCGGTTATTTTCTTTTTTTTAGAAAAAGTACATTTCGGAACGTAAAAGGAATCGTGTTTAAAACACAGAAGTGCGCGATACGAAGCAAAAATAGTGCGATACGCCAAATACAAACGGATTGCAAGAGGAATGGGTGATCGGCAAATAGGAAGAGAGCCTAGGGGACCGTAACGCATAAACCGATACGGTTATTTCCAAATATCCGCAGCCATACGCGACCACTCGATGCCTCCATTTCAATGTTCCGCCCTTGCGAGCGTAAAAGTGGCGAAAATTCGACAAGCCGTAGAGAGGGGGGAGTGGAAAACCAGAAGAAAATAGGAGCAAAAGCCCGCCATCTTCGCACTCCGAAGTTTGCCATTGAAATGCAAACTCTCGCAGGTAAGAAAACGGTGCTTCTTCCAAAATATTTTGAAAAATAAATTGATTCAATTTACTTGTATAATTACATATGTACACATATAAAGAAAAAAACGTGGTGAAGAGAAAACGGTAAGGATTTTTTTTTTATTAGACAGGAGTAGAGAAAGAGAGGCATCTTTAATTTACTATATATTTTTATTTCGTTTTTATGTCATAGATATAGCTTATGAATATAATTCTACATCAAGTTTTGAAAATGGATACATTTACATTCATTGTCAATGAATTACTTCGCTCGCCATCATCATCGTTATCATCATCGTCGCTCTTGCCGCCAGCTCTCGTCATACGGCATAATACTAATCATTAATAGTCAGTAGACATGAGACTCCATTATTCCGTTACTCCTATTACTTAACGTGGTAGGTAGGTAGGTATTGAAGGACAGCTACGTCCCCTTATGGTTACAGTATTACGTTAATTGGGTATCATCGATACGTTAAGACCCGCGGATTCATTCGTCTTAATTAATTAATCTTCACCTGCGGCTCTTCACTCACTGGGCGATGTTAACGTTACATGGCGTTTAATATTTACATCGAGAATTGTGTCGAAGTAATGTACGGCTTTTCATCCATTCGATAGATACAGAGAAGTAATGATCAAGAGATTAAGTTCCGTACTTGGATCATTTCAACACGTATGTGAAGATTTTAGCGAAAAAAAGATTAAGTTAAATTAGAAGTTGAGAATTAAGTTCTCTCATGTCAGTTTTGCAATATTATTGCAATATTAACATCGCGAAGAATTAGAAAAAACAAAAACTACGCTGAACAAGCTTTAGTTTTTGAGCAAAGAAATTTAAAAAGAAAATTAAAAAAAAAGAAATAAAGTCGGATTATTTCTAATCCGACAGTCATCGATATTGGTAAAAATGTGCACAGGCCCGGCTTGTTGTTTTGCGTTACAAGAAGTACGAAAACATCGTCTTAATTTTCAAACAATAAATAATATTCGATCAAACAATCGGGGCAGAGCAAGTGTGTCCGCTGGACATAACTCTCGAACCTATCAACAACAATTGGGAATTTTTATTTAAATAAAACATTCGCTGGCACATATAAAAAGCAATGAAACGTCGTCGGCGACGTTACGTTTTCGCGTAAATTTTTCACACACGCGGTATTCCGACGAATAACGAGAGAGAATCCTATGCTGTCAGGCCAAACAACGAAGAGCATTTTGCATCGGATTTCTCCGAGTTTCGCCAAGTTACAACGAGTGCGAAGAACAAAAGAGACTATTATGCGTGTATCTGCGTGTCGAAAATAAAAGGCGCGGGACGCGCTGTCACATATATGTTATATATATTGTATCGTTAAAAGGATTCGAAACTTAAGCGCAAAATAGGTCAGCTGCCAACAAGGTAATATAACATCTAAAAGTGTCTACGAAATTGATTAGCTTATCACTTTGCGGAATCAGGTGTGAGCAATGTCAAACGGTTACCGTTTAAAAAAAAACAACAAAGACAAAATCGACAATATTCTCGCGCGCGAACGAACAGAAACAATTTATAAATACGTTCAACATCGTTTGAAGTTATTCTGAAATGTCAATCCGTTCAATTTTTTCGCGTAATTCGCGGGATACTGCTCACAGTCGATTCCAACCTTAAGTGTCCAGATTTCGTGTTTACGCTAACCGGACACATATCTAACGGACAAATGCAATAAGTATAATACAACCAGCTGCGCAAAAGACAACGAGATTGTTCCGTACCTTTGCGTCCTTTTGCCCAAAGAAAAAGACTAGAGTTAGTTTCTCTTTTTTTTCGACATCCGCGAGATGTTTAAACAAAATCGTTCGTGCCATGTCAAGCTCAGAAACTGTGGTACGCAACAGCATCATCGTCTTCGAGTGTACAGGATATTAAAAAAAATCTATATATAATATATCTATATATATATATATAAAAAACACGCGTCGAAACAATAAGAGACGGTAAGCGATATTCACACTCTATACTATCATAAAAAAAAATTCATCAGTATCCCTCTCTCTTTTTACATTAACAAAAAACAAATATACGAAAAAAAATACGTAAAATAAACAGTTTATAAATAAACAATGACATCTATAGATAAAGAAAATATAACAAACAATTTTTTTCTCACTTCGATTCTATGCGTTCCGCCAGACGGATTCGGCTATTCGTTTCATATAAATATCATCTTTTTTTCTTTTCGTCTTTTTAACCGATATATCGCGGAGGTAATAGGTAATATAATATTTAAATTTTGCCAATAGATTCGCTTACAGATAATACGATGTGATTTACGCTGCATATCCCACGCTCTCTATCTTTCTTTCTTTTTCTCTCCTCTGTCATTCTCACATACACACGCGCATTTTCTCCCTGTCTTTCTCTCTCTCTCTCTCCCTCTCTCTCTCTCTCTCCCTCTCTTTTTCTCTCCTTCTCTTTCTCTCGCTTGCATTCATGGCTTACTGTTTCATCGTTACTCTCACATGCACACAATCATTTTTATTCTTCAAGCTGAATCTCCCCTGCTACTCATACGCGCACATTAAATGTTACTACATTGTTTAACCAATGTTTGAGCCACACTTTAGTGTTCGTTTTACATTTCTTAATTCGGATAAGAGAAGTCCTCGCGCGGGGGTTTGGATGAGGGGGTGGAGGTTGGAGGGAGTTGCTTCAATAAATATTCTTGCTTTAACGTCGAAGAACCGGCCGTGGCCACGCGAATTCAAGAAAGACGTGTACGCGAGTTTGGCAAGTCGGGCAATTGTTGTACTACTATACATATTATATGTATGTGTGTGTGTGTGTGTGCTTCCTTTTTTTTAACCTCTCAGTAATTATACCTAATTGGTACTATCAATTCGACATAGTACATCTATGATATTGGTAAAGATTAGAACAAGTAAATGGCAGAGAGGTAGAAGCGGAAAGGAAGAGGGGATGAGGAGAAGAAGATAAATCTCGTAGGAGAATAAGGGGAGGAAAGAGGTGAGGAAGCGTTATGAACGTTATATGATATGATTACGCGTCTCAGTTATTTGGAATAATATTCTATATAACCATATAGAGAGTTGCTGCAGCTAGCTTAGAGATAAGCCGAGAGAAAGCTTCATATGTGGACGGCGCCCGCACAATTTTTTTTTCTTTTTTTAGTCTAAAGTTTCCGCCTTATATACCTCTACGCTCTCTTTTGACCCGTGCGAAAGATTCGAGAAGGGACCGTCTCATTGATCAGGGTATACAACGGATGCTTTACTTTAATTCGCGCGATGTTCAGAAAAATCTATGCGAATTAAATCTGTAACGATATACTTTCGCATTTCTTATCGGTAATTTCCAAACAAGAGTCGATCGTTCTTTTCCTTTTTCTTTTTAAATTACTCGTATACCCCTTGTAAAAATATAAAACGCGAGCAATTGTAAAGCTTGAAAATGTCTTGGTTAAAAAATTGTGATTTAAATTGTATAATCGATTAATATAGCTTTCGAACGAAATCTTATCTTGAACGAAAAATAGCGCGTTGTAACCGATAAAAAAAATAAAGAAAATTTTCTCGTCTCTCTCTCTCTCTCTCTCTCTCTCTCTCTCTCTCTCTCTATCTATCTATCTATCTATCTCTATCTCAAAGAGAATCGCGTAATGGCGTATAAAAGAGAAAAAAATATACTGATCCTCGTCGTCGATCCATTTCTCAAGTCCGACACTGCGATCGATGCCTGACGTATGCACGCAAAAAACCGGCGCGACTTTGTAACGTCAATGCCATCCGCTTTATTCGCCGCGCCTCGTTAGTTAAGATTTAATGTATCGTACGTAGAAACACTAACACGGCCGCCCCATAAATCTCACCGCCCCTGTACTGTACAAACTTCTCGGAGACTAAGTTTAATAATTATTATTATTACGCATTACGTATATCTCTAATTTGTCGGACGTATCGGCGCCGCCATCGTCGCAGTACTTGCTGCTACCGCGTCACTTAATAATTAACGGTGTTTGCGGTTATAACATCAAAACATAACTAAGCAATATAATAATGATAATAACTCATAATTCATAATAATAATAATAATAATAATAATAATATATGAGTATAAATGCCAGCAGGTTCGCCTTGTAGATTTCAAGACTACAGGGCGGACCTGAGAAGCAAATTTCAAAAACAAAATAATAATAATAATAATAATAATAATAATAATAATAATAATATTAATAATGATGATGATGATAATGATAATAATAATAATAGTTCGTAAATATATATATATGTATATATAGAGTCATGTGTTTCTATAAAGCTTTTCTACAAATAGATACACCGATTTTCTCGGGGCTAATCGCGTCACATGCGTCTTTCTCACTTCTCGATTCCACGATATTACTTCTTTTTTTTTTTGTTCCGTATACAATGAGCCGGAGTAGATTTGGGCGCGATCATACGTTTCTTTTTTTTTCGACATTCCGACAGAACAACCGAAAGATCCTTGGGCTACGGCCACGAAATATACAATAATTACGTTGTGTACTCTTAACACGATAACAGATTACGTGGAGTGGAACCGATATACGACTATGTTGTGTTATCTCATAATGTTTCTGTATATCTCTGCGTAAGCCGAGAGCACAAGCATGAAATATGGTCCAACGTATAATTTAACATATATCGCAGTCATATTGATAAACAATAAAAAAATGTATTTTTGATATAAATAATCTGAACGTAATTAATTATAATTTTTGTATGAATAAGATTTGTCTCTTATGTATATGTACATCTGTCTGTCTGTGAATGTACCATGAAATAACGAATATGATATTTCTTGAAACCAACAGGTTTCGTGATAACGTACAATAGATAACAAAAGTATTTTCGAATGCTTTCGCATCAAATATAAAATATATCGATAGATTTTAGCAAATTTAATTAATATTAGTAATTATTAATTAATAATTAAAGTTTGCAAAATGCATCCTATCACGACCAATGTATCGCGTAAATCAATGTAAATCATTATAATTAATGTAAATAAATATTAACGTAATCGTGTATGGTCATCATTAAGAGAGATGCACTATTATAGTACACTTAAGAGACGGTACTAACTTTTTAGTCGGAGATAATATAAAGTGTACGTATACTTTTCTCTCTAAATATTTTAATTACAATTACACTGAGTGCTTACAATATCCGTGTAGATATGAACAACCATATTTCTGCGAGTGCTCTCTCGCTCCCATTATGCTCAGACTTAATTTCTGCAAAACTGTTTAATCTTACACACGCATATATTATGTTCTACCTTCATTCTTTTTTTTTTGCACATTACATGTTAAAACATTATTACGATTACGGTATGTAGGTAGGTACTTCGCTATGTGGGGAGATATTTTTACGTGAGTACATCAGTTTACGCGGACTCACATACGCAGCTTAATCATTACGTTACGTATGGGAATATTATTTATAGTATTACTTTTATAGTTTAGGTAATTAGAGGATAAAGTACTAATACGAATATACGAGTTTTTCCTTCCATTTTTATTTAGATGTGCTTTCTTGCTTTGATTACGGACGTCTATTTGTTGGAGCTGCTCGTCGTCATTTATGCTGCTTTTATTCAGTTAAATTAACAAGGTATCTTTTTTCCCTCAATTTACGTACTTGCGTTTAAAGGTATCCTAAAATCTCATCGCGCCAGCAAAAATTCTACCTTGATGCGCGATACAACAGATTCTTCATTTTCTTTTGTTTGTTCTCATTATATTATATATAATATACTTATTACTTTTAATAATATATATTATATGTGGTATATTGTGTACAATATATGTTTTTACGTCGTTATATATTACTAGGCGATCTATGCAATAGATCTTGTCGTTAATCTAAAAAGATGTGATCTAAAAAGATCTTGCCGCACATTTTACGTATATTTTTATTTGTTAAAATCTCTCTTTCGATTAAAAGTCTCATCTCTTTAACGATGAATATAATATATATATTTAATATATATATATATATTTTTCCTTATTTTTCTATATATTTAATATTAAATAATATATATTATTAATTAATATATATTAATATATAATTAATATATATATATTTTAATATATATATTATTATTATTAAATAATATATGAATATTAGAATATATATTTATAATATTAATATATATTTAATATTAAATAATAAATATTATTTAATATATATATATTTTTAAATATATATATGTAATATATATATTTTATTCTACTTTTTTATGTAATAATAATTGTAAAATTGATAGAATATGAACACATTATAGTTTAGCATTAAACAACAATGTGTTTATTTTCTATCGATTTTACCGTTATTGAATTAAGAATAACGATACTTAGTTACGAATAAAATTTAATCGAAACTTTTTTTTTTATAAAGAATCAAGACCTATGCATCGATCGCGCTAACATGGAGGAGAAAAAAAATAATTGGGTAATAATTTATATATCTCGGTTACTTTTTCCACGTGTTTTACGTTTATCTTTCTTTTTTCTTTTTACGAACTCTAAGTAAGTAATACCAACAACGGGTTCTATATATCTATGGAAAGGTCTACCCTGACACCAAATTACGTATTTAATGTACTAAGAGTGAGATACTCGTCCGGTGATGTGGCTCGTGTTTCTAAAACATAGTGTACGAATGTGTGTACATGTATATCTTATTTTTTTCCATAACGTTTCTATATTTCTCGTTTTCATCAAAATCAGTATACACTCATAAACGTCTACGTATAATTTCCAACAAAACACTGATAAGAATAACTGATAAGGATAACTGTGCAAACTGAAACAATAAAAAATAAACGTTATATAAATTATGTTATCGAATCTAACAACCGTAAAATTTCACATGAATCTTATGTTAATGATCAATGCGTTTCTTCTCGCAATGAATATTGATTAAAACATATGCTCACTACATGTGTACTTGTATAAGTGTCTTGCCTACCAACACGGCAGGATAATTACTCTTTGTTGAACTCTTGGCAAAGTTCGATCGCCAAATGTATATTGTACAGTTATTATACTATCCATCATGTCTAGAAACAACATTCAGCAAGATTTATTCTTGAGATCCAATATTTATATGCTCACGGCATGTCATATCATTCTCTAGTGCGTGAATATCGTTTGAATATTTTTGCATTCACGTTTCTTAAATTGTTCGGTATAATTTGCGAATTCAATGACGATTTTATTGCTCAGGATAGGATATTACTTTTAGTCACGTTGGTAAAAAAATAAATATTCTAAATCTTTTTTATTGTGTGTGTCGGATCTAAAATAATTTATTATATATTTCATTGACAAAAAGTTTCATTTATTGTGATTTGTCTGAATTGACGTATATTAAAATGGCTAAAAAACAAAAAATTTTGTTTTTTCTGTTTATGAATATAGATTTTTTACCGCGAAATCAAGCGCACTGAAAAAAAGACTTAATATTCAAATTTTGTAGCATTATATGTATTATTGTACTAATTTATAAAATCACATTCCTCTCTTCAAGTATGGATGTGTAGATGTATGTATGTATAAGACAGAGAGAATTATGCTAATTTTTTCTTAGAAAATTTATATTTTAGATTTTAAAAAAGTTATAAATATCTAATAACCAATGAATTAAAAATTATGCTAATTTTTGTTTAAAAAAAAAAAATAATATTATTGATTTAAGAAAAGTTACAAATATTTAATAGCCAATAAATTGAAAATTATGCTAATTTTTTAAAAATTCATATTATAGATTTAAAAAAGTTAGAAATATCTAATGGCCAATGAATTGAAAATTATGCTAATTTTTTAAATTCATATTACAGATGAAAAAAATGACAAATATCTATCTAATAGTCAATAAATTGAAAATTATACTAATTTATTTTTTAAATTCATACAAATTAAAAAATTACAAATATCTAATGGCCAATAAATTGAAAATTATGCTAATTAATTTTTTAAATTCATATTAAAAATTAAAAAGTTACAAATATCTAATGACCAATGACTATTCTTTATTCGTTTCGACAAAAAACTTAGATATTTTAACAAAGTCGACACTAATAACGAAGCTAACTCGTTTGAAAAGTGAAGGCTCACAAATACTGAATCTGTCAAGGTAAGTAATGTAGGGGAAAATAATGGTGTGTGTGTGTAAGCCAGTTACTTACAATTTGAGCCCGATATCGGAAGAGGATATCGTAGATACTGAAAGTCCGCAATCGCGCGAGAGACACGTTGTTCGTTATTTTCACGAGGAGATCGCGAATTTTACGCCTCTTTTAATTTCCATTAGCGATCATACGAAGGAAGCAAAACGTACAACGTTTGTGACGTTGGAGATCAAACATCTCAACACCGAGAACGATAAGGCGGTTTCTTGGAAATCGCTTCATCGTTTTCTTCCTCCGGAACGACAATGTATTCAAAATACAACAGAAGAAGATGTAGCTGAACTTGAGAATTCGCACGTACGAAGTAAGTTATGGCTCAGCCATATATGATAAGATCAGCTAAATCTTCACTGATCTCTTCGTCGTCATACAATTGAATGCCAGGACGTTCGCTCGTTTCGCAGCTTGGTTAAATTACTTCTTTCAAAGTTCGATCAATTAATTCGATTAATTGGTACTGTCGTAGTTGATAATTCGGTTGGCCATACGACCATTAATCCTTCAGTTTCGGCCCATTGAACTAAGTCTACTCAGTATCTCGACGTAATAATTGGCTCTGTCCATGGCAGTATCGCGCCAAGTCGTGCGTTCGTCGCGTGCGATAATGGCTCATTGTGTAGCACCCGATTAACAATATACATTTTACGTTCTAGGAATCAGTCACAGGCTGAGCCTCGAGGCGATTTCGCTCCACGGAGGCTAGCCAAGTAAGTACGTAGTTGGGGGATAGGGTGCGTTCATTCTCTATATGCTTCCAGAGTTCTTTCTCTACTGTAATGTCTACGTATTTTTCTTATCTTGCATAGAAAACAAAAGGGAGAACCGACTCAGCAAGGCATTCGTCGTACCTTTTTCTGCCCGGAGAAGACTGCGCGCGCTGCCTTGTATCTTCCACAAGCCTCCTAAATTCTCGCCGTCTTCCACCTCCTAAATTCTCGCCATCTTCCATCTCGATACAAGACCGGTGACCGCAAGGTTCTCTACTCGCGAGCTCACCGGCACACCGAAGAAGATTGCAAAAATCTTTCGCATCGGATGTTTCGTACCTGTTTCTCGCGTGCGAAGGTGAGAGGAAGAGAACTCAGGATCTTCTTACGTAGCCGAGTTTACCAACTACTTCGCTTCGGAGTCTTCGTCCAGGCCGCTCCAGTCTCTTGTGTCTTCCTTAAAAGAAAGAGAGTCGGCTCAGTAAGGTATCCTATGTGGGTACCTTACTGACTGCCTTCAGAAGATCGCTTTGCGTCTTTTCCAAGCCGCTTACGTGATGCTGCTGCTGATGCTGAAGAGCGGCGCTCTGCTGCTCCTGCTGCAACTTGGCCTGTTTCTCCGCCTGCTGTTTCTTCATCATGTCTTGCTCCTCGCGCTCGCGTCTGGCCTGCTCGTTGATCTCTTTAACCGCTCTTAACTCCTTTTTCAGCTTCATTCGCCGATTTTGAAACCAGATCTTGATCTGTCGTTCCGTCAGGCAGAGCGCATGCGCGATCTCTATTCGTCGCCGTCGCGTCAGATAGTGATTGAAGTGAAATTCTTTTTCTAATTCCAGTGTTTGGAACCGCGTGTACGTTTGCCGACCTCTGCGCCTCGGGCAGCCATTCGGACCTGAAAATGTTAACAAATCTAATTTTTGAGATTCTCCCCGATAGTCTTTCGACACTTTTATTTTCACGACGAACTGAAATGTTAATATGCAAACAAATTGATGCTGGTGAATGAGATTAAAAATATTCTCTCTGAATCACCGAATATCTTTAATCCAAAAGTTTTGCTTCGCATTTATTAGCATCACATATTCGTTGAAAAATATATTCCATTAAATATTTAAATATGTATGTGTAAATTAATTATGAAAGTTATAAATATGAAAAGTACAAGATACATATTTAATTTTATATATATATTCCATATTTCTCTCAAGAAGAACAAATTATATTACGTAAATTATATCACGCTTTTGATAACATTTTGTTACAAAACAAAAAAGTTGTCCCTGATCGGAACCGCAATCTTTTGTTAACTAACAATACTCTTTTCTATTCCTTAATAAACCACAGGTATCACATTTCCACAAATCTGAGAGCTCTCTCCTTACTTTCTCTTGCCGAAAGAAAAAAAAACGGAAAAAAACTTTTGCGGGCAGTTTTATTGCGGCGCTGAGAAAAAGGTAAAAGAAGAATGAAAAGCAATAGATAGTAGTCGGAACCCTTTCTGACACTGCTTTATTCGCTTTTACTTTCTCTAATAATTTATGTCATAAACAGAGTTGCAAGCGATTTAAAATTTTTTTTGTTTAATGTTTAGGGTTAAGAACCAAAATAGCGTTGTAAATCATAGTATCTGCGAAATGTCAGATCCAGATGAGTTTCCGTGACAGCTGAATAAAAATAACACAATACGGAACTGTCATCGATATTAAAATATAAAAAAAACAGTAATAACTTATTAATGCTAATGAGATAAATTTAAGATAATTAAGTACATTCGCGTAAAACGAGAGACAGATTTCTCTATACATTATAATAATGTCATTGCTGAATTTCAAACGTATTTTCGCAATCAATTCGAAGGTAACTTCACTTTCAGTTGTCGTCACGGACGAAGCGCGTCTCTTCTGTGGATCGCTAAGGAACCGGTTCCTTAGAAGCAAAGAGAGGACAGCTATAATACCATCATTCGCGGAGCGACGCTGAGTGGCCATATTATTGCCTCCTGATGAAGCAAATGCGTGCTACTGGCCAATAAAAGATAGCAAGACTTTTCGCCCCCCCTTATTTCAACGACAATACGAAGATTGTATAGACACGTTAAAAAAGTGAGAAAATTAATTAATGTATTGGTAAAATCCCTATTATCGTATTAATTATTATATTGGAATTCTCAGAAAGAGGTAACAATTAGTTACGGTTACCTTAAAAAGCATGATACTTTTTATCGTGAAATTTTTAAAAATTGCGAAGAAACAACACGTAATTACGTTTCCGTTAGAATTTAACTCTAGATACACCGAAGAATCGTGAAAAAGAGCATACCGTACACGAGAGACACACATTCTATAAATATATTCATTTCCGTAAATAAATAAACCTGAAACGTAATGATATTCCTAAAAAGACAGTAATGCTATTCATGAGATCGATTAGCAAGCGATAGCGATTTACGCTCAATTTATAGGCGAACGTGATCTGGTTACACCTCGCGGATTAGAATGTATCGAGGAATTAGATTAACAAATAGGTGAGACCAGGGATGGGGGGGGGGGGGAGAGAATTATCCTACGACAGATTTAAACGTAGCGGCGCCATATTTTCCATCTCCTGTCATAACGATCGGTCGTGCGGTGGCGCTCGAATGACACGCACGTGCGCAATTTCCGATGCAGGATGACCCATGAAATACGTATCGCTCCGAGCAGAAAACTCTTGGAGAATGCAGAGAATGCTGATATTGAATTCAGCATGGCCGTTTTCGCCGGTGCGGTCCAAGCTCGGGCGTCAATGTATATACGCGGCAGCGTATATACCTGAATCAGCGACCGCACACTCACCAATTCTGCTTTTTGCGTACGTGTAGGTGACGGCGGCCGCGCGTCCGTATTGGCGCGAATCAACACGGTTTTTAGCGGCCGTGGCCGTGTGTATGTGTGTGTGCGCGTCAGTTTGGCACACGTACGTCCTGGCTGCAGCCACCACGGGGTGGTTACCGCGAGCCCCGAAGGGTGGGACATAGGTTACCTTGGCAACCAGAGGGGAAACCATTCCATCCTCCCGGCGGCATATCACGCGAGAGAGGCCAAGCCTAGCGGAGCCCAGAAAACTCTCTTGCATCCTCTCTCTACCTCGACCCTACCGGGGGAGAGAGAGACCCGCCGCGTACACGTCGCTCTTAGGAAGAGACGGGTGAACTTGATTGCGCCCACTCCATTCCCCATAAATATGGCCCATCGGCGAAGTGCTGGCGCGAGCATTATCAATAATTTCGACGCAGAGAACTAATGCCGGGGGGGGGGGGGGGGGGCAGAATTTATTTGGCAAGAGAATAAAGTCGCTGAGGTGACGGCGAAGCTTATCCGAGCGGCTGTGATGTATGTTCAATGAGAGAATAACAAGAAACTAAATTTTCTAAAAGACAAGTGCGAAATATTTTCAAGGAATGCGACAGCTGACGCGATCGACTAAGCGTTAAATCCCTTTCTCTGTACACGTAAAAAATGTAAAAAAGTTCGGGAATTTTCCGCAATCGAGCCTTACCATCAAAGAATACAGATGTGAAATATATAACGCTTATCTAGAAGCGTTAATTAGCGTTTTGTCGCAAATAATTCAGAGACAAATAAATTATAGTCAATTGCCGGTGGTCCATTGCCACCCTACAGAAGGGCGGCAAAATGGGACGCACACACAGGAATAGGCCATTACGGATGGCACAGGCCTGTGTCTAATTACGGTCATATACTAAGTTTAATATCTGCTTTAGGTCTGCTTTAGCACGCACCTCGGGATTTAGGGAACAATCGTGGATATTGTGGAAGTTTGTCATGCCATGTCCGCTGTTCTGTGCGAATGCTACGCATCCCTTCAAGTTTAATCAAATCGTTTTGGCCCACGCCATTTTTTCGAGAATAGCTCTGTACCTAGATTTATTGCCTCTTCTATATTAAAAAATGAAACGACGTGTAGCATTCATATTTCATCTCTTCGATATTTTAGGCCTTCGACCAACTCTAAATAAGACACAATTATATCCCAATTTTATAAATAATTTATCTGCAATTTCTTTCCGACCTTCGGTCTCTCATATCTGTCACATTATACATGAAGAGCGCGGCCCCCATTTCGTATTGTCAAATGCAATGCAAATGCTCTCAGTTTCACGAAACAATTTATTAATATGATCGATGAACATTATCATAAGTTACGCATAAATGGACCGGGGCTTTTAGAGATCTTGACTTGTGACTTATTAACAACGTCACGCACTATATCGTGCCGGAATGCTTCGATTAAGCGCCGATTAAAATCGCGCTCTAAACATACCAGAGGATAGCAGCGTCCACATGGGACCGCTGTTCTAAGATTAGCTAGCTCCTATAGACTCTATCAATCACGGCAAAAAATTTCGAGCGAACGTAGCGTGACAAGATGTTCGGCGGTTCGTCGCCCGAGAAATGTTACACGCGAGGCAACGAAGTAGAGAAAGAGAGAGATTTCTGCGACAGCAGAAGCGTCGCGACGTCGCCAACGCGGTGGCGTCCAGATTTGACAGCACCTGCAAATCGCGGGGACCCTCGTCCCGCTCAGATGCGTCGCGTTTATACGGCCTGAAATTCTCTTTGTTCGACCGCCGGAGGGACCATGCATGTGTGAGGGACCCTCTCATAGCGATCCATTCATAAATATCTCAAAACGGCTTAATTTCGCGGCGCTGTGGGCGAATAAAATCTCGAGCCGGTGAAAAATGTAGACAGTTCGCCAGATGAAGGGGAATGGTGGTAGAGGGGGGCGGGGGGTGGGGGACGAGAGAGAGAGGAGATACGGCGACCCACAGTTCGCTTGATCGCCGTCTCGGGTCACTGCAACCTCTGCCAGAACGATAGAGTTGGGCGATCGGGTAGGAGGCATGTTAAAGGAAGGGGAGGGAATAGAGGTGGAATGCGACTCTGCGAAAGAAACGGCAAAGAGAAAGAAAGAGAGAGAAATGAGAGAGTGGAAGAGATATATAAAGGAACGAGAGGGATGGAGAGTGCCAAGAGAGGAAAAATGTCCACGATAACTCCGCCGTCCGTTCCGTCGCGATTCCAAGTCCGGGCGCGATTTATGCGGCTAATCCCCGCACTTCTTCTTGCCTCTGCATCTCGCCAGGTATCCGGTTCAACTCTAATTCAAGGCCGTTCGCCAATTATTCAGCTTCGCTAGGCATACATATACATACATACATATATATATATATATATATGTATATGTATGTATGTATATACCGTTGCTCTATCTGACCGTTGTTGATTAAACTCTTTCTTTGCATGCTCGGTTCGTTGCGATGATATTACCGCGAGGTTGCAGCTCGTCGTTGAGAGCATAGAGCAGCGTGAAAAATTCGAATCTGACGACCGAGGAGAGCGTAATGGTGGCATGAGCAAAATGCTGCGCATATGGAATTTGCTGACTGTGTTATAATTTTTATTCCGTAACTGATAATACCGAGATTTTTCTGTCGCAGTGCCATGGAAAAAAAATGATATTCTCGGTACTTATTGCCAATGGTACGCGATCCGACAGTACATCAAGTCCGATATCAGGGCAGAAAACGCGTTACGTAAATTTTATATAAAGTCTCCGTTTGCACGTGATTATATTGTAAGCGGTACACGAAAGAAGAATCAATCTGCTCTAATTTAAATAAAATGTATTATTACTAGTTATATTTATAAATGGATAATTTTACAGAATTCGAATATATTTCGGAAATAAAAATTGCTAAGATTATGCTTATTACTTATTAGAGTATATCAATGACACACTTTCCTCTTGAAACAGTAATCGCTATTGTCAATACATTGCACAGAATGTAACATAATTTAGACGATTATCCAATCTCGAAACCAAACCAAAGAATATTATTTCCGTTATTTATTATTCATCATAAATTTCATCATCAAATTATTCTACTCTAGCATTTCATTTTTTTTTTTCAAATCCAGAAAAAAACTAAAGTTTTAAATCCGATTTCACTATAAGAGAGATTCTAAGATTCTTAATACGATTTATAAGTAACAATTTTAAGTTAAAAGATATTTTTTTATATGTCAAATATAAATTCCCAATCTCATTACACAGTGTAATTTTCAAAGAAAAGTTTCTTACGGATATCATGAAGAAAATATCACTGTTTTAAGCTCGGAAACTTAAAACAAATATGTGGCTAAGATCAAATTATTCTGTGTGATATTAATAAGAAAATTTATTCCAATATCTCCTTTTATATAAATAGAAACGAATGAGCCAAACTATAGCGTGAAGACGAAATTATTGTTTTCGATCGCATATCGCAAAGCTTAGTGAGAAGAATCGAAATCGCATGGAGACGCGCGCGAGGCGCGCGGTTGACATTTAAACGCCTCTTTAGATTTACGACGACCTGGCCCTATTGCGGCTATTAC
The DNA here is from genome assembly GCA_963971435.1 of Lasius platythorax. Lineage (NCBI taxonomy): Eukaryota > Metazoa > Arthropoda > Insecta > Hymenoptera > Formicidae > Lasius > Lasius platythorax. The sequence goes on along the minus strand of OZ020542.1, from coordinate 1,145,953 downwards.
GGCACAGCAGTTCTCTACCAGCTATTTTGTCCCAGTAAGAATGAATGACTGTTCGGTCCACTTGAAGTGACTGCCACTTCTCGTGATCCAAACCTGGAATCTTCACGCGATCTTATCAAATATCGTTTTTGCAATGGTATATAATTAATAAATCACCTACGTAACATAACTAATTACGACGCATTAAGAGGACCAACTACATAAAATTAGCATCTATGATATAATTATACGTATACGCGTAGGCACATAATAACAAAAATATTATCAAATGCCATTTTTGTAAGAACGCCGCTAATAGATCCGTGCCATTTAATTAATTGAAATGAGTTAGTAATATATTAGCTATCAGTGATAATTGACCATGAATAATGACCAAGAAGTAGATATATGCGCACACAAACATCTGAGCGTAAGAAATACAGTTTTAATATAATTACGTTAAAAAATGTAATATTAAAAGAATTAAGAAGAGAATTAAAGAAAACAGTTAAATTATAAGAGAGAAAATATAAGATACTTTCAATATACATATATGTATATATGTATGTATATATGTATAGCATTTTCTTAAAATATAAAATTTTTATAGAAACTCCAACTCATTTTTTTTTCATTTGTCTTCATTTTCATTATTATGGTATATTAAATGTCTTAGATATTAATGTATCATTACATATATCATTACATTTATGTGAATAGGATATTAAAATAAAAATCACTTTCTTCTTTACTCGAACATATGGTATTGGTAATTCGATTAGATTTTTTTGCACATTGCTAATAATTTTATTATATGTTAAAAAGGAGATATTTCAAATATACGTATATATGGTGTACATATATGTATATGTATTGTATATTTGCAGGTAAATATCTAGACGCGATAAAAATTATGAGGCTTGTAAAATTTATTTAATATGTGATTTTTACATTTAATCGTATATCAAATTTTTTTCTCGATCCTATCGCGCTTATTTGATTGTGTCTGATTACAACTTGCTCCCCTTAACTTACGTAAGAACATTTTTTTTTACATATGTCAGCATATCACGTTGTGGATATAAAAGAGAAATAAGCACTGACATTTTACGAGAACAATCTGAAGAGTCTTCTTCACCGATTTAGAAACTGGAGCATTCTTGTGCTCCGATCGGTGGCTGCTGTGGCCGACCTGACATTGACATTAACCACCACGAAAGCGATTTATCGCTTCCCCAGTTATTACATACATGAAGGACGGCGGTACGAGCCCCACGAGTAGTTTGCGAGGATGTCACATGACTGATATACATATACATATATTTACATATATACAATACATATATATAAAATTTTATTTTTCTTAATTATTTGATTATTCAAATCTAACTGTATATTCAATCATAAATCAGTTAATATCAGTTAAGAGCAAAATTAAAGAGATTTCTATTTTAGCAAATTTTTGTTTGCAATTAACAATTAAGATATTTAATATAGGAAGTTAAACGTTTTTTTAATCAATAATGATAATTGGACTCAAGTTTGTTAAGAAACCTATAATCGGGAGGAGAAACGCGACTTCTCAAATAATCCGAAAGCACACGCAGCCATTTACAATATTACACATATGTACATCGAAAATGACGCAAGCCGCAAAGATGATACCGACGCCTGGAAGCTGGATACACAGGTGCGCGCGCACGCGTAGCGTCCGTCACGACCGGCAATAGACTTAAATCCTGATTGGTTGGACAGCTAGTTGGAGACTGTGTGCGAAGCGTACAGGTACGCCGAAGGGAGCATTTGGAGGGGCGAGGGCAGATCCATATACATATACTATATATATGTACACACATATATATATATATATATATATATATATATATATATATATATAGGGGTACAGCGTATATATGTATATACATCGGGCGCGGCAATAAAGGATTCCGACAAGGATGGATGGTGAGAGGGGGAAGTTCGCTCCATTGTTCCCGGCGGAACCCAAACGCCATCCATAAGGGTGCCTCCCATTATCCGGCGTGTATCTACCACACGCGCACGCCTCGGCGTGCTCGCGTGCTCGTACATACACGGAGGATACACAGACTCTCGTCCGCCTAAAGATCGAATGTACCCAGATGCGTGGAGCGCGGCGGTGCCTTTCGGTGTTGTAGGGTATATTGTATCTACATGGCGACCAATTGTGCCGCCACGGCACAATAAGAGCTCTAATCTCCCACGAAATTGTAAAGTCGAGGAGGAAAATTTATAAGAAGGGTCCAGAGAGAGTCTCCCGGAACATTGCCGCTCCGCGCACTGATAGGTGTTTTGGAAAGAGAGCCGCGCATATTTCGCGGATTTGGAAGAGATATAGATAAGCGTAAAAATCCCTCTCGACTCAATACAGTAATATCTCTTTAATTATCTAGATGCAGATTAATGCATCACTTTAAATATTAATTTTTTCCCAATTGCCATTTTAATTTATAAAATAAGATAATGTTACAAATCTTGTAAAAAAAAACTTGAGATTGTTTTTGTATTCGCTATATTAACGATACTGAGGAATTAAAATTAAATATTGAAATAGTGAGGAATTAAAACTTAATAATTTTTCATTAATGCCCCCCGGATTGTGAAATTACGGAAGATATTAAATTTTGTACGACATTCACTGTCGCGGACGCAAATACGAGCACGTAGATAATACGGAAATATAATTGAGTGCCCGTGAACGAGGTGTAAACGTCACAATAACTTTTATCAAATCGATAACTCATCCGTACGCCGAAGAAATCCCAGCGTAACTGCCCATTTTCTATATGTCCACATAATGTCGCGTAGCTGACACACAAGTGCGCTTAAAACTGCTGCTAAATTTATCACGAATAAAGTGTATGATGCACATTACGAAAATTTATTGCGCGATCGACAGCGTAATTTTTTTATTATCAAACGAACATATCTCGCGTGCTAGTTGTGCATTATGTGCTGCCTCTAACGCACGCTTATTTAATTCGCCTTACCAAAAAATCTTCAAGAGCGGTTGGCGGTAGCGGCAGCTCTCAAAAATAAACCTGTCGGCAAAGCGCCAGGCTCAAAATACGCGTAATCTCATCCGCAGGGCGAGGTCCGATACGAAACGAGATTAAATTTTAATTTTACAATAAAGAATGAAGTATTAGAATGCCGTTGGCAAACATTCCTTCCCCTCTTAAAGCTCGTAACGGAGGCTTGCTACCCTCTATATTCTGACTAACGGCCTCCACCTCCACCTCCGACGGGGCAACAGCGCGAACAGCTACCCCCATGGAACCCCTAAGACTCTAATTACGGCCTTACATCCCCCACCATTTCTCTCTCTTTCTCTCTCTCACACTCTCTCACGTCCTGCAGCGCCCTTTCCGACTATTCTCATATTTTCTGACACTCCCCGTGTTACCACACTCCACTACAATCCACCCCCTGCGCCATTACATGCAAATGCCACGGTTGTCTCTTTCCGCTAATAAAAGTCGTGCCCGTGCAATTTAGAACATCCGACGTTGGGCGCTATGGCTTCCGAAAGATACGAAACGAGACGCGGAATAAGTCTAGAAAGACAGCGAGAGAGACTTGGAGAGGATTATTACTCATTAGTAGAGTTGAAAGTAAAGACGCGGAGCGCAGACTTTATGCAACTCGAGCTCGACGAGTAAAATAAAAAATGGACATTCTTTTTTTTAAGTTGTATGTGATACATAATTGTATCTAATATTATTTTGTCAGAACACATAATAAAAGCAATTAAGATTTTTTTTTAAGAATTAAGAAGCAAATATACTTGAAATTTATCTATTAATATTAAATAAAAATTAAGAAAATTTAATATATGCATTTATAGATCATCGAATCGAACACTTTTAATTTCGAAAAATTTGTCGAGGATGCGTATAAGAAGAGTACCGTTCAAACCTATAGTTTGTATGATTGTAGTAAGAGATGGATCCACATAATGTTTAATCAGAACACGTTGCGGTTTTACGATATCAGCTAACGTTACTCCTTCACCCTTTTCCAACCTTCTTCATGGAGAGGGTAATTCGATCTTCGAGTAAAATGTTGAAAAATCTTTCGCTCGTTTTACACTTTATAGCTTTGTATAAACTGCCAAAGAGAGTGTATATGTTTGTCTTGTACACCGATATTTTTTTCTTTCTTTTGACGCAGAGAATCCTTTACAGGTATGTGCATATAGGCAAAATTTAATGTTTCATGAAATCGTGCTAACCTTGGTAATGTAAAACCGGTAGATTGTCTAAAAAAGTCTCACGTATCGTAATTCTATAATATATTCGCCGTATTCAAATTTGATACATCCATTAAGAAGAGGATATCACGTATGACCTGCTGCTGATAGATAACAGCTCAATCAGAATGCTAAACTTCTCACCGCGTGTGACCTTCGCTTCTATTAGAATATATTTAACTAACAGAACCTCGAGAGTTTATTGAGTCTGATGGCTTGTAATATTTCTATTGAGGCTAAAGGCGAACGTCATCAGCGTATAACGTCTCCAGGCGCATATAGGAATACAATGCTCTTTGATTTTATGCCAAGAGAAGGTATTCCTCTTCGCGTTCCTATAAAATGCGAGCGCCAGATATATCTGCGTGGTTTGTGCGTTTAGCGTATCAGTAGCTTCCGTGAGACAAAGATCTCGCATCGCATCTAATAAATTGTTTGCAAATACCGCTCGAAGTGAATTATCCTCTATATGCTGAAGCAGAGTTGAACCTTGAAGAAATTATCGTGCCGTTAAAATGTAAGTCGAAATTCGCGCGCTTCGATTTTATTCATCACACGTGTTCTAATTTAATAATTACGATTCAATAATTAAGTCAACGATACTACGTGATTTTCAATCAATAATATTCGAACGCTGCATTCCAAATTTTTTTCGTCAAAAAATCTTAGAAAACTTCCAGAATCGGGAGAAAAGGTAACGTTGCTCTCTTAGCTCATCGGCGAAAAATCGCGGAGTGTTTATCCGTCTATAGAGATAATCTGCAATTAGGGAACCTTCGCTAGGCAAACATACGTATATAACAATAGCTGCAAGATAAAAGAACTCCTCCGAGAGAATGCAGCCCTTCTCTCTCTCTCTCTCTCTCTTTCTCTCTCTCTCTCTCTCATGTACTTTCGTACACGCTTTCTCTTGGACTCTCCGGTTCGACTTGGACACATTACGCGAACAAAGGGGATTTGCGCGCACATGCGCACTCGATTCCACAGCACTGGTAACGATTCTAGCTCCTGTTATAAGCTAGCACACCCTCCAATTCTCTCTCCCTCAATCTCTCTCTCTTCCTCTTGCTTTCTCTCTCTCTTCCTCTTGCTTTCTCCTCTCTTCTCTTTGGCCATCCACTGACTCGACACAAGGAGTAGCTTCTACACAGACAGAGTGGGCGAATGTGCGAATGTGTAACACGAACGTCATACGGAAAAGCGAAATGTGCATCTCGGTATTTGAGAATCATAATGAAATACGTATACCAGGTGCACACAAATGCAGAAGAAATCTATGTATCAATATACATATACCACTGACGAGATATATGTATATATCCGTATGCGCTTCAATTTATTATAATTTATTTATCATACGTGTGCGTTCCAATTCGATAATTGCGATTCAGTAATTAAGCTAACGATATTACGCGTGCCGCATTCTAAATCTTTTCGTCAAAAAATTTTATAGAACGCGAAACATTGCTCTTGATTCATCGATAAAAAATCGCGTTATCTGTCTAAAGATAAAGATAAATGTAGAAACGTGGAAATACACACACATACATATCTATTAATATTTATATAATAATTAGATACTGAAGTAAGCATGTATGCGAACGTGTTGCCAGGCGGAATTGGAGAAAGCAAGAGAGAGGAAGGATAGTACCTATCTAAGCTGCACGGGACGACACACAAAAGCTGGAAATAGTGCTCTTAGTTTTTATCGAGGGGATAACACACAGTCGTGGTAAAGCGGTATCGGAGCACCGGCGTGAAACAGTATGCTGATGTACTCCGCGCGGTATGTAAACCGAATCGTTCTACGATATATACAACCATTCCGTCTATCGTGGAGCTTCCGGAGACTGTCACTATTACCGTTAAGGTAATCTTTAAAAGACTGCAATTTATTAAATATTACCGTTTTATCGAGAACATCTTCATTTCTCTATAAAAGCTTAATTACGCGCAGCGGGAAATAAAAACTCGTATCCCGGAGAAGAAAATGTGACGTGCATATAAAAATGCGTTCGTCATGTATCCGCGATTCGCCAGTGCGATTGATTTATGTTGAAGTAAACGAGTTCAGAAGAAATATACATATTGTATGTGAAACACGCTCTCTCGTTTCTCCTTACAGGCACACACCGTAAATGCGAAATTACGGATAATTACGACAGGGGCCAAAAGTATATTTTATTGCAACAAACCGGAACGTAATTCACGAGCGAATAGCTAAAAGCATGGTAGATTATATTGAGGTCGCCCAGGGCAAACGGATCATCTTACGAACGATTGAACTCCAGCGCCGCGAAGCAGTAACTCTACCTCGTCGGATGAAACCGACCGATATTCCCCTCGAAGAAGTCCCCTTGCCCTATCGCACATTGTATAAATAATACGTTCGACAATCAAGTGTCCCGTATTACATGCCGTACATACGTTTCGCCGCACGTTAAAATGCAAATTTATTTCCGGACGTGGATTTCCAACAATTACACGGCGTTGTTGGCCTGCAACACGCACACACACACAAACACATAGGGAAGAGGCGGTACACCATTCGGGGTATTGGCTATCCCGCGACATAGATTATACAGGGGTGCTCCCTTTTGGGTCGCCCTACCGTCGAGTACCCTTAGGTAGGCGTCGCGATTCGCCCTCGTCTCCCCTCGCTCTTCCATCCCTCTCTCTACGAACTCGCCGGTCGGTCCTTCACCCCCCCTGGATATATCCACGTCGGCTAAAGGTCTATATCGCGCACCGTCAAACCTGCCCGAATTGCTCGTCATCGTGTTATGCAAACGGCCGCATTTGTTACGATAGTGCCCTCGCCGGGGCTCGTTCCTCCACCACCACCACCACCACCACCTTACGCCCTCGGCGAGGCCGAAGAGACACCGAAGAGACACCGAAGAGACACCGAAGAGCACGCTCGCGGAGGTGCGCGCGGCACGGCTTACGTGCTTTCGCGCTCGGAGAGCACGTTTTCTCGCCTGGACAACGTCGTTCCGTATGTCAACGCTATACATTTCCGTAAGTACGCGGACGATATTCCCTCCAGCGTTGAGTACGGGCTCTCCCCCTCTCCCTCTCTCTCTCTCTTTCTCCCTGTAGCGCGAAAATATGAAACACCTTAAGAACCCGCCGGCTCCTTTTATATCCGCCGCTTCTCCGCTCATATAATGGTACACTCCAGGAGGATAGTGATGCGAGTAACGGCGTCGGAGTAACGCCGTCTTAATCCTCGTGGTATCGCGAATATATTCGTCACGAATGAAATTCTTCGTGTAAAAAAAATCCTCAAATACGAGAAACTATCACTCACGAGTGATAACGCGGGCGTAAATTTTATATATATATGTATATATGATAAAAATACAAGATATTAATTATTGGAGACGATATAAAATATTATATCAATACTTTGGAAAATTTATATTGTTAATTTATATTGTTATATAAATTGTTATTATTTTATTGTTAGTTTATTTATTGTTAATTCGATTAGTATTGTTAATTTATAATAAATTTTTTTTCTGCTTCATATACTGTGCTGGCTCTTATATTGCCTTTTCTTTATTGTTCTTATGAATTATATTATTAAATTCTGCATGTTAAAGAGAAAGAATTTCTCTTTCTTTCGATATCACAATACTGATAAAAAGGTATCGGTAATACATGGTATACGTTTAAAAAACATCTCTCAACAGACAGTGTTGCAGACATCGCTTCAAAAACAAATGATTAATCCGAAATATTCACGGAAGCATAATATAGTAGGCTGATTATTTTGTGCCATGTTTTTTTTTATTTTATATTTATATCGTTCAATTTATCGATTTCTTTTTCCACGCGTATTTTATTAGTTCCGTCCTAGTTGATTATTACACTTCCTTAATTTATTAGAACGTTATCTGTTTCAATAAATTATTACTCGACATGCTTACACGACATATATGTATATACATATTTACAAAAATATGTTTGGGCCAAAATGTTCGAAGCGCGCGTACTAACATTAGTCGAATTGACACGAGTACACTTGTGGGTTAATTTAAAAAGCCGACACTGCCGAGCGATAAGTGCACTGCGAGCGCTGTTTGTTTGAAATAATTTTATGAGATTACAACGGCAGTCGTGCAGATAATAATATCGTTGTTTAGAGTTCCATTTGACGCCATAGCACTCCATTAAAGCGATAGTTCATTCTTTGATCGATGACTCAGAAAATCTGCGTTTCTCTAAAGTTTATTGACGATGGACTTTTTCAAGATACGCTTTAAAGTTACGACTTAAAATATAAAAAAAGTACATAAATAATTTTATAAATTATTCGTGTTTATCACTTTTTTAACTTTAAACTTTATATATTTTTTTCTCTACATTCTCTTTTTTTTATAAAAATTTAAATCATGAGTAACGTTGTGATCAACGATCAACAAACATATGCTAAGAAGCGATACACAGACATATTTTCGAAATGTCTTCATCTGTATTTTTAAACAGAAGCTCGAAATGAAAGATATTAATTCGAAATCGTTCTCATCTATTTTATCATCATTGATTCATAAGCAAATACATTTTAAGCAAATTAATTGTCTGTCAAGCAATAAGATTTTGATATAACGATATACATATATCCAAGCTATATTCATTAATTCGAATACATTTGCAATTATCAACTTCCTCTTATGAATTAATCTATAAAATCACTTCTTTAATAAAACTGATTTATAATAAACGATGCAAGCGCATTGCAGATATTAATGATAGCATTTTGTCAGGCTTAGAAAAAAAATAATAGCAATATAATAAATAATATTAATTATTTTTAAGATTAATTTTAAGATCCCAAATTATATCGTAATCTCATATTCACTTCATAATAGTTTTTTAACATCAAGTATAAATTTTTACGAAACGTAATTTCAAAACTGTACCTGACAATTATTTATAACAGAAAAAAGGGACTTGATGAAAACAACTTTGAAACCCTTTTGATATACGCCCTATTCGGAAGTTAAAGGGTTGCGTACGGAAACCTTGTTCACCCGATTCTACGCAACACCGGATTTTTAAATCAACTTTGACGTAAAAGGCGGAAATAAATAAGTAAAGAAGAAAGAATGCGCGCCGATACGCATAACGTCCTTTGTTGTGAACGTGACGCCGTTGATTTTTCTGTTAGAGATACCAGAGAGATCAAAGCCTTTACTTTCACTTGGCTCAGCATGAAACCAACGCCATAATTTACACATGTCATGAAAAAATCTTAATTTGTTGCGCGTTAGCTCTTCTTTTTTTATGTGATTCAGGTAAAGTTTTACGATAGAAAAAAATGCACAATACGCGACAAAGAGTCGTTTCGAAAGTTTCAATGGCTAAAAAAAAGATTTTGTTAAGAAGAGTTACAGATTCTCGAAAAAGAAGATTTGAAAAAGTGTTCCTAGACAACTCTGTAAACACAATTCTCTTCAAATATCAAGGAAAAACAAATATACTACATTTCGCGAATCATAAAATAGATATTTACGAATATGAAATATATTCAAAGCAAATATACTTAAAATTTAAATTCTTTTAGAATATAAGAAGAGGCATTAAAATATATTAAAAATTTAAATAATCGGAGATTATATTCTATTAATATTAATTATATAATATTGCACTCCATATCCCAGAATGTCCGTCCGCATATTTAAGAAGAGCAATTAAAAAATGTTTCTGAGAGATAAATACAGATAAATCTCTCTTTCACACAGATATCTTTTTATTGCGCGTAATAATAATTCTCCGATTAACGTTACATTCGTGCAGCGACTTTGACAAATAATGTTACAAATATTCCCTTCGATAAGAAGCTAAGTGCGAAGGTGTGGGAGCCTAACACCTTCCTCCGGTCGAGTGTTATATCAGTCAAATCCTCGGTCGTTCCGATTCCGAATACCATACGCTGCGAGATATCGTTCCAGGGTGGCCGTCGCGTAAACGTTATACGCGGCTTGCTGATATTTGGAATCGACCGGTCCGGGTTCGAGGATTTGACTGTGATGGCTTCGGCACGCGACATAACGGAATACGCGCCGCCGTCGCCGCCGTATGACCATAAAATAAACGTTCGGGGTGGCGCAGGCCGAACCTGCGGCAACGTATAAACACTTATATAACGGCAATTAAACTGCTTTTAAGGCCCATAAAACTGCAGTTTCAATAATCTCTGTGACAACACGATTCTGACCTGTCTACGGAAGCGTGTGGCTTACTCCCGGAAGACGTCACGCTCGCTGCATCGACGAGTGATAAAAAAAAAAGAAAAAAATTTCGATCGTTGTCTCCCCGCGCCCCTCCAACCCTTCCCGCTTCACGAGAATCTCTCTCTCGATCGATTCCTTGCGGCCCCCGAAAGTTTTTACGAGTCGCATCGCGATCAACCCTCCGATTTCTCGCATGCCTACGAAATCTACGGAGTCGTTTGTACTCGTTTTGTTGTACACGCCGACGTTTTGCGTCGACAGGGAGCGGTATATTAATGGCGAACCGTGGAAGGCGATGGGAAAACAAAAAAGATGGGACGATGCCGTGAGAGCATCGATGGCATAAAGCAGAATTCCCGGATGAAATTTTCCGGATAAAATTTCGATGGCGGGGGGGGGGGGCTATTCTTTTTCCAGCCAATGTCGGATACCTGCTGGATGCTGATGCTGGATCCGAGGGCGAGGGAGGAAGCGTTTACGCGTGTGAGGGACGAGGAGAGCCGACGAGATCGGGAGGCGGGAGAATACGAAGATAGGTCCAGGTAGGGGAGGCAGGGACGATGAAATGGGATAATACCGACGCTGCAGGACGCGGCAGCCATCATCGAATGCTAATGAGGGGTTGGCGGCTTTTGGGGCAGTGGACTCTGCCCGTAGAGCGGTGCGCGCCGTTGTCGGCGCGCGGGATCGGCCTGATTATAAATTATACATTATCTCGTGCTAGTCCCCGTGTACACACACCGTAATCCAGCTAGACATTCACGGGCCTGTGAACCTCAATGTCAGAATATGTTGGCTGTACTCGCGAGACAGATTGGAAATTCGTCCTCGCCAGCAATTTTGCTCTTGGTTTACCAAAAGTGGAGTTTATAGAATTCCGTTAATCGGCAAAATGTTCATTTCAGCCGAATATGCACTAAATTCTTTCGAAAAATTGTCTTTGTTCTTGAACTGAAAGAAGACAAAAAAAAAGAAAGAATCTGTCGAATTTTGTATCACAAATATGTGTACAAATGTGAAGCTGTGTTTTATCTTGCCTGCTATCGGTATGAATAAAGAGATAAGATCGTCTTGATAGCACCTGGCACACTTTAACGTAGCACTCATTAAAATATATATCACATGTACTGCATTCGCAATCTGTTCACACATCGTTAGAAAAAAATCGAACTGCAATCGAATCTGCATATATGTATAATGCTTGATAAAACGTAATACACAACTAACAAGAATTTGATTTCTCGTTTGAAAAAAATACAAGTGAAAAAATATAATTAGTATTTTATTGATATTTAATTGATGGAAAAATAATTTTGAATATAAAAGTTATATACATCTATTTGACATATTGTATTTATACGCTTATTAAAAGAGATAGAGTTTGTAATAATTAGATACAATTAACACATTATTGCTTCTTAACGTCAAAAATATACCGATATCACGATTGCTTATTGTATCTTATCTTATCTTACCTTAACGTATCTTATCAATATCAAAAGATGAGCAAAATATTAAGGACAGATATCAATACCTAAAATAAGCATGTAGTGTCATGCAAATAAATTCTAAAAGTCACACAAGAAACTTTAATATTCCAATAATCAATAAGCGTATCAAAGTTACAATACAATCAAATAAATACATACTATTCTTATATTCAACATTATATTTCTCGAAAACTAGACAATCAGTAAAAAACTTATTCATGTTTCTTATTTGTTTCTCCTTTTTCAGAGAAATATCTTCTCATCTCACTTGTATCATAAATTACTGAATCCCTCGTATTTCTAGATGCAACAAATTTTAATGAGAGACGACCTTGAAAGACAAGTTTAAGCCGTTTGCCGATTCTAAATCTTAGAGCATAGCATTCACATATTAATCACGTGAAACAACGAAGAGTATAGTCATGAATGAAGAAAAAGGATTTAAGAACACTTCTCAATTGAATTCATACATGCGATGAATGCAGCAGTGCCAGTGCTACAAAAAAACATTTTATTATATATCTATTTTATCACAATAATAAAATATTTATATTTTTAACTGTATGTGCGTAACATTCGTCTACTGCTAGATACCTTTTTGTGTCAGATATAGCGTTAGTTGATATGCTAAAACATGAGAGTAATAATAAAGTTTTGCCATATATTCTAATCGATTTAATTAAATGGAATTTAAAAATTAATCTTTTATATAAAAAATTGTATTTATATATCCGAAGATTAAATTCTAAAAATGGCACGTTATATTTAACATATTTTTTTGTTTCAATTTTAATTACCAAAACTAATTAAAATAATGTATTTATCGAAATAGTGTAAATTTATGATGTTTAATATTTTCCATTTTTATTTTTACTATTACTACGCGTTATTATTTTATCGTCTCAAGATTTCTATGTCATATTTTATTCATTTTATTAAGATATTTAATTATAAGATTTTTATAAGATATTTTATTCATCATATTAAGATCTCTATGTTATATTTTATTCATTTTATATATTTGATAATATAACATTATTAATCCAAAATATATAAACGATTTATTAATTAACGCTAATATAAAATGATAAAAGTCAATCTTACTTACAGTGGTATTACTTGAAATATACAAGCGCAGATCCGCCGAAAGATTAGTAAGGTATAGTAGAATGTATGTATAATGGCGAACGCGTATTCTCTCATTCATCGGCCAATTGAATGTATATGGAGACAGATATTATATATCCCGTTTGAATATATCGGAATGTAATTTCCTACCGGCTAAGCACTCTCCCTCTTCGCAGTTGGTAACTTCGTATAGTGATCGCCAATGCCTATTTGAAATTATGATCCGTCCGGTGTAAACAAACCATCACGATAAAAGCCAATGGCTGAAGTTTTAATTTTATCTAATCGGTATTTACTGCGCTATTGTGGACTCGTAAGTGGCCGTATAAAAGATAGTCACGGAGATTATTCGCGACTAACATTATCACGGTGACGACAGGTGTAGTTGCCCATATACATGTCCTTCTTGCATGCGCAACTAACATAAATGAATAGGGTAAGGACTTAGCGCGTGCAGAGCCCCGGTAGCACGTAAACGATCCGAATAATGACCTTGGCATCTCGACACACTCGGAATTACATCATTTTTATCGTACGTTGATGACCAAGTCATTCAACCCTGATTGACTGATCGACAGCCCGATTATGTAGAAACAAATTTTGTTTTGGAAATGTTATACTTGTAACTTTCAATTTTGTGTGTATGTTAAAGAATATAATGTCCGAATAAGGTCAGTATTGTTAGAAGAGAACTTAAGGAAAGGAGATCATTACTCTCTTTCGGTTCAAGAGATGGCTATAATGTTCTATTCGAGTATGTTTCGACTATACATTAAACTTAAGAAAGAACTGAAGAAAGGAAGAAATGTGGTTAGCACATGGGGTCCTGTAACCTCGTATATCGGGAAGAACCGTTTTTCTCTTTCGCAGTCTTTAGTCCTTGTTAGTTTGAGACATAGATCTTATTTTTTTATATTTAAAAACTTATATTTTTGCGAGAGAACTCATCACATTCTTTGTGGAACAAAAAGTGGAAATGCACAGAGAGAGATTTTCATATTATATTAACACTCTACGTAACACATGGAAGGGTTACATTATCAGTATTAAAAACAATTCACGAGATCAAAATACTTTTATGTATGTAATATTTCTCGAAATATATGCATTCTGTTTCAGAAGACCATTTATGCTTCAATTAATATGAATAGGATTAATCAAATTGCAATTTTAAAAAACTATTAATTTTGTGACTTCCCGAATAATGAATAACATTTCTCATAATTAAAATTTACAAAAAGAAACGTTTCAGTTTCAAATAGAATCTTGTTACATCTTGTAGAAATATGGAATATATATGTAGCAACGAATATGTTCGCAAATAATGACAATATTGTATAAGTAATAATAGTACACTATAAAAGCATCCCCAAATTAACAGCAATACTCACCGCACACGACTCTATCAAATGGACTCATCCAATCTGGAAAACAAAAAGATTTATTTAAAAAATTAAACAAGTCGAGAAGCGTCTTTTGCCTTGATACTTACGATGTCAAATAAAATGGCAATATACGACTTCAAAAGTTCAGCTTCGTGCGTAGTTCAAAGCTATAAAACTTTACGCATGCACTTGAGATAAGCTTATAACGCGATAGGCAAGATTTCTTAAGCATATTATAACAAAGTCGCAAGACACATTATAATTCGAACGCATAATACACACACATTAATATTAAATATTACATAAATACATGACATTAAGATACAAGTAAGGAAATAAGAAGAAACTATGTAAGTCTGATTTAATCAATGGAAAATATTAAACAAATAAACACGGCAATGGCAAACGACTAAACTCAATGATTAATAGATAACATTAGACATTAGTAATTAGCGAGACATTAAGAATCTTAACAAGTTGTCCTTGATCTCCCACAATGAAACCTCTCGGAATGATTTTAGAAATATCTGTTTAACGTTGACATATATGTATATTGAGATTAATTAGACTCGAAATAATCACACAATCGATGTCTGCATTATGTACGTGAATATGTATCAATTCAATAACAAATGCATACATTGTTCAATAACAAAATACTGCTTGTCATTGTATTACTACTCTACATTATAAAAATACGTAAAAATGCAATGTTCTCACATATATACGCGATCGTCCATTTATTCACAATTAAATAAAAACTGATAATAATTAAAATATTCAAAATAATTGATTGTGCGCTTTAAAGAGAAAATGTATACTCATGGATTGCCAACGTGATTCTGATTTCCACTACGGTCTCGCGAACTAAAATCGTCACGCTACACTGTCGGCTGAATCATTCACCTCGCTCTCCCCAAAGCCGTAAAGTTATTCTTACACACTCATAAAATAGATAAGAAACTTATTGACGCATGAATAGACATATGACAGTAAAAGTGCTCGAAAAACCGTAAACTCTTTAAAGAAGCTAGAAGTATATCAAATATATAAAAATAGAAGTGAGAATATAAAATTATAAAGGCATACGTACTAGAGTAAAAATAATATCAGATTGTGTTTTGTTGTCGTTTAAAACATGCGAAAAAGCGCTACTAAAGTAAAGGATGACGCTTTTAAGTGTAGTATAAGAAATTTAAATACAAAGTGAAACGCGAACATATTAGACATCAATGGAGCATTTTATAAGATTGAGTAAAATAATCGACGAATAATCAGAAAGTACATTATTCTGAAAATCATGATTGAGAAAATCGATTAGGAGATAGTCGCCGAGTAATTTATGCGAAAGCGATTTAACTTTCTAGGTAAACACAAGAATTATTATTAGATCGATGCGTCAATTTCGTAATTTATTTTTTATAATGACACATAGTAAGCGATTGTAAAATACAAGCAGAAAGTATATGGAAATTTATTAAATTATATTGCTAATCAGCGCTATCGCGACTCGCATTAGGAATTACAAGCGCGATTATAATTCGCGGCGAACATAATGCGAGACCTCACGAGTTGGCGAAACGGAAAGTTAACACGTTAACGCCAAGTGTTATTATAACGTGTTGATAGTGAAACGGGCTTCGGAAAATAATTTGCATATTCCAAGATTACAACTTAATCGCAATATATTCCGCGATTCCCTTACTCCGTGAGGGTATGTCTTTTATTATATTATTATGTGCCAACACACGCGCGAATGTGTGTGTGTGTGTATGTGTGTGTGCATTGGCAAACGAGAGATCGTGCGAGTATTCTCGGAAAAATTTTGTTGTAAGATGCGGCAACGCGCATTTAAATAACTTAAAGCCGGTTAAAAAATATGGTGGAATGCGTGCTAATTCGTTCGTCGCGTGAATTCAGTTAACAATAAGTCGGCGCCGCGCATCCAGATGTGACAAATAAGGCGATTGTTGCAATTGGACTAGAGCTTTTAACGGAGTTTTTACCTGGAACGATAAATCAAATTGCGACTATATATTGTATATATGTAGAATTGTGTGCGCGCTAGAAGTTCGTGCGGCAAGAAATCAGCTGGTCGCTCTTCCGCGCTTCCGACAAAGTCGACGAGGCCCGTTTTTCACGGGAACTTCTTAAGCCTGTTCTACAATAGCCGATGGTCCAATGAGAGAATTTCTTTTTCGAAAACGAGCTCTCCTCATTGGACCGTTCGACTGCGTTCCGACATCCGACAGCGACATACGACGTATTGTAGAACAGGCCTTAGAGTTATTTCGCGCGCAGTTTGTCGCAACAATATCAAACTCGAAAAAAAAAAAAAATACAACGAAACAATTTTCGCGCGCGTCAGCGTCGAGAATGCGACAACAGCCTGGCTTGTGTTGTTCGCCGCAAATATACCGCGATAAATACCGTCGGCGCTTTGTCCTAGCTAACACCTCGGCGGACAAAGACACTACTCCGACAAGGCGCACGTACGGTGTATTATGTACATCAGAGTAACTTCGAGTTTCGTGCGGTAACAACAGCGTCTGGGACTCTAATTTATAATGTAAAGTGTATTCTTCAATAGTTATCCGCGTATTCTTCGAAAATTACCTGTTACATTCCAAATTGCGAAATGTTTTCTTCGACACTCTGTTATGTCTACGGTTATAATGATATAGCAAAATTAATATCATGTGATTCCAAAATCGTGGAAAAGTATGAGAGTATCTTGATCAGCTACATGTATGTGTGTGTGCGTGTGTGTGTATTTTTAAAAATTTGAAGCTTAATTTATCAGAAGCTGTTGAATGTCATTTTCCATTGCAAATTACTTGAAAATTACTCCGATATTTTCATTAGGGGAAAATTAACTGATCAGCAAAAGAATTTGTTATAAAAAACATTGCGATAAAATGGGAGCACTTTTGTATGTATATGTGTGTATGTATATGTACATGTATATGTATGCACATATACATATATTAAAAATAAGATGTTTTCTGATACGTGTTAAATTATGAAACAGCTGGTGTTATCATTATCAAGCATTATCAAACGCGCCATCGATGAAAACACGTGTAAAGAAGAGAAATGTGAACGATGTACAATTATTAACGCATACAATTTTTCTCAGAGAAATATATACATTGTTTGTATACTTACAAGCATTGTATACTACGTGTAATTACAAGTAAACTGTTGTCTATATGTCTTTCAACATAATTATAATGAAAATTGCAAACTGTAGAAATTAATTAAAATCGTAAATTATATATTGGAATCTTATAAGAAAGAAACCGCTTTCTCCATCTTTTTTCCTCCATATGTAAATGTGTGTTTCATATAAACAAAATGTCTAATATAATATTTTCCCGCAATTTGTAATTTAAAGAAAGTAGAGAAAAGAATGTATAATAAATTCAATCTCTCTCGAATAGATTTAAAATAACAATAAAAATAGAGGCAATCGAGAATTATTTATACGTAATTTTTCATCCCAGATTTTGCATAAAAATAATATCATTTAACTAAAAGAGAGTTTACATCAAGTAAATTATCAATTAATATTATTATATAATAATAAATAATAGCATATAACTGTTTCTATATTCTTTTACATACTATATTATACATTCTTTATATTAAATGATTAATCGCGATAGAGAACAGTTTACTATTTTTTGTCATCACATCATGCTGAAAATTTCATGCAAATTGCGTTCATCAATACATATTTTCTCAATCATGCAATATGGAAAAAAATGTATCACAGCGTTCAATCTATACATCATAAAAATGCAGAAACAGACTTATGTACTTTTAATCAATTCTCGCTATATTTTAATAATTAATTATATAATCGAAATATAAAGACATTTAACATTCGTAAGATTCGATATAAAGTAGTCCATGTATATTTGATTGTATATTTAATTTATATTAATTTGTAAATGGCATATTACAGTTTTATTTAATAATACGAAGATGTCCGGGAAATAACAATTCAACAGCAAATTAGCCGGCTAAAAAAAAAGATGTGCCTAAGACGTGTTTTACGACGCCATAATTTTACTTCTTCATAAGTCTACTTCTGCAAAAGTTATAAGTATTCGCACACTACCCATGATGAATACAGTCAAGCAACTGCGACGATAAAATCGCGATTCTCGTCTCGTGATGTATTACATCTCGCGAATATCTCGTTAATATCAATCTCAACGGTAATAAAAATAATAATAAAAAAAAGAGAGATCGTAAAAGAAATTGCCTATCGCGCTGAATAATAAAATGAACTCACCGGTAATCGACATCCACGGGTACCGAGGTATGTCCGAGATCCCGGGTTGACCGGTGGTGGGTTGTTGGCAGGACGTCAAGGGATCGACGACGGCCGATGCGGCGGCCGCCTGATGGTAGAACTGTGCCGCCGCGGCCATGGATGCCGAGGCGGCGGAGACGGCCGAGGAAGCGGACGCGGAGGAGACGAGACTACCGGGGGTAGCGCCGTTCTGATGATGATGACCCAGGGTATAGTTAACCATAGGATCGGCGGACGCGGGTGCCACGTTCCCGGTTAAACTGGCCGTGTAACGGCAGGACTTGTCGCCGGCGGTAGCGGCGTCCACGGCGGCGGCGGCCGCCAGGGCAGCGCTGGACGCCGCCGTGGACCCGAAACCGGGTACCATGCTGGAGGTGGCGCCGAACGCGGCGGCGGCGACCGCCTGCTGCTGCTGATGATGATGATGCGCCGCTGCGGCGGATACGTAAGGATACATGCCGGAGGTAGTGCGCGCCGCCGGTGATGTGGAAGCGGAGCTACCCGAGTGCTGGGGACTCGAACCCGTCGGGCTCGGCGAATTGTGCTGTTGGGCGTAATTGACCGCCGCGGCCGCTACTGCAGCCGCGGATAGACTCGATTCTAGACTCGCGGTGGCCGGACTCGTCGTGCACGCCTGGATAGTACCTGGATTCGCGCTTGAGAACAACTGTTGCGGATGAAATTGTTGGTACTTAGCAGGTAGCATACTATCAATTATGAATTTCGTACTCATATCGCCGCTGTCGGTGCCGATGCGGACCCGATGCCGAAGACACGCCCGGGCCGTAGATGACCGGGGACGAGTGTCTCAACACCGACACCGTGGCGACACGTCCATCGGCTGCTGCCTCATTGCGTAATCCGTAATCTAGCACGGATCACGAATGCATACACTGGTCTCTCGGTCAACGTGAAGGAAAACAGGGCTTTCTCCGCGCGCACTCTTTTCGCCGCCCCTGTTCCAAGGAGATTACGGGCTTTCCCCGCGCCCGTCCACTATCTCCTTCCCTATCAGCAATCAACGTCCACTTTTACTGGTACCACTTATGCAACTCAGCACATTATCACAACAACAATACCGAACGCGGCGGGATGCATGCGGTCACTGGGAAACGACTGGACCACGAATCACCGACCGTCCGCGATGGCAAATGACATGTCCCTCCTCTCGATCTCTCGGGGTCAGGAGAGCAGCCACGGGCCTTTGCTCGGATCCTCGTGTTCGAAAATTTCGACCCCTCGCTCGATTCGTAATCGCGCGCCCTCCCGGATTACGAATTCACCCGTATCGAAATAAAAATCGGCGATAAAGCAGCGGGTCCTTCTTCCACAATCGGACCCACCCCGGACGACCCAACTCGTAGTCCCAACTCGGAAATTGGGCGATGAGAATCCGACGACGGCACGAGGAGAGAGAAGAGAAGAGCGTGGCCCCTGTCAGGTGTTAGAAGCCGTTTCTTGCGTACTTCTCGGATAGTCGACGAATCCTTTATGGGCCATGCATGAAGGTACTATAGCCCCCTATCCCGAACGCCGCGTACTACAACCCACGGCGAGCTAAATGTAACCCCTTACAATAATGGCGCCGCTTGTCTCTCCCGTTCTGTTTCCCCCCTCTTCTTCTACGAGTGTCGAACGCGCCGGGGTACCAGCTGGTAAACAGAGCCGTCCAATCGTGGCGCGGCCTCACCCGGGGCGGACCAATCACAGGCGTGCTAGGCGCGCCAAGATGAATGGGTCTCTTTCTCCATCGGTACTCCTCTCGCTCCGGTCTTCCTTTTCGCCGATACCGCGGACTCTCTTCCCACACTTAGGCTTCCACGCCGCTCTCGCTCGCTCGCTCGCTCGCGTATACCCGGCGTGCTCCGTCCGTCCGACGGTCCGTACGTTCGCCTCTTCGCCAGTGCAGTCGTGCTCGCCACGTTGCCTTATACTTCGCAACGTTCCAACGTCTCACACGGTATTTTCTGTCCTTCTCTAGGTTACTCTATTTCTCTCTTTCTTTCTCTCTCTCTTTCTTTCTCCCTCTTCCTTTCTCTCTCTTTCTTTCTGTCTCTTTCTTTTGTTTGAGTGCAGTTTTTTTATCTCATTCTATACGCTATCTTCGTCCTCTATTTCGTCGAAATTATTTTTTTTCTTTTAGATCCTACAAGGCAGCACTATTTTCGAATTTTTCGTACACGTTATTCACTTCCTTTCCTATCCTGTATTAGTTTGAAGATTTTAGAGATGCAGAGACTATACTCATGGCTGTTAAATCTTGAAGAGAGAGTACACTCTAGTATATTGTCTTTCATTTGCAATCAGAAATTACTTTTCTTATACTTGTAATTGCATTAAGCATAACATTGTTTATTTTAATAGAATTTTCTTCTCATTCTTTTTTATTTGATAATCTAATGTGCATGGTGATTATAGTTCTTCATAAATATGTGTATCATATTTTTATTTCTATTCATTAGTCCACTATAAATTTTACTTATTTCACGATAGAGTATTTTTATGCCACATAATACTAAAAGCAGAGTAATACTATATTCATTAATTTTTTTATACATATAATCATATAAATTTTTCATCTGGAGGCTTGTTATATTTTCATCTCATATTTACTGTTTGTTGTTTTCAGTGATATGTATAATTTTATAAATCAAACTCTATAATAATACAATTAATAAAGGATATAATTTCAAACGACGTTTTGTCGCACTGAATACAATTATGAATCATCGTCATCGAGATTGATCCAAAAGTAGCTCATTTCGAGAAAAATAATTTGCATTATATTCCATACTCTGTTTTATGATTTCTCATGAAGAACAATGTGCAAACAGCCGTCATTACATAGTTCAAATTTAGTGCGACATTAAAGCATATTAGATAATTACCTTCTTCATTCCATAAAATAAGCGTAATTTCGTTGACTATCTGTCAAAAGCTGTCAAAACAGGAAGGCATTTGATTCACATTTTTTCCCCTTTTTTCTTCTCTCTCTCTCTCTCTCTCTCTCTCTCTCTCTCTCTCTCTCTCTCTCTCTCTCTCTCTCTCTCTCTCGACTGCTTTCGCCGAGTATTGCAGAAACTGGCGCGATTCGGCTGCCGTCGAATCGTCGACTCGTCGACTTTTGGAAACCACTGAACCAACTCGTCCCGGGCGGCATTTCTACGTGAGAATAGTGGCGCCGCGTTAGGGCGAGAGGTGACGCGGCTTTCTCGAGAGGGAGCGGCTTACATCAGGGAGCGAAATATCATGATAGAAGGTGTACCGAGAATATCGCACGCAAAGGTAATAAGGTACAAGGGGATGGGAGGGGGCGGATAAAACTTACAGCTTGGATTGCAACGTTTCTTACGATGGACAGCTCATTTTACACATCCTATTTCGTTGGCAAACTTCATATACGTGCTCGAGACACTTTTGTGTTCTAATAAAAAACGTATTTATTCGTTTCGTAATTATTGTATCGCTGTGGTTATTTTATTCTTTTTATTCTGAGGTAATTAATTAGTTAAGAAAGAATAAAAAAATTTTCTCTTCCATCAATAATTATAATCACATTATGAATTATAAGAAATATTTTTTTTTAGGATTTATAGAAATATTATTACATCCGGCATTACGAGTATTAATAGAAAATATGACAATGTAATACATAACTAAGAATTACAAGAATTTCATATAGAAATTAGTCAAAGTATAATCATAAATATGCATCAAATCAAGAACTTAACAAGTCCGTTCTTAGTTTTGTTTTAGTATCTGTTACCAAAGAAATATAATTAACTCTTCCAACAGACAATTTTATCTTGATAATCTCTTACGATAAATTATAAAAATAATTTTGACTCTAGTATTTTTTCCTCTATTTAAGTATCGCAATCTCAAAAATAAATTAAAATTATCATGCGTATTACTTAAATTATTAAATTTAAAGAGCTTACAGCTACTTAAGTTATTATTAAATTTAAATTATTAAGAGAACTTACCTGTAGTAGAAGTTATAGTAGCTGTGAGCACTTAGGTTCACATAAATTTGCTTAATATATACAAATGTTACATTAATTAAATAACGTAACCTTAATGCGTTTACGAAACTACCTGAAATCGACACAACACCAAGTACTTACCATATAAAATATTGGATGAAAAATTATACGAAGACCGCTCTCTGAAATCAAATTTAAAAAACCTTAGTTCTGATATCTTACAACGTAAGGGAATAAAGAAGTTCATTAAATGTACTTCCTTATTAATATCTATGATATTCTTATCGTTAACTTTTTATATTTATAGCATATGCCACATATTTGCTAAATGCATCTTATGTAAGTGTAAAACTACACAATTTACCTTAAAATACATTTCTTTTCAATCGCATAATTTCAAGGCAAGACAAAGGAGACAAAATTCAGTAGAGATAAAATTCAGTAATTTGGTATAAAAAATAAATCGAGATAAATTATATGTATTTTTTAATTTAATTTACGAAGGTAAATATCTCCTCGTTTTTTAAGATATCGTTTAGCAGCTCATATTTAATATGTATAAAAACGTAAATGTCCATAGTTCTTTGTGTCTGTCCAATGCGATCAATATATATTATAATAGGAATAACAAAAACTATTTATATAAATAAATAAGTTAAATAATTATGCAATTAATTATACAATTAATTGTCATCATAGTTATTAAAAAAGATAAATTAACATAATGTTTATATCATATTTTCTTACTTTGTACTTGAACAAATCGTGAATTATAGCAATTAACTCTATCCCTTAATTTTAAAGAAACATTAGACTAATTTTGCCATCTTTGTTAATGCTTAAGCTTTCTTTTCCTTTTATCATTAATAAATAATCTTTCAAAATCATATCAAATTCGTCGAAATTCCGCGAAGCGCAACTAATTCGTTGTTCAGCTGCACAAGAGTAAAGTTGCCGTGATGAGTTGAGACAAAGAGGTTTCAAGAATGTAATCCCAGAAAACTGACCAGTGAGTATAGTCCGACCGGTCCAATTATATCAACGATCGCTTGTCGGATCTCAACGTCTTTGCTCGACTGGATAAGGCACGAACACAAATATAGTCAGAGTTACACACACATACACATTCATAATACACACTCATACATACAAACGCAAACGAGAGTAAGCATGTGAACACACATACAGTCTCCTCTGATATGACGAAGACACGCATGTACCTGTCTCAAACACCAGGGAATGTAAATTGCAACCGCGCCAAGCGTTCGCGGCTACAAAAGAGATGAGGAAAGGTGGAAATTTGGTGCGTGTATTCGCGGAAGGATGTGTTAGGAGATATACATATACATATATAGAGAGAGAGGTGTTCTGCACCCCCCGCTGGAAACATGGAACATGTCGCTCTGTCGGTGGACTCGTTGGACACGCCGAGTCCTTCGGCGAATCCGCGAAGGCTTTTTTCGGTAGACAGTGGATTTGATAGCAAAAAAGAGGAATCGGGCATCGGTGGGTGCTGGTCCTCGACCCCATTCGGGGAGACGCCCTAGCGTTTGGGGAAGAGCACCTAGTGCGCCATCTCCGAGAAGATAAAAGCATTTCGCGATTTCAGCTTCAACTGTATATCGGTATGCCTGTCCGGCAAAAAAAAACTTGGTTTTAGAATATCAGAATATCTCCTAGGAACTTAGATCAGAGTCAAATCAGAGATATTTACATAGGACAGAGGAAAAGTAATGAAATGTCAAACAAGATCACAGGTCTATCGTTATGCAATCAAAGATTACGTAAGTTTTTAGTAACATTTAGTTTGCAGTCATATAGCTGTTCGATAAAATAATTATATAATTATTGTATATTCTAAATAATATATTAATAGTATTGTATAAAATGATAATTATGCTCTTTTATTAGCGTTTTTATATAATATAAGCATATCACGTAAATATATCTACATACTTTCATATGCGTGAAATTGGATATTATATAAATTTCTGTTCTCCGGCATCTATAATTTTTTTTATGTAATTGTCAAGCAAATATAACACATGCAATTTTACAATTTTTCATACATATTTTTCTATATGTGTTTCTATCTATTTTTCTATACGTTTTTATTACACGCTAAACAAAGTCAGCATCTATTTTATATATTTTCAACGATCAAGTTTTGTTAATAATTTGTCATATGTTTATGCTAATCTCTAATTTTATTTAAAGACATTTATTTTGCAGATAGTTTTTAAATTCCGAGACATCATAGACATAAAAATAAAATAGCAATATATTATATACATGTGTATCTATGTGTGAAATTAACTACTGTCATAAATCTTCAATGCAAATCGCTTCTCGTAAAAAATTATCATATGTATTATTCAAACAAAAAATAGGTATTAAAAAAATAGTAATGCTATCGAAAAATATTTTAATGAACTGTTAATATTAAATCGATAGCGGTATACTAATAAAGCTTAAGTTTCAGAGCTCCTGGATGTCGAGAAACTTCCGGCACATAGATGCCAACTCATATCGCTTCTTCAACTGTAATGTGTTTCAAATTTTTTTCCACAAAAATCTGTTTATTATTTCTATAAATAATAATTATGTCAATTGACATAATGTATATGTTAATTCTACTTTTTATTTATGTGTTTGAAATAGTAGTTTAAAATAAATAAACTAGCGTGCATAAATGTATAATAAGGATATTGCATTGACAGCATTCAATTGCTGAGACAAAAATTTAACAAGTGATAAATTGTACATTTTATGATAGTAAAAAATAGAATTCACCAAGGTCAAGGTTTCCATGTCTACATTATCGACTGTGTGCGAGCTTAAAGCCTAGCTAAAAGCCAGCTTTTACCTCGTGAGATTTTGGAAGCTTATTTTAGTAGATAGCTTATATACCTACTTACAAAAAATGTATAAAAATTTTAATAATTCCGCAAGGTTGCACGATGGGTATATGATAATTCATAATAAATGGCATCTGATACAATTTAATTGTACCGTATATTTCGATAGATTCTAGATATTTTATCTTACACAAAAGTTATAATAATTCTTATCGAGAGAATGTAAAAAATACGTAATATGGTTTCTTTGCTGTCTCTATTGCGATTTGCAATTTTGACAGCCAGTAGATAATATTTAAAGTTAGGCGAAAAATTGCAATTAATAAATTTAATTAATAAAATTAAATTAAATATTCATTATATACTTGTGAACTCGATTTTTTTCGAAGAAAAGCATCCCAGAAATATTAACTTCAAGCGAAAATATAGATCCGTCACTTATAATCATATAAGGCAAGTCTATCAAAATCTTTATTTGCAACCAGAACGCTTCTTTATCGCTTTGCTAAGAAAGACAGAAAATAAACAAAGAAGATAGAGATTGAGGCCCCACTCACATTGCCTATAACATGTACACACAACGTATCCCTATGTTGTCAGTTACTATCATTAGAGGTTACATGATCGATTACGGACATGAAGCAATGTGAGCGATTACAGACGAAGATATGAGGATCCTTTCGCTTGATGATTTTGGACAGGCCTAACGTAAGCGAAGAAATCCATAAGTGGCAAATGGAAAATTACACATTGTATGTTCCTCTGTGACTTATGAGTTTAATTGGCCGAGAAGAAAGCGAAGCGTTTCACAAGTTGGCGCACTTTACGCCACAAAACATTCTAATTATAAAATTATGTATATTCACGGTATATAAACTGTAGATACTCATGAAACTTTACGACAATCTCAAATAGCAAAGATGCGGGGGTTTTTAAGCTGTTGTTAGGATTATTACGGACGCAAGTTTTTCTCAGAGCAATAAGCATTAAAATTTTCCCTTCCTTTAATGTTTCTAATCATTGGTTTGCTTAATTAAGTTTCTGTCAGCGAAGCATGTACTTGGCAAATTCTTTCACGATAATTATAAAAAATGATATAAAAGAGAAGTAACGCCTTTCACACATACAAACACACACACGCATACACAGATTAAGCAACGACTAAAAATTATCGTACAATTAATTATATACTTCATAAAAATGTTAATCCTCTTCCAATAATGGTAAAATGTAAATGGTTAAGTAACCATTGACATTCTGCTTGTGAATTTTATTTTATAGAAAATTACTTATTTACATGACATATAGTTGTCAACAATCTAGGGTTATATATATTCCATTCACATTTGATTAAAAAATCTCATTCACATCATAATCCTTACAACAGTGCAAAATATGTGCTAAAGTTATGTTCTACGGGTATAGCCATACAAAATGATGCATGTTCTATTTTTAAATCTCATATTATATGACTGTTGTACACGTGACAATAATTATTTCGTCGATCAAATTGCACAAGAATAAACCGTTTGATCCCTTCAGGCAATTTGGCTCGATAATGACGTGACAAAGGGCAAATTAATGAGAAAACTCCGGTTTTGCTTCTTGTACGCGGTAAACCACACTTCCCTTCGCATACAACAAAGTGCTAATCACGAGGCGGCGCACACGACGCCGAAGAGTCGAGGCACGTGACAGTCGACCAGTCTGACAGCCGTGACGTTAGTGACGTAATGACGTGCGGAAGGTCCGGAACGCGCGGGACGAGCGAGTGAACAGAAGGCGTGTGACAGTGACAGTCTCGCAAACGGGGCCGGGTCTCTTAACGACATCTGCCGAGAAAGGAACGAGGAAGGGAGAAAGAATGAAAAACAGCCGTAGAGCGAGAGCGAGAAAGATTGAGAAAAGCGAGGAGAAAGAGAGAGAGTGAGAGAGGAGATCGCGCGGGGCCAGCAAAACGGTCGGACTTGTGACTCGATGCGTTTTACTGCTGCTTTACGGCGGTTTATTGCGCCATCAAAACATAAAATGCCCGGGAAGCGTGCATGCGCGTGGGTACAACCCCACTTCACTTTTACCGCCGACTGCCGGTTAAACCGGGCAACATTTCCCCGATTTCTTGCTCCAGAGAACGTTCTCGTCCGGCCCCATCGCAGATTCTCTCTCGCTTCCCCCTCTCCCCCCTCTCCTTCCCTAAATGCGGTCACTGGCTCTCTCCTGGCCCGCTTCTTTCTCGTCTTCCCGCCAAGCTCACGCCCTTCTTGATATCACGAATTTTATTCGCCACATCGTGCCTCCAGTCCCATCCTGTCTCGAGTTCACTTTCTGCTCTCGCAGTCGGATCGCCGAAGATTTTCGGTAGCTTTCATCTCCGATGATCGCGGCAACTTCGAAAGCATTTCCGTGAATATCAAATTTAGCGGTCCACGGATACGAGCCAAGAGTCTCTAATCTCGCATATAACGAAATATTTTACTTTATATACTGTTAAAATATGTTGCATAATCCTACCGACAATTAAATATAATTATTATCGTATTATTGTTGACATAAATTTGTAAAAATATTAGTTCTTTTACCATTCTTATTGTTCCTTGATAAAATTCCAATCTGTATAAATATAAGTTTATATTATGTGTGTGCTCTCTTAATTTCTTTAAAATATTATCAGTATATTATAGTGATATAGGATATTAAAAAATATTTCAATAAGAGATTGTAAGTAAAAATTTTATTAAGTTACGATGGGGAGCGATATGATGGTGCAATTAAATTTCATAGATAATATAATTTCGTCAGTTTTGTTTTCCATACATTCGTTTATTATTCGAGATGATAATAGAAATTAATATAATAAAATTTATAATTTCGCTTAACTTTAGCGATCGCGACGTCTAACAATAATATTAAAGAAAATCGTGAGCGTGTGAGATGCCCCGCCACGCCATTATTTTTTTCTTGAATACACGTGTAACGGAATTGATGCGCTTGGCGCATACATTTTGTCTCGAAGGGACGCGGCTTTCAGATTTCCATTTCGATCCGCACGGTAATGGATACTGACATCGAGATGCAACAGCGCGCTTTCGACAACTGAGAGAGGTGCGTTATGGGATATTTATTGGACCGCGAAGTTCGTAAACTAGCCAAGCTTGTATTGCAAGTTTTATTAATCGTATCGTGTTTGGCCGTATAACTGAGCCCGAAAGTATTTTAGAATCCCCCCTCCGTGTGCCGCGTAATCTGATTTTTATGTCTGTTTAATCTCTTATCTGCATAATTAATACCGGCAGTATATTTAATTATACTGCGGTCTATTATTGCACCGCATACATTGATATCTTCCCTATCTATAATAAATTATTTAAGCAAATGCAACTCGTATTAAAATCTTCTCTTACTTTGAAATCATTTAAATTTAAATCAACTTACACACACATACACTTATAGACAGGGAGTGGGAGGAGGCCGTGGGGGGAGAGAAAGAGAGAAATTGTCTGGAAATTCACATCCTAAAATACTCAAGTGTACAGGTTTATAAAAAATTAGATAAAAAATTCCCGCAATTTCTTTTTAGTCCGAGCATTTTTAAATTATAGAATTTTAAAAGTGTTTAGCCTATCAATATATGTATAGGACATATTCAGTACATTTATAAAAGAAAAAAATTAACGTGAAAATGTAATATTATATTTCAGCATTATTGATAGCATGTATAAGTAATTATCATTTTCACACACAAACTAATTTAATTTAATCCTAAATACGCGCACAAATAGAAATTCCATAAATTATTTTGTTTGCAAAATAAGAGGTAGTATAGAAATAGAGGGTGAGAAATGCTCAGCTTATGCGTGAAAATCAATAATGCTCCGGCAATGTGGTTTCTCGTGTGATGGGCTATATGAAAGAATGCTATATACTTTTTATTTACACACACATTTTTTTCTATCATAATAATTTCCAAATTATATGCATACACACAAATTAGAAAAAAGTTACATTTCAAATGCAAACAAGAGTTTCGACCAAGTCATGCATTATCAAATAATTAATTTAACATTTAATAAATAATTTCCATATCATATTATTTAAAATTGTACGCGCCGTATAATGTAAATATATTTCTGAAATTAAATGTACAAATTAATTTTCATTCTGGGAGATACTCTTTACAGAATGTAATTTTATATTTTGCGAGCTTTTTCTAGATAATTCAATACATACATTAGGGAGAGTTGTGAATCTTTTATATTTAATTAAAGTAAAAATTAAATCGAAAAGAAAGGAATGAGATGCATGGATTTATAATTATTAAATGAGAGAAAGATTGTGCAAAAATATTGTATTGTACTGGCGTCATCTAGCGTGGGGTAGAAAGACTAAAGTATCTTTGCTAGATGCACCCTTCTCCGCCGTGTTTTCAAGCTTCTCCGCAAAACCTGCCGATCAAACAGAATCCGATTGGCAAAATCCTCCCTTACTCCTGTACCCCGTAGTTTTCGTGGAAATCTGAGGTGTACCCTCAGAGATAAATAGTTCTCCCAAATGTCACCAGGGTGGCGTTAAAAAAAGGACCATTTATATAGAATATATTTTGTTAGACTTTCATATTATGATGTAAGTGCAAAAATAGCAAATTTTTAATAACATAAAAATACGTATACATATAAGATACAAATGTGTATGCTTCATCTTACATATGTATTTAAAAAAATTCACTTTTCTATGATTATCCGGTAAAAGTGATAATTAAATGATGATATAAATTCTGAATTTATATAAAAACATGTATATACACATATAACGATAATTGCAAAAAATTTGCTTAAAATTATATGTAAATTTACGTGTATTATATATAGTATATGTATAGTCACAATAATCTGGCTATTATTTTTCGGTCAGTACATTTGAATATATTTCGAGAAAGATGAGATGTGTTTAGCGTTTTATATTTTTTTCTTTGTTTTATCAAGTATCAAAACAACATATTTAAGAGCAATTTGTACATGTTTTAACATAGCGCAACTTTTATGGCCTTATTATGAATTTTAATGTATTTGTTAAGAGTCGAAAATATTCCATCGCTTTCACACCTCATGTTGTATTTACATATAGTTGTTCCTTGATTTCTATCAAGGAGTTATTCATTACACATAAATTGTTGACTGTCACATATAACACCCGCATTCACATAAGTATACTCATTGTTGGCAATAAATGCCAAAAAGCTATAAACGCGTCTTCCGTTCTTCGTTACTCATACGAGTGATATTTCATTTCAAGCCGTTAAAAAATTCTTATATTTAGTTCTATATTCAGGCCGCTAGTAATATTATAGAATACTACATTAAATTTTATTAATATAGATATTGTATTTATTAATTAAATTTTCGCGCATTATTTCTGTTTTGACGTTTCTCTTGAAATCTTATCGCGAACTCGATAGCTATGCAAATCTGAGCGTGAGATCTGATCTTATTGCATAGATACAATGAGAAGTATGTTTAAAATATATCGATTTCTAAGTTTCGTAGAGAGAAAATAAGTTGTTTGATTATAAAAGTTGCTGTCTCATTGACTACAATTTCATAAAATAATTTCTTGCTGGAATTAGATGGAAATTTTACAACAGATCTTCTTTAGAATTTTTGAAAACATTAATTAATACTAACGACGATGATTTAATTAACTCTTTTTTTTCTCTAGAGATAGAAATAGAGAGTGCGCGGAAGAAAACGTGCCAAATGTTAATTTAAAAGATCTTTAATTAAGATTTAGGAGAACAGGCTTGCAATACTATTGTCAATCTTCGCTTTACGAGATATACAATATGCCCGCTTGTTCGATTCAAGCGGATCAGCTTGTGACATCTCTCGCTGTGTCGCCGAAACACGTGGCGGTGGATGTCCCTCAGACATCCAACGGCGCAAACCGTCCCGCGGTAGCTGTCCGTCGACTGACACATTCATAAAACTTTAACTGCTTAATAAAAGCGTTATACGAGCCACTGTCTCGTGCAGAAAGTCAACGTCGAATCGCGCTGCTCACGTAGCGCGTCGAAGCGCCGGCGTTCAAAGTGGCCGAACGACTTCTTTGTTTTTACGCGAAACAAAAGAGCGTGCATTATTTAATTACGGCGCCTATTTAATTACGCTGTCATAGTAAGAGCACATATTTAACAAAAATAAATGCTTCGAGCGTGTTATTAATATTGTCGAAAAAAAATATGGTTTTCTTCTTTCGCGTGCTCGATTTGTACGCTATTAAATCTAGATACGTAAAATGTTAATGTATCATTTACGTGTTAAAGTGCATTTGTTAAATGCCATTCCATTATTTGCGCGGAGAAACTAGAAAATTGTATGTTATGTCGTGAAGCCAGGATCTTGGATACTAGTAGGACGGTCTTTCAGGGTGACATAAAGTAAAGTGCATAGGCTCGGATCCATAGAAGGGTTGCGTGGTTGGCCTTGGAGGGTCGTTTGCACCGTTCTTGACCGCATCGCATGGAGTGGCCATCCTCCGTAGAGCGGCGGTCTTTGCGAGGAATGCATGAATCTCGGTAGGTGCATTAGACTCATTGCGGAGATAACGCACGCGAGAGAGTTCGATTATTCGATTACAAGGAAAATAATTTTGTGCCTATTTTTGATGTATCGGAGATCCTTTAGGAATATTCACGTTTAGGAGAAATATTTTGAATCTTTCTCGCGAAAGCAATTTCTCCGAAAATATATTTTTAAATGTCAGCTTTTTTTTTACCTAAATGTAAATCTTATACTATATTTTTCTTCAATTATATCTGTATTTATATGCGTGTATATGTATAAGAGGTAAATGATATACAAATATATTAATACAGCTTGTACGCGCGCGTTTCGAGAAAGAAGTTCGGTGCATGAATGCAACTATGTTGCATTCATGCACTGTGTCTCGGTCACATCCTGCCTCGTCTTACGTTTCAATTCCAAGTCGAATGCAAACTGCTATTATTGCGACGTGATGAGAATTCTTACGAAAATCCTAGAAATTGTGGTGTGTGCGCCCGCGTATTGAAAGAGTGTGAGTGGAAAGAAATATGGTGGAGAACAACGATAGAATATCAAAGTATATAGATAGAAGACGCTATTTGTATTTAGACGATATTTGCATTTAGCAGAATAAAGGCGTAAAATATAGTGAAATTACATACACAATTTTATTAAAGGAAAAGTGTCTTTTTTCAGTTTATAGTCAAATATTTTTCTTTCCAACGCGCATAATTTTTCAATGTAAGACGCGTCAACAGATTGCGGATTCTTATTCCCTTTATTCCTATCAAAAAGAACGCGGAGTGAACGTAATTAAAATTATGTAAACTGTTGCGTCGCAATAGTGTTATAAAACATTTGAAGCGAGGCATAATAAGGCGGCTTACTTCCCGTAAAGAATGCGAACAAACTGGCGTTTAACAACGTAAACCGTGCATTCAGCAGGGATTTAACGTGGCAGAGTTATGGTCGTTCGATAAGGTTGAGAACCCCTACCGGATTTACGATGTCGGTCGGCGGATGATCGCTCGCGATTGCACGGCCTTGTGTCGTAAAGTGACGATGACGTAGGCTTACTACATGCGTGCACGCATATGGCTCTCTTAACATCGAACAGAGCCATCCGTAGAGACATCGAAACGTATAGAATTGCACGATGCGCAATAGTAACTTCAAACAAAGATTCTGCCCTCATCTGTATCGAAAGTAATATTTTCTTCAAAATCAATAATTAATCTCTTTAAGTTTCGAATCTTGAATATCACGTATAAATTTAAAGAATTTTGAAACATTGTATATCTGTACATTAAATTCTTAAACGGACTTCTCTTACATGAAGAACTCTTATATTTCTCTCTGTCATTAACGGAATATTTCTGTTATATAAATTTGCGTTCTCTCAAAAGATTTTTGGCCAATTTGTATGTTGCATTTGCAACATTTTTCAATTAAAATCAGGCATGAGCATGTCTGTTTTATTATTTCGACGATAATGAGCATGAGATAAGAAAATCTCTACGTTTCTTTTCAATCGCTACATTAAATGCGTGGGTCAAATATACATGTATGTAGATTTAAAAAATTATATATATATTTAAAAAAGCGCAACTCGCGCACGAATGACATCATCGAAGGAACGAATCGTTCTCGATCATTAGCATAATCGGGCACTGTAAATGGCACTAAGAAATTACATATCAACGGTACCACAACATGTTAGAAAAAACTTAGACTTTATTAACTCGCCACGCGATTCTCTTATGTTTGCAAAAACGCGCGAGATTGTAGTAAAATTTAGCCGCGACTATAGTAAATTCGATAACAAACAACAGCGTAAGAAAATAAGTTCTCCGCCAAAGTACATACGATAGAATCCCATCCCCGGATAACGCGCGAACGTCGTATACAGGGGCCAGAAGTATTTAGTACGAGCGTATAATATCGTGAAAACGAAAACCAAAGGTCCGTGGCAGGCAACCTTGCAGCATTCGAATGATAATTGCGCGCCTGGACTTCTTATCTACCTACCTTCTTTACTTTTCGGTTCCAGACTTAAGAGTACCAAAAGAGAGAAAGGGAAATTATTTAATTTGCGTATAGTGTACAAATTAAGATAATGGTAAAATTATACGCGAGAGCTCTTGTCGCTAACCAGAGATTTTTCGTATTTCTATTTATAAAAATAATTTTAATCCTTTTTTTTCTTTTATTACACAAAATTTCTATTTTCCGTTTAAACACCGCAAATAATAATTTTCATCGTAATTTCGAAACAAAAGAGGTCTTTATACTTTACAAATTTAAAAATTATTATTTTCGTTTTATCTATAAATTCGGATAAAAATCTGAAGACGAATCTCGGTAGAACGAGATTTTTTTAATTTTTTTATTTTATATTACCTTTATCTTCAGACGTCCGATGAAAAATGTTCTTCCGCTAAGTTTTAATTCTCTTTAATTTTGTGTAAATTATAACAAACAAAAGATATATAAAGACAAATGTGAACTCAGATAGAAAATTATTATTCTGTTGCGATATAACGTAAGTTACATGATCTCGTGCGCAAACATTTCGGTTCGTTGACCATCGCGTTATTAGTCTTGACGTCGCCACATACGCTTTGGATATAGGAAAGATAAAAATATCTCGGCGAGTATGGCCGCTAAGCTATTCGCTAACGCGAATTCGAAGTTTTATATGTATCTTGCACTGTCAAGAGTTACATTCTATCGGTTACAGAAATACGAGTGCCAGTTTTTATCTCGAAAGATTTGTATTTATATCCCGCGCGCTACAATGGCAAATTTATTTCATTATATTTATTACATTCAATGATAAAAATAAATCATTAATTCGCCATTTATTCTAACGTATCATAAGTAATAAAAAATGCAAAAAGGCGGTCGCGTTTCCAGTGTATCGTAACATGTTAATTAGAAAAACGGGCGTCGTTTTTCGAAGGGACACAAAGCGGTCTCCGAATCGCTAGATTGAAATACATCGAAGTGATACAAAACAACTCGCTATCTTGGGTTTTGGAAGGATCCCTTCGAAAGGATCCCCCCCCCCCAAACGAAAACCGCACCGGCGAAACTCCTTAATCTCTGTTCCTCGATAAAGTGACCAAGAGGCGAGACACCGTGCGCGAATCGAGCGGCGAAAAACAAGGACCAAAAACGGCGGAACGGCAAAGCGAAACGTAGTAGCAGAAGGGTAGGAGTTTGAAAAGGGACAGCGATAAGAGTAAGAGTGCAGTTCGGAAAAGGATATAAAAGGGAAAATATATGATAATGCGCTCTCTCTCCGTAGGGTGGGTGCTGCTCCCCTGCGCGGGAGGTCGAGGGAGAAAGATAGGGGTTCGAGATCGCACCAAGGGTTGGGCGTGGTGCCTAACGCAATCCCCCCTAACTTTCCACCACCCCTCGCTCGTTCTCTCCCCCTCCCCCTCTCTCGTCGCCACCACGTTGATCTCTCCACCGACCAACCGCTCGCACCCACGGTGGTCGATACTACGGGCCCGCGTGCCTGACAAGCGTCGCGACGCCGGAATTCTGCGCCTGTCATGGCCGCCATTGCGTACGTACGTGTATGCTCGCGCGCCCTCAGCTCATCCCGGGATTCCAAAAATTTTGCTCTACCACGGACATTGGTAAGTGACAATCTCCACTAATTTCTATCGCGGTAACACTGGAATTTCGATACGTTGCTCTTCCCGATTCGCATCGGTAAACGTATTTCGCGTCGCTTGTATAATTCAAATAGGTTTTATGCAACTCGCTCAAAAAGAACGAAAAAAATTCTCTCTAGAGTCTGCTTATACTTATTGAAAAAAAAAGATATATATACATGTATTATATGTAACTTTAACAAAAAAAAAAAAATCGTTTGCGTTCGGATGTTATGTCACTTTAAAACGTCTCGACAAGTGAGATGTTCTCCGCTCCTTATTACGGACTTCGTGACCTTTGACTTTAAATCCGGTATCGATCCGGGCTCGATTGCGCGTCTGGTCCTGTATACGCTCGTACGAGAAACAGATAACAACGATAACGATTGACAATTCGTCCCAATCGGAGCACATTCATCCGTACGCGCGTCTGGTTTAATGAAAAAAAAAAACAAAAAAACCGTTTTTTTTCCCGAGAAGATACACGAACGGTTTAGTCCAAGTGTGGCACTATCCTCGTAAAATCGAGGAGTCTGACCGATTTACAAGTGCCATCGAATCGTCGCTCCGAAAGTCCCCGGAAGATGCTGAAGAGGAACACGTCGGACAGAGCCCGTGTCGAGGCAAAGCAAAGTGGAGAGGCAAAGCAGAAGGAGGAGTCAAGTTGTTTATTTGATGGCGCCATAAAAGGCCTCTTTATGTTTATCTCCCATTTAAAACGCTCGCATAAAACCAGTGACTGCGCACACAAACCATCAGCCGGATATAAATCATGTTGTGAAACGTGTATGTTCGAGAGTCATCTCGATTCTCCGATACGTACGCGAGAGAAGTAATTCGTTGCATCAGGAAGCGACGGTTTGCGATTGTGCTTAAGCAACGTCGAATTTCGTGCAACAGTTGGGCGCAAGTAGACATCTTACAAATCACCCTGGCACTAACATGACAATACAATCAGCGCAGAATTTACTTAGAATTTAGTTGAGAGAGAATTTTATGTAACCTATGACGAGAATTTATCATTTGCGATACTCACGTTGAACAATACTTCAAATCTTGCGTATATTAAGACTCTTTTTTTATCTAGATGAAAGGGAGAAAAATGTACGATATATGTATGTATACATATATATCAAATTAATGAAGCATATAGACATGAATGACGAGACAGCCGGTTTACGCGCAGAATAAAAAATTCGAAAATCTCGAGAATATCAAAAGTACCTCGAATCAATCCTCTTCGCAAATCTTCCGTCTTTCCATCCGTTTCACCGATAAAAGAAAAATATTTTCTAACCCACTTCTCAGTCTCCAAAGGGTAAAAAAAAGTCTAAACTTACAAAGAAAGGTGCCACAGTCTGAGAACAGACCACGTCCTTGCCTCGCCATAATATCCAATACTTCCTCCCCGAGGCGTTTCTTTACTAAAAGGATAAGGGAGAGAGAAGATAGACCTTCGAGCGAGAAAAATAACCGCGAAGTATCGCGTACACGCAGTTCGTAGCTCGCTGGACTGTTGAGAAATATTCTGGTACATACAAAGAATATGGCAGACGTGTACTACGCTAAGAATATTTTGCAACACGTGAAACGAGTTCCTTCACAAAAGACAGAGAGAGAGAGAGAGAGAGAGAGAGAGAGAGAGAGAGAGAGAGAGAGAAGCGTCGACGGTAAATATCAAAATTATAAATTTACCGAAACTTGAAACAACGTACGCAGTTGTTAAGGATGATGACTGTTGCGTTTTACGCCGTCGAAGCGTATAGCAACTTTAATTTCAAAAAAATATGCTTTTCGTGCTTCTCGCGCGCACGCAATTCAACTTACGTAATATGATGTAACGAAATGTAAAAAACCAACCATCGTTCTGGACTATTTTTACCACTTAAATATACAATTACGAATTTTTCAACTAGGTATTATATAAATGTATGCAAAATTGTTGCACAATATTAATTTCATATTGTGTTGATTAGAAACGTATCTGAAGCATTCAAAGGTTTTTTACAATCGCGCGCGCAACAGCGTAAAATGGCAAATAAATGTACAGGAACAAATTCCGTGAGCGACAGGTTCGCCTGGAAGATTTTTAACAAGCCTCTACTAAAAAAAAAGCCCTGCGGCGCTATTAACCGCACTTTAGGCCGAGTCAAGGTTACGGATCCGGATCGTCAACGAGCGGTCAGTGGAAAAGGGTTGTTTTGTTGCGTTTTACTGCCGGAGAAGACGCGTCAAGGTTGATACACCACCGTGGCAAATAGCAACCCTTCCTTCCGTACACGCAATCCAAAGAGATTCTCTTCGGCTTTCATACCACGAGATTTAAGGAGATTTAACTTCCGCCCACCGTTGGGCTTATAATTTAGAATTATACATCCTCTTTTTTCTTTTTACCTAACTTAACTCTTTTTTTTACCGAGAGTCGAGAGAAAAGAAAGGAACAACGTTTTTTTTTATGATGGAGGGTGCAAGGTGACGCGCAATCTAACCTATCAGGATTGACAGAACCTCTGTCTGAGAAGCGACGGGACGTAAAGGCGCGTCGTAAAGGGGTAATCACCTTCTTCGGGCCCGAACCTTGACTGTAAAATGCCTCTCTAGCATGTCCCATTCTGTGTTGTTAGTGCGTGCGTCAACCGGTGTGTCAGTGTTCCGCGTCGGTATGCGTGTCGCGTCGCTGCGCTTCTGTCACTCTACCGTTGAAGTTTGTCTAAGGAGCATGGATCACAACCGGTGAGCCTCGTCGCGAGACGATGAGAATCGTGTTCCGCGTGTTGCGCGTTGTCCGTTCGCGCTGTCCGATAACACAATTGCGAGAAAAATGTGTAATTTACGTTTATTCGTGGACGGCGGCGCTCAGTGAATTGTGCGGTTGGTTTGTCAAGTGCGTGAAAAAAATCGATAGTCGATCAACTCCGTCTCTGGATAAACACAAATCGGCGACGTTCGCGTACGATATATCTCTTATCTTTCTATCAAGAAGTAATGTATACAAGGTAATTTTTCATTGTTAGAATTGCAATCTCTCTCTCTCTCTCTCTCTCTCTCTCTCTCTCTCTCTCTCTCTCTCTCTCTCTCTCTCTCTCTCTCTCTCTCTCTTTCTCTCTCTCTCTGTTTCTGTCATAATTCTGTTTAAATGATATTATAATATAACTAAATATTGGAACCATTTTTTTTATTCCGGATCAGATAACAATAAAAATTAATAATGCATGTTACGTAGAAATTTATACGTAAGATGTACGATACGTAACCCGTGACGTTTAATGAAATATGATTTTGATAAATTACGGAAATGGTTTTGTCTATTGCGAAATTATTGCTATCCAGTCCTACTGAGTTTCTTTTTTATGAGAAATTATTCAACATTATTATATTTTTTGATAGTGCATTTATATTAAAGGGAACTAGAGAAAGTTGGCATCGCGCATCCAGTTCACATCCGACGGCATCAATGTACTAGATACATTTGCAAATATCTTTGTCAAGTACAAATCTTTCGAAATATGAATAATAATATACTGTCATTAATAATTTGATTAAAATCTGATAAAAAAAAATTAATTAAGACAGGATTTTGTCCATCACGTAAGGAATAATAGTAGCGATTCGCGAGGCAATCGCGCAAAAATCTTGTCGTAAACGGAAGTTACGTATACATTTACTCTTATTTATTGTCATTTTCGTCCGATTAATCTATGCGATTTAATTAGCTATATATTTCAATAAATTAAGAAATGTAAAGTACTAAATTATACATAATTACTCAGAATAATATATTGCGCTTTTTAGAAAACGCTCTACATATTATGTTTAATTTTTTGTTCTCATTAATTATTATTTTGTTTTAATATGAAATATCAGCAATACAATTTTTATACTAAAAAGGATAAATCCATTATAGTATTATTATCGGTATAATAATAACTATTACATATTAATTAAACAATATTCGTGCAAAATTAAAACGTTATATATACATATAATAAGCAACAGTAACAAATTATTAATATGGAAAACACTTGAGTTTATCGAAGAATGATAGGAAATTGAAAGAATATGGAAATGTAGCTCAATCATTGCCTGCTGCTTATATTTTCTTTGCACGCTGAATAATATTCCTGCGCTAAAAGAAAATATAGAAATGATATTCAACAACTAGTTTATCTAAATATTTATAAATTCTGTTTATGTACAATTTATGTAAACTCGAATTATTTTTTATGCGTAAAATGCGATCAAAAGTTGCGTAAAAATCTATCTTACATATATTTTATTAAATTCATTAAATTAATTTTAATAAATATTTTATTTTTAAATAAGCTTTACTGTAATAAGAGATTTAGTTTTCGGCTATACACAGTCAGATCGAGCTATATTCTAATTCCGTATGGTGTAGAGTTTTTACACCGTAAAAACATCGGGGTTGGTTTGATAATGCCACAAACTTCGCGAGTGCTTCCCATAATAATAATAATTTCAAGCGCTACGCATCGTATTGCAAGATTTTCTCAACGTTCCATTACGTTTTTACTTCCTCTTTCATGCTCGCAGCTTCCCATTATGAATTTCTCGTTTACTCTACGATCTACTTTTTACGTCGATTCGGACCAACAGCTTATAATTAACTTCTAATTTTGCTTATATCACCCGTAAGCCGCGTAGTATGTACCATGCATATTTTATTTTGTTGCACTGAATATTGCTTTGTATCGCGTAATTGCAGCCGATAAATTAAAAACCTCAGGAAACGAACTATCAATGTCACGTAAGTCAATAATTCGAATAATGTCGAACGCGATAATTAACATAAGATGCTATTACTTTCGAATACGATGACAGAAATTAGCAATTTTTTTACGCTTTGTTATAAAGTATTATCGATAAACCATAAACATGACTTTAGTCTCTCTATTTTACCTCACTTTCTTTATGTCTCAATTTCTTTCTAACGTATGTGTATAAATGACTGCGTTGGAAAATGTGTGTGTGTGTGTGTGTGTGTGTATATGTGTGTGAACGGAATTAATTCAATGATATATTTAGTATCACAAATCTTGCATAAATTTCGCAAAACGTAATTATCCACTAATTAAGTCTCTCTTTCTGTTTCTCTATTTTCTCTCTCAGCTATATTAATATATTTATCAAACATTAATTTAATAGAAAATGCAAAAAAAATATTAATCTGCTATCCTATTTTTAACGTAAAATAAAATGCAGGTTATTTAGATACAAAACAATTAAACGCTCATTTATTATTTATGCAATCAATTGCATTACTTTATTATAATTCCAAGAAATAATCGTAAAATATCAAGACTTTGTTAACGCACTGTTCCTTAATTATTTCGTTAAGAAATATATTAATTTGACACGTATACCGCAGTAGCCAATGCTATGACAATCTACGTTACATAATGACATGCAGACATTCATATCATTGATAATCTCATATTTAATGACAGATTGCAAGGAAAAAATAATGAAAGACAAAGAGACAGGGAGAAACAGAGAGTATAAAGTTGTTAATAAACACAGATAATCGAATATATAGAAACGAGATACGTAATTGGTTACGTAACAACTGTCAGCGGCAACCATTCCATTTTGCAATACCTAAACTCACTCACAGAAGCACACTGGCAAATAAGAGTTTATCTAACGGCCGTTCAGAAAAACGTACGTTTCTTCGGAGAGTCGTAATTTCTCGAGCGATTGTTATTAAGAAGCGATAATCATGCCGGCAATCATTTCGATTATGGATAGTAAGCAAGTAGTATATCTCGCAGTTTACGTTCCACGATGCGGCGCGGACGCTCGCGCATAAATATCCTCTCGGCGGCATACTCAGCCGCATTAATTGGCCTGGAGAGAGTTGCGCGGACTGTCGCTCTCGTGTCGTACGTACCATTCTATGCAACGGGCTGACCCTAAGGAAGGAGAGGAGATGCTCTCGACGCGACGCTCACATGAATACCCGCGCGCGCGCGTGCAGCCATCTTTTAGCGCGCGCATTTCCCGCGCGCGCGCAACCTCACATTGTCAGGAATGCCGGTCCCCACGGTTTTTCGAGACTGGCGGTTTATCCTCGCTACCGGTTGCGTAAAGGAGGGGAGAGGGCGGCCATTCGTGCAGCCTGAACCCAATCCACTGATGCTACCGACGTCGATATCATGGCAACCGCTTTCGGATCATTGACGCGCGATTTTTCACTGTCACGGCTAAAAATCTTTTTATCGAATCGAGTGTCTCGGAACATATCGCTTCGACCTTATCAGAGACGTTTTCCTAATACACATTAGAAGATACAACA
This sequence comes from Lasius platythorax, assembly GCA_963971435.1. Classification (NCBI taxonomy): domain Eukaryota; kingdom Metazoa; phylum Arthropoda; class Insecta; order Hymenoptera; family Formicidae; genus Lasius; species Lasius platythorax. Next base: position 1,103,753 of record OZ020542.1, on the reverse strand, counting down.
ATCGAAAATTACATCAAACGAATAATAATTGTCCGAATATAAATACAAAATCAAAAATCGAGAAGTAAATTTTTTAAATTTAATTATAAATTTGATTAAGAGAAGAGAACTCGATGAGAGTTCGTGTTGGACGTCATAGAATATTTTTGAAAGATCGTTTAAATTCATAAAATCAATATTTCTGCTCCATACTGATTTATTTACAATGACAATAGTGCACTTTTATCACCTCTATTTCTCCGAAATTTCGATATACCTGATGCATTTATGATAATATTGATAATATGAACAATATAACGCGAAGTCAGATGTTTCTTTTTTTACTATAATTGCAAATAAAATTGAAGATACGTCTTTAAAGTATATTTTGAATAATTATTTACCAGAAGTGAGATAGTGAAATTCGTGTAGAGAAATCTTATCCACTTTAATATGAGATTACAATGTTGTTTGCGCGTTAATAAGATCCTATCCCTATCTTCATAAATACAGACATTAAGCTATGTACATTTTTGCCGAGTTAAATGTTAATCTAAATAGCAATGATACCTACTGGTCTTTTGAGGATATTGCGTGTGAATCAGTATCGCGACTCACGGAAAACATATACGTATTATATACGTTGTGAGCGTGCCGCGTACGTATTCCAACTGTAAACAGTTAAAGCAAGGAAATCGCCTGTGCCGACAATAAACCTGTACCAATGAGTTTCAAATGACCACAAGCGTCATATTTATATATAGACTTTAGCTCATTAGCTCTCGGCGCAGCAATTGCATATTCCCTCGTACCGCACGTTTTCTATAATTATGCTTGTTGCGACAATTATACGCGTATACAATATATTCGGGAGAAGAGAAACACAAACATATATATGTATATATGTACCTCCTCTCGCACAGATCTTTCCCGAAAATATTGCGAATGCACACGTGCACGAATATAATACCGAGAATTCTGGCTTTCATCAGTTAGCGCGGTTGGAAGAAGGAAACCGTCGCTACAGTTCAAATCCAAGATACACGGACGGGTTTGGGAGCATTATGGGCGTCATGGAAGCAGATACTTTTTGGTCAGCAGTGGCAATTTCACCAAAATCGTTCGGAATCTTTTACGGGAGAACGGTAAAGAGGGTTCGAAATGGCTGCAAAAGAAGAACGAGAGATAAAGAGAGAGAGAGAGAGAGAGAGAGAGAGAGAGAGAGAGAGATTCGGCAATCCAGCAAAATTAGGTGGGCGTCTTCCATCATAGAAAAAAAAGATGCGCCGCGACTCATTAGATTCATTAGCTCGCGCCGATAAATATTCTCATGTACACATACATCTGTGTATACAAGATGATCTTCATTAATCTCGGAAAAACACATTAAACGATCTCGTTAATGAATTTATGCGTCAATTATATATGATTTGCAAATCGAGCAACAATCCGTTTATAGACGCAAAATTACATAGAATCCTTCTAAGGTTACATATAAATCATTATAAAAACAGCAATATAAACTTTTTTATTCTACATCTCGTATCTAATGTTATCTCTCTCCACTCGGATTATAGTATATTTAATCGTATGCTCAACGACAATCTCACTCGCATATTTTTGTATTACAAGATTAATAAAATAATCGGATATGCGCTAATAAGGCGGAAAAAATACATACTAATTTGTTCAAATGAATATATAACAGATAGGCGAACACAAAATGTGAGTATATCGCATCCAGCTAAATATAAAAAAAAGTTATAATTATATTTCCTCCTTTCTAATACTTTTCTCATACAACGTACGAATAATGGACGTTCGATAACAATAATTATACCATTTTAATTACACGACGAAATGTTTGCGAGATATCATCGGCGAAGAGAATCGGTCTTGTGTTTTATCCTGTCGGTAAAGCGCTAATAAAATGCGGTGAAAAACATATTACGATAAAAATCTTAAGAGACCGTACACTTTATTAATAGGTTTCTCGCATGATATTCGCGCATTTTTGCTCTCTCTCTTTCTCTCTTTCTCCGCGCTGTTTCAATTAACCGGATGAGTAACCGTCGAGATAGCGGATACAAAAATGTAGAGACGTGAAATGTTAAACAAGCGGAAAATCAAACGTAAACGCATTATTGTACGTGTGTGTTTGTGTGTGTGTGTGTGTGTGTGCGTGGAAGAGAGATGCGCGCGATGCATATCGGCGCCAGACGTAATCCATTCGTTGTGCGCGCGTGACTGCAGTGCGCGCGCGCGCGTCACGACGTAAATCAGCTGTGCGTCTATCTGCCTAACAATAAATACATATAACATTAAGCGAACAATGAAAACGGCCTTTTCGCGTGCTCGACGTTGTTCTCGCGTTATGCAGATTCCTCCCTCCTCCCCCTCCCCTCTGCCCCTCTTACGCATAACTTAACATTTGCTTAAGCGGCCGCGCTGTGTTACGAACCGATAACGCTCCAAATATATGCGATCTGATGTTTCAGCCATTCATTTTATCTACGAGCATTGTATTTCATCGATGGTGCGAAAATTATATTTTATACCGGAACGAGATGTACATTTTACCGTCATGCCTAATGTAACGTCCATTACGATCGGATCTTAGGGAGCAATTAGAAACGCGAGGTCGTTTCCGTCACGTAAATATCCATCGAATGTCATCCGGGAAAATCGAACTACCTCCATGTAAATTACGCGAGACGCGTTAAACATTGCATTCGTAAGAATCGAATGTCAGTAATAACACGATATCAATTTTCATCGCCGCGCTAATATCGCCGTACGATATTACCAATCGCGAGATTCACTTGCGTGCGCGATTTTACTTATGCAACGCATATAATCCGGGAATTTACGTTTTACGGGACGAAGAAAGCGAATACCTCAATAAATCTCCTCCAACAACGTGTTTTACGAGGTCATTCGCATTTACGATCATGTTAATTTTCACATTCGTAATTTCCCTCGTTGATCCTTATCCCGACGGACATTTCGGCAATGACGGATAATTTGCGACTCGTCCGGGGGACTTTGCGCCTTTACCAATGTGCGAATGGATTGACGATCCCGGCTACCTTTGTTACTCGCGGAAGCGTCGTAAATAATACTGTCGCGACCGCTGAGCGGTTTAACTGTCTATGTGTTTTTTTTCTTTTTCTTTGCCTCTTTTTCTTTTTCAAACTGCAATTTAACAGGCGATCAAGTCGTGAAATAGACTTCTTACGCGGTTATAACTCCGAGTGTTATAAATCATTTTAAAGATACCCGCATATGTGACGACACATTTAGACGAGATGAATAGAAAGAATGTTTGATGCTAGTTTTTACATGTATTGCACAATCATAATTGCAATACATACATTGATATATCTATTCTCTTCAGGCTGCCCGCATATTTAGAACTGTGTCACATATTATTACCGTATATCATCTAGCTAATCTTTCTGTGTTTTCCTAACTTTTAGTTAACATTTTCTGCTATAAAAATTAAAATTTTTAAATAAATCTTTTATACCAATAATCTTTGATCTTGTATTATTTTTACTGTAATATTACGTCATTTTTATTCTTAAAATAGATAAACAATTAGTGATTTGTGTAGTAAATATTGCAAAAATTAAAACATCGTTAAATCATAAAAATATCGTACTTGAAACATTTCGCCATTCAAACGTCAGCGAAACGGTGTTATAACTATTATTTGCAACTGCTGTACCAATGATTCAGAGAATTGCCGAGAATGCACAATTTCGCATACAAACGTAACAAACCGCGTTCAATGCCCGGCTATAGGTTAACCGCATTCCCATTCTAGAAACGTGCGACTTTATAGTACGCTACACCGGCGCTCAGCATCGTTAAGAATAGTTAGTAATTAACGTTTGATGCTGATGAAAACTTCGTATAGGCTCTCTTACTCGCAGATTATAAGAAGTCTTTCAAACTTTTATTCAGCTAATTCAAAAATATACATATATATACATGTGTGTATACATATATATAATAAATGATAGTTATAATAAATATAATATACATATATGTATAATAAATAAAATAATAGCTATATATGTATATATGTGTATACATAAAACTATCATTTTATAAATATATTATTCTATAAATTAAGATATTAAATTATTCTATAAATTTAGAAATATTTTTAGAATTTCTATAAATTTCTATAAATAACCGTGGATTCCCCTTCGGAATGATTGACTTCTTCGTGCATTGATAACGCTTCGAAAAATCGAATTTAATATCATCGTCCGTCGTAGTGACAAACGATAACGGCAATTTCCGCATCCATCGTGAATTACTTTATCGAACGAGAGTGGGCAAAATTACATTAGAGAGATTATTGAAATGGAGTTCGTTGCACGCCAAGCTGTGTGTACCGAGGGCGGCGATTCAGCGAGTAGAGTCTCGCGACTTCAAGTGGAAGCGCCATAAAGCGTGTTCGATGTCGGAACGTTGGTTAACCGCATTACCATTCGAGAAACGTGTGCGCCAACCGAGCGTTGGCTAGAATCATAAATAACATTTCAGCAATTAGCACACGTGACAGGTGGGGAGGAGGAGGGTGAGAGGGAGGAGACGTTTTCCCGACGGTAGGGAGCGATCGTGTATCCCACGAATCGTGGCTCGAATATAGGATTCACTAGTAATAATAAGGATTAAGCCATGGATCCTGGTGGATACCTCTCAACGGAGCGTAACCCCTCTAGTTGTCTTTGTCGAAGCACTCGACATAACGTTCAGAAAGGGCTCGGACGCAGAAAGAAGTGCGAAGGGATCGGGCGTGGTGGCTCTATATAGCTGAAGAAAAGCCCCTGCAGAAATTAACTTTGAAACGTATCCACGAGTTACATTTACGAAATCCGGCTACTCGAATCGATGAGATGGGGGAGAACAAAATTTGGAGGCTTATTGCCGAAAAAGAACGTGGCTATATATATAAAGTACGTATATTTGGTCGAGACGAGAGACGATTAAAGGTCCATGAGACACGGCCTTAACCATCCCTTTTGAAACATTTATCTCGACCGTTTGCCGCGCAGTAACCGCAGGTAAAGAATGAGTAGGGACGGAAGAATTCAAGGTAAAAATAAATCCAATGGACGAATGGATCGCAATACATAGCATTTTCCAGTCTTTATCGACAAATATGGCTGTTTTATCGGACATGATCCTTATCGAAATCGTAGATTGAGTACTATCGTTAAGTCCTATCAAAAATCATTATTTCATTACTCTCTAAGGTGCCGAGCAATTAATAGTTTTTATTTGCATATATAGCGTAATATTATGCAGTTATGGGAAATACGTTTATTGGCTCAAAATTAAATACGACACTTGATAATAAATTGACTTTTTGTAATGTATTAAAAATCAACATTTCGATGAGATCGATTTAATCTTCACTGCATTCGTTGCAGATTTCCAATTTAAATGATGATGTAATTGCAGATCAACAATGTGATATAAAAGAAAGATTTTCTTATTGCGATAATAAATAAAATAAAACGGTGTATATACATATATTTTATCAAATAACAGATGTGCTAGAAAAATTTATTAAATGTAATTTAACATTCATAGATAAAAATAACAATTTATTTTCAAAATCATACATATGTATGAAACACATGTATTTTGCATTTGGTTGAAAAGTTCAGCTATCGACAAGGAACAGCATGCATCCTCCGGTTATTGCTTACTAAAATAGCAGTATACGTCGTAAAATGACGTCATCTAATGAGCCACGTATTAATACAGTATTTATAGCAGTTCCTCACTCGTAAAATCTCCAGATCAAACCAATAAATATAGAAGCCAGTTTTCTTTGTTTCTCTACTAGTTTCTATATAAAATATAATTTAAATAGATTAACCCCTTTATATGTATATTAAATCGCGTTTCGCTTTAATTTAACGAGATTTCAATAAATACAATATATATGAGACAATTATAATATATTCATCGATTGTAGCCTAAATTTGATTTTAAACAAATGATTTAGTGTGTATGTAAAATTTATGATAATTTATGGTAATTTGAAATAGCAATTCGAAACAATTATTATTTAATTACGATAATAAAATACCATTGTCCTCATCAAGGGTAGCAATGAATATAAACATATTTTCTAAAATGTGTACAAAATTCAGTACAAATATAAATATATAAACGGTATAAATATAAACACTCCTTAGAACCATATATGTGATGCGTTAATAATTATAAGCATTAATTATTACTCGATATAATATTTCAGTATTTTTATGCAGCATAAATTTACGTATTCAAACATTATTTACATGCGAAAACATTCGCATGTAACAAGTGCGTGTCTATAATGAGGGTATTTGAAAATCTTTCGCGTGCAGTTTAATAGCGGCATATTTACTATTAGATAACAGAGAGAGAGAGAGAGAGAGAGAGAGAGAGAGAGCTCCGGCAAAGCTTCAGTTTCGCGTCGACATACATACAATGCAGCGAGAAGCTGCATTCATGAATTATTAAACATACGATTTATATCGGATGCAACCCCTTAACCTGTAAATTCGACGCATAACGACCGCAACGGATTTTGCCCTACAGACGAAGTTGAACGCCTGCGACAGGAAAGAGGGGCAAGCGAGACATAAAAGGAGGATGGAAGAGACGCAACGTGGAATCATGAAAGTTCGCAAACTCGTGCGAACGGCCGGTTGAATGCATAAAAAAGAAGTGAAAAAGAATGGGAAAGAAAGGCAGAAAGAGACAAGGTGAAAAGGAAAGAGAGAGAGAGAGAGAGAGAGAGAGAGAGAGAGAGAGAGAGAGAGAGAGAGAGAGAGAGAGAGAGGAGATATTCTAAGATGGGCTACAGAGTGATAGAGAGAGCATCGGAAAGCTGGAGGAGGCGCAGAGAAGAGGCAGAACATGGCTAAAACAGAAAACAGAGAAAGAGGCAAAAGTTTTACTCAAAGCAAATGTGTGCATGGAGGCAAAAAAAAGAAAATTACATTAAGAAACTTGACTGCAGTCGATGCGATAGTACTCGGCTGCTGGTATGCAACATGGTGGGCTTTTCGAAGGATGGTTTCCCTTTCTCTTTCTTTCTTTCTTTCTCTCTCTCTCTCTCTCTCTCTCTCTCTCTCGCTCTTTCTCTTCTATTCATTCTTATTATATATACTCTCCTCGGATACTCCTCTCTTTTTCTGATTAATGCTCCCTTTACAAGTTATTACGGCGGCGATTAAAGATATGGCAAATAATAGCAATTGTAATTGTTGCTTAATTATATTTGCGAGAGTTTCCTGCCTACGATATACTTTATTTAATACTTTGATACGATCTATTTCTAAATAAAAACTATTCTTCTATCGCTTAGAAACTACGACGAGCCGTATAATAATCTCGTAAAAATCATTAACTATCTGATCTTGTTACGATTACATCTCCTTTAAAATGCAAATGTGAGATAACGTTAATTTACGATAGTGGTGTGTTGAATGCAAACAGAAAAATTTTCTTTAAACTTCTCGCGGTTTATCGCACACACACAACAATAAACAATAGAATTAAGTCTCGCTGACTTGAGTTAGAGACAAGGAATAGGAAAACGCGCGACATGTCTCCTTCTTATCTGGCTTACGAGTTATCGTGGGACGGCGGAATATGCAAATGACATAGGAGAGGGCTGAAAGAGTAAAGGGGGGGGGGGATATCATCTACACGCAAAAAACCAAGATACGTATCGGACAGACGTGATATGTCGTATAATGTCAAAAACAGTCGATGTGTGACGTGTGATCGTGTATTTGAATTTGACATTTCAGTGACATGCCTGCAAGTTGCGATAATAGCGGCCAAACTGTAATGACCGAACAAAGAGGAAGGGTCGAGAAGAAGAATCCTTCTAACGTTCTTATGTAGATTCAAGCGCGAGATTAAACAAACGAACGGCAGTCTCGTATTAAGGGAGGACAGGAAGGGGGCGAGGATGGCGTTAGCTCACCTCGCGCGATAGTTAGTTTCGAGTACAAGGGAACGCACATATATAGTAGAGGTAACAGGAGAAAGAAGAGGCGAAAGAGGATAAAAGAGAGAACAGAGAGAGAGAGAGAGAGAGAGAGAGAGAGAGAGAGAGAGAGAGAGAGAGAGAGAGAGGGGGGGAGGGAGGGAGAGAGAGAGAGAGAAAGACGGAGAATCTGCATATAAAGTGGACGGGAAATGAACCGGGTTACGTCGAGTCGGTAGGTAAAAGCGTGTGCCGCGATGCCTCTCTGCGAAAGTTTGCCCGCCTTTTTACTTGGTGTACATTTCGTTTACATAGACTGCACGCTCGCGCGCACAAGCACGCACCTACGTATCCTAGAGGGAAGCGCAAGCGCACATGCGCATATACATACATATATATATGTATATACATATATATATATATATATATATATATATATAAGGGTGGGTGGAAGTGAGTAGAAGGTCGAAGCCTGGTTAAAAGCGCGCAGGATGCTCGCAATGGCCGGCCATTTTCAACTTTTGCTATCGCGTAGCCGAGAATGGAAAATGGAGAATCTCGTCGGCGAAATATACGCCTGAACAGAGCTCATTTAGTTCGAAAGTTTCTCAAGGATCTCTACGGGTCTCTCGTTCCCCTTTCGTTTACCGATCTCTCATGTCCTTTCTCTCTCTCTCTTTTTCTCTCTCGCCCACCATCCTCGTTACTCCTATCAAGATAGCGGCGGATGACATCGAACACGTCGGTGCGTAGTCTCAGCTGACAGATAAACGCCGGGATATGGTCGATACGTTTTCCCGAGAAACAATCCCAGATATCCCTTGCGCGATCTCGCGTCGGTGGATATGATCGCTCGATGTATACATAAATGTAATTATCTCTTTGTTTCCGTACGGGCGTTAGGTGTTTTAATTTGCAAGTGAAATGTTGTGCGGATATGTGGTCCGCTCGCCGCGCTGAGTTCAATTAGAGAGATTTGAAACACACGGATGTTTCGCATTCCTGCAGCACACACTGGCGCGCAGTTTTACTCGATGCAGCTGCAGCTACGCGAGTCCGCAAATGGGAACTTTTGTCCGCAGCTGTGACCAAACCGTTCTTACGATCGCCTAGGTGCGGACATATCGAGCATTCTTCCGGAAATGGCTTTCATATCTTTGATTAAGTCCTCTTAAATTTTCGTAAAACGTAAAAATAATCATTCGCGAAACAAAGTCGGCATGAATAGATAAAGTGCACAATTTTCGCTGGCGGTAACGGAGGCGAATGTAATATATACACGATCGTATATATCTTCAATTGGTCGACATTAGGGACATTCGGGCCGGATTCTGATCACAGTAAAAGTCAAAAATGTAATTCCGCTAATGACAAGCAAATAGAATACGGCGGGCTGGTATGTCAGAAGAGGCAGAAGTTAACGATCGTCAAAAGTCAGGGAGCCCGATCGTAAATTCTCGTATGACGTTTATAGTCAGACACCTCGCGGCTGAAATTCTCGCTAGACGAGAATCTGAGACGTACGATGATCGTTAATCTGATCGGCCGCGACGAGTACGAATTGGACTTTAGAGTGATTTAACTCCTGTCGAGAGTCGGTTGCATTTGTTTTAATAATTTACGTCGCGCCGCGTATTATCGAGAGAGAGAGAGAGAGAGAGAGAGAGAGAGAGAGAGAGAGAGAGAGAGAGAGAGAGAGAGAGGAGAGGAGAGGCGTCGCTGATAATTTCTCAAGTCTGAGAAGCTCCTTGGCCCGCTTCCAAATTGTAGGAGAATTTTCAGATTTAAGCAAAATTCGCGCTTCTATTCTCATAGAGCTTCGGTTAATGCCAACATTGCCAATCTTCAAAGTCAAGCTATCTTAAACCGAACGATTTTGAAATTTTACAAGATTTCGTTGATAATAAAATGTTGATAAAATAACGTGTGCTTCGCACATGTATGACGGTATACAGTTTCCACGATTATAAAATAGATCATAACGAAGAATCAATGTTCGTAACTCGCACGAGAAATACACATTGTTACTGTAAACACACAACTTGTCTTTCATAAATAGAATATCTTTCTCGCGACATCTTATCGCGTGCCAACTAAACTTGGTAATTGCAAACTTCGGAGATTTTACGCAATTGACTCGATTCGAAATCTAATCGTGTTTGCAAACTATTCCCGAAACGGATATCGGATTCTCCATCCACGTTTGATTCCCCCCTCGACGAAATCTTCAGCAACTGAACGCCAATAGAGATGCCAGTACAAACTGCAGCCATGACGATTCGCGGGAAATGGAACAAAGTGACCGTAAAACTTCTCATGATATTGGTAATAATGGCGGTGCTCTTAGCGAGCGAACCTGCTCGTGACAAGATTGAATCGGTAAGAATCCATAAAACTTTCGTGACGCAGCACACGATTGCGAAAATCCTATGGTTAACTGAGAAATATATCTGCAGATTTTTTCTCTACATTTTTTTTTTCATTTTCACGTAACGTGCAAAATCTCGTCAAATTGTCGAGGAGGTTAATTTTCTTTTATACGAGATAATAAATATATAAAAAGTATAATCATAATTATACAATCGCGCAGTCACACAATCAACATATACTTGTATTCTCTTATCTTTAAATCCTCAAAAAATTAATTAAGAAGAAAACAGTAATCTTTAATTCATAGAAAAATAAATTATGAAGAAAATAATAACTCTTAATTCATAGAAAAATTAATTAAGAAAATAGTAATTCTTAATTCATAGAAAAATAAATTAGGAAGAAAATAGTAATTCTGAATTGATAGAAATATAAATTAAAAAGAAAATAGTAATTCTTAATTCATAGAAAAATTAATTAGGCAGAAAATAGTAATTCTTAATTCATAGAAAAATAAATTAAGAAAAAATAGTAATTCTTAATTCATAGAGGATAATTTCTGGATTTTTTTAGCGGTTCCTCGTCGCCTCGAAGGAAATTCATATAACTGAAATCGCCGTTAGTTCATAGCTCAGAGGACACATTATCGGAATGATATACGAGCGATCGTGACAAAGTGGTCCTCATTGAACTTCAACTCTACAGCGCAACATAAGTGCGTGCACTGGCGCGGATCTCTCTCTCTCTCTTTATCATGAGATTGCCGCTGAACTCATTTAGCGTCTACCCAATCTCACTGGTCGTGCATTCCAGGCCGTTTTTAGATTTAACCTACCCAAATATGCAAATTGCCGAGGAACGTAGTCGAGCTACTCCGAAGATTCCTGGAGGAGAATGGGCGATTCAGTTGGCTTGTACTGGAAGGGGAATATAATCTTCGCCTATGGGAGATTGTGGGCAGCCAAAATGAACGAGCAAAAAGGACATCAGGAATTCGATCGGGTGTGTGTGTGTGTGTGTGTGTGTGTGTATGTGTGTATTTCTATGCCTGTGTGGCGATTCTCTATTGGCGCTGATCAATATCTGCAGATATTACGAGGGAGAATTAGCAACGTGAGAAATAATAATAATCCGATATAATAGATATTAAAACACTATTAAAAAAAACACATCCTCTCCTCCCTTCTATAAGGATTATGCATGTGTTTTATATGTAACGCAAGAGATTTCTATACATTACATCTCTTCATCGTACCTTTACAGAGATGCGCGCGGCAAACTTTTATTTTTATAATTTTACTGACAAACATTCAAATGTTACGATTATGTTATGAGATAATGGTTCTAAATGTGTATCTGAAAAATATAACCAGAAATATTATTAAATAAATAAATAAACATAATCAGATATATTAGTCTTAATAAATTGAATTAAAGCGTACGAGTGTATCGCATCAATATTTATACACCTTAATCTAAACATTGACGCTGCAATACAAGTTTTCGGCTCGTTCACGACATTAATTCAATTGCACCGAGAATTCGAATCTTAACAAGCAAAATAGAGTCCGAAACAAATTGTCACTCCGTACAGATAAGCCGTGTCGCTTTAGAGTCTACCTTGCGCACTGAAAACAATTTGCTGTAGGGCCTCGTAGAGGCGTCCCGAAAAAAAAGGCCAACGTCACTTCAGAAAATACGCATTACGGTGCCTAATAATCGCGCGCCGGTTGAGAGCATGATGGCGGCACGCAAGGCGGGGCTCTCCGCGAATATTTCTGTCTGCGTAGGTAACTTAAGAGCGCAGAGGAGAGAAAGAGAGATAGAGAAGAGACGAGAGAAACGTCCGTGTAGCCGAGAAGAATAAAGGAGAAAAGAGAGAACCGGGAGAGGGTGGAAGGGTGGGAGAAGGAGGGAGCCCACTGTAATCGTTCCTCGATTCAACCAGAAAGGGAATCGACGTTCCAATTCCAGTCGTTCTCCTTCCTGCTTTAATTAAAATCAGAAGTTGATGACCGGCCGCCGCGCTGCGCGTCCTACCTTTTTAACAAAAACGTAAAATGTCGTATCTTAATGCGGCGAATTGTTTTCGTTACCCTCCATCGCGAGTACAGCGGCGATGATTTCATCCGATATATTTCAGAAAGTCGGAACGCACCGCTCTCCAAGTTCGCGTATAATACCGCTATTTATCGTTTATTCTGTCCATTTCGAGATACTAATAATGCCGCGTATGAATATAATATATATATATATATATATATATATAAGACTATACCACACATAGATTCGAGTATCATCATTCTATAAACTTGGTATTAATCTCTCCTTGATTTGCAATATTCGAGATTAGAAATAATTAGCCTAGAAATGCCGACGAGATAGATACGATGCGTTAAACGATTTATTATTAAGGCTATCGAAGATTAATTAGTGTATCTGTATTCTAATAATCGGCATGGAAACTAAAGATTACTCGCAACAAGTTTTACAATACAAATAATGCAATCTCTTAAAGACGCGGTGTTAATCGATAATATTGATACTATATGATGGCCAATTATCGGGATAAGATTAAGAAGTCTAACAACAAGTCAAGATATTCAGGATTATTAGTGGCTGGTTCCGGTAATGCTGAATAAAAATCAAAAGAAAAAGAGAGAGGGAAAGAGAAAAAAAGAGACAAGCTCACTTTTTGTATCCTTCAGACTAATCTCTTCCTTTCTGGATTCTCCCGCATCGCTCTGTAATTAAGTAACGAATAAAAACCGATATTAACACGGGCTGTTTAATACCGGTTCCATTCACGGTTTGCATCTACTAGTATTTTAAGAACTTTATCATTGCAGCCTCTCTCAAGTTCTGCACACATCGTTCCATCAACGCACAATATTCTTTTGCCTCTACACATTTTTTCCTCTACTCGTATATTTTATTACCGCGTCGAATATTCTAACGTTTCGAGAAATTCCTTGCCTTCAACTACCTTGGCTTTACATGGAAATCTCGGTTTTCGAATTTTCCTTCGATAATGATCTCATCAGAGCTATTATAATAGATCTCTATTTCCACTCTAATTGTAAATCTCAGCTATACATACATATATCCACCGTAACAATGATGTGCATCAGCAAGATTCAAACTTTTGTAACGTGATATCACAAGATAATCGATGAAGTTCTATAAGGCATGCTATCGTTGCATAGAAGGTCAGCTATAGAAAAAGATATATATATATATATATATATATATATATATATATATAGAGAGAGAGAGAGAGAGAGAGAGAGAGAGAGAGAGAGAGGAAAAAGTAGAGACTCACATATAAAGCCGGCAGAAATAAAGACAAGGGTATAGGTGTCAAGGGATGAACCATTCGCCGTGACCATCCTATGAAACCGAGTGCACAGTCCCAGGATATAGCAGGAGATACCTCCCTGCCATTTTCAGTACGGGGAAGTTTTATTGGAATAAAGGTTATAAGTGGAAGAACGTGTGAAGAGGAGCATATATGTTCCTTTAGTTGCGACGTAGAGGGAGAAATAATGCGGAGGCGGATAGAATAGACGGTCGAATGGCTTCGGATATTAAAGGTCGACATGCGAGAAACTTACTGAAACGGGAGCAGGAAAAAAAGCGCTATGTGACGCTTGATGATCTAATTTGAGTGATCGTCACTCGGAAAATTCCCAGCGCGTTACTTTTACGTAATTCATTTTCTATTATTTCGCCGATTGCAATTTCATACCCTCTCCGTCTCAATATATATCGGTATATTGAATAATAATTTATATATCTCGACCTCTGTGTGACAATAATTACAAAAAGCTGTACGGGATCAAATCTAAGAACAATATGGATCGTGTAATCTTAATGAAATGTCACGTACAGCGACTATTATCGGGCTATCGTATCGGATACCGTGCAATTAACCGTAGTGTGATTACGCGTTGATCACGAAATACGCAGAGTTACGGGCCAAGAGAGAGACTATACTCGTTACAACAAAAAAAAAATCCATCGACAAATATCAAAGCGTTGCATTAGCTTTATCTCGACGCCTTATCCGTGATTCATGCGAGCTGTAAATAACGATCTATCCCGAAAGTATCTCTCTCTCTCTCTCTCTCTCTCTCTCTCTCTCTCGAGCTCTGATATGTGCGTATCTAAGTTTGCGAGCGAGCAAACGACGACGCTAGATCGTCTCGCTCGATTCCGGCATACCCCATCTTAACTCTCCCCTTCCACCCCCCGCCATCCCCCTCTTTCCTTTCTCGTCCCGCTGTAAAGCCCCACTTCGAATCCAGCGATATCAACGGATTACCTTAGCGGACGTAATAAGGAAGATAGCAATACTGTTAAATCGATACGTTCCACGGCAAAGACGACGAGCATCGTCCTATTCAACGATCGCGATTCCTTTGAGATCGCACGTGCTCCACGGAAGAGAGAATAAAACCTAACTCGCGCGCGTAAAGAGTTTGAAAATATTCTCTCTCTCTCTCTCTCGCGCGCGCGCGCGCACGCTGGCCCACGCATGCGCTCTAGGAGAACCGGATACGTGTCCGAGACGTCACGCAGAAATAAGATATTATAATCCCGCGGACGATCGTAAATATCGTTGCGGTGTGACGCGGGCGTTACATAAAATCGCGGGACATGTTACATGGAGAGCCGGAGCCGGCGCGCTCTCGCGACTCGTTCTCGCACGCCGGTTTCTCTGACGGGATATATATATTTCCTTTATATTTTTTAATATTTCTTTTTGCCGGTATACTCTGGCGTAAATACGTCGCCCGCTCGAATCTGGCGCGATTGCACCGGCACTAATTAAGGCGCATCGCTCGTAGATTCGTACGACATCTCGTATGTACGTCGATGTATGTATATCTTATTTGATATTATTTACGCTTTGAAATATGTGTGTATATATAAATAGGTAAGAAATATCTCGCAACTATATATAATGTAAGAACGAATAGAGATTAAGATTTAGTATTATTTATAAAATGTTTCGTATAAAATATGTCTATTTATGCTGAGGGCAAGTATAAACTGATGTAACATTCTAATGTATTTTCATCTGTGACGAAGAAAGTCGCGAGAGAACGCTTGAATGTTGAAAATAACTGTTGGTAAAATATAACTTTGATCATTTTACGTATCTCTCTTAGGAAGAATCCGTGAAACGCATTAATTAAGAGATCTACGATGTCTCGTGGGTGGTCTCTCCTCGATAATTGTAAAAGGAAGGAGAAAGAGCGAGGAGGGAAGACGGTTGTAGAGAATGTACAAGGATCAAAGAATTGTAATTCTCTGTTTTCGGCGACTGTGTGTAATCATTTCGATATGTTGTCGAGTATCGTATCGTTCCTCCTTCATTCCTTACGAGAAAAAGCAAAGCCATGCCAAATGTCAAATTATCAAATTTTAATGAATACCGAAATAAAAATCGTAATCAAATTAAGGAGAGGAGTCAAAGGCGTATCAAAAAAGAGCGATCATTAAAGAATTTTATATTAGTCACAAAAATTTTTGCTATTTTATTTTTTATTAAGTATATATATACACATAAATATATATACATATATGTATACACATATATGTATATACATATATGTATATTATAGTATCCTATGTATCATAAAGATACAAAAATTAATAGGACATATCTTGTATATGTTGTATATGATTTTTTACCATTATTAATAAAAACATGTATCTCAAAATATGCTTTGCGATTTCTGGCAAATAATTAAAAGATGATATGAATAAATACTGACAATCTGAAAATAGATATAAAAATCTCCAGTTTCTAATTAGAAGAAACAGGACAAAAATCGTGGCGAGCAATGATTCGTGGCTATGGATTTAATAAGTTCGACTACATACATATTATCGAGATTATCGTCGCTCTTACTCAATCCGCTACGGAAGCATCCTACCAAGTCCATCCTTACGGAGGGACGTTTCTTCTCCGATCCATGCGACGGCGTCTCTCGTGCTTCGCCGTTACGGAATCGCTTGGTTGTGGGAATTATACGCGTATAACATGTCGCGAAAACGTGTTTCTGCACCGTGGTCTAAATGCGTGCGTCGCTTACGTCAACTGGCGTATTCGTATTTGCGTGACGATATCAATTATTCGGTATTTTTTTCTTCTGGATACTTCTTTCGGCGAGCCGGTTATACTCATCGTTGATCGCATTGCGGCGACGTGATATGCGACATTACAAAAATACTCGCGTTCAACGTGTTTAGGGGGGTATCACCGGTGATGCCACACGTAGCCATTATTCCTCCTCTTCGGTAATGCCGAATTACCGTCGAGTCTCGTACCGAATTACGAGCGTCGCATTACGTTTTCAACGATAAATGCAACCGACACTTTCACGGGGATATAATATACACGATATATACAAAGAGACATTATAATGCGCCCGGGTCATCTCTATTCCGCATAGCGTACCCTCGATACCTTCTCGCCTTTTTTTTGCCTCTATTCCGCCGTGAAATGAAACTGCGATGCATGCACACTGCCCGCTCTCTTGTCCCTTTTCCTCTCTCTCTCTCTTTCTTTCACTTGCCCTCTCTCTCTTTTCTCGCTCGCGCTCACACCTCACGCTTCTCCCTCTCTTTCGGTACTTCTCTCTCCTACCCCTCCCGCTCATCCGAAGCTGAATGCGTTCGCCCCGTTCCACCCCTCCTCGCACCCCTTCTCTCTCTCCTCTCTTTTCCGACGGTTTTTCTTCCTCTCCCCTGCCACCCGAACGCTCGAACCCCACCTCGCCTCTCCCTACCAGCTCTTTCTCATCTGCTACACTGTGCCAGCCCTTCCCCACCTTCTGTTCTCTTACCAACCGGGCCGCACGAGAATACATATTTTACAGGCATTCATGATGGCCGCCGCACATCTGTGCGAACCTGTCTGCTGAGCTGCCTCCAGCCTGCCTCGGGCAGGCTCGCCCCTTTCGAACCAGAGCGATACCGGATCTGCCCAGGCTAACCCTGCATTGTCTCTCTTTCTCTCTTCGATTGTGATATTATACCGTTGATATTATACGTTTAAATGCATCGTAGGAATAATTTATTTATTCACTTTTTATATTTTATAGAACCATCAAATTGATCAAATGATATTATTCAATTATACTGTATATATATATACATATAGTATATGTGTGTATACATATATACAATATATGTATATGTATGTATATATATACAATAAATATATATATACATATATATATCTCGATAATATTACCAAAATAGTTTACAGAAATAAATATAAAAATAAGTACGTAACATATTGTCTATCAGAAGCATTCTTTCAACCAGAAAAAGCTGAATAAAATTCAAGATATAGTGAGTGCACAGTGAGATATATCGAGATATAATTAAGAAAAGTGAGTGCGAAAAAAGTGAGATATAGGATATTATTCTATAAAGTAATAATATTCAAGTGAAAATTATTTTTGCAGTTAGAATTATACCAATATACATATATATTCTTGAACTTGTTTAGAAAAATATAGAAAAATTTATAAAATATTTCAATTATTGCAATCATTCTATTATAATAAAATATTTCATTTATAAGGCAAACAATGAGCTGAGACAAAAAATACATTAATTATTCTATACTATCTGTGTGTTTCTCCAATATTGATTCTTGATTAACGATTTCTTTCACACACACATACACACATACAATTATAATGAAAAATTTCGTGTATATATACATATTAAAATATGTATATATATTTATATTATACATTTATTTGTTGATAATTAAACTATAATATATTCAATATTATATACATATATGTATATTTTTTACCAAATAATCGCAAATACGATATAGTATTATGCTACATCAGGATGTAATCGACTTTACGTTGCCGCATGGAAAAGAGAACAGATCTATATCCGGACGCAAAACGCGGCCGAAATTGCAACAGTAATTGCGTAATAATCTCGATCATATCGCGGCTGCGGTAGAAAAGCTACGGATCATACGCAAATGTGTACGCTTTGTGGGTTGACTGCTCCTTACCAGAGTAATCCACCGAATAATCCTTCGGCCAGATTCGCTTATGAACGCACGCTGCATGAGATGGCCATTATTATAATTATCAAACTCCGCGTTGATATACATATTTACATATACCCTCTTGCCTATTATTCTGACGCGGCTCCATTCTCTGTTCAGGCGCCCCCCTCCCCCCCCACCTTCCTTTCTTCCCCCCATGTCTTCGCGTCCTACCTCTCGCTCACTCTCCAGTTTTACGATGGTTTACCGAGAGATGCGTGCGAAGTTATTGCCACCGATTTTAGTGTACCAACGTTGCTTATGACTACATCGGCTCCCAAAAGCCCCACGCTAACTAAAGCCTCGAGGGAGGATCGAGTTTTCTGTCGGTGGCCTCGCTCTCGTTTCTTTTTTTTTCACGGGGATCCGGACGATTAAGTTCGGATTTTCATGGTGGCGTCCTACGGCCGTGCTTCTTTATGCGGTATCGCTTAACTAGATACCACGGAATTCCTTTGCATATATTAGGATCTCAGTCGCGAGATGTACAGTGGCGTAGAATCAGGCAAAAGTATGAACTTGGGGAGACGAAGAAATTAAAAGAAATGATTATACCATCCAACTCTCTTACTCGCGAATCGATATACTTTGATTTCATGTGTTTGAAAATTTAATTAAAATTAATTATTACGTTTGCGTTTTAATCAGATTTATATATCGATAGATACATCATTTTGGACATAATCTTACTAAGTCGTATAAAAGTCTAAGATACGATATATGTATAATGATATATACATATAAGATACTATAAGATATAATATAATAAAATATAAATAAAAATAAATATATCTTTATATATCCGAATCTCAGCATAAAACTTAGCATCTACGAATTCACAAAGCATACAAAGATACAAAGCATTAATAGAAAAATTAATTGTAATATGTTTTAAAAAACGAGGTTCTCTGGAGAAACATTTACATTAAAATGAATGGTAATGTGGCGATAAAATTAAAAAATATATCTCGTCAAAATATTATGTATCTCTTCTGTTATTTTTTCGTCATTATTCTTTCGATCCTTTAAATGATTAAAGTCACTTTTTTAAATCACGAAAAAATAGAAATGTCAACAACAAGAAAATCATAAAGGAGTCAAGATGATTCCACTGGGCTAATCTACATAAAATAATATTGAATGAAACAATCATACATTGTGAATGAAAAACAAATGAATGTAAAACGAGAGAGACTAAAATTATCATTGAAACACTCAGTTTCTTCGGTTAAATTCTCCTCAGAAACATCGCTTATATTACTGATCTAATGTATGTATGCATGCTGCGTGCCGCATGCGTACATGTTTACATGTGTAACGTTGGAGTGTTCGTAAACAAGTGTTTTGGATTGTGTCGTACAGATGGCAGCATCTAGCAAGGTATTCCGTACGAAGGTCAATAATCGAAGTTTAGAGAAACTCGGATTTTCATCGAACGAAGCTTATAGTCAATAGCTATTTATGTGAAAATTCTTTCCAGATGATCGATATGACATAACAATTTCTTCTCATTCGTATAATTAAATTCATTATCGAATTTCTTTGATCTCTCAAAGAATAACTTTCCAGAATATTAAAAACTGAAGATTTCTCTATTCTTTCATGCAATCGCACATTATGTATTATAATAAGTCTATTAATACAACACCTGTTTGACGAACTAAAGATTGTAAAAATCTGACTCACCGTTCTTTAAATACTGCAGATTTGATTTAGCGCAGATCCATTCCTCTCAATTTTACGATGTGTGTGTGCACGGACAGATTACTCGTCGAATTAATAATTTTCGCCATCGCGAATAGTTTGTAGCGAACAACTATCATGCGTGAGGTCGTAACCTTACCTGCGCACTAGACAAAGAGTAAGTTGGAGACTGTCGCGGAGGAGAAAAAGAGAGGAGGTGAGACACAAAAGTACAGGAGGAAGATCGCAGTATATATTTATACCTTCTCTCTCTTACGAAAGAGAGCGTCGCCCAATAAAAACGTCACGATTCAGGGGCGAGGAGTTTCTATGTGGATGCCGTCTGGTGGCGCCAGGCTACACCACGTTCCCGATCCATGGGGAGTTGCATAAAGCTCACGCTCGCTGTCACACGCAAAAAATCAGCGAGTGGTGGGGGGAGGGGGAGCGAGGCGATATCACACACAGAGACGCGGTGAAATCAAATCGACGCCAGCTCGCTTCGAAGGAAGGGCGATAGCGGCAAAACTAAGCGTCGAAAAAACAGAGAGGATATTATATGAGGGCAGTTAAAGAGAGAAAGGAGATAAAAATAGACGGAGACAAAGAAAGATAGAGGAAAACTCTTGCGGGAGAAAAATAGATAGAGGCCGTGGGGTGGATAGAAAGAGCACAAGAGACAGACAGAGAGAGAGAAAGAGAGAGAGAGAGAGAGAGAGAGAGAGAGAGAGAGATGAGCGCGAGTAACAGAAAGGGATCGATCGATCCTGATAAGAACAAAAAAGGATGGAACAATTTGGAGAAGGTGACGAAGAAATAGGGACAATAAGGATAAGAGAGAAAGAGAGAGCAGGGGGTGACAGATACAGAGAGAGAGAAAGAGAGAAAACTAGAATAGAATAGGTGCGAGATAGAAGAAAAAGTTGTGCTCTCTCGCGGACGCAACGGGAGAGACAAGGAGAGGCGGCTTAGCAGAGGGAGAAAGGTAGAGACAAAAAGGAGAAACAGAGACGGAGTGAGAGGGGTTGGTCGACCCTGCGCGTTATCAAGAGCCGCCCCTCCTGGTCGCCTTTATATATCCACCCCGACTTTATATACCCCCCGTGCATCCAAAGAGTACATGCATTCGTGTGTGCGGTGGTGAAAACCCACACAACGTTGACGTGGCTCGTCCCTGGACGCAGCCGGGCGCAGAGCGACGCCGCATGGCGTCGGCGTCGCGAGGTCGGCCCGGCGCTACTCTTACGACATCGTCGGCCAACCGCCGCCGGAGGAAGCCGCATCTTCGTAGCGCGTTCCTGGACACGGCCGAGACACCATCGTGAGACACCACGAAGAGACGAAGAGACCCCCGGATTCTCGTGAGTGACGTGAGCAAACGCCGCGACGCCGACAGTCGTCCGCGGGACGCGTCACGATCGCGTCTCGAGAAAGAAAGATCGACGCCTATATTCCAGCTGCATCGTCTCTTCGCTCGTCCGAGTCGACGTCTGACGTATGGACGGCACACGTCACTAATCGTCTCTCTTCCTCCCTCTCTCTCTCTCTCTCTCTCTCTCGCCTCCTCTTCACGATTTTCGTTCCCCGGCCGCGCATTCTTTCCCGTTCTATCCGTTCCTCGCTCTCGCGTCCTCCCCCATTTCCGTCTCGCTCGATTCACTCCGTCTCTCTTTCTCCTCCGATGCGTCGAGCGCTCTGTCCACGACTCGGCGAACGAAAGGGACCGAGCGCATCCGCTGTGAACGTCACTCGTAGCATGTAGACCGAGCGGAGCTGTCATTCTCGTACGTCGTGAGGACGGAATCGGAGTGCCTTCTGTGATTAACAACCCTTAAATGCCCTTCGAAGCCCTCAGTGTGCGGTGCTCGACATTTATCTTAGAAGGATCCTACATCAGATTTCACATATCGGTTGATTTCAGTTGGCAATGCTCGAATAAGATCGATCTACGCGATAAAGATGCCCCCCGAGAAATTTGCCAGACCACGGATAAATAGAGAGAGAAAGAGAGAGAGAGAGAGAGAGAGAGAGAGAGAGAGAGAGAGAGAGAGAGAGAGAGAGAGAGAAAGAGGGCGGAGAGAAATAAAGGAGCGGAAACATAAATAATTACATCAATCAGGTCAGTATACCTGCGAATTTCTTTTTTCTAGTCCGATAATATTTCTATACCGTGTAATGCAACGCAATCGCGCGCGTAAACATATGTAATGTACGATGCATGCTTATGGTATGTAGATAGATATTGATCGATTGTCACGCGAGATGCCTTACATTTCGATGTAGCCCAAACTGCAGGCAACCGGTCCAACATCCCGGCACGCTGGGCTTCCAAGCTCCGCGGGTTTTCGAGAACCATGGTTCCATCGTAGGTTGCGGAACGATGAGATTTTATGACCGATTAGTCACCGTCTTCTTTTCTTTTCTTTCTTTCTTTCTTTTGCACGGAATCCTTTTGGGAACGCGTTAAATAAATCTTCAATCTATCGTTCCCGCGGAACTCTGAGATTAACTCTTTTAAGTCAATCTTCTCTTACCGTCCAATATCCATTAATAATTCGAGTGTTATTTATGTGTTTATCCATAGGTAAGCTCGAGACATCGCCATGAAAAGTGAAACGCGTGCGGACTCCTGACACGCGCTTAAAGAAGGTGCTTTACGCGATCATTTCAATCGGACTGTCGCAAGACGCCTTGGCCTTATCACGGGTCAATAACGTTCGAGGAGAAGCATCTTATGTGCCAGCCTACGCCTAACATTAGGCCTTGTCCGCGATCAGGATTGTTTGCGGTGAGAGACGAATCGTGTAATCACACGAACGACATTAGATATTTCTTCTATGCGTAACTTTTTATATTAAAGTAATTAGAGAGATTAATCAAAATTTTGCCTCAGGCTCTCAAGAGTGGAAGATATTAACGATCGACGTCGTCTGCCGCATCGTGCCAGCAGTTCCAGAAGATGTAACGTTAGACTGCTATACGCAATGCCGTCGATCTTATCAACCTTGGCATCCTTGGCAGGGACGAGGTGGTATCTGATGAGGAATGTGAAACCCCCTGTACGTATACTGAATGTATCCTGAGTGTATTCCTGTCCGGTATACCTTCAGTATACGTAACAGGAGGCTACACCGAACAACGCTGGATTTCTTCATCGGCGCAATTTCCCAAATATCAATAGTCTTCGTGCTATAAAATATAGAATCTTAAGAATATAGAGAATAATTCACGCATAGAAATAATAATAAATAGAGCGAGGAGATATTTTACTCATCTAAAATGTCAGAAACTATCTACCTTACAAATATAATATCGTTTACTTACATTAGATATATTTAATATAATAAATTCCAACAGTTATACGTTTACATACAGACATTATTACACAAATTGATTAACTGTATAAAGTATATCAATAAAAAAGATAATTATGTACTTATATTTAAATAATTATATAGATATAATATTAATATATATTTATATATATACACATTTAGGATATTTTTTAAATACTAACAATTAGGTTTATAGTATCAGTTTAGATTAAATATTTATGGTATTATTACCTGGCCATGCGCGATACATATACCAATCTTTCTCGTAGTCTAAAAAAGCTTCAATTATCTTTCAATGATAAATATTGCGTTCTCTTTTTAATCGAATTATAAAGATAATGCTAATAACTTAAATAGTTTATAGAATAAACTATACTTTATACTACACATGTAAAAATTAAACTTTGTTATACGAACAATTAATAGTATTAGTTATTTTTATCCCTGTTTAGAATACTATTATATAAATCCACAATATAAATATTCTCGTGTAGACAGAATGCTTAACAAATCGCGACGTAATGTCTTGAATAAGTTATAAACTTTTTCTATTAATGCTCTTTAATTAAGTGTCCCATCTATATATGAGACATGCATACATTACATATGTGACAATTAATATAGTTTTGAAAATCGTGATCATAATATACACTTTTCTCAAATAGGACAAATAAAGAATGAAATATGTGTGTAACATAAGTTTGTACGTGAGGTTATATGTATACGTCCTGTTGTGTGCACGCACACATTTGTACTGAATTAAAGAAAATACATAAAAAATTTTAGATTTTCAATTCCTTATATTACTTTTTTCAAATGAGACATGTAGATTTCTTACACAAAATATTTTACACAAATATATATATTTTTAAAATTAATATTATATATATATATATATAATTATATATAAATTATATATTATATATTTCAAAATTATTTGAATATTTGAATAAAATAATTTTCACACATTCGAAAAATAATATATTAACTATGCTATCCATCTAAACTGTAAAATCCATTAGAAATAGAATATACAATGTTATTTCGTTGTTCAGAAATAGAAAAACAAATGTTCTATTCATCTTCAAGTGAAGCGAGTCCAAAGAGCCCGAACAACCATATAATAAACGTTTTAAATTAAAAAATTTTTTCGTTTAATGATTTTCTTTTAATTTCTAGTTAAATAAAAAATTATCAGAAATATTTTTATTCAATTCCTTCAATTTTACTTACATAAATAAATTTTTAATAAATTTAGTACTTCTCCTATTTCAATATTTCTATCTCTTTTTCTATAATTCGATCATTATTTAACTTTTAATAGATTTGCTAAAAGAATAATAAATCCATAAAATTTGTACATTCCGTTTACGTAAAAAATCACTGTAGATAAAAATTAAAACGTCTTTTTCCTGCTTGGAAAATACAAAATACCATTAGGCGTTTTAATTGCAAAAAATGCTCATAATAATAAAACATGATCTGAATTAGTTAGTTTGTAGATATGAACAATAACTATTATATACTTACTTTATACACACACAGGAGGAAAACAGACATACATTATTCATTGCATACAAAAATAAAAAAAAAATAAGTATAATATTAAAAATCAACTTCATATACTATGTCCTAAATCATTATGAAATATAAGATTTGCTAATAAATTTTCATCGAGATCAATAACAAATGAAGTATTTCATTCAAGAATAATACTTTTGAAACAAACCTTTCTTCGAGTTGTAGAGAAACAAACTTATGACAGACTTTCTCTTTTAGAGCACTCATAAAAAGGGTTAAAAAGGGTTAAAAAGATATAATCCGGAACACAGAGGTGAACGGAATTTCTGACAAGTCGAGCGTCTGCAATCGGCGAAAGGGTTAGAGAGAAAGCGGCCGAATGCGATAAAAATAGAAAAGTCTGAGAAAAGGGTGAGCCAGCTAATGGTGGGGTAAAAATTTCACTTTTTTAACTGGAATAACCTAAACGTCCCTCAGTTTTCATCAGTCAACGAACGTGTTCATACAACTAAATAAGGTCTCTAAGGTATTTCAAGGTGCTACTCAATGAAGTTACACTAGCAGGTGAGTTAATTATTTCATTGCATGGATTTATAAAGTAGGTTCTGTAGATTGTTTTGTATAGATAATGGCCTTCCCTATAAAAGTTCAAAGATGATCGGTTCCATGTATCATTTCTGTACATCACCTAATCTTTTCATTATATTGTTGAGCAGTTTCTTACAATCCGTCCTTCTACGCTATAATTGAATTAATAATTGAATTAATTATATATATATATATATATATATATATATATATATATATATGATAGAGTCGGGAAGAGAAATAAAGAAATGAAACGTCACCTAATACACTTTTCAATTCTAATGATCTACATTTTGTATAATTAAAATTACTATAAGATTAAGAAAAATTAATTTAATGCATTTACTTTTCTATACCAGACTTGCGATGTTTCATGTTAATAAATAAATAAATACAATAATTTAAGCAGTTATATATATTTTAACATGATTCTTAACTTTTTGATAAATATTTACTGAAAATAATGATACATCTAAAATTTTGAATGACATCTAAATTAACATCTAACATTTTCTATTTATAGTAAAACCGTCTTATATCAAATTAGATAAAATCTTAATTTCACTCCCTCTTCTCTTCGTAACAAAATAATTGACCATGTCATAAACATCTTTGATTGCAAGAAATACTGTCGCAGATATTAGGTAATCATTGACTGCTTCATACGAATAAAAATTACAGACATACTTAAGATATTATCGCGCATTTAAGTAATTAAATTCGCGTAAAATCTTAGCGTACTACGTAAATATGCGGAATATGCAAAGGGCAATAATTCGAGACTTCTTTTCCATATGAACGAAGTATCGTGCGACAAATGCAATTGCTTTTTCCCTCGCGAACGTAGCGATATCTAGAACATCGAACTTGCGAAATAAATTTTACGTAGCCCCAAGGTAGGAACGCGAAGGGTCGCATGGTCGAAGGATGCCTCTGAACATGTCCAACAAACATGAAGAATAATAAAAAATAAACCTAACTTTACCGCGGCGCGGAGAGACTGGCGGCGAGGTAGTGTGGCGGAATTTGCAGGACATCGGGGGGGGGGGGGGAAAGAGGAGAAGAAAGGGAGGTAAAAGAACAGGAACGGAATTTAGAACGAGACGAACGTCAGTTCGGAGCGAAACCTGAGGAAAAGGACGGAGAAACGCGCCATAGGGGATGTTGAATAAAGAGGGCGAACGGAAGGAAGGGAGATGGAACGAGAGATACATAGCGAGACGAAGCAAGACGGGAATGGAGGTTCTCTTTCTCTCTCTCGCTAATCTCTCTCTTCTCCCTCTTCTCACGGCCAATGAGTCGCCGTCGTTTTGGTGGCCCAACCCTCGGAGCAACATGGCCGCCAAGTGCAAAAGGGAGCTTAAGTAAGGGTTAGGTTAGACTAGGCTCGTCCTTCTGGACCCGTTCGCTTTTGTGAGAGAGAGCTGCGCACGGATGGGGGTGGGGGGAGGGGGTGAGACGTTGTCAGCCATCATGGGAGACGCGGGATAGGAAATGCAACACTACGTATTTCCATGGTTCTGGAAACTTTCGAAATAATGGAAACGTAATCCACGACTTCGGTGACTAAAAATAGCCCGAGATAATTGTCGTCCCGCCGGTTTTAATGAAAAGTATCGTTTTAATTTTTGTCCGGGCGAAAAAATTTTGCGATACCGATAGCAAACGTACGTATGGATCGAACTTACTTAAACAGTTTTCTCATGTTATAGAGAAACTTGCAATATATTTATAATAATTAAATATTACAGAAATATATATCGATATCAAAAATCTGCGTACATCAAACTTTCTAGTTGCGATTTTACCGCGAGTGAGAAACGAGACGACTATCGTAGACATTTATCGTAGATTTTACTTCGAGGAAGAAAGAGCACTTTGCAAAATGGGTCGAGTTGAATTGTTTGTCATCTAGTACGAGTATGTAACAAAGGTGAGTTCGCTAACATTTGTTTTCTTTTATCACTTAAATATATCGAATAATCGATGATTTGAGAAAAAAAATTCGTGACACCGTATAGTGTTAATTACGAGAAATTTCGCGAAAGTTTAAAAGATGAGTTGCTAAGAATCAACCATTTGATTATCGCTAATAATTAGTCGCCTATTTATCATCTAATACAATAAAAAAAAATACAGTACAGTATGCTATCAAGATTTAAAAGAAACGTTTGCGAATGTCCACTTTTAATCTAGATATGTTGTAGAATAATTTAAAATAAGAATATCTTTTCATAAGTGCTTAATTATACATATATCAAGAAATTGAAACAGTTTCTCGAGATATTTGATTCTAAATAAATATCATCAAAACATATGAAAAAATGTTTTAGACAAAAATTTTGGTATTTAATATATTTAATACACTTTACTGCATTGCAAAAAGTAAAGAGCGTTTGATTTCCCTATATTGTACTTCTATAAAATCGCGAAAAAAAAATAATAAAAGTGCGGCTATCGTGAAAAATATAACATTTTTAAAAAGTCTAAACACACGATTGTGAAAAATGCATTAATATATAGAACCTTACTTTAAAACACTCTCTTGTACATCTCATGGTTTTAATAATATTCGCGTAAAACCGAATATGTCGATTTAGCTTCTAGAGTCCGTTTCAACTCTTTAATACGCGATAAAACACTATAATAAAACATCTTTTATTTTCTCCGTTACTCGATAACACGTTTTTAAAGTTTATCGAAATCGAAGGTGGACGTGCGCAGATATGTTTCCTCGTTAGACCGTAAAATCAGAGAGAACGAAGTGCGTTTGACCGTTATTCAAAACGAGATGCTGCGTACGCGGGTCTTAAAGCGTCTTTAAAATACCTGAAAACATGGCGTCTCGCGCGACAAATGTGCAAAAAGTTGAGAGTTGAGAAGCGCGAAGGTTACGGCATAACGGCGTCAATTAATTCGATGTAAAATCGCGGAGAGGCCGCGATTATGCTCGCTCGTCTTACGATATTAAGCCTGAAATTCATAGCGAATCCGTTTAATTAATTTCCGCGCCCGTCCTATACGCGATTGACCCGCGAATGTACGTACATTATCGATCTCCCGCGAATACGCGCGCATTTTAACGCCATCGTTCGAAAAATCCTGGATGGAATATAATATTACATACGTACTTTGAAAAATATTCTCTCTCTCTCTCTCTCTCTCTCTCTCTCTCTCTCTCTCTCTCTCTCTCTCTCTCTCTCTCTCTCTCTCTCTCTCTCTGTCGTATCTCTTGGTAAAGAAATTGAAAACTACACGAAGCTATAATACGAGATTCGCAACACAAATTCGGTTTATAATACCAAGATTCTTTAAAAGAACGGCGGCAATTGGCGTAAGTCCCCGGAGAGGTATATTTGCGAGAGTTACACTGTAAGAGGATATACGTATTCTTCGAAGTTGAAGTCTCTTGGAATGCTCGCGGATTCACATTACGCGGTTACCAACTTTCAAGCATTAATGTATGCGTGTATATGATCCTATCGGCGTCTGTTTCGCGGTGGGAAGCGTTTTTTTCGTCTGAAAAGCAGAAGGCGGACTTTGCGAAGAAGTTGCACGCTGAGCGTGCGCTCGCGCGCGAGAGAGAGAAAGGAAGAGAGAGAGAGACAAGGAGAGAAGGAAGATAAGAAGAGCGTCGGCTCGTTTTCGAATACGAATGGTCATCGACGGTATCGGTTACTATAAATTGCGGAGAAAATCGTACCTATCTGCCGTAAAGGGTCAAGTAAAGTAACGAATTAACGGCGCAGGGTGTGTCGCGGAGCGCAAAGTGCCACAAGTCCCTGGTGTACGTTTCTCAAGTGAGCGTCTCGGCCGCCGCCACCGACGGGATCTCCGGCTCTGTCTGACGTAAACATGAATTTATAATGGCGTTGTACTTGGCAAACTACCTCTTAGGGAAGTTATAAATTACGTCTCCCACGACTAACAAGATAATGCCGATTGAAAAGGGATGCCCGAGGGGGATACGCGAAAGAGAATAGGGTAGATTCACACGAAGACGTTATACGTTGAAGGAAATCTCGCGTACATTCTTGCGTTGCCATCGAGGAGAAACGTGGAAAATAATACAAATTTAAAATTTTTTATGACGAATATAAAAAGCCATTAACCCATAATATATAATTAGTTTATGTCAATCAAGAGAGTTTGCAAGAATAATTAATTTAAATCTGATAACAAAACAATTTGATTGTCTTGTTTTAATGTATCCGCCTCTCAACATAATCAGTAATATTTTTGCAGAGATGGTCTTTTTAAAACGATAATAATAAAAAACAAATTTATCACTATATTAAACACTCTATACCAAAGTAAATCGACTTTACTATTTGACGTATCCATAACGTCTTACAATATCCGGGTTTGTGTAACGCGAACCGTTCAAAAATAAAATTCGTTCATCGTTTTCCTTCGAACGATAGAAATGAACTTCGTAATAATATTATTCATCGATTCCCGATACAATGAACAGCGAGAAGTCCTTAAAGGCAATTACACGTATAATCGCAGTATCTATATTTTACATTTTTCTGACTACGATCAATGTAAAGTGCAGCCACTAGAGAGGATACTTGCAATTAAAGCTGTAATAAAACACATGCGGTTTCGCTTCAGCGGTTCTTCATGATCGCGTTGGTCTAGAAAGTCCCGACCGAAGAAAATTACTAGGAAAACTTCGTTATGTTGCGCGTTTCTTGCGCGAATGCAATCAATTTCTTTGATACATTGTCATTTCTATTTCAACGCGTAATCGTTTCCGCGAATCTTTTACAGCACTATCCGTTGCACTATTTCATATGCATACCGATATAGAGTTGCTCGGCTATATAAAGACTACTTTTTCAAATTCAAATTATCCTCGTGCTAAATAAGGCGAGCGATAATGGCGTTTTAATAGCCACTGTCATTGAATTATAATCAATTTCTTAGCGATGTAATCTATTTCTTTATCGTGCTGTTATTTTTTTTTAATTACCGGAAAGTACACAATTATACATACAATCGTCTCTTCAGAGGAAGCTAGTTTTTAAATTAAATTAAAATTATTAGTATATAATAGATTGGCTTCCTCATAGAGGAAGCTTTATCAGCGAATTAAAATGGTGAGGAAGCAATGTGCAAATTTCTAATTTGCACAATTTTTATTTTTATATAACCATCACAAAAAATTTAGAAATTATATTGTGAAAGTACACAATAAATAAAGATATTTAATTTTATACTTTATTCATGTAAAAAAATTTAGCCCAATATCTCAAAATTTGCGGAAGTTAGAGCAATCACGCCCTTTTGGTGCACATACACACATCATACATACATCATACATACGGACATTTTTTAAAAATGTGATTTTTCGACGTTTTAGAACATTCTGAACACATTGGCATAGAAAACTGAAAAAAAAATTTTTTTCACGAAAACAAAGCTTCCTCTATAAGGAAGCAATACAATCGTCTCATGCGTATAATGTGTATATGCAATTGTTTTTTTTTTCAACTTACCACCACGCAGAACTCGACTTTCGGCGACCTAGCATGTCAGTAATCTGCAATTAGAAATAAGGGACAAAGATGAGAATTCTAAAAAATTCTAAAAAATTCTAAAAATTTCTAATAATTGTGCACGTAGAGTGTAAATTTTTATGAAGCAAATCTCTATTTTATTTTTAAACTTTATCAAATATTTCGTGGAACATTTTAAGGATACAGGGGGTATCCTTAAAAAAATAGCCCGGAATGGTGAAAGCAACCTCATGGACTCGCTGATGTGCGCCGCTTGATTCTACGCTAAAAAGGGTTAGGAGAAAGTCCTTTATTTATCGCGCTGTAAAAACGCCAGAGAAAAGGGTTCTTTTTTTCGGGGCGTCAACTCTTTCTCTATCGAAACCTTTTACCATCGCCGTCGGCATACTGCGGTTTCTCCGACAGTACGCGAGTGACTGAACTTCGTCTTTTACGAGATAGAAAAGAGATCGATTCAAAATTGTTTCCTTCATATTAAGCAGTTGTTAAATTGAAAAGAAAAAAGATGCATTAAAATATTTTCGAAAGAATGGGACTTGCAGATTCTCCGTATTGTGCACAACGAAAATATTTTATTCAGTTCCATAAATAATAAAATCGGTACTTGTCATTTCGAGAGAGAGAGAGAGAGAGAGAGAGAGAGAGAGAGAGAGAGAGAGAGAGAGAGAGAGAGAGAGGAGCGCCGCTGTAAATATTAGAGTTGTATCAGCGGCGACACACGCGCGTGTTTAATGGAAGGTTCAATTAAGGGATTGTGTGTCAATAGGAGACAATTGCGTGAAGGCTAGAAACATTTAAGCATGATAATCGGTGTCACTTTATCGCCGCAGACATCGCGGTCGCAGTATTCGCGTGTACCTTATGGGCAGAGCCCTCCATCGCGGTTTCTCCATCACGAAACCCCCCTCGCGCCCGAACGATTTATACATCCGTCGATGAGTATTCACGGTAACTTTGCCGCAATTCACAAGTCACGGCGCAAATCGTACCCTCGACGGGTCATTACGGGGGGCGGAGGGGGGGAACAGGGGGAGAGAAACGGACCTCGCTCAATTAAATACAAATTGTCTTGCATCGTCAGGGATGTATAAATTCGAAGACACATTACGGAAGCCCCGACGCTGCTTCTACTATTATTCTCTGTCTCCTTCTCTCTCTCGAACGATATTGAGGAATCTTTCTTCTCTCTCTCTCTCTCTATCTCTCTCTTAAAATCCTTGAAATCGCCAATTCCAGCATTCCGTATGCGAAATTAATTTGCGCGCGTAATCGCATCGAGCGTGTGGCTAATTGCGTGGCTAATTACTGTGCACTCGAGCAAGTATTTATTGAACAATTTCTCGGTTTTTTTTCCTTCGTCATTTAATTTTCGCAGTAGAATAAGCTCGATGAGATGATCGATAAGATGGGATTGATATATCTTATATGTACATTAATAATTTACTAATAAAGCGCAATAATTTTTTTCAGTGTAGTTGTAAACGTCGCTATCGGTGTGACGTTGCTGTAATTTTACGGAACGTTAATCTACAATGCGCAATCCTTTTCGTTTTATGTTTCTCTATAAAGTTTTACCTTTCTCGTCAGGTACTCTTTTTCTGTGTTGTCTTCTTCTCTTCTCTCTCTTTCTCTGTCTTAATTCCTCTTTTTGCATTAATCTTTTTATTGACGATATGATAATTATGATAACTAAAAGAACTGCTTTAATATTTATGTGAAACATATATATTATTTGACAAAATAAACCTTACTTTCTACATACATATAATAGAGCTTCAATTCGGTCGACACGTAAAAATTATTTGAGCAATACGTGAAAATATTTTCCTCTAAATACTATTGTGAATAAAATTCTTTGAAATGTGGATAGTAAAACAATGGTAATAACTTCATAAAAAATCTTTGAACATTTATGTAGAACAAAATAATCAAATTTTAGAGAATAATTTTTATCTTTCAAAGAGAGTGTCAACTATATAGCTGATATATTTAAATAAAATACGTTAAGCATTACAACTCGGATGCACATCTCCATGGAACACAGTGGCAACGTAATAGCAGCATGTAACTTCGGCAATAGAGAGCAATAAACGACAATTTCCTAGACCTAGATAACTTACGACATAGGAGGGATAAGAGAAAGAGAGAGAGGGAAGAGAGCCTCGTTGCGGATTTATCGCCGCGTCTCGCGCATTGTTTACGTCTCGGACGAGGACATAAATCCTCATCCTAAAGCGCCGCAAACTGTCTGCACCCACAGTTTGCGCATCTCGGTGTTTCGCGCGCTTCTATTCTCTCGGACGACCACATATATTCGTGTTCTTTACAAGATGCATCTCGATAAAAAGAAATGCCGAGATGCGCGTAAGAAATCCGCGCCGCACGGATCTTTAAATAAAGATATACCCCGTTACACCTGCTGCGATATAAATTGTTTCACAATTACTCATTTTTTTCCCATAAACTTACGGGAAATCCGTGTTTATAAGCCGATAATCTCTGGCATAGTAAAGTCCCGGTTTTACGAACGTCTACTTTGAGAACTACGGATTTAAAATTTAAAAATGTTTTCACAGACAGGGGGCGAGCTGCACGACTGCACTAATTAGGACATGTCATTTCGACAAATAGAAACTTTCTTTTTTTTACGTTTATTATCTATAAAAGAAACAATTTATAAAATATATTAAATATATTACAATATATATTATAATATATTAAATATATAATTATAAAATATATAATTACAAAATATATTTATCAAACAAAACTCTGAAAAAAATTGCTTTTAGACAAGAAAATAAAGCTTAAAGTATTTAATAAATAACTTTCTACACGGGCGCAAGTTATTTGAGCTTTAGCCGTATAATATATGGTAAAAATGCGACTTATTTAATTGACAATAATTGGAAGAAACCTTCGTATAAAATTTGAGCGCTGAGCGTGCAAAACGTCGAGGAAATTATACACCCCGTAAATTATAGAAAGCGGCCGCACAAGAAGGCAAATGGTAACTTTGGCTTAATCGAGAATCGATATAGCCCCGTCGTTCATTTCTCCAAGAAGCTCTGAAGTTTTTACAAAGAAAACTTCGTGAACGTCGACCATTCTTCGACGGTGGATTTTTACTACGTCAGCGTTGAAGCTCCAGATACGACGGACGGATCCTGCATGCGCAAGAAACATGAATAATCGGATAATTGCGCCACTTGTGTGAAGTGCATTCTATTTCTGTAACGGCATATTGATGAGATCTATGCAAGTTCGATAGAAACTGAACGAGATCTCGATGATTCGGGTTTACAAAAATCCATTAGACGTTTATCGTATCAAGATATTCTTGCTATTAAATTACTAATATATCGCAAAATTTAGTTAAAGTGTTTGTACGTGCGGTAAAAAAGCTTCTATGCAGCTATTACGATCCTTCTGAGTTTGTTAAAAAAATGTATCAATAATGTATAGCAAAGATAAAATGTATGGAAAATTGTAGAACATCTTGGAATATTCTATCAGTAACGCGCAAAAATATTTGAATATATAATGCAGAATATATTGTGATATTCTATATCGTAAATATTCTATCAAAATTCAGAACTCTATCGCGTAATCGCAAATAAGAAAACAATATTATTATTTCTACGTTGGCTGATCGATAGTCTATTGAACGAAACGGATAAAAAGAGCAAACTAAAATATCGAATATTAGAAAAATATAGAAATATTATTGTAGAAAGGGAAAGAGATCACAAAAGAAACCAGCTACACATTTCCAAAAACAAAACCAATTCGATTAAATGTGTTTAACGCATCTGCAAAAAGACTGTAAATCCTAATAAATTTCTAAACAAAACAAAAATAACTGATATGTCAAATACTTTCAACTTTCATAACTACACATGCTCTGAAAATTGTATGTTGTATTTTCGCTATTGCTAAAATGTATAAAAGATATTTAAAAAATTTCTGAAATCTTCGTGTAAGCATTACAAAAATTTTCTGTTTTTAATTAAAAAGATTGGAGGGACAGTTTTAAGCATCGCTATATGAAACCTAGAATATTGAGTATAGAAATAAGTTGAAAGGCAAGCTGAAAATAGAGAACAGCATTCGGACGATATCGATCTCAGTTATCAGAAATCAAATACAACGATATTCAGATAGAATCAAGTCAATTGATCGCAGGAAGAGTTCAATCGTTTATTTTTATAGCATTGCTTTTCTTCCGAATAAATCCGAGATATATTTTACGTAAGCCTTTACATGCGAGAGGAAAAATCTTGCGCGCATATCTTGATCTACATCTATATATCTATACATATATGTATATGTATATAACAGCAAAAAGTATCACCACTTAAATTTATCTCACAGATCGCATCATAAGCGAGACTTTCTATGAATGAGTTCAATAAGTTTCGCTAAGATCGGACGATAACGAAAAAAAAAAATATTTCGTGTCGATCTAATTTAAGGGACGAAGGAAAGGACGTGACGAGATCAGCCATGCTCGAAGCAGAAGCAGTTTCGATCGTGTCTCGCTATGTTGAGGCTATGCTCCCTCGATCCAGCCATTGCGATTTAGCAGCGGTCGATGCAGGCACGTAGAAAGAGAAGTTCGAGAAGGTCCGACACAGGAGGACAACAACCAGGTGGAAGAGGAAGGGAGAGGGTTGAGAGCAACCCTCCGTTCTTTCGACAGTTCCCGGAATAATCCGGCGTATAAATTGGATTGTTGGTGGGACATGGAAACTGAACTGAGACGGCAAGCAGAGGGAAGAAAGACAGAGAAAGAAAGAGAGAGAAAGAGAGAGAGAGACTGCACGTTGCAATAGACGAGGAAACACGTACCTACGTATAAACGCGCAAATACTCGCGTACACGTGCTCGATTACACGCGCGCGACAAATATACCGCGCCACGTATACAAATATACGCATACATAGATCCGTTCCGAGCACCACGTGGATTTCGTGGAGCTGCGTGAATTCAACGCTGCAACATCGCTGGTAGATGTTACATGATATATACGCGCGGATTTTCAGATAGGGAATACGCGCGGAGGAACGTCTACCTCGCCCTCGCATTTGAGTTTGCACGAGTTCGTGGTATAGTTAGGGACTCGATGAGAGCAAACAAAGTCGTTCCGCAGACTCCTTTGTGATTTCGGCTACAGGCTCGATGACGCCGCTGCGGAAGAGAAACCGCGGACGCGAGAGACTCGACGTGGAAATATAACCGATGAATAATTCTATAAGTACGTGAACTTCATTCATCGACGAAATTAGTCCGTTCAAATTTTCTCCGTGAAGTTAGATAACAATTCTCCAACCTCGTTTGATGCTTCTTACTAGAATAATAAATATAAAAAGATAATAGCATAAATAATCTAATGGAATATGATGGTCGAGAAGAATTTTCCTAGAATTCGGATTCGTAATCGTTCATAAATCAATAACTTGTCTAAAGCGAACATTTGCTTTCATAGACATTCTGAGATGTATTTATACGAACGCGAATGTTAATAATAACTCAACACGTTTTTATAGAAAGGAAATTTTATATAAACTATTTTCTATAAAGTATTTTATATAAAGTATTTACATAAAGAAAATTTTATCCAAATTTGTTGGAATTATATAACTACAAAAGAAGGATTTTCTTTTATCTGTAAAATGTAGATAAAGGAAAATACCGGATGTATCTGTCATCTGAAATCGAACTCTAAAATGCGTAGAATATTTTGGAAAGATTTTCTTTTTTCTAGCAGTTTGTATGCACCTTATTCTTTATTAAAGACGCGGTATTAAGTTCCGATGCAATTCAACAAAATCCGCTTGGTGTATTATTGACACTTCGTAAGAAATTTAATTCGCAAAATTTAATTACGGTCGAATCTTTCACAAGTTTAACATGAGATTGCAGGAACAAAGAGAAGCTTAAATAGCAAACTTTAAATCTGTTAAATTCGTGCTTTACAACAATCGCGGAAATTCTAAACGACCGTCCCCCGAAGGCGGCTAATTAATCTCCACAGATGATCTCTCGCTAACAAGATCCGCGCACACAATGTATGTACAATGTACACAATGTATGTATGTATCTCGAGCCGTGACCGGCTTCATCTCATTACATAGAAACAGACACGTTATACGTGAGAATCGCCGCGTAAACATTGCAACAAATTAAGTCGAGTAGTTTACGAGATAAGGAATAAAAGAATAATGTGTTCCTATGCAGGGTGAATTCAATCGGCAATAACGTTTGCTCCCTCGCTTTTTCGTACGATTTCCTAAAGAAGACGCTCATTCAAACAAATCTTAACAGACGCGATTGTACGTATCGTTTAACTAATACACATCCGACTTCCGAGATGTATATTACAAACACGTCTAATACCATACTTGGTATCAAACTAAATTAATTCCAATCTCGCGAAAGCTCTGATAATCGAATGAATGGACGAATATTAAATTCTGACTGAGAATATTAGATTCCTGTTCTCATCTCTAAGAGTGGCTAAGGATTTGAACTGATATATTATCGTTGTTTTCTTTAAGTGACATATCTGAATTTTTGATACTTTACGATTCGAAATTCTATTTGCGTTTTTTATTAATTTTATAGCGCCAAAATTAAAATCGTATAAACATTTGTAATTTTTTATGCAGGTTTCATCATCATTTCTTGAAGCTAAAATACAATCTCCGATTGTGAGTCGAACACGCATCTTATACTGTTTATTATATTGCAGTAATAGGAAGATATACTATTTTCGTAGTGTATAATATATCTTAAAAATCGATGTTTTGGGATACGTTGAGAAAATGGCGACGGATATGTTAGCCAGACGTGTCATGTGTTGTGTGTGTGTATGTGTGTGTTCGCCCTTATAATAAATTCAAGACACACCGATGGTGTGTAGCTAACCTAAGTAAACTGTTCCTCCAAAACAAGAATATGCTGTTTCTTCTGCGCGTTGATTACATATGCCCTCGTCCCTTCTGTACCATATTGGCGAGGAAGCTGATATACGTAGGATATTCCATTTTCTCCCTCCCGTCTTCGCAAGCTTGACAATGCAGCGATAAAGACGCCATATTTTTCGAGAAGAACCTTCAGATATATATATAGGTCGAAAAATCGATACTCTTGCATGTCAATACATTTACATATGCAAGGCAGTATTTTCCCTTTTCTGCTTCACAAGAATTTTCATCTTAACATGTACTTTGATATTCGGGGAGAGAACAGATTGTGACAATTTTAATAATTGATTATTTAAAGAGATCTTTTGACAAAAAGATATAAGCATTGATATATTAATAGTGAAAACGCTAATGCACATTAAGAAACATATGATTTTACTGGATATTATCGGATATTATAATGTTTCAGCTCTAACAGCAAAGACATTTAAGCAACAAGTCCTAGAAAATTATTTTCTCAACACTTGGTTTTACAGCGACGGAAATGACGTGACGTTATTTAATATTGGAAAGTTAATAGCTTAAAGTACTAGAATTATGACAGCTTTAACTACTTGAACATTAACTATTCGACTGACGATAGTTTGAACTGGACTGCGGCCAAAATATGACTGCAAACTGCATATAGAATATCCAAATGCCTTGACCGAAGATGCAGTGATTTAAAATAGCACTCTCTGACATGTTGATAGCGATAATGTATTAAAACAGATTCTCTCGTTTTACTTTCTATGAAGTTAATCTAAAACGTATACATAAAAACATGAACTTAAATGCTCGCGTCTCCGAGAAAATATAATTATTGAGGTAAAAGAGTAATCATACCTTGAAAATAAATTAAACAAGTGTAAAGTGTTATATGAGAAGAAATTTTCAATTTTCAATTTAGTTCGACTTGATGCATTTACTAGTCGTTGTTATATCTCTCGGTGTGTAAAAATCTCATCGCTCATTTTACTAAAGATACTTTATAAAATTATACATACATACATACATACCTTACACACACACATACATACGTGTGTGTATGTATATAAAATCCGTTACAAAATTTAAATCTGGGATACCTACAAAAGAAATTTTGCTATGGGTCAAACTTGACCCAGCTGATCCAGCGAAGTAGCATATTTCTTGGCAAAATATATTCTCCTAATAATTCAGAAACGAATTTTCGAGCGTATTAAAAGACATATTACTACTCGTGAACTGCATTACTTACCTCTCTTCGCGAAATATATTCGTCTAATAGCTCAGGAATGAATTTTCAAGCGTATTAAAAGACACTTATTACATAGCTCTTCGCGAAATATTTTCTCTTAATAGGTCAGAAATCAATTTTCAAGCGTAGTAAATGACACATATTATTGCTCGTGAACTGCATTACTTGCTTCTTCGCAAAATATATTCTCCTATTAACTCAGACGAATTTTCAAGAGTATTAAAAGACGCGTATTACTGCACGTTAACCCCATTATCAGCAATATTTACTGTACGGACAGATTTTTCTCGTAGATTCCACCAGTGCATATCAGACGAATCTTGGCATCAAGATTGTAAATTCAAAGCAAATAAATAAAACAAATAAATAAAACAAGCCGAATCGATGAATAGAATTGTTGTAATTCTTCATTATTATTAACTTTCGAACAGACGTTTATCCGCGCTCATGAAAGGCTGGGTCAATTTTGATCCGTAGCCAAATTTTTTTGCAGCCATTTCTTTTTCTACGCCAGATTAAAATTTTATATCGGATTTTATATATTTATATAAGCTGAATCATCTTTTTTGAAACTATTTAACCTATAGTTTTGTCAAAAGCTCTTTTATTACATTTCTAAGTGAGAAATTATTCGTTTTCTGCCTGTTCAAGGTACAAAGTAGGAGCTCGATTCTTATACATATAAATGAAATCTATCAA
The DNA here is from genome assembly GCA_963971435.1 of Lasius platythorax. Taxonomy (NCBI): domain Eukaryota; kingdom Metazoa; phylum Arthropoda; class Insecta; order Hymenoptera; family Formicidae; genus Lasius; species Lasius platythorax. Next base: position 1,063,733 of record OZ020542.1, on the reverse strand, counting down.
AATTTATAAAAGTGAAAAAATTGAAGTTGAAAGTAAAAGCAAAATCTTGACTCGGGATTGTTCGATCTGCGCAGTCTAATTTCTCGCAGTCGACTTTCGTCTGACACGATCACAAAAGCGGCTTTGAAATGCAAGTCCTACATACGTACGAGCGGCTGGTATGTGTTCATACACGCGCGTTCACTATATTCTTCTCTCACAGCCTACGTTACCACGGCGTGCACGAATACTTGTTGTTTATTCACGAGAAGACGTTGCCTCCTTTTTTTCGTCTTTTTTTATTTGCCCGTCGATACCACCTCATCTCTCGCGCCGCACGAAGACCTTCCTCTCTCTCTCCGCCATCCTCTTTCCCTCTCCCCTTCGCTTTTATAAAATATAAGCAATTTCATGCTTTCCGCTTGACTCCCGAGCGGTTCGCCGAACATATCTTTACGACGTGGCACTCCGGATTTTGCCAACTTCCCGCGTCTCGTCATTTTACCGATAGTTCCCTTTGTAGGATGTAGGGTATGTGTAATCCCTGGTAGAGCTCAAAACAAGCAGCTTTTTACACCAGCGACTTTATCAGACTCTATTCATTCCAATGTTGAAGGAGATTCGCCGCGAATCAAATCCACTATCGAGGATGAAGTAATTTATGCTTTCCTTGATGAGGAGAGAGAGAGAGAGAACTATATCAAAATAAATAATAGACATAATCGAAATTTTAGGATCTTAGTCCGATTGCTAAATATTGCATAAGGATTAAGCTTTCTTAAATAATAAAATAATAATAATAAAATCTATGAAAATTAAATATTGAACTGTGACGTGCGTGCCACATTACATATCACCGGAGTCAGAGATACAGGGATCGTTTCGCAGTCCTCGGTTCGTGTATGTATCGAAGATAGACAAAAAAGAAAAAGTATTTTTACTTCTCGTAGTCTTATTTATTTCAATGCCATCTTCGGCAGTCCCCAAGTACGCCCAATTCTCGCCGCCAGCCACGAACCAGTCTCATCCATTCTAATTTTCTCCGTGCGTCCCTGATTGGAGTCTACGAAGAGCAATTTAATCCCACCTCTCGTGCACTCTCTCCACTTACGAATCCATTCCATTGCAATATGCATGTTGCACCTGCATCCACACCCACGCTATTAGCCGAAGTCTGTCTTTAGGCAAAGTCTGTGCACTCACGTCAATTACAATATAATAACGATAAAAAATATGTACGCATTCGAGTATCATTTTTTGTTTGGACACATTGTACATTAGACATGTACACGAGTCTCTGGTTCGATATTTGCCTTTTACCTATTCGCACGCATATTCTACGGTTATCTATGTTTTGCAGTCCAAAAGATTAAGCACGTATTCATCGACCGTAATATATTCCCTATTTATCATGTCGCGATTATTTCGTTTCGAAAGAAATTATTTAAAATAATAGAATTTATTTATTTTATAAATTTCACATTGATGTTAATTCATATTTACATCGCGAAATATACATATATATTTTTCAAATGAGAGCAGTAAAATAAAATGTTAGATAAATATATTATATATTCGAGGTGAGTAGAAAAATGAAAGTAATTAAATGCATTATTTAAGTTATTTTAACTAAAGATGATACTTCTTTCTCTTTTCTTTAAAGGGAAATAATTTGTCGCATCGCGTGAAATATTATTTTAGTAAGTTATACATATATGTATTTTAATATACACTAGACGAGAACTGATAACTTTTTCTCTTTCAGGTTGATTCCATTAAATTTTCGCTTCAACCTGTCATTAGCGCGAAACAGCTCGCGACACCTGCACAGCGCAAGTTTGAAATAACGACGGTCCCTTTTTCCGAGAAAGCATAGAAGTCTGCCGACGCAGAGGCAGATAGGGAATCGTGATTCCGTTCTCTCTCTCTTTCTCTCTCTCTCTTTCTCTCACGCTGAGGATTATAGGTGGGACTGGGGGATTATCTCGCCAGACGGCGAAATGGTAAAAGTTGGGCCGCTGTGCGTGCCGGGGTAAGAATGGACGAGGGTAGAGAAAGTAACGGAGAGAGGTTTTCAGACCTTTTCTTCGGTGGAGCCCCGCAGACGCAACGACACGCCCTGCTCTGCCACTCCCTCCCTCCTTCTCTCTCTCTCTCTCTCTCTCTCTCTCTCTCTCTCTCTCTCTCTCTCTCTCTCTTTCTCTCTACACCTTCATCTTCTACCCTGAAAACGTCGATGGGAACCCACGTAGGGTAGGTTTGACTACAAGGTAGGGTCGATTCGAGGTTGGAACTCGGAGAGGAGAAGGGGATGATGCGGATGTCGATGCTGGCTGCTGGTACCTACGTGCACGTCTGGACAAACTAGCGCGGACGAGAAACTTGTATGTTCTCCTCGATGAGCGCGCATGTGTGCGCCGTGTCAGACGAGCCTGTACAAGAGGCGCTTGAAACGCTCATGTAACGCAAAGACGTGCGAGAGATCCGTGTGAGTCCTGGTATTAGTACAGCTGATTGTGTAGGTAGTCTAGGCACTTGTGTCAGCTCTTAAGGTGGGTGTGGATGCTGGTACGCAGTCGTGGTGGTAGTAGTAGTGTGGTCGCCCCCAAAGTGGTGTTCCCCATTCGTCCCTCTAGCTCCTCTAGCAGGCAGGTCCACAGTGTTCAGATCGATAACGCGGTCCCGGCTAACCTATTCGGCTCACCGATTCGGTATCGCAACCATCCTCCACGTATTCCCTTTCAGTATGCAAAAGTATGATCGTCCGTTTATCAATTCCACTGTCGGATTGTGTTGGTAGTGACACACGTGGGCGTAAAACATTTGTGTGCCTAGTTTCTCGAACAGCTTTATCGATTATCGATTTCGCATCGTTATCGAAACAAGTACCGAGGAAAATTATGAAAATTTTTGTTTCAACTTTCGCACGTTACCTGCTTATTTATGTTGCTATTATTTATCCGTAGAGCGAAAGACGAGAATATTTTTCTAGCACGAAGAAATAATTTATCGGCATTCTCTTAGCTGTGCACTCGACGAATGGCTATTTATACATATATAGATGCAATAAGTAATTCTTTTTTCTCCCCTCACGTAGAATTTTATTACCGTCTAGTATTTCATATTACGCGCTTGTAAAATTAGCGATAATAATTAATTAATTTTTATAAAGAAATGTATAAAACACTTCTTCGTCGTGTGATAAAATTGTTGCGCACAAAAAGTATGTAAATTAGTCGAATCGAATCGCTGATTTTTCTTTAATAATTATTTTATATAATGGCCTGTTATAATGTGCTATTTTTGTATAATGCACCTGTATAATGCATCTAATTTTTTTTTGTTAAATCACAACAAAATTATCATCGCGCGCAAAAATAACACGGTTCACCGGCGATATTTTTTTCTTCAATTTCCCTGGTGGGACATAAAATAATATACATATATCTCAGATTGCTTTAACAAAACGTTATTTGTAAGGAGCACGAAGCAAGTATTATTATCGATTTAAGAGGAACAGTCAAAGTCCACAGTCACGCAGAACGAATCGACTTTATCGGTCAACTTTGTCAGACACAAATTGGCAATTTTATTGTTCATCGCAAGGGAATATCTCTTTTATTGGCGCACCGATTTCTTTCAGTTTCTTAATTCAACGCGAAGTGGATCGATAGCTTTAGGGTAAATTAGAGCGATAACTTCAGCTCCGGTATCGGTAAATTCCTAATAAACTACCTACATAATCAATTAATTACTATATGCGTTGTAATCAGCATTCAATGCAGAGTAGTATGCATAACAAACGCGTTTTACTTCTGCATATGTTCTCGTCGAGTGTATAATTTTGTCCATATTTATGGATAAGGCGAAAAACAAAAGCTTGTCTTGAAGATAGAGTAGATGATTAAATAAATAATTAAGCGGTGCCTTATCTGATAAAATTGATACAGGAATCTGATAAGTCGTTAGTCCGCGGAAGAAACTTTAAGAAACGGCTCGTGTGTATAAAAATTCTCGTTACGTGACTCCTTCAATGTTTGTCGGATGTACACGGAGATGGTAGACAGAATCAGTGGACTCCTAATTTAAAAAATCAGATAAAGTTGTAAACATCATAAAATATGAATGCATAAGAGTTACCATTTATTTCATGATGTCTCAATAATAGATAGTTGAACAGCATCCTTTATTCGTATAAATTAAATCTTATTAAATATATAAAATATTCGATGCTGCTCTTACAACATTTATTTATGTAGCCTTGCAAATGATCGAAGATGATAAAATTTGTCTTGTTGTATAAGGCAAAATTGCAATTAAGAATAATAATTAACTCATATATTAGCTACAATTAGATTTTGCAGCCAACTTATATCCTTTAAACGCTATTTTGATATTTTTGGAAAACAAATCAGATTCTCGATCTCTCTCTTTCTCTCTCTCTTTCTCTGTGTTTATTGCGAAAATGTGCGCATATCACGGTCGGAATAAATAAATAAATTAATAGGAAATGAGTCTTATCCCCTCTGTCGTCCCGTCTCCTCCCTGCTCGCAAAGAAATTGTACGAGAATCCGATGTTAAGCAGCCGGGACCTGCGAGCTCTCGGATATAAAAAGTACGCATTATGTGAGCTGTCCAATGGGAAGCCACTAGTGAGGACGTGCAAAAAAAGATGAGCGAGAGACGGAGAAGCCATAGGGATTATCGACCGGCGGAGAAAATCGTCACTGTTCCTTATGGAACGGGTTCGAGTTTTGCCAGAAGATATTGGCGCGCTTGATTGCCGATACAAACCGGCCATATGGTCCGGCAAAGGAGCTCTGCGAAGAAAAGAAGGAACGAGGAAAGGGGAATGAAAATGGCGAGGCTGCGTAATACAACGAAAGCAACTACCCTACTCTCGTCGGGTTTGATAAGTTTAGAACTCTCGAGTCTTCATCGATAGTTTGGTTTACTCGTTCCATATATAGACACACGTGGAGCATATGGAAAAATCGATCACGCGACTGAAATATTATGTTTCACATATAAAATGCCTTTAATTAAATGCCGTATGAGGGATGTCTGATAAAATTGATATCTCTTTTAATGTTACGATCAAAATTCTTTTATATGATATAACTCGACAATAAATATATGTATACATGAGTCTAGAGGCGCAAAAACACATAAATTTATATTGTTTCATTTAGGGTAGATGTCCTAATTACTGCCACCTTAAGTTTATAGCCGAACTTCATTTAACCATTTTGGGCGTTGTTGAAGCTAAAAAATGCCTTACTTTGAATCAAAATATTACTTAATAACTCTATTATTATAAAAAAAATTATTATGCATTAAATATAAATACTCAGATTAATAAAAAATAAAAATCTACTAAAATCTGCGATGTCCCCATGACTGTCACGTGTTGTTCGTATGACTGACACCCAATAATTGCCAGTCTCTTTGACTGTGACCAGATCACTGCCAGTTAAAAGAGGTTAGAATAGTCTTGGTGAGTGTCAGTTATGCGTACCTGTGACACGTTTCTTGCCCCGAACACTGACGGCAGTTCGACGAACAGACCAGAAAATATTGTCCCTATTGCTGTCAGCGTTAATTATAATAATTTAACATAATTAACATATCACTTATTTCACACATTATTTCATTAAAATGATTCTTATATAGCTCATTAATTCATTTTACATAATCAATGTAGGTTATATAATAAAATTATTATCCTTCCTTTAATACGACTTTTGCATCGCCTTTGTTTACGTAATCGCACTTTTGATACTCAAACTTAACGTTCAGTTTTTAACATTAATTTCTAAATACTAAGTAAAAACAAATACGTTTTATTTTTTTGTTTTTATAAAAATTAAAGTATTAATTTAATAATAAAATTTTTTTTGAACATGGTTGTTTACAAATTTATTTTTTATCAAGTAAATAAATAAAACGGCAGTTATAGGGACACTGGCAGTTATTGTGACATCTACCCTATGTATTATATTTATAATACATAAGTAATATCCAAACCAGGCGACAGTAAGCTAAATATATATAAGTAATTATATATATTTGATAAGTTAAATGAAAAATATCCTTTTCATTTATTCAGAGAATATTCAGAGTTTCTCGATCCAATTTTCGTAAGATGGCATGAGGTGCGAAAAAATCACTTTATGGTTATTACGTATTCCATAAAGTTCGACTATAAATAGCGCTGTAACCACATAATACAGCGTTCCATTCTTTTTGGTGTGCTTTCTTAAATCACGCTCTTCCGCGACGGATCCAGACTCATTTCGCGGGTGTATTACCGTAACTCAGCCCGCTTGTAAGGAACGTGTGTATAACGATTGCATCTTCCAGCGAATGTTTACGAGGTCCGTGAAACGACACACGTGCCGACCACCCGTGCTTTTGGCCGCAACGTCGACAGAAAAGCTCGTCATCTTCAATCCGGGATCTATATTGTGAGATTGTTGACCTATCTTAACCGTTTTGCGAGTTTTGTAAGAAAATACAAGAACCAGACAGTCGATTATCATCGAAAAAATATATATATGTATATCCAATGCGAATATAGCTTTTATATTTTTAAACATTACAAAAAAATTGAACTTGTCTGAAGAATATCGAAATATTTAGTCATTTAAAAAGAGAATATACGTATTCTCAAAATATTGCTTACAACAACGAGTAAAAATTATTATCCACAGAAATAAAGAAAGAGGCATCTTATGAAGTATTTTTTTAAAAGCTATGTATTATCGCGTAAAATTTGTTCATCGATCGTTTCTAGTGAAAAATGTTAAAGATAAAACATGGAGTTTAATGTTCTTTTATCATCAGTTTTTAGCGTCATAAAAATTGCGTCGATATAAATTGCGAATTATAAGACAAGAAGAGATGTAACCGCTAGAAGGAAACACGCACCTATTCATATTTTATTTATAAAGTTGATACGATAATCCAATTCAAGGTTTGTCTAATTGACATCGCGCTATAAAATCGGAAGTTTTATCTAATGCTACACATTTTATTTTAATAAATATCTTGCGGATTAATTAGTCATCTGTGATTTGTATGCGTATAATTAATTTCGAATCTTATCGTATAATTTAAGGTTTTCTTAAACTGGATTTTGCAAAATCAAATCATATTTCGTATTTAAAATAAATATTCTCAATTGTATAAATTATTTATCGCGTCGTATATTTCTACCTTGTAGTCAATTAGATAGTACTTTTCTTTTCATTCACAAATACGATAGTAAGATTCTCGAAAGATACGGTTAGCATTTTCCTTGCATTCGCGCGAGTGAGAGAATTCCTTTCACATGTATCTAAAAGAGTTTATCTAAAAAAAAATTCGTTCAACAACCGTACGATAGAGATACGTACATGTAACTCTTCGGAAATTAACCGAACGAATATCCCAGCCACTTTACGTATAGACGGCGAGCAATCTATACATTGTCAATCCACGGACAGTTAGCCAAAAAAGAAACTAACTAATATCCGAACACGAGCGGCTCTTTCGCGGCACCGCGATCGTTTCATTCCAGTTTAAAGCATCAACTTGGTAATTTTATAACGTCGTAAATAAGACGCGCTTGTGAGTTACGTGTCAACTTTCTTTCCGCCTCGGTTCTCCGATATTTTACACGAAATGCCCGCAGAAGCGGGGGGAGGGGCAAAAGAAAAGTGGAAATAAACAGTTCATTGGATCTTCAAAGCTCGACGATTCGAGTCCGGATCCGTCCACAAGCTGGTTGTTTATCCCTACAGCTTACCTGGACATCCCGCGAATGCTACCCGATGTTCCTCTACGTTTTTTTTTCTTTTTGCCGCCGCTCCAAATTCAGCGGCGGAGAGATTTCTTACAGGAATGTCCGATAAGAATAAACTGGGATTCATCGGCGCGCGATTAAATTTTATAATGAACTGTAATATACTTCAAATAGAAGTTTTGCTCCTTTTATTTTCGTTGTGTAAGGCCCAGGCCTTAACGATGAATTCGAACAACGTCTTGTAACATAAACATACGGCGAGAATAAGTTGCCATCATCGAAGAGAGAGAGAGCACGTTCTATTTTAGCAGTCTTTTGCCATAGCAATCTATACATAGATATATGTATAAACAAATCAACGAGATCGGTTTGCAAGATTTATTTAATACTCTTTCTAAGCTTCGTTATTATTTTTCCTCCATACGTCAGAGAGATACATATATTAAATTTAATAAGTATTCTAATTCAAATATAATTAATAACATATAACTACATGTAATACAAAACTACTGACGTGCAACAAAGCATAAACAGAGTATTGCGTGTAATACTCATGTAACGTCGTTTGTAAAATCCGATAAAATTTATGAGAACATTCTCCTTATTTAAAAAAAGATCTGCGATTTTTAAAACGATTATATTATATATTGAAGAAAAAAAATATAATACAACTAAAAAAAGTGAATATTGGAATTATAAAATTACAACAAAAAAAAAACAGAATAAAACTCAAGTCCCAAAGAATAAACATTGTTAATAAAATTAAAAAAACTTTTCCAAATAAACAAATTGTGCAGTTGATGAAATTTATTTTTATCGCATAAAACGACTAATTGTCGTTAAGAAGGCATTCGAATCTCATAAACGGAATTCTTTCCTCGTAGTCTCGTCATGAAATATTTATTGGATAATGTCTGTACTTAACGTGACTAGTATGATTAAAAGCATAAAGATATAGCGATATACCACGATATACTATACTTATAATTACGTAACATCTGCTTGTGTCACTCGGTTGTATGTGATTCTCCTCGCTTCGAACATGAACTGTCGCTTCTCTTTAAAGCTGCCTGGTTCGGAATAGAAATTCCATAGAAAGTTAGACATAAGATGTAAATCCCGGGAAAGAGAGAGAAATACAGGCTAGAGAAACAAGAGCTTTATCTTCTAAGGAAAGTCTTGCGCATAGATTTCGTGTGGAGGGAAAAGGAGTCGCTTCGAAATTACCAATCTTGCCTCGGAGGGTTTGCAGTCCAGACAGCGGATATATACGACCGCACGTATGTACATCACACACACGCACACACATCCGACACGTGCACACACACGTGCACGCCGGCGAGAGAAGAGCGCGCACACGTCTACCTATCTACCTACCTACGCCCAGGCTAACTGCTTCGGAATCGACGGGGGAAAGAGAAGATCGGCCATCATGAATTCCAGCCGTGACTTTTCTTTGCAAACGTCTCCGGACTCCGGGATATTGCCGCTTGCGAGTCGTTCTTTTATCCGACGAAATAAAGTCGCGGATAACCGAGCGTAATAAACACGCCGACATAATTATCCGGATCCGAGATGCGGATAAGGTTGCCCCCCCCTCCCCCACTCCTTCCTGTCCTTTAAAGTACCGCGATGCTGATCTCCGTGGGGTAGGGTTACTGTAAATTTTCGTTTCACTTTTTCGCATCTCTCGGCTTGTCATGTACAAGCGTTGTCTCTCGTCTCGTCGCGTGAGGAAAATATCCGTGAATTTAATCTTCCTGGCGCGTATATAGCATTGAAGATGGAATAACACTGTGCACAGATACAAGCACGAAAGAAAGGTCGCGTTAATGCATTGTATTTGCCTCGCTTATCTATTTCGGTTGGGGGGGGGGGTTATTTTTTTTTTAATTATCCTAGATCCAAATGTGGCGCCGTCGTAACTTTTAATTAGCCAAACTCTTAACAAACACAATCGTAAATCGTAACAACCTGCTTATATTTGCATACTTCAAGAAATGTATTCATTATGTGTGAGAGATAGATCTTTTTATTTTATCCATAATATGTATTTTATCAATGATGTAAGATATATTATTGCATTGTATCGAGCGACTGTTAATTAAAACTAGAAAAGACATCACTTTTTCATATATAACTCCTTATTTATAACGCAATATAGAGTTATAAATAATATATTTTTCTATATTCTCATATTTTAATAATAATTCATGTATTATCTCGTACATGTGTTTTTGTTATATTTATAAAGAGTTGTTTAAACAATATGCAATCTTTTGTATTGAAAAAAATTATATTATTTAATGTAATGCAATATACATACATATATATAACTCTTTACTCTTTGCTTACTAATTGAAACAAAATTGCAAGCTATTACCATATTTTATATCGGAAATGCTTTTTTTCCAGCATAATGTAATACACAAGTAATGTAATAATATACTTTAAGCGGTTAATCATCCAATTACCTTATAGTTTAATTATTGAATTAAAAAAATTAATAGAATTTTATCATGTTATTATTAATAACTATAAGATCCAAATTAAAATTGCTAATAATCTAATAAAATTAAATAATAATATTTTTAACAATTTTATATTAAATATATAAATAAATACATATCATGTGCTCCGAACATACTTGTTTACAAAAAGCATATCGCGGTCGTTATTGCTCCTAATAAGAACATTTTTTAGTTAATTAATTATAAGAATTTGTGCTGCAATTGTCGAGAAAGATCAGCACAGGGTTCTAAGTGGTAGAGACATCTATCGGGGATACTGTGAAACCGGAAGTTGCGGAAACGACTGGCAGAGTGCAGGATTGACCGTTTTTATGATGGCTGCCGGCGAGAGAGCACGGATTGGCCCGGTCGACGGCGGCCATCATGAATTCCAGGAACAGAGGATTGCATAATGAGCCTCATGATGGCCGACACAACTACCAATGACGTCAGGAGGGTGGCGCCTAATGAAGAACAGGGGTATCGGTGCAAAATGGCGCGCCCCTTACGGCAGACATGCTGCTACGTGAAAATTCTTCGATCGCAAAGAGAAAATGTAAAAATACGTATCGGTAACTTATAAGCTTTTCCCTATATCACAAATTGAAAAAAAAATCCTGCAATAATCGAAAAAAAAAAAATAGTATCGACGCATACATGTAGACCGAAATATTTTTATAACGCAAGAAAGATATAAATATGCATATACCTTTTTTGAATAAGTTGGGCTCTTTTTCTAAAAGATAAAAAGACATTTTTTTATAATTATAAGTTATAGTTTTCATTCCACGCGCGATACAGAATCGTATCGTTCAGGTGAAGCATAATAAATATTTCAATCAGTTCGCGTGATATCGAGAAATTAAAATGAGGTCAATGTGCCTGCGAGTAGTAAAAACAATAAAACGGCGCGAGACATAAAACCCTCCACGATACTCCACCGCGATCACAAGTGGAAGGGGGAGGAGGGAGACCGCACGCAGGAGGTCCGCGTGTAAAAACTTTTATGATCGCAGTCAATAAAATGACGTAACCTAAGTGGTCTACGAGTGGCAACATGACGTCACAGACCGGAAGTTACGCGTAAATGCCACGTGGATCGATACGGGGAGGAGGAAGAAGGGGTGGGAAAGGGGGGAATACGGACGACGTTGAGGGGGGTAGGTAGGTGGAAGATACGCGGGGGCAAAGGAGACAGAATCGGTAAGAATGACTGAACGAGCGACCAAGGGAAGGAAGAGAGAGAAAGAGAGAGAGAGAGAGGAAACACGAAAGGGAGAGACAGAGCCGGGCTGATGGTTTACGACATTCTGTTGATGGCCGTAGTGGCGTAGTTGTGGCGTCGAGCTCATAAAAATGTAACGAGCCTGTAAACGTTCGTTTATATTGCCCTGCCTTTACACCCGTCCGGATTGGGGCAGGTCGTGGCACTTCTCCCGCGAACCTGGTTGTACCATGTGACGTCACGTATAAGACAGACACACGCGTGTGTGAAACCTTGTAGCGGATACAATATATTTTACGGGGAGAGATGTGCTGTGTTTCGCGCTCTCTCTATGTATCGCACCTCGACTCCGTTTTTAGAGTCGATAAACGAGAGGTTCTCGGTCAGCCGTGTATCGTAATGTTTCGAGGAAACGTAACTCGCAACCTCGCGTTAGCTGACTTTTGTCTGCGACCTTGACTCGGTATACGAGAAAGCGAGCTAGAACTTCAAACGAAATACATGTTCGCAAAATCTCTCTCTCTCTCTCTCTCTTTCTACGCATGTATATATGTGTGTACTAAATTTCTCACTTTATATTTTATTAAAGTTTCCATTAATATTAATCATTAACCGTATCCAATTATCGTTCATGTCTCATTTACAATAAGAAAGATTACATATGTCCTTTACTCATAACGTCTAAAAAGGGGGTGGGGTAATATATACTGCAAAGATAATAATACAAAACATCGTTATAAAGGGGTGAAGGATTACGAAAAAGGATTCTGCAGCGTTATGGCTATCGCGAAAATGGCTCGGCCGGCCCACTGTCATTTGCGAATCCGCCGGTCTATCCGTTACTCAAGTAACCTTGACATCGATACGTAGCGTGCAGCCGTGATTCATGCGAATGACCGACATCATTCCAGGTGTTTTGTGTACGAGCTGACGTACGTGTCGCACACAAAGGAGGGGCCCGCAAAGGGGGGACGCGCGGTTTAAAAGCCGCGGAGAGTAGTCGGAGTCGCCGCGCGCGCTCCGCTCGTTTCGCTAACACTTAAAGCTTTATAGACGGTCGTAAAAAGCGCTCGTTTAGCTTTATTTGGGCAATAAGAAACGGGGGAGAGGAGGGAGAGAGGAGAACGCGGTCCGTACCGACCGGACGCGACGTAGAAGATAAAAGAGATACATTCTTATCTTATCCACTGCTGCACGTTAGGTCGTGCACTCTTAAACGCGCGATCAATGATCGAAGGATGATGAGTGAACCGAGATAGTGTCGCAAGACTTGTCAATTGAGAGAGAACGATGAAGGAAGGTCATTCTTCATAAATGGCCGATCGTTTCTCGGACCATTTGATCGCACCATTAAACGACGCATGTAGAGAATCCGTTTAAGGAGAATTCCCGCGACAGTCGTAAAAGACACATATCTCCTTCGCGATTTTTAATGAATGCGATTCGATTTAATTAATTTATTTTTTTCTCCTCCTAGTATTACGGAGAGAAAATCTTTGCAACGGCAGAGAAACGTTTAAGGTTAATTGAACTGGTTCAGCGATAATAATCCGCGGTCTCTCGACGTTACATTAGATATCATCGCGTGTATATATCTCGTGTTTTGGTTTACAATCTAGGTTATCGTGGGCAGAGCGAGGAAGATTCATTTACTGTCTGAACGCTGTCTGTCCGCGAATTTTATTGCCCACATAACTGTCGCAATAATTTATTCCGTCAACCACATATATACGGTTTGACCAGTTTGCACGATCGTAGAATTGAACCAATTTGACTCAATAATAATGTACAATGTACAACTCGAATGTGAAAAAAAAATGCATTTGGAGTAACATTGCGAGCTCTGACGTGTCTCGCCGCAAGGCAATTCTAGATTCCTATCTAATTTACAAACGCCGATATCAAATGATAAAAAGGAAGAACGGAGGGAAACACGGACGTTCTCTTTCGCCATCGGTGTCTGTTTTACATTGTTTAGAGTTTGTGGCGTGCAGTCACGCTATTCAGAAGAAACATGCAATATTTTCCGTCCCTTTATTCACTTCATCTATATATCGTGTTTTTTATACCGCGGTGACTGTGCAACGTTATTTTTTAGTTGAAAGAAAACACAAACGCTATCAGAATTATTCACATACAAGTACCGAGAGATAAATACAAAGAGAGATATTTATTTTGTTTTCTCTCACCCCACTTAGATATTTCCTCATTGAAGCTATCGTTTGCACTATACGGATCATTGCGCTGTTCTGGCCAAGAGTTTTTCGTAAACAGTCTAACGATTAAAACATTCGATTGAGGAAATTTTAAAAAATTGATTCTTCCTCATTTCTCCATTCGAACAATTTCAATTTCCTGTCGTCGCTTTTTCATAAAATAATCGTGCAAATCATCGTCCTTTAAAATTATTCGTGTAACAAATCTCGTCTCACGAACAAGGGAGAGGTTTGATCACGGTTAGAACTCGATCGTAGAAAGAAATTCCCAAGTCGCCCGAGATCGAGAATGACAGATCGTCTCGTTGCATCTTCGCGCAGCTGACGGACTCGAGCGGTTTCGTCATTGTGATGATCATCGTAGCGGCGCGTGCAGGTCATCGCCGCTATTCTTGTCTGGAGACTGTCTAAAGGCAGGAGAGATACCGCTTCGCGTTTGCTCGTAAAGTCGGCCGCTTGCGTAATCGCTCGTTCCCTCGGCCGGCTTGACTGGCTGCTACGTTCCTTCCTACGACACGTACCGCCGCCTTCATTCATGCTCACATGCCATCCTGAGAGGGAATTTTATGCGGCCATCGTAAACAGACGTTATGCTCCTCGTCCGCAAGCCCGTTTTTTTACGAGGAGAGTTCGACGACGCCGCGCGCGACACGCGTTACATTATGTTTCCTTCCTCTATTTCGGATGCTCGCCGGAAGTCCTTACGCAACTCAGTCGATCGATGTCTCATAAGCGACACGATGATAAATATGTAAGAGAATCATTAATTTGCTCTTGGCTACGCTCGAAGAAGCGTCGTCGTACCGTGAATCGATTATTAAATCGAATTTCATCTCGACGTAGCGTAGCGACTCGAAACAGACTACGTGTATTCTCGGATACGTTTATCGTCTGACCCTGACAAGGAGAAAATTATTCAAACGATGGTGGATTATCGGAGACGGCCGTCTCCTCCGCGAAATGTTGACCGGAATCGTGTCTCCGAAGGAACGAAAGGTCAGATAACTCGTTTGACTTCCCACTAGTCCCCGTAATACAGAAAGTGGCCTGCGTGTGTTAAATATTTATGATTTTCCGATACAGAGATACGTTGAGGTTTCGCGCTTGCTTCTCGACCTTCCACGATGAAACGTAATCCAGCCAATAAATTTTTCTTCGCGTTCACCAACGTTTTCGTATTGGCATTTGGCTTTCGTATCAGGATGACGGTGAGAACGTAACTTATGGCGATAAGCCTCGGAATTTACCGATATATGAGTATCGCGAATCTTAGAAAAAAAAATTTTATTCAGTCTTAGAAATGTATTTAATTGTTAAATAGTTTATATAATGTATCTATAGTATTTTATATTCAGTTAAAAAAATAGCTTCAATAATTTCATGTAACATCTACATAAACTGTACAATTAATTTTTTTTAAATTTTTTTTAAGGAAAAGCTAATCATTTTATAAAGGATAAATATAACTTTTAGTCTTTAGTTACACATGTAAAAAAGTGGGAAAATGGTTCACATTCCACGCTACACCAGTAGTGTGATATTTTCCGACGATACTTTCCGCTGGCGGTATAAATAATTTGCAGTAAATAAGATTGCAACAGCATTGAATACGCGCGCAAAAAGACGTCCGGCGCATATAAACCGTGCATTTACATAGCTTCGAATTAATTTACTAAACTTTGTTTACGAGAGAAAGAGAGTGGCAGCGCGGCTCATCTCGTCGTAAAATGCAGTTTTTACACTTCCGTTCGAATCCCGCGATTCGACGGCGATCGCGGATTGGCCGCTGAATACGGGAAGGAGTATCCGAGTAGGAAGATAACACGATATCGATAACAACATCGGTTAGCCGCGATCCTGTCATATTTACGAGCCCTCAAGCGCCGTGGAAGGAGTGTCGGACGAGAAGGACGAAAAAAAGGGCGACTCTCGCGTTGAAGAATTCGCGTGGAAGCGGCTGCGTAATTGCGTTCGTTACGGTTCATTAGTTCTACCCGAAGTTCGAAGCGTGGGAAGGGTGAGTAAAAGCGAAAGAGAGAGAGAGAGAGAGAGAGAGAAAGAGGAATGGATCGGAAGAGGGGAGGGAAGGAGGAAGATCCGGCGTTTATTCGCGGAGCCGGCAAAGTCGTTATCCGTTCGGTGCCTGGTAATATTTCGCGATTCCCTCGGTCTTATCCTCCGGTGCACGCTCTTAAGGAGAGGCCCTTAATTAGAAACTTTACTTTGCCCGTTTAAATGCATTACTCGCCGTAATATTGCACAATTTATGCTCTCAAGCTGTAACTGTGTATATAATGTATATACACAGTGTACTCCGTTTGTTATGTTTTTGTTGTGTGTAAACCCCGCCCATAGATAACTAATTGTACGACAGTGGAAAAAAATGATCAATTATATCGCTGCAATACATAATTTTGTAGTGAAGAATTTTTATAACATGATCGAGTAAGTTATCAATATCGCATTGTTTATCGCACTGTCAATGTCGCGCGACTTTGCCTGCATAGATTATGTTTTATTTTTATTCTACACGCGCTAACTTATTTGTGCGAGTTTACATACACGTTAAGACACTCTCCAAGGAAAGTAAGAGTACAACGAGAGTAAAAGAACCTTTTACGGTCGGGGACAGCCACTCACGAATAGCAATTTTGTCGTGTCGCTTGTTTCGTCGGATAAATTCGAACCACGTACCTAGAAAACGATCCGATTCCATTGGAAGTCAACTAACCAAGCCACGCCCTACGTGATCAACTAAAATCTCTTTGGCTCTTAGCTTTTGATGTTTCAAAATCAAACGGCTCACGTGTTCAATAAAGTTAGAAGTTAATCCATCACATATATTCCGTCAATATCTGTCAGTTCCGAATTTCCATGACATTATATACATTTTTAATTTTTTACAATATGCGTGTGTCAATTTTATATAATCAAAAAAAAATTGAGATTAAATAATTTTTAGAAATAATCAAAAAACTCTTGCTTTTATATTTCATCAACAATCTAATTCATAATCATAGCGCGGTAAAAGATAGAAAGACCAAAAAATGTAACAGATATTTTTACTTGAAAAGTTCTTCATTGGCTTTGCAGTGAAATAGCAGTGTTACAGAGAAACAAAATTACCATTTTATGCGTGCAAACGTATCATCAGCGATTCCACGCTCGACTGCTTTTCCGCGGTCTCGACAGGTCTCAAAGATTACATGCCTGCATGTTAATTATTCCACACGGATAACTTTGGTTCCCTCTTATTCGTGTGTACATGTTTACGACTTCTCGCGAAGTTCTGGTTGTTGCAATTTTCGCATCGCGCACATTTTCACTATCTGTTTCATATTATCAAGCTAATTGTAAAGAAGCGACTACTTATTTCATAATATTTTACTGTAATCACAGTTTTTTATTTATGTGACAACTACATTACAATAAATTTCTAATTTAATTTTAAATGATTTGTTTTTAAGATATTCGAAAGAGATATCGGTACTTTAGTCGGCATTTTTATTTTATGCAAAAACAGTACAGAATAAAATTCAAAATAATAATGCAATTTTAATGTCGTATATTAATTAATTATATATTATATTAATATACGATTATCAGATATTAAATATA
Source organism: Lasius platythorax (assembly GCA_963971435.1). Lineage (NCBI taxonomy): Eukaryota > Metazoa > Arthropoda > Insecta > Hymenoptera > Formicidae > Lasius > Lasius platythorax. The sequence goes on along the minus strand of OZ020542.1, from coordinate 1,046,398 downwards.
TAATATGTATCCTATATTATATTATCGTATACATTTAATACATCTTAGACGTATTGTGCGAGATATATAATCTATGTATGTTTCTGCATACATTTTGCAATCGAATATGTCGTATTTAACAAATAAAAATCTATAGTATGAGCTATATTGTGGATAATTTATAAATTGTATTTAAACTTTGATTCGTATCTGAGATTATAAATGGAATGTCGCCTTTATAAAATTTGGTCAGCGATTTCGTGAGAGGAATTTCAGCCTTCCACGATTCCTCCGAGAACCTAAACGCCTTTCGTATGCATATTTATCCGTTAAATAAGCGCGAGATCAAAGCGCGTGTATATATAATATACGAAACGATCGGGGAACTTTCCCATTCAATCTCGATGTGTTTTGACTCTTCGCACATCTCGACTTTCGGGGATCTCATTTGCGTAATGCGAGCCGGGTTATACATTAAGCTGTAATATTCTGTTCGGTCATTCTCGCTATTTATCTGGAAACGAGCTTCGGCCGGTTTCTCACGCAAGCTTAGCGTGTCCACTCTCCGCTAATTATTTCGCTCATGCTAATTGTATTGAGGATCGCATACGCGCGAACAAAAAAGTGGCGAGCGCGTCTAATTAAAATCAAAGCGACGCCCCGCGTTAACTCCTTATCCTTATACGATCGTGTTTGCTTTCGTTGATTCGCAGCCGGGGACGAAAATGGCGGTGACTCCGATCAGCGGAATCGCATGTATACATATATTGTATATACAATATTTTCATTAAAATCGTTTCAAGTAGAATTTCATTGTGTATGCCAGTCGGGATCCTCCTGCTATGTCCACGCCCTCCGTAGGCCCCTCCGTGATGCCTTATTTGGGCCCAATAGTAGGGAAATCCCTACGCGACATGCTAACGGCCATGCTGCATCCGAAACCTCTGAAAACTGGTACTCTAAAACCTACTCTAGACTCGTATGTGCCGTTACGTTAGCACGAAACGATCAACTTACACTTTAATTAATGCATAAATGTACACTCGAGACGATCGAAACTAAAATAAATAGATGTTGAAGATTTTTTTTAATATACGAGGGGTCGCAAAACTAACGGCAAAATGAAACGCCAGTCGTTTTCTTTTTTACAAAAGTAGAGAAATGTAGCAATATATGTATAGAGGAACGGACACATCGAAAACCATATATTTGGCGTAACTAAAGTCAAATCCCTATCGGAAGTCCCGCAAAAAACCATGTTATATCATATACATGTACATATGTTCCGGTGGCCCATGTGGACGCTCATAAATATTTTCTAGAAGCAAAAACCATAAAAAGAAACCGCTTGCGGGTCGAAAGGGTTAATTTTTTGCTTTCCGCAGAAGCAAAAAAAATCGCTCGCTGAACAGCCAGCTATGACTGAAGGTCATATAACCGAGAAAGAACAAAAGACTCCACTGTTTCTTTATATAATTAGCTACGGAAAAAGATCGAAACGGTTCTATGCAGGCTTACGTGAACGTAGCGATTCGAGTTTTGAGATATTTCGCCAAACGTTTCGCTCTACGTTTCAACTATATGAGTGAAAATCAGTTTTAAACATTTCCGATACGTTGTTAAAAGTTGTCGCTCAATTTTTAAGTTTCAATTAAAGATTACAAATGTTTCGAAATAAAATATTTATCGATGTGTGTTATCGATATAAAAATAATATTGAAGGCGATGTGTGTGAATCAATAAATTAAAATATTCCGAGATTATTATCTGTGTGTGAGAGAGAAAGAGAGAGATGCATCGTAGGATTAAATCCAAAGAACGAGTCAATAATACTTTTAGTCAAAATAATTGCCTTGGCTTCGAGAAATTCGCGCCCACATCCGCTAATTAAAGAGGCTGTATATTCAGCTTTCCCAATTTTAATTCTAACAATAAGATCCTGCCTGCCACATCGACGTGGGCTACGAAATATCTACTGCACTTGGCGGCGAATGGCCAGGAAGATCTAATTAAGCCAATTGAAGTAGACGGTATAATAGTGATCAATCTATATGAATCCTACGGCGCGACCTTATTCAGTAATCCACTTATCGAACCCTTTCAAACGATCCGTCTTGCTCATACTTTCTATGTTGAAACTTTTAACAAACTTCTCTCGACTCAAGCTACAATTCAACTCATTCTAATCTCATTTCTCTAAGAGCTCAAACTTTAATTAAAATCATCAGAGTTATATGAAAAATATAAAATTAAGTCGACGAGGTAATATTCTCCTAGAGAAAACAGTTTCTCAAATATAAAATTTCTATGACACATTTCAGGATTGAATATTGCGTTACTTTCACAGAAATAATTATTATCTGTAGCAACTACTGGTGAATAAACTATAAGATTATATTTATATATGCGTAAAATGCTAATAATAACCGACAAAGATCTGATTATGAAAATAATATCAAGAGTAAGACTCGTATTGTTACAAAGAGAATGAAAAGAAAATATTCAGAATAAAAGAGTATATTTATCTGCTTAACTCGAAACTTGCTAAAAATTAAAGGTGTTGATTGTGTCAATTAGCTTTTAACTGATACAGAAGCTTAAGCTCAAGTTAATTTAAAGGACGTCATTTATCTACATTTCAAATAATAGCACAATTGATTTACGCCGATTTAATCAAACGAAAGAGATTTATAAATGTAAAATAAATTCTACAAATATAAAATACACATATTTCGAACACCTATTAATATAAAGTAATTATAAATATTTAGTGCACGAGAGCTCTTAATGTAAATATAAAATAATTTAATTCAAAATTTGATTGTATTAATAAATAGCAATTGAAAGCTGGACTCGAGTTTTATTCAAAAACCGTCCAAAAAATTGCGCAACTCGAGACTGAAAGAAGAAGAGAGCCAAAACGCGGCAGGTTTTTGCACTTGCATCCACCATCACGTCTCGCTACAGTTGTGTCCGACGTTTCGGAAACAAAGCGATAGCGACCTTCGGAATTTAAATATTCATGAATCCACACCAAGCTCATAATTCCATTGGCTACCTAGGTCTCGTCGATGGACGCCTAGGACGCTCGGAAAGACGTTGAAAGGGCAAACGTGACCACCTTCATCGACTTTACGATCGGTAAAACGTGGCTTTATGGTTCGCGCTCGCGAACGGTATGTTCGCAAAAACGCGCATGTGTTGCGCGGAAACATTGTTCCCACATGTACATACGTTGCGTAGTACGCCGTTGAATATGCACAACATTGCGCGTACGCGATACTATTCCCTCCCTCTCCCTCCTCCGACGTTTATACGTCGCGCGATATATTCGCCAAATTCTCTTAGATCTCGTTGCATCATCCGAGAAAATCTATATACTGCATGCGTCATACGAGCGAGCGTATAATACAGTTTATTTACAAAAAAAATATGTTTGCAAACTAGATATCTCAAGACGCGAAACGTTGACCTTATTATCGTTGGTGCAAATTTTTTCTTCCCACCAGTATCAAAAAATTTAAAAAATATCATAAGTAAGATTTAAGAACAGAATACACACAGTGGGACCTTTTTATTTTTCATTTTCCTGATAATTATTTTTATCATTTTTGTACATATAAAATATGAATGAAATTCGATAATGAAATTCTTCTTTGAAAGTGAACAAAATGAATTCGCGACGTGTGGCTTTTAGTCAACTTTTACAAGTTCCAAAAGTTTTGGATCGTTCAAATAGCTAATTGCCGTTTAAACCGATGACTTCGCTAGCCATCGCAACATCAAACTTTGAAACTTTAACGTTTACGGTAAATGGTCTTATGTGATATTCGCGATTTCAGAGAATCCGTTACCTACAATCTATAATATATGTAACGTATTTGAAGTATTTAATCGCGAAAAAGCACGAGTATTTTCTCGGATAAGAGAAAAATATATAGAAAGATATAAAATCATTAATAAATTTTTAAAAATCTTTTAATCGCAATCTCAGTATCTCGAAACTATCTCTGATATAACGTATTCATACTGAAAATTTCTGTCAACTTATGGCAAGTATTAAACTTTGTTACGCGTGACGTGTGTTATCCAATAACGTAAAATAGATATGCGGAAAGGATGTAAATGTCCTTCGAACGACAATATTCTGTAAAAGGGTTCGAGCAAGGTTCCTCGAGAGATTCCAACACTGAATCGCCGCGAAAAGCTATAAAACTATAAAGCGAGCACAGCAGTGAAAGGGTTGAGAATAGTCGGGTCTCGCACACCTCGTCATTTTGACCTCGGGCTCTGAACTAACTTCCTATCTTTCTTTAGATTACTTTTGGCTAAACCTTCTTGGAGAATATTCCGGACGAAGACGTTTGAGAGAACGAACAGTAGTGAACTGACTTCGACAACGAACGTATAACATTATAAAAAGTCATGGTATTAAATCTCACGATGTAATAAAACATCTTTATGCTCCTAGGACACATATGCTTGTAACCATAGTAGCATTTCGATTTGCATTCACAGGAACCAGGATATGTTTGAAGTTACATCAAATTTAATTAATGTTATAATGAAAAGAAATATATTATCATATATATCGTGCTTTTTTCATAAAATCATGTAGAGAATAATTGCTGATTACTAATACAATCATAAATTTTGAATTAAATTATTTTATATTTACGCTCGTGCACACTAAATACTTATAACTATATTAATAGGTGTTCGAAATAAATATATTTTATATTTATAGATCTCTTTCGTTTGATTAAATCAATTGTGCTATTATTTATAGAAATATAGACAAAAGAATATAAGCGGTAATAACGTCCTTTAAATTAATTTGCTTCTTAAGCTTCTGTATCAGTTAAAAGCTGACACAATTAACTTCTCTAATCTTTAGCTAAATTCGATATTGGAAAAATTGGAACAGAAAAATTTAAGTTATCAGCGTGCTATCAAAAGAATATGGATTTGCGTTTTTCAAATATATATTTTTATAAATGTTGAAAATTAATTATATTAAAAGCTCTTGTGACGAGTAAAACTTTCCTTCCGAGGAACGTGAGTTTTCAGCTAATAAGATTATGCGATTTATGTCAGATATTTGTACAAATTCCTGAACCAATCGTAGTTAATTTACATGAAGATCTTATTAGCATAGAAATAGCTGTGTCACGTACCGATAGCGTGATGAGATTTCCAACTTTTCCAAGCTATATATGGTCACCGAAGAAATCTCGTCGCATTTAAGAAAATAACTGAATTGAGTGAGAAAATAAATTTGACACTTTCAACGAAACGATCTATCGCGTTAAAATCGTATTGACTGTAAATTCGTAAGTGAAATTTTAGATTGTTATGCTATGTTTGCAATTTTGTAAAAATTGTTATAATGTTGCTAAAAAAAGAAAATAAATAATTGAATTTTTTAAAATAATCTTACATAAGAATTATTTATAAAGTGTTTAAATTTTACGAGATTCTGCCATAATTATAATTTGAATTCAACAATAAGATTGGGCTAGGATATCTTTTACTCCGATTCTTCATGTCGTACTTTTATCTACTTTGAAAGAAGAATGTATATTTCAGGATAAAATGTGATTGCGTTGTTGAAATAACGACGAGATTCTTTTTGTGAGAATAGCGGTTAATATCATTAAAATTTATATAATTAAATTGTAAATGTAACACAAACACGACTATTCGGCTACAGTGGTATAACATTTTTTTATGATGTAAATTGTAAATAATGTAATGGTGTCTTGTGTAAATATTCCAAAATGAGACGAAATATATATAATACTTGATATATGTATATAATACGTAATATTTTCATTGATTCTCTCTCATCATGAAAGTATCAAATAGAACGGAGTGATACGATTGACAAAAATTTATATCTATTAATTTCATTGATCTTTTTTATATCTGCATTTAAATATATTTTGCAATTATTATCAAAAGGTCGTATTTTAATTCATTACAATTCATTTTATTTAAATGACAATTTTAATTTTTCTGCAATACGTTCTCTGTTTTTCTTTTAAACAATACTTATATCTTTTACCTTCTTTTATACAAATAATGTTTTGTTACAGAATAACCATATTCAAAAAAATGGCATTTTTTATTTATGAAGAGACTTCCAATTTTAATAATAAAATTATTATTTTGCGTAAAGAAATTGAATTGTTTTTCGACTCCTTTTGTAATATAAATAGAAAAAGAAAGAGAGGGAAAAAAGAGATATACATATATGTATAATCGACAAATAAATATTACATTGCGTCGCAAAGTATCACATGTTCCATTACGGTGAACATCTCCTTGATACTTAAGATGCCTTATCATATCTTAATTTCAAGACATACGGTCAATTAGTTCGGACATTGAATTTTCATGGCGTACGATGTTGTGCGACACCGAAGTAAATCCGGCAGAGCAAAATATAAATTTTAAATGAACCAAACATGTTTTGTCAGACGCAATTCTCTCGCAAGAGAATTTCCATCTCTTAATAACTTTGAATAAATTTCTATTACATACTTACTACTATTTTCGTAAAAAAAAGCTAATAAATCTTACATATCTCAAAAATCTTTTTCTCTATATAAATATAATTTATTTCTTCGACAATACTATTCCTTTTTTTCTACGTTTCTCTATTCGCAATTCTTTGACAATCGCATATACTTGTTGCATGTAATGTAACGCAAAAAAAAGAGAGGAGAATCGCCAGCTATTCGCTTTTCGAGAAGAGAACTTCGGTACACTGATAAAAAAGTTTATCCGTCACGAACCCCCTATATTCGCCGTATGTATTTCAGAAGCAATATTTCTTTCAACCCGCTCGAGCGCGCCAAAGCGGACGGACCTCTCGTGAAATGGACCCTTGCGGAGCACAGCCCATGGCGTAATCCCCATGGGAGTTACGAGAAATGAATTATACACTCAGTGTCTGACGTGAGAGGGGAACCAAACCAGACAAAATGGTACCCTAAAAGGAATGTTACCCCTCGTTCCCTCCGTCCCGCCGTATAGCTACTTCTGCCCGCCCTGTTACTTCTTACTCTCTTTCTCATACAGTAGAGAACGTTTACGACGTAGGTTCTGCTCTTGTAGAATTCCGCCCGAAACATGTATGTGTATATACGCATGTATCCTCCGGCTAAAATGTTGCGTACATTTACGTATATTACGTATAGAATATGGATATAGCGACCGGATATATATTGGGAGTAAGAGGGAAAAAAAATTACAATCACAAAGTGTCATACGTTATTTATGTAGGACGTCGCGAGCTGTGTTTTGACCGAGCCGGGTTAAGCGCGTGGGCCACGTTGCGTCTGTTATCGGGATATTTATTCAAGATTCCATTCTCCATCGCATCGATTTTTCTGTGAAGCGCTCGGGAAAAAGGGGGAGGGAAAGGATCTCAGATAAAAAAATATACCGTTCCGAAAAGGCGTTGCCGGTTGTGTGTACGCCGGATTATTTTATCGTAATAATAAATTTCTGTTCGCAAACGATCTGAACTTTTTCTGCTAATATATTCGCGCAACGTCGGTCAGATAACATTACAACCGCAGAACCTGATTGTAAGGCAAGAGTTATGGGCAGAAGCAGAGAGGAAAAAGGAAGGAGAGTAAAAAAAACGGGTAGCGACAAAACAGGAGAGTTTTAATTAGAGTAGCTCTCGGAAGATGGCCGGATAATATTTATATTTCTTATTGCGCGAAAAGGGAAGACGTTGAAACACGAGAGGCGTATGCAGTAATCTCTTTCAATTTTCTCACTTTGACGGCTTCGGTTAATGCACACAAATGGCCGATTCTACGTATCGCGTATTATCAAGCCGGACGATAACGTGTACATAGTCGGGAGAATGTTATTCGTTATCCTGAAACGTTCCAAGAAACATCATCCGATAAAAAAACGACGATAAACGACGTCATATGGTAGCTTAAAAAAGTTTATACCGGGAAATAATAAATGCCATTTTACGAAGTTCCAGATATCCGGTATTGCGATATCGACGACCATTCGAAGCCTCGTAATATTTACTTCAAGTGAAATGTGAAGGGACGCGGAAAACTGCGGTTAAATCGCGAGAAAAAGAGGCCACGATAAATCTCGCGCTCCCCGATACGGGCGAGCTTTTACGAGAATTTCTCGCGCAAAGTTTCATCAGGCACCATGAGAGCGTGACCGATGGAACAAGCTGTAGACTCGAGGAGAGACCTAAACCTTACTCGCGGTAAACTCGCATATTTGGAGGCTGCGGGATAGACTGTAGACGGGTCGACCAGTTACCGCCGAAATTGCCGCACCGGCTAATTAGGACTTGATTGGCACCCCCTCTCCGCCACCCTATCGCATATACTGACGAAATCCACGGGTCCAAACTTCTCTCCCACTCCGACCGTGATCCTCTCACGCTCGCAAGCTCTCGCTAAACCAGCCAACCCGGCGCATCATCTTTCCAGTCGATGCCGACCTTCCCCTCCCTCCCACCCTCCTGCCCCCTCCTAACCCCTTCCTCTTCTCGCCATCTCTCGCCATATGATTTTCTCTTCCTTTTTCTTCGATGCCGTCCAGAATGCACTTTGCAGCCAGTGCCGTGTGTAATTGTACAATTTACTCAATAATTTACTTCGCAGTCAATTTGTATAATTTCTACCTCTCTGGTGGCTCGGTGTGTGTGCGTAAATTTGATGGGCTGAACTTGTTTATAGTATATATTTTTAAGGCACATTTTACTCCGGCATTACATTTTTTCCCAAAGGCATCGTACTAATTTTTTTTTTTTTTTAGCAGTGGCACTCTCAGCGGCATGCGAAATTGTGGGGCATTTATATATGTTCCTTGCAATGATAATTCTTTAATTTAAGCACGTACGCGCATTTCTAAAGTGCAAACAGCCACGCAATCAATGTCACAGTAAATCATTTATTCGTAACGGATAATTAATGATTTACAATGATATAATGATTTGTATTCGGTGTTTTACGTACTTAATGAGATTTTAAAAAAAGAAAACATGCAATCGAGAATGCATTTCGGTCTCAATTGATTGTAAATTATGGAAGAGAAATCGACGGAAATAAACGTTATATGAACTCTTGAGAGAAGCAGAATATCAGTCAACTTACATACAGAGCCGATTTTGATTCGAAATATCTGTTTAAAATAATTTCGAGGAAATATCTTGAGAAAGCTATGTATAAAATTAAATTAAATTCAAAAACATATTTTATTAGTTTTCTTCACAAAAATTTTAAATTAATAAAGTTATTTGTATTTTATACAAACAAAATTTAAGTAGTAAATTTTATATTTACAAAATTTGTAATATACATACGCTGAAATAAAATTACGTTTCGCGACTAAAACATTTACCTTAAGAAATAAACTCTAAAGTGTGTGTAAAAAAATTAATTAATCAATTTATCATATTCACGCCTCATGTACGACAATGCGTCATAGAAGAAAACTGCGACTATTATTATCTTCTACGGCGATAAAGTAGTACTATTTAAATACACTATCTTTGTATTATCACACCTTATAAGTCTTCATCCCACTTAGCATTCTTCGAGCGTTTTACGAAAATATGGAACGTGACGGGAAGAATGTGATTTACGGGCGTACAGTGTGTCGTAAAGAGTGTTTAACGTGTTTAAGTGCTTGCGGAGAGTCGGGATTTTCCTTATCTGGCGTAACGAGAGTCCCACACGTGTGATCTGCATGCACGAGCAGTCTCCGGCTTATCTCGCCAGATATGCTGCAGTTGCACACAGATACACGTCGACGATTTGCTCACGCAAAATATATACATATATATATATATGTATATCGTACTTTCTCCTCCCTTTCTCAGATATATAAATGTGAATCAAAATAACAATTTACTCTTTTACGTGCCCAAACAAATTATCGTCGTGATCCCGAGCGTTGACCAACGATATACGCTAGACTGATAGGAAGCTGATTGCGTGAAATTGACCAATTCGCATCTTCGGCGAAGAATTGAATCAAGAAGTGATACACCGTGAATGTAAAGCTTTTTACGGTTGATAAGTAACGAAACACGTCGCCGTAACGTGTCGTTAAGTATGTAACTTTATGCACGTTTCGTGACTACTGATACGCTGTTTTGCATTTTACGCCTGTTATGATATTTTATTCAGAAACATTTCATTCCGATTTCGCAAAATATTGATATTGTTTATGAATGGATTATCTATCTCCTAATTCGCGATTAGAATAACGCGTTTCAATAATTTCGAAGCCAAAAGTTCCTGCGAAAAAGAAAGAGATATATTGCGTTACACTTATTAGATATTTAATAACGTGTCCTCTCTCGAGAGAGAGTGTGCGGTTTTATACATCGCACAAACTCGAACTTTATACAAAAGGATTCAGCGCGGACAACAAGTTTAGCAAGTACTTCAATCAGATGGAAATACTTGTCCCGCGTCAAGGCCTCGTAACTCCGGGACTCACTTTGCTTTAATAGACGTCGGTAGATATCGACGTCGGCGTGAAAATATTCTCGCTCTGGTATCACGCGATAGCATTAAAACTTTTCTCATCTCTCGTTAATCTTGAAAAATGGTCTCTTTCGAACGCGCGTAGTTCAGTAGAAAGAAAGAGTGTGTATGATATATACACATGTAGAATAGAGTATTCATGCTATGTATATCTACATCTATTTCCGTCACTTTTTCGCAATTTTTAACATACAAGAAAAAGATAAAACGAGGCAGCACATAGAGATGCTGCTCCTGACTGACACCGGACAATGCAACTTTGGAAAAGGTAATTATTCTGCAGAGAGAGAGAGAGAGAATTTTGCTTCACTTCATGTTATTTCCGTCACATATTCTCCTGTCCTCTTTTCATATTCCAACGAGCGCAAGCTGCCGTCACGTTTCAGCAAACTCATAGAGTTTCCTCGTTTTTCCCTCCTTTCTCATATGTCAAAAACCACGAGAAAGTAGCGTCGCGGCGGAAATGCTTATTTTTAATTTAGATTCGGGCAGGCCGCGAAATTGTGCACCGCAGTGAACGAGTTTGTTTTGGTAAACAACCTCGTTCAAACCGGTTCTTCCGGATCTGCGGAATTCGTGCAATGTATATTGATCCTAATATTACTCCAATAATTGTTACATTATGTTATGTAAAATAAAAAAAAACAACTCAAAATAATTAGGGAATTATTTTTTTTTTCAACAATTCTAAATGAAGTCACTACCGTATGAAAAACAAAAATATTATATTTATATAAGTATGTTTAGCAAAAATTTTTAACAAATAATATATTTTAAAAAAATTTACAGAATATATGATTCTATCGAGTCATATGTGCATTAAAAAAATATTACCTCGAGTACTTTGAACAGTGTATAATGCTCTTCATTCTTGATCAACACTTGAAGAATGCTCCGCACATTTTGCCGTATACAGATTGTCTAGAAATTTTGCAAGAACTTTTTTTACACAAACTTTATTTACTTAATAACGAAATGATAAAAGAGAACGATATGATACGCTTTCCCTCATACAAAAATGAGAAAATATCCTACGAGTAATGTGTGCGCATTTAATGCGTCAAACGTCAGTAGGGCCATAAGATTCTGTGAGAAAGGTTTACTATCTTAATGCAAAAGTTTGCTGAACAGCATGAAGAATCACGAAAGTAAATGACCGCGTATCCCACCGCGCATGGAGAAAACTAACACCACGCAGCGGAATGTCGCAATAACCGAGTATTTACCATGCGAAGTGTCTTTCGGGTTGAAACGTGAGGAAACTTTGTAGGACGGGCGAAATGGAAGGACGGGGGCGAAATGGAAGGACGGTCGCAGAGGGAGGAGGAAGGAGAGGGAGGAGGACTGGATGCAAAAGAGTAGCTCTGAGAGAAGAATAGACGAGATGCATTTTCGTGAGTAGGCGACGTTCGGGAGGATCTATGACTCTGCTGGTATATCACATACACACGCATGGCCGAGACTTAAAGAGGCTGGGTCAGCCGTATTGAACTGTTGCGCGCGCAGCCACCTTGTTCTACCTCGAAACGTGACGAGAGATCATCCATGACCACGAATATATACGAACTATGTATCGCCATTGTATTACCCAAACTACGTTTCCCTTACCAAACCTCGTTCGCTACAAGGAAGGAAGCAAAAATATCAAGATCACAGACTGCCGGATGCGATTTCAATAATTTATCATAAAATTTGTTTATAAAGTTTAAAATTTAAAATTAACGTACACATTCCATATTTTTTTTGCGTTTATATTTTTAACGCAAATATTTTTGTTAAATTTTTAAATTTTACTTCACGCGTGGTTTTCGTAAAGGTTTTTCACAAAGTTATTTTCAACAGACATTTTCAATATAAATCTTCAAATAAGGGAAAATAATTGCGAATTTTTGTTAAAAATTACAATGATTTTTTCAAGTTTAATACTTCACAATTGTTTTTGACAAAACGTATTATATCGTAGCAAATTAATAATTATTGGAAAAAATATTGATATCTTCTGGTATAGCAATAAAACAGTCTCCGCAGTTCAAGTTAATAAGCTAAGGAGGATGGTTGACTCCGCGTAAACACTCTTATAACTTTTCCACGGCACGTTGTCCGATGACGACCATTTACCTGACGTTCACCTTGACAATAAAACATGACAGCCGAAAAAGAGGATCCGGTCAGTTTGCGCGCGGGTTGTAATAAACCGTTTTTAACCTGGAATGCGTGCTAAAGACTGACCGGGAAGAGGGCTCCTCTTCATAAAAAAACGAAAGCTGAAAAACAGCCCTTTCATATGAATTAAAGCTGAAAGGGTTGCGCTGAACCCTTTTTCACCGTTATTGTCTTGACAAATGTGACGACTAGCAACTCGAGAAACCACGAAACTAGTAAACGAGCACACGAGACAGTCTTACGTCAAGGTCTCACGAGGGAAGTACGCGGTTAGAACGTTCCTGGACTGCTCAAGGTTAACACTGGCTCAAGGTTTCGCGAGAATACACTTGTTCGACGTTCCATCATACACCTGTTTCGCGCACAAGGTGAGTGTTCATCTCGTTTCATAACTACGCCAACCTGGTCCGGTAAAAGTCGAAGCATCCCGTCTATGTGTGTAAGATGCGACTTTTTTTTCCGCAATCGGTCGTATATTGCCCGCAAACGCGACTATTTGTGTAAGGGAAGTTGGGAGCAGGAAGAAGATAGGGGATATACGATAGTACTGACTTCCGCGAATCCGCGGTAAATACAATTTCCATGATCAATACTTCCTATACTGCGTCGTTCTAGAAAACATCGGGCAAACCGTCGTGTTATAAATGCACGATTTATTGCGCCATCGATCGAGCTATATAAAAGCGTTGAAAGGCGAGTATTAAAAAGCAAAAATTCGCGTCGCGTTCGTTGGAAGACTATACAAATACGTAAATTCATATCTTGAGCTAAATAATCTGCAAAGGAATTAAAGCGATTTATTTATTAAATATCCTCGCTCGTCTTTCGCGAAATTGATGTGATTATTTTTTAAATTCAAGAGGTATATCTTTTTTTTGTATCCGGAAGCATTTCGTTACACGAAAGCCGATAATATCATATATCGAAACTGCAATCCTCAGGCGTTCCGCCATTAAAATTAGCCAGATCCTATATCATTCGCTTCGCGAATTCAGAAACTAACGCGCGAAATTAGCAGCGGGAGATCCGTGCGTTCACCGGCGCTAATACACTTCGTGAACCGCGGACCGCAAAGTATAATGCGGAGTGTATATAATGCCAAGTTTATTATAACGTCGAACGCGCACCGGCTCTTGGCGCAGGCGCTCGATTATCTATCTCGCGCCACGAGGAAGCTAACGAAACTCGTTATCGTCGCGAATATTCAGGCGCGTCGTGTGTTTGTCGGCGCCTCTGTATACGTGCGTGCGTGTGTACACGCGAGAGATCTTACAAACCGCAATTTCACACGCGGATAACCTCGGGCGTCCCGCGGTACTTACTGAAAATTTGTTATTCCCGTTTGCGATAGCATTTAGCATAACCGGTAACCCTTACACACATTCCAGTACCTATAGAGAAAAGTTATGAAGTTGTAAACTTTCATTTATATAGTGTACGCGCATCTCCGTACGCGCGCATTGCACTTTTCGATTCGAGAATCGCATATTCGGAGGATCATGAAAGATACCCGATTGACATAAACATATCTGTATTATATCGCGTATCGCACGATCACATGACACATTTCTTTTCAACATTTAGACAGAAAATAGTATAGAAAGTAAATATGGAAAGAAATTATAGATATTGTAAACAAAATTAAAATAACAGAATTAAGCTTCAATTAAAACAGCGTTATACACACATAAAATTTATATACATGTATATACATATAAATAGGTACTTTGTAAATTTATAAATATAAAAAAAATATTTTTTATTCAAACAACGAGTTCTTTTAAAAATTTAAATAATTTTTATTGTATCTATTTCTATTCTACGCCATATTATATGCAATTGATTATTATCGGGATATGTCATGTGCTTTGTTATCCTGCTTTTGCGATTTTCAAAGTATGAGTGAACTCCCCTAAATTCCGTGGCGGAGAACACCGAATTCTGTTTACCGAGACGAAAATGTTGATTCTACCAGACGCGTATATGTGTGGGAGGCGGAGTAAAAACGTCAGAAAATATTCGGGGGGCGAGACAAAAGAGGTGAAATAAGATGGGGGAGTCTCGCGTGTCACCGAAAGAAAACGGGAGATAGGTGTTGCTGCTGCGACACACGAGCAAGTCGATAGGATGGAAACACAACAAAACTTCAATTTCCAGAAATGACGCAGAAAAATCTTTCTCGCGTAACGTGCTCTCGTCTTGAATCCCGAGCCAGCATTCAAAAAAAAAAAAAAAAAATATATGCGTCCGTGAATATATTTTCATCCCCCTTTAAATAATGCGCGAGAAGGTCGCACATTTTAATGGCACAACGGCATATCTTAAAAATGTAAATTCGTATAAATTAGAAAAAAAAATGTTTCTATTTCGCGAATATATTGATAAAATATATTTATATCATCAACATGTGCGATCCTTTATTTTTTTTTTTTTTTAAAAGAAATTTTACGCGTATATTCAAAGCGAACAATGCGTACTACATTTTCTCGGAAAAATGAGATATTGTTAGTAGTAACTTTAAATTTGGGCGCTTCGTCCGTGTATGCTTGGAACAATATTTCTTCAACGTTGCGTCATAAAGGGGCGCGCGCAAACAGATTGCAAAGAGCGGAGGTTGGAAGAGCCGGCTGCTACACGAAATTCCACTGATCTGCAGAAATACCTCGGAAAATAATTTTGCAGCTGCTCTCTTACCGCCATCCCTATCTGTCGTTTCGGAAAGGAAACGTAGATTTATCGGTACTCTGAATTCTCAGACTCGAAGCGAAAGAAATGCAAGAAAAAGATTTTTTCTCCGAATGATTTCAGTGAAATAATTCCGCAAAAAAGAAAACTTCAAACTTAATTTAATGCCTAAATAAAAAACACGAATGTCTTAAGAACAATCTTGTTTAAAATGGTTTTCTATATTTCTAAAATATATATGTAAAATGTAATAATCTAAAGAGTATAAAATGTCTAAAAATTATTTTAACGTACTAATATTTTAACAGATTAAATCTATTATAAGAAATAATAGCTAAGAAATTCTAATTTAATAATTCTCTCTGCCCCACGATATAAAAGATTATTAAATATATGTATATCATAAAATAATAATATCTACTTATATTTCTCTTAGGAAAATGCAACAGTAGTTGTCAAAAAATTAAATATTACACGCGTAACTCTCTAAATATAAAAATACAAAGCATTTAACGAAATGCACTCGTATTAAAAGACGATATTTTGAATCTTCACGCGTTGTTGCGTCTTTCGCATCGTTCCGTCGGCATCTCGAAACGTTCGACGAGTGCTCTCGCTCTTGCTAAAGATACACCAAGTTAGCAGTAAATCGAAGTTTTCACGCGGTAAGAGATTATAAGACACAAGTAAAATAACAACATTGTTAAAGATACTGTATTAAATAAAGCTCATAGGAGCTTCGCTTTTATCGTTGCCGCGACGGCTGTCTCGAAAAATAAAAAATAGAAGCACTTTGCGCTCTCTCTAAACTGTAACACTCCAATCCGGTTCGTTTTTGCAAAACATCCTAATTTATTCGACGGCGACTGTGATATGAACCGAGTGATCAACCGGCAGCAGGTGTCTGCAAAACTGTTTGCGTTCAACTTAGCGACTACATTATAGCTAATTTTAAAGAAATTAAGAATGCAAATAACGTGCAAATGGCTCTTGCAAAGTTTCTCCCAATATTAACCTAACAAATGAAAGAGCGATAAACTACAATAAGATAAATACTATTTATATTGTGAAATGTACAATACACAATAGAACTTTAAAAATTACTAGAATTACTAAAAATAAAGCGTCTAATAATCACACAAACTGCGCACGGTATAATTTTCCAAATTATTTATTTCTTAAAATTTTTAACTGAAATCAGATATCTTATAACTTTTTCTTTGTATTAATTATCATCCCGTGATTATTAAAAATGAAGAAATACATATATTCCTATAATTTGCATTTTTTTAATCAAATGTAGATCTACTTTTTATTAGCTTGGATTTACGGTCTTTTCATCTAATACCTAATGTAACTGTATCGATCATGTACAATGTAATTTTCTAAAAGTACGCGAAGCGATAACATTTAGCAGTACGTAGTCTGAATGGTGATTCACAGAAATAGCGCGAGTCTCTCTCTTGTGATCGAAACCCGACGGCAGGTGTTCCTGAAATTACACGTTCGTAATTTAGTCCGCTCTCTCGCGCGAGAAAACCCGACATTTTCGGGTAGATTCCAAAACGCTGGGATTAAGAATGCAAATGGCTCGGTCCGGATTTTCGTAAGGCTTTACAAACTCGACTGCCATTTTCTCGCGACGGGAACGGGAGATGAGGTGTGGGAAATTGGTCAATCTCTCTCTCTCTCTGTGCGCACAGAAAACTTTATATGTTTCAAACTAAAGTCTAAAATACGATTCGACCTCTTTCTCTCTCTCTCTCTTTCTCTCTCTCTTCCAGATTGGATATATGAGAATATACGCGCGTCTGTGCATAACTGATGTCGGGCGCAGCTGCGAAGATTACTTCGTCGAATGAAAATGTTTCTCTCGGGCTGAATTACTCGTAATCAGATGTAATTGCTTATGGCATCGGCAACCGCCGATCCAGATTATTAACTTTTCCGCGGTTCTTCTTGGAAGGTATTTCCGTTCCGCTCGTCTCTGAGAACTCTTTCTCGGTTGAGAACTCAACAGAAACTATTGCCTCTGAACAAATCGTCTACACAACTTTCAGACTATATATGTTGCGTTCACGCACACGTTACAAAGCGAGAATTGAAATTATTAGTCGCTATAATTAGCAATTAACGCGATGAAAAGTAATACTCAACTCGCAACGCGCTCACAATGTATTGCTTTCTAAACGAAATCATTTTAATGCAGTTAATGTTCATTTTACTTTTTAATTTGACATAAAAAGGCTCGTTTCGCGGTATAAGAACAAAGAATTCAAGTTACAATGTTACATGCAATCTTTATAAGTTGCACCGCCTTGCTTATCATGGGAGAAGTATTCATTTATAACGCTTCAAATAACTATGTAATATACATGTGAACAATAAAATTTAATTAGTATATTATAGCCTCAACGATAATTATCACGTTGTAAGGGAGCGACCTCACATCCGCGACGCATGTAAGAGTTCCCTTCTTTCATATTTAATTTACGCGTATTTCATATCTTTTATCACGTTATGACGCACTAGACTTGTTTTATTTTCGCTTTTTTTGCATGGTTTATATCATGCATGTTTGTGTGGATGCAAAATAAATTATCTTTGTAAAAAAAAGAAAAAAACACGAACCTTTGTAATGCGTAATAATTATACAATAAGAAGCTATTATTATTTAATCCCAAAGTTTACTCCTAACATTATTATCTGAATATAAAATGACAATGAAAAATATGCGATATATTGCTACAAAAAAACTAAACATTACCGATAAAAAAATATTAATTATTTTTCTTCTATCTGGAATCCATTTTTAATGATTTTCAAGGAACGGAACAATAAACAGTCTCACGGTAAAAAAGATCAAAGCTAATAACGGGTTAAATTAGTAATTAAAATTATTAGACATTTTTTAAATATTTAATTCGCACACATTATACATATATAGGTACATATATCACGTCCAATGTTATATCAGGCTAAATAAATAAATGTGAATCGGTATGAGTAATATTTTGTAGCAAGTAAAAATATTTCTACATATATTCAATACATTTATTTAAATATTTTAATTAAATCATGTCACGTAAAGTTGTGTATTAGATGTAAATAAAATAAATTATGAAACTTTCTCTCAAGATAAGCTTCCAGCATAACGAGTTTCCTTACATGTATCACAAACTTGATTACGTGTACGACGTGAATCAATCTCAACGAGCATTAAATTGTATGTTTCTGTAGAGCAAGCTAATCCAAGATAAAGTTAAGATGCCTCGCGCGCGTGAAAGTCGTCTTATTTTCGTGCTGCTTATAAATACCTGCGACTCTGAATGAAATATATAGAAAAATCCGGCAGCGTGTTACGAAAAAGTCGTGCCCGGAATACCAACGATGTACATTCGACGCCATGCTGCCGCCATGTCCTCGATTACGGGGACGTGATTCGAGCTCTCTGGTTGGACCACTCAGGCTCCATGACAGCGACTGATTTGTGTCGCCATCTAGTCGCTAGTTGCCCAAGCTTTTACTTGCGTCCACGTTACACGACACAAGGGTATCGCTCGTGCCACAGGGGCACGAATCGATCGCGAAGTTTCAGAAGCTTAAATCAGTATGTGTGTTACACATTGACGTACGAATCTATTCTTGTATATTGCATTATTGATATTTAAGTTCAAGGACAGTTAGATTTATAGCGTTCACAAAGTTGCTCTCGACATTCAGTGTTTCTGAGAAATTCACGAACGAATGCAACGTTTCTTTAAATTACGTCAACACACACACACACACACACACACACACACACACACACACACACGTATTTTATATATATATATATATATATAAAATTTGAATATTCTTGGAATAAATTTAATCCAAAAAGATATATGTATTTCTTAAAATATATTGCTGTATGACCGTGTATGTGTGTGTGCATGCGCCTGCACACGTGTTTTTGACTGACAATGAGATGCTTTTTTAACAGAATATAAAATTATTAGAAACAGTTACATAGATATATTAAATTTAGTAATTAAGAAAATTTTAATAATCTTAATTAATATAAATTATACATAAAAATAGATCCGAAAAGTAACAACAATCCGATAAGCAAATACGAATCTTTGGATATTAATGTATGCGTGCTAGAAAATAAACTCGTATTCTTTCGTTTCAGTAATGGAACTAGCTTCGACCTTTCTATAATTTCACGGAGATGGAAATATAGAAGAGTATACTGTGAGTACCTTCTAACACGTGCACCTGAAGGATCTCATTTGTTTATCGTATTATCATTTACTATCTATTTAAAAAGAAACAAGTCGAAAGAGAAAATTACTATATCATATATAAAAAAATTCTGAACTTCTATTTAAAATAATCTTTCTGCAAATTTGTTTAGTTAATATAATAATAAAACTTTCTTATATATTTTATACATAAATAAGAATCGAGAAAAAGGAAATAAATATATATATAAGAATCTTACGTATATTTTTCACTATATTTACACGTTACTTGGATGTAATATTATACTTCTAAACAGTCTCAGGCTGACTAAAATATTCTGGGAAGGCAGCGTCCCGAAATTGTCCGTCTTGAACAAATTCCTGGGCGTGTAATTCAAAATGATTACAAATCGTGTAACATGGATGTTCGGATCGATACTAGTCCGTCTCCCCTCCCTTCCCCACCCCTTCCCATCCCTCTTATTCGTCCGGTTTCCAGGGATCGGACAGGGTTGTTGGGGCGCGACCGACTGGTCTGGACTGGTTGACCCGTCTCGCCTGGTCTCTACCCACTTCACCCTGATTTTCCCCTGCCTCCTTTGCCACATTCCACATCCGTCGTTTCTCACACAGAACTTCGCGTGGAACGACGAGAGGGGAAAAGAGATTCGTGACTAGCGATTTTCTCCAAAGATGGCGCCACGTGCACCGAGAGTGGACTGTTTGTCATTTAATCAATAAAAGGGACACAACGTAAAGATACGTTTCTCATTTTTAATCAATGAAAAGAACCGACGTAGAGATATTCTTAAGAACAAAAAGATAGAATTTTATCCCTAGAAGATACTTTTTTAGGCGTCTCAATATTCGCGCGATTACGAATATACATATAAAATATAAGATGTGTAATAAATATCAGAAGACTAGCTTTTTTGGGCGGAGAATGCATGACGTATTTTAAAAGCCGATACCATTATTTTATCGCGATCATTGATACAGATAATCATAAATGTAATGCAGATATCCTTTCGCTTAATTCGCGGCGTCACTAAAATTTGTCCCGCGCTTTTTCGCGTAAACATTTGCGTAAACACAAGATCGGGCGAGGTTTTAAAAAACATACAAAAAAAGAAAAGGAAGGTACCGCCCCACGCCGGTGCAGCGGGATGTCTGATTATCATACTTATTACGCCGGCTATAATATACGTTTTGACGTCGAACGCAGCTGATGCTGGGTTCCGCCGCGAAGCAATGAAAATGGAAAAACAAAAAAAAGGATAGAATGCCAGCTAAAGCACGAGGGAAGGAAGGAGGAAAGAGGAGTCGCCGATGCAGAACGTCGATTAACCGGTTAATTCATTGAAGTGCCTTATTTAATGGCACAAAGTCAACCATAATACTCGCACACTCGTTTTCTGTAAAGACGCGGTCATATAATTCCTACAGCAAGGCTAATAAGAAAAGAAAGAAGTACTGATGAAGGTTTAAAAGAAAGAAGCGATTGATAAAGCGGGAAGAGCGAAGAAACAAACAGAAATTGATCGTGTTGAAGGGAAGGATTACAGGGCGAAGGTAGAAGGAGATTCTTAAAGCATCTAAATCCTCCTCATATTTTTCGCAAAAACAATTGTTAGCATTCGGAAGATTGATTATTTTGATATTCCCGATGCCTTAAAATTCATTTAAAACAAAGTTCTCTTTGCTCTCCCGAATTATTCGCTGAATTTTATATAATACGATTATCATTAAGCATCACTGTTTGTATTGTAAGATCAATCGTTTCTTTTCAAATTTTTTTATTTTTTTTTTCCTTTCACAGACACACATACACACACACATATATTATGACTTTTCTCTCTCTCTACCCTTTCTATTATAATATTTGCATCACATAGTGCTCTTTTTCTCTTTCTTTCCCTCTTCCCCTCTTCTCTCTTCCCAATCTCTTCCCTCTTTTTCAATCTTATAAATTGACATATACCCCTCTCCTTCCACTTCATACAGCGTAGGTCGTCCTTTTTTAATCAATGAACTACGCGGATGCGTTTATCCTTGTCATCCGTAACGTGGAAACAAGAATGTAGTGGAGTCTGACCAATCAGAGCGAAGCTTTTCTAGTGTCGGCCGATCAATGCGAAACTCCACTGTACCGACATGTATCTTTGCTGTTACGTCGGAAGACCCACCCCAACTTCTCCGATCAAGAAAAACGCCATTCGTACATACAATCTCGATACTATATGAAAGATGCAATCGCCATGACATTTTTAAAAATTATACATTTTTTCTCCCCCAATAATGTTCAGGCAACTCTTGTGAAAAAAAAATACTTTGAAGCACATCTACGTATGTCCAAAGCATATCAGTCATTGCAATTACTTCTTTCAACGTCAATTCATTTTACATCACTTGTATACAGTACCTTCCGTTTTTCCTACTACATGTTTGTTTCCGCTAAACGATATTATATTTATTGCATATGTATAACTGTACATATTAATTCAGTACATTTTAAAACGGACAAATAAAAAAATTACTGTTGCTTGTATTTTTCATTAAACCGTTAATAAAATGTAACAATTAATAAACAAATATTTCCTTGTAATTATAGAAAAAT
This sequence comes from Lasius platythorax, assembly GCA_963971435.1. Classification (NCBI taxonomy): domain Eukaryota; kingdom Metazoa; phylum Arthropoda; class Insecta; order Hymenoptera; family Formicidae; genus Lasius; species Lasius platythorax. The sequence goes on along the minus strand of OZ020542.1, from coordinate 1,024,172 downwards.
TATAATTATAAAATATTTGTTTATTAAAACTGTTACGTTTTATTAGCAGCTTAATGAAAAATACAAGCAGTACAAGTAGTCATTCTTATTTTACCGTTCTAAACTAAATTAATTTCGAATAACTTGAAATTTAATAGAAATGAAAATTTTGGAGTAATCGACTCTTTTCTAAAAATTGTTAAGCGAATCAAAGTGGTTGCAATTTCTCGAGCTTCTCCGGATTTCGATTCGGCTTAAATGTGGCTTAGCATGATGAATTTTCTTCTCACGTTTATTACATTAAATTTTTTCACTCTTCTCTCAAGTTTTTCCCTTCTTTTCAAAGATCAATCGCGAAAACAATTATTTCTATCGTCGTGTGTAAAGCAATTTCTAGAAAGCTATCCTTAAAAAAATATTTTTAAAAAAATACTGGATACAGAGATACTTCGTTCTCTTCACTAACTCTCTCGGCAATCTACATAGAGATCAACCGTTAACTCCCTTTCCTCTCTCTCCCTACTTCCTCTCTCTTCCCACAAATCCTTGACCTATTATCTTAAAAATATGCAATTGTCTTTTTATGATTGTAAGATTGTTTAAGAATGAATCGAAAGCATATTACGATTAAGAAGCAATTTTGTGTGAATTTTAAGATTTAATTTTTCTTGTTCTATGAAATGTTTTCATATTTTTTAACTTTTCCTTTCATTTATTATTATTTAAATTTAAAGAGAGGAAAATATGTTGATTGCTCCAATCGCGCGACGTTCTTATATTTTATTATTAGTATTCAAAGAAAACAAAATATACATGTAATATTATCGAGTTTCCCAAAAGTATGGCGTCAAAATTAATGCTAATAATAATATTACCTATACAATTTCTATTGCCTTCAGAAATGGCAGACTCTGGTAGTGATTCCACACTCGCAATAAAATATCGCAATATCGAGCGATGGTGAATCTCGTGTAAGGGAAAAAAAGGTGAAAGCTTCTCTACGTACATGTACTAAACATGGACCAGCGAAGCTAGTCCCTCAGCTTCTTAGTATTGCTAGAACGTTTCTTTGTTATACGTCCCTCCATTACGCCGCCTCATGTTTTATGTTTATCCGGTCCAGCATCGGATCGGCATAAACCGTCAGATTACGCCGAGAATTTTCTACCACGACACATTGCCAAAATTGAGGTTTCCGAGTTATATATGGACGCACGGAATTCTCCCCCCTCCTCCCACCCCCACGAACTTTCCCCCTCCACACGCGACTTCAGCTTTTCCATTACATCACAAGGTCAAATAAAAAATTGTAGATCCTACGCAACGTATACTCGCAATGATTTTTCTCTTTGCAATAATTATAATAACTAAAAAAAATTGTGCAAATTAGAAATTTGCACATTGCTTCCTCACCATTTTAATTCGCTCACAAAGTTCCTCTTCAGAGGAAGCTAGTTTTTAAATTAAATTAAAATTATTAGTATATAATAGATTGGCTTCCTCATAGAGGAAGCTTTATGAGCAAATTAAAATGGTGAGGAAGCAATGTGCAAATTTCTAATTTGCACAATTTTTATTTTTATATAACCATCAAAAAATTTAGAAATCATATTATGAAAGTACACAATAAATAAAAATACTTAATTTTATTGAAAATTTAACATTTGTCGACATATTAAAATGCCCTTTTTTGGAAAAATTCGAAATTAAAAAAAATAAAAAAAATAAACCCCTCCACCGATCCTAGCCAAATTCAATACGAACCATCCTTTAATGATACTCTATAAATGTAAAAAAATTCAGCCCGATATCTTAAAATTTGCGGAAGTTAAAGCCACCACATCCTTTTTTGGAAAAATTCAAAATTTTATAAAAAATAAACCCGTCCACCGATCCTAGCCAAATTCAATACGAACCATCCTTTAATGATACTCTATTCATGTAAAAAAATTTAGCCCGATATCTCAAAACTTGCGGAAGTTAGAGCAATCACGCCCTTTTGGTGCACATACATACATATACATACATACATACGGACATTTTTAAAAAATGCGATTTTTCGATGTTTTAGAACATTCTGAACACATTGGCATAAAAAACTAAAAAAAAATTTTTCACGAAAACAGCTTTCTCTATGAGGAAGCAATACATTATCATGCTTATACATATAAAAATTGGAAATAAAATACTAATTTATAGCTACAAACTTCAAAAAACTATATTATAAAAATTTAATAATCGAAATATAATAAATGTTGATTTAACGATTCAATTCTTCTTGTTGACTAAATGTTTTATTATAGCAATTTTAGCTTATATTCTTCTCTCGTCATTATCTTTGAAAACGAAATGTTTCAACTTACCCATAAGACGCTAAGTCGCCAAAACGCACTTCCCAAACCTGCAACAATAAAACAACATTGTCCATTTGAAATGTTTTGCGATTTTATGCAAGTATAAAATATAATATCTATTTTAGTAAATGTATTTAGAGGTTTTGGCTAAATGTTCCACGATTCATTGTTATCTATGTATCAATCTTAAAATCGTATAAAAATCATATAGGTTGCTTTTTATCATAATTTATTCATTAATTACAATCAGAAAAATTTTAATCTAAAAAAAACTTTAATTTTAAATATCGTATATAAATCGTGCATATTTTTAAAATCTTTTCTCAAACAGAGAACGAGAAAACTTACATTAACCTTGTGCATATTTCTCGAGTTCACTGAATACAGCCCACTTTGCTCTAATGATATAAATTAAGAGGAAAGATCATTATCAACACAATGAGTTATCACAATCGCAGACTTTTATCGAAGCACGCGTGTTCAAGCCCGATACAAATGCAGAAGTTAGGCTCGGTTCAACTTGTCTGTAAGCTTCACGAGGGACATGATCATCCTTCCCATCTAGTGTGTCATTCGCCCCCACTCGACTACAAAGTGTTTGTGTTCGTGATCAGCGGCCTCCCGCTGTTCCCGCGAATCATGTTTTTTCATTCGATTACCTGGACCTCAGCCGCGATGCATTGTAATCGAGCGACATTCTTAAGCCACGGTCAAGGCGGAGCACCATCGTGGTCAAATGCAGCAATAATAAACGTTGTTCCCAGTTCTCGATCGTTCACGCACGTTGCGGATTTAGATCTGTTTACTGCGCTTTTACGCCAAACACTTCTCGCGGAATCAGACATACTACTTGAAAAATTGAAAACATACGGCAAATAATGATCCTTCTCGATCTTTTGCCAAGAACAAAAAAAAAACAAAAAATCTCCAAAAAAACACGATCAAATGTTGCGTATATATAGATATGTATATATAGATATGTATGTAGGACGACTAAAAATTACTACTTCAGAAAGCATATTGTTCACGTTATTGAGCGCTTCCTCTCAATTGCTTCAAGTAGATGATATCACTCGCTGCCTGTTATATACAAGGTGTTTCAGTCAAGATAAAAATACCGCAGAAGAAAAATTTGCAGAATCAGGGTTTCTGAATTTAATTTTGAAGAATCAAAAATATTTAGAAAAATTATTTGTTTCTGCATTCTATATATTTTTTATAGTCATTTTCTCTGAATCTTTAATTTCGTAAGTTGAATAAAAATTCAATGCAATTACAAGAATTTTAAATAAACAAAGAATTGCTTCAACGGTAGTAATTGCTAAAAAGTGAAAAAAAATGAAACAGCTGAGCCCAATGGGAAGGGCAATGGCAAAGCAGGCACCGTTACACACATTACAGACATTGCTCACGAACACAATGTGCGCTCACGTACAAACAACAAGGTAATTTATATGAGGCACGCGTTAGACTTTGTCTGAGACGCGCGAGTGGTTCGGTTTATTTTCAAACTATACGCTTGAGATATAATATATCTTCGTGATTTAAAGCATATTATTCGCTGTATTATTTTCCAACTTGGCGAGATACATTTAAAATAATTACTAAAATTTTTAGAACGGCATTGATTTTTAAACTCTTTTTATCACAATGTAGTAAGCGTAATTTACTTCAATATTTTGTAATAATTGATATCAATAAGTATTTACGCTTTGCTTTGATATAACAAGTCTTATACACGTATACCAATGGACGGGGGAGAAAGAAGTGGAAACTCTTCTCGTTCTAGAAAAAAAAAAAAAGAGAGAAGTAAACCTCGCAGCTCTAGGTATGAACGAATGAGAATTCACGGTGATAGGTATTGAAATTGGTCTCGCACCATTAATTCCTTCACATTGGATAACTGAAACGATTTGATCGTTAGATTAGGCACGCGCATTCATTCACATTTATCCTGCTAGCCTTCTACGCTTGTATTTTCGCGCTTACAATTGCATCTCGTATCTTTAGCTCTTATCTTTTTCTCTAAGCATTCACACTGTGAAGGACGCTTGTAATTCACGATACGATCGAGCTATCGATTTACTATATTCTGCATATTACTTTCTATTGATCTTAACACTAAATGTTAAAAAATTGTACATTATATTACCAGGCTGAGAGAATATGAAGAGAAAGAGAGAATCTGTTGAAAATGTCGAATAATTTGCTTAGTTATAGCTTATATTACGCAATAACTTTCGATGTTTTCTCTAAAATATATATCAAATCTGAAATAACTTAGAATAAAAATATATTAATTAGTTTTCTCTCTTTCTCCTTCATCTATTAATTTACAATAGTCGTTTTTTTTCAATCACAATTATTTGAGAATCTATCTCTTATCTTGAATAGAAATATATTTCAATGGAAATTGTTTCATATACAGACTCTTATATAATATTCAAGTTCGAGTTTTACTGGTGATATACCATTCAATTATCGTTAAATTGTAGATAAGAGTTAACCTACAAGAACAATTGGATCAAGAGCACAATCGTATGATTGCATTTATGTTATCACACTCAGCACCGATAATTTACGATCAGGGCGAATAAATGCATTGTCTAACGTTTGCGGCTTGAACGAATATAGAGGTTGCTCTATAAATCTAAATCTCTAAACTTCACGTGTGTGTGTGTGTGTGTGTGCTCTTTTATATATTTATACTTTTAAACTATTTATAAAACATAGAGCTTTATAAAAGCGAAAGAAAGAGAGAGATTCTAGATAGCTTGAGTAAAATGGGATTTTCTAGGTTTTAGTTTTATTATAAATATTCGGTTAGAAAAATACATTGTAATATATTTATTAAAGTTTTATTAACATGTCTTCTAATGGCTAGAAAATTGCTGAATCTTAACAAATTTTAGCTAAAAACGTTATCCTACATCATTTTATCTCATATGTATCTAATTATTTTTAAATTAAAATGATGCAAATATTTCAAATATGCGCGTTATGCAAAAATTTCATTTTTTTCTTTTGCGTATTTTAATGCTTAGATGAGCGTTGATTCTTCGTTCCGCGTTAGAATCGTGGAAGATCAAAAAGCCGCTCTTTTCTTTCCCGACGTATCCCGGTGGGAGCTGAGTTTTCCAAGAAACACACACGCCACTTTGATATACCACTTGACATATTTAGCCCCGTGGTCGTACCCCGACGTAGTAACACATACCGGCAATTCTTTTACCGACACGTTTCGCTTTATACCCCTACGAAAGTGCATACGCCGCTTTACAACTTAAGGAGTTTTCCCGACGAGAGACGCGGCACAGAGAGGGAGACCAGCTACTGCAATGTCATAGGACGACTGTATCTAAGTGGACAACTTTCACGCGCTTGTGGAGGGTATATGCGGGAATACGTGAAACACTAAATGTAAGTTCATGTATGAAGAAGGAAGAGAATCGTGAGAAGGACAGACCGACTGCTTAATAGATGCGTCACCTTGAAATTCCTATTTTACTCTGATTTAATTTTTAATTTTTATCCATAACTAAGTAAATGTAAAATAAGTCTATACTATCGCAATAAGCGTAATAATGTAATAGAATAGTTAGAGAAATATCGGGAATAATTTAAATGTCAAGTAAAACAAATATCTTCAGATCCCGTTTTGATCGTACTTTCGGAGAATGCAATGCTGCTCGAAAGGATATACGTTTAAAAATAATATCTCGGATATACATGTATTTCGAACAGGTAAATCCTCCTAACTTTACACGACAGATGCTTTGCATAACCCCGCAACATGTATAAACCCGCCGCGGGCAAGAACGTAGAGCACATTCATCCACAAGTGTCTGCTTTACTTTCGGATACGTGTGCTGCGACGTGAAGCGGACTAAATGTGCCTCGTGCTGGTTTTACGACGGAAGTTTCGGTTTTTCATGCATTTATCAAAGTGAGACCTACGGGGTGTGTTCGTAAGAAAGGCAGAAATGTGCAAAATCGTCGTTATAAAAATGTTCGAAACTCAAAAAAAAATATCTAATAAGATCGAAGAGAATATTAAAGTCCCAAGAAAGCCCGACTTTTTTTTCACATCGAAGCCGCGAAATAAATTGTACGCAAAATTAAACGAGTATACATTTCTCTCTCCCTCACACATTACATTATTATTATTATTATTATTTTATCTGTCAGAGTTCGGGAAAAAATTCGCGAAAACGCAACCCCTTCGTAGTGAGTATCTCTTAAAAGTCAGAGAGTACAGATGAGAGATACGATTTTCGAGACACACCAGATATGTAGAAATGGTTCCTCGGTGTTCCTCGCAGTTCGAGGCTCTCTTGTACCTTCGACCGTACACTGTGTCGAGATGCACCCATCAAGGCAACCCAATCGCTTTCCATCCTTCCTCTCCCTCCCCCCCTCCCCCCCCCACCTATCCGCTTCACCTGCATCTCTCTTTGAAGGTAGCAGCTATCGCGCCGAGAAAACAAAGTAGACGTCGGCGAGAGGAAGTGGAAGGGAAATCGGGAGTATAACACAGTCTTGAACGAGGGAGTATGGTAAAGGCGTTCTCTCGGGCGGCCATGGCTGAACTGCAGCAACGCCATGTTTCGCTCCTGCGCGTTAAGTCCCGACGACCGGTCCGGTCCTTTCGGCTACTTCCCCTGCGCGTCCTGCGTCCCTTCATAACCAACAACACATCGAGTCGACGAACGAATAACGCGAAATCACGGTTATTCCAAATTTTCCTCGACGTTCGCAGACGTAAACATCGCGATTTAGGACACCAAGCAATTACTCTACTTCCTTTTTCGAAATTTAAGAATATGCAAATTTTCTTGAGTTTGAGTTAAGCGTGATTAAAAATATGTAAGTTTAAAAATAAGCAAAATTTCTTGAAATTTCAGTTAATTAAGAGTGATTTAGAGTGCCGATCAATTACTAGTCGAAGCGAATACGTGTTGTTTCCTTTCAAAGTTTAAAAATATATGTACATGTATATCCATACTTTCTGTCAAAATTTGAATAATATTGGTACTTATTTTGATGTAAAATACAATGTTCCCGGCTATGATTTAATTGCCTACAAACATGTCGCACGTGTTGTAAATTCTTTGTAAGATATATTGCGCGAACATTAAGATACTCTGTAATATTTTATTGTGGTATTTTAACGCCTCTGCATCGCGGTTTTATTGTATAGATCTCTATGAGGTAGCGTAATAATTATTTAAGCGACGCATGATCTATGATTATGAAAATGTATAAAGTTTCGAGCCGCGCTTATATAGTCGTTTGTAGACGCAAGTCCGCACGCGTATGCATGAAGAGGAAAGAAACGCAGAGGGATGTAAGATGGATACGCGCACGCAATACTTGCATGTAGATGTTTTGTGCCGTGACCCTTATCGTAAAATAAAAAATTGTTGCCCACGAAAGTTTCATTAGCGTCCCCTTATCCAGGGACGTATTCTATATCGAACTGCATCTAACAGAGTTTGCGTATTTACATAAAAATGCGAAAAGGCCCGCGCGTTATCTTACATTTTTCGATGCGTCGTATAAAACGACGAAACGTACGATCGTCATTAAAAGTATAATGACGAGAATCAAAATTGAAATCTCGTTCAAGTCGCCGGGAATAATGCGCGAGGAACGGCGCAAGATCTTCGGCGACGTCGCAGATAGCGCGGAGATAATTACGGAGAGGAAAAAAGCGTTTAACGGAGGAGGAAATCGATATTGTGTGATAAGCTTGACCTAGTTTTCGCGGTTAAACATGCGCGTGGCGGAGTCTCTGCTCGTATCGCTCCTTTTTGAGAAGCCCATCTCCATAATTTCTGCATTATTTCTTAACAACAGAATGAAAATACTGGGGCAACAGCCCGCAGATACCGACAGAAGAAATAAATTGGTGATAAGTGCCAGAAACGCTAGACCTTCATCATCCACTGCTCTTTCTCTCTTTCTCTCTTTCTCTCTCTCTCTCTCGCTCGATGCATTTCGCGCATTCTGGTCCACCCGAATTCCTGGCGTGCGAAAGATCGTTGCCGGAGGGACGCGTAGACGCACTAGACGCGTGCGCACTATTCGCGGGGCAAGGAACGCGACGATGACATGCGCATGCACGGTCGACGTCAAATTTCGTCGTCGACCGACATTGCATATACGCTACGTACATATATCTATACAATATAGCGCGTACAACCCCTCTCCCCCTCCCCCCCGTAGCGCGGAATAATATTCGCGGACACACACAACTGCGGCGGGTTATGCAACAATAACTGCATGAAAGTAAATTGGCGTAATCAGGCGGCGAGGATAGCGAACGCGCGTGGCAATCTCACGCAATATTGCGCATGCAAAGTTTATAAATTCGGAACCCGTCCGCGCCGGCATTCGCGACTGCATATATACACATATATACATATATATATATATATATATATATATATATATGTGTGCATATATATGTATATATGCTCTGTGTGACACATATGTACACACACACACACACACACACACACACGCACACATGGCCGGTTTGAATGAGAGGCTAACCGAGTCTATCGATCCCGCGCTGCACACAGAGTGCTTTTTCCGCTCTACAGTATAAAATCTGCTTCGTCGTGATCCATTTTGTTCTCGAAATATACGCATGTTTAATATATTCCATTCTTTATTTCTTTTTTAATACTTTGCATTTTAATATTGCTGACAAACTTTGTGGAACTTTTGTGCTTTTACATGTTTATTTATTTTCAAATGACAAGTTGAATTTTCAAAAGACAGTTGAATGATCAGAATAGCGTCAGAAAATGACTTTCTTCTTAAATATCTCGACTTATTACTCGCGTAATTAAAACAATTTTTTTATGATTTATACTTGAAATTTCTTCTAGGATCCTCTATTGATGTTTCAATTTAAAATTGTGTTTATAGAGAGTTATATATATTGTCTTGTCATGACGAAAGCTATCCGTTTTAGCTAGCTAATCCGTTTGCGTTTATCTTTCAGAGAAGATTATTCACTCGTCTAATTCATTACATTAATTCATTACATTAACATTACATTTTATTATCTCTTTATAAAAATTATCAGATAAAATTACTACCTATACAGATTAAATAACATATTTTATGCTACATCGAGATGATATAATTTTGTTATCAACATTTGCGCTTTATCGAAAGAACTAACGATAGAAATATTTTCTGATTTGAATAAGATTTATATTTACGATATAATACAAATGCAAAAATGCTTCAAATTTTATATGCATCGCGTCAAATTTTCTTATATAAAAAATGAATCGCATCTCTTATTTCAAGATAGAGAGGGTCCTAAAGAAAAAACTTATTACAGTCGGATGATTGGAAATGTGCGGACATGGACGAAAGAATCGGATATCTTTCAATACTAGAGATGGCTTCAACAACGAAATGTTGGAACCCTATTTTCTGTAAAGATCAGGACATATCCCTCAGAGATGTTCCGGCTAGGATCCAATATTATAGTCTCAGAGATATGGCATTTCAGATATACAATAAATATTGCCGTCCTTCCATTCATTGTCGCAAGTACAGCAAACATAAGAATAACAGGCTGAATAATACTAAGATTTTTTAAAAAGAAATAATATAATTTTGAATATATATCTTGATTGTGTTAATACATAGTTGTCAAAATGTAGATAAAAATAATGTTAATTTTATAATAAATCCAAAAAAATCAAAAATTGCCAAAATGACCTGAGATTATTAGTAGGTACCTATATTACAAGTTTTTTGTTAACGCATTTGCATGTGCACAATAACATTTTTGATAGAATTATTGTCTTTGTAAAACTATATTACGCATTTTATATATACATATATATACATATATAAAAGATGCACAATATATATATGTATATACATATATATATATATATATATATGAAAACTAAGGAAGGCGATAAAATGAGACGGTTTGAAAGAAAAGATTTACAATCCACGAAATTCCGAGCGAATATTTTTTTTTTCGCTTTGACGAGAAGAAGGCAACTATCCCATAAAGTAAAATAAACTTGGGCTATTGAAGATGCGGTAGCTTCCGGATAACCAAAGCAAATAGAACAAAAAAATAGCCCGCCACCCTTCCTCTCCTAGAGAGAAGAATACCTGACGGAAATGGTTGCGATGAGAAAAAATAAAGTAGAAATTTGACACGATATTCTTTTGCCCACACAAAAAATACCTGCCTTTCGATCTCCTCAAAAATATCTCCTCGTAGTCGTGCTACTTGATACCGTTAGGTCAATAAACCCTTTCTCGTCCTCTTTCTCTCGGCGGGCGGAGAAGGGCTACAAAAATTTCACCTCGCGAAAAACTGTCGGTGACACGTCTCTCTCTCTCTCGAGTCTTATTTTATTTCGAAACTTTTGGTACACACTCTTTCGGTATAGCAGAAACACAAACAGAGCAAAAAGAAAGACTTTCTTGGAACGTGAAACATTAACATTTAATCTTTAGAGGATTGAACAGCAAGAGAGATCCATTGCGAGTGTCGCGGCTGAGATTTTATTTTCCTTGCATCTTGTGTCTCGCTGTAAATGTGCAATTTTATATTTCTACAAAGATCAGACCCACTCGGTTTATCGACCCTCGGTTAAGTGTCATTTAATATCTCATTTGTTCTTAGCGTTACTCGATATCATCATCGATTAAATTTAAAAAATATATATATCCGCAGTCTCTGTAAGTTGGATGAATATCTTAAGGAAAAATACATTTTATATAGCAATCTTACCCGGAAACGGTGAGAAGACGTGCCAATTATTTCGACTCTGATGTTGTCCGCAATCGTCATTGAACAAGTTCGTCGCAACCAAGCGAGAGCAGTCATTGAATTAGAAAAAACCTGGATAGATCTGATCCGATATCGATGTCTATCGTTGTCGTCTAAGTCATCACTGCGACGGATTGTGTCGGGGCAGTTCTTATATGTGACGCTATTCTCTAGTGTAGTTTTATTGCAGCCAGATACGCTAGTTATAGACTGTTATATCGCCTTATCGAATGGCGATGAAAGCATATTTTCTTGTTCGGAAAATAATCCCTACGAATCAGGAGTATCGAGACTAATTGTACATGGAGAATGAACTCATGATACATAGAGGGCTTTAGTGGTGGAAAATCAATCACGAAGGTGTTTCATTATACGAAACAATCTCTATTAAATAAATAAGTTATTAACCTATATACGTCAAGGACGGTTCACCTTAATATCGATCCCGTACGTAGTTATTTCGATATGATCATAATATGCACGTGTATATAGATTCCATATACTTAATATTCACTATAGTTAAACTCGTTTGTAATACATCGAGTTATATATCATTTTTTAATTAAATTATTAATTATTTTAATTATACGATAAACGATGAAATAATCACTTATGACAAAAATTTTACACACATATTTAGTACAGAAAAATAATATTAACAATCTCTCGCAGTAGTTACATAATTTAGTATGTCCTAGCAAGATCAAGATTTCTTTATGGTCAAGTAAAATTTTTAATAAGAAAATTTCCGAATATTGTACACAATCATGATTGAATCAAAGGTACCGTATCATATGGCTGGAAATATCGGGCGATAATACCGATGTATGCATTTATACATGCTTTGATAATCGACGAGTACCTGCATGCTTTATCAATTGAAATATAGGCAGCGCCTTCGCGTCGCGTGAAGTAATTTCTTATCAAATCGAAAACACGATTTAATTAAATATTTTCGGTTGGCTCTCTGTACGCGCTATTCTCCCCACCGTCCATCTGCCACCCCCGCCAGCCATTCTCATGTACAAGGATTCGGCGCCATAAATGCCGCGTGTTCATGTATATAATCGACTATTCCCGTATAGAAACATCTATGGCTTTTACGATCGCGATGACCCACTAACCCCGAGATAAGAAAATTGTAGCGCGACCGCATCGGTTTTTTCGATTCGCAGATGAATTGATTGCAATTTTTTAATAGTAGCTTTAAGGCCGTATTTTTTTCCTTCTGCATGCTAGTTATTTCGTTGCCGTATCGCGCACAAATATCACTCGGTTCTTTTTTTACGTCGCTATAAATACGAAGAAAATTCTCCCTCTCGTCCGAAGATCGCTGTATGCGTTCGGAAGTACTTCCCAACTTTGCGTAGTAAAAATACGCCAGTCCGGCTAGAGATCGGCTAACCAAAAATATATCGGAGCCGAACAAGGTAAAGTTCGGTTGAAGATAGATCGTAACGAACGCGGACGATGAGACTGATTCGCAAAAATGTATTGAATCATTTATGTATGAACAGAATCGTCCGCGTACTTTGTGGAATTGGGATCCGCGGAGGATTATTTTATCTCCCCCTAACTTTCCTCATCTCTTACGTACGTCGCGTTCTCCAATTTATAAATTGCAAAAAGCGGACAAAGTGCATCAAGAAACGAACCAAGATGAATTTGTCCGTTTCCGTGAAGTAAACGGAACTCCCTTACGGAGAGAGAACGATAAGAAATTCAATTAACATCTCGGACGCGCACAACTCGTGCGACGTAAAAGAAATGCGCGGATATTTGCCCGAGGAAATCTTTCATATCTCGTACTTTGTGGAAATTGGGATACTATCCCCCTTCTGTCCACGATTCCCCGTCGATGACCTCCTGGATCTCCTCTCTCTCTTTTTCTTTCTCGCTCTCCCTCCTTCCCCCTGCCTCTCCCGAAAATGGCCGACATTCTTACATTTGCTTCTACGCGCTCTGTGATCTCTGCGATCTGGAATTGACCCAACGTCCCTCTGGGAAATAGGAAGCAATACCTGTCTCTCCAAATACGACTGAGTGGCCGCGCGAGACGGAGAAATGGAGAAAAGGACGAAAAACGGAAGACGGAGAGAAAGGAGGCAGGAAAATGGAGAAACGTACCTTCGCCTTTCTCGAAGAACATTTTCGTCCATATTGCTCTAGCAGCTCGCGGCAAACGGACGTTTCCGAATAGAGTTGTATCCTGACACGACCGGAATATGTTATACCATATATGTATATATACATATATACAATATGACACATAAGGTAGATATATTTTTATGTAATATTGCATATATACTTTGTGATAGTGATCTCTCGTTTATTTTTACTTTGTGTCCGTGAAAGTAACGATTATCTGATACGGTAGTAACCTAGTAGCATCATCAGATTTGACATTAACTGATTTTGTATGATTCACGATACCTTCATCTAACATTCTTATATTTTGGCCTTCCTTCTGCCTCCATCTCTATCATAAATTTGATTTCTCGTTCGATTCTGCATTTCTCACTGCTCGCTTTCCGTCGCTTAAATTCGTATTCGATAGCTGATAAAATATCGTAGAAAGATTAAAAGTACCATTTTTCTTGTTTTTCTCTTGCTTTTTTTGGACAAACACACATAATATAAAATTTCTTCGGTCTGCCATTTCTCCCCATGGCTCATGTATTATGTATACTATGTATATAAATGAAAGGACAAAAGTAGAGGCAACAAAAAGCAAGGGCTTATAACATAACGCAGATATCTTTCTTTCATATAACATATCTCTTTCTCTTTTGGAGGATATTATTCCTAAATTCCAAGATATGTATAACGTTATAATGTATAACGTTAGGCAGTAATTATCTTATTTGTGCGAAACGAACAAAATATTGTCAAATGCTAAAATTGTTGCATTTTCATTTGTAACACATTATTTTCAATAATTCGCGATATTAAGCACACTGCGCGAGTCTATTCACATATTAGACTTTACGGCATAAACTTAAAATTACTTATGTATTCTCACTCTACTAATGAGATTACATGATACGGAAATGAATGTCTATTTTCAGCGGCCGTAATGTAAACAGAAGCGCACATATGATAACTATCAAGAACTCACTGAACCATTTCGCCACTTATGTATTATTAATCTTTTTGCATGGGCAACGATGGGAATACGGATCTCTATTGTGTTAGATACTAATCTAACACAACGGCAAGAAAATTTTTTTGTCGCTCTACGGTAGAATAATCGCGCTAATTCGCAAAAAGCAAAGGTAATTATATATACATAATTTTTTACGCATATATATCACATGTGTATATCTACATATGTATCTACATGTATATCAGAAAACTAAATCAATTTGTGTGAATAAAAAGCGTAAGTATATTCAATATATTTAATTTTGTTGAAACGAGCTCTATTTCGTTTAAAGAATAAGTTAAGGTTTCTCTTTTCGCCGAACGAAAGAAGGAAAATATTACTTTTGGCTATGCTCGCCGCATCTACATCACGAGTTTCATGAGTTAGCTTGTTTACGGACCAATTTCGCACGGATACAGGCTGCGCGAAAATAGCATTTTCTTTTTCTGGAAGTATAAGCCTTCAAACTTGTGTTTTAACCTTCAACTTCTGAAGTGCTACCTTTAGACTCTTTGCAAGAGCTATTATGTACAACTGTCACCACGTTTTATATATCACGTAGTTCCGAAAAAAAATATCTGTCTAATTACTTTTACAATCTCGACAGTATTTTCTCAAAAATTTCATTTTTTATTTATTAAACAACAATTGCTATACTTTCTAATTAAATTAATTTAATAAAAGCAATTATCACTTATATAGGATGCGGATAAACTTGCGCAAACTTTTACGTTAGCATTTATAGGATCAATGCACGATGATACTCTCAATGTAAATATGAAGAATTTTTACTCGTATTTTTAACATTCTCATATTCGCCATTATCTCGGTTCTTAATTATTCAGATGAATTATTATTGTTCAATCCTTGACCCAAGCATCGGCCATGTTAACCATATCAAGCGTAAAAATAATGAAAGCGAAAAGCGATATGTTATATACGAGTTATATTATCTACAAGTAATATCCTTTCTTTCTTTCTCTCTCTCTCTCTCTCTCTCTCTCTCTCTCTCTCTCTCTCTCTCTCTCTCTCTCTCTCTCTCTCTCTCTCTCTCTCTCTCTCTCTCTCTCTCTCTCTCTCTCTCTCTCTCTCTCTCTCTCTCTCTCTCCCCCCCCCCTCTCTCTCTCTATTTTTCTCCTCTTTCCTCTCTGGAATATTCCTGGGAATACATTCATAAAATTATCATGTATGTATATTTCGCTCATATACATCGGACATTAACATTGAGGATACCAATCCCTGTATCGTTGTAAGCATGCTGTTAAAATATCTTCGCGATTGAATTTCCTGGCAATTCTTTCGAGACGACGGGATGTGATTTCCGCCTGCGCAAGTTCTCAATGTCCAATTTATCAGGACTTTATCCTTCATACGCAAACACGATCATGTCTCTGTTGGCATTCTTATCCTTATTTAATAACAAATATATTTACAACATTTTCCGTTATTCCAAATCAATGGGTTTTCTGTCATCATTTTAGACAATAAATTGTTATATTATATATACATATATATATTTATTTATTAATATTAATTTTATTTAATTAATTAATAATATTAAAATTATGTTATTAATATTAACATTGATATGTGCATAATGAAAACTAGTCGTGAATGGAAAGGATCAGCGAAATAAAAATCCTAAAATTAACGCGGATCGGTACGATTCGTTGAATTACATTCCTGCATGAAGCTGTAATCAAGAAATTCTCCGCGCCAAGTCTTCATCTGATTTAGATGCCAGCCGCTCAAGTTTTTATTTCGTACTTCGATCTCCCGGCTTCAGTTCAGCTATCTCTGCCGCATACGTGACGGCACGATGATGAAGAAAAGCATGGACAGGTATCCCCGACTAGGTATTCGTATGTATAACACAGTACCTGTCCGTGTGTGCTCAGCTGCTCCGTAGAGCGTCTGTATTCGTGTCTGCGCCGCGCAGAGGGCGGGATATATCAGCGTCAGCAGAGGATCCGTGCTGCCATTTTATCCAAACGTGATCTCGGCCAAATACGAAAATTCGTACGTGGCGACTGGCCATGTGTATACGTGTCGTAGTAGTCGTCATCGGCCAAACTGATATGCTTCTCGCCAACGAAGCGAGCGCACGAGACGGCCGGGCGTGGGCAAGGATCAGCCCGGAAAATATGACGCGTAAGTATATCCGGTACTCGGACGCCCACGATTGGACCTTCATCGTTTCTCTTTTTTTGTGTGTCCGAAACCACTGATACTCTCTAATTAAAATAAACCTCGCGCGGCGAATTCGATACTCTACTTCAGCCGCATATCTTTCGCGTTTGAGTCAATAAATCCTCGAAATGGTATAATAATAACGCGCGAATGTGTTGAAATATTTAAATCACCCATTCACTGTTTGCGTACAACATTAAAGATATCAATTTTCGATACTTTTAATGAAGAAAGTTTACGTTTTATTATTATTAATAAAATAAACATTTTAATGATGTTTGGTTCTCTGTCAGCTATTCGCATAGTATCTCTGAATTTGGACAAAATTACATGTTATACGCATACTCTCTTGATCGATATAATAAACAAGATATTCCGAAGAAAATGTAATTGCTGTGATTCTTGAACAAACGTTTTATCATGAATAATTTGTCATGAAAAATCAATATATATATATCTAAAAAATCTGTATCAATATGTATAGCTGAAAAATCAATATATTACCTAAAGAGAAAATATATATGTATATATGTATATGTATAAACGGACATATTTTAGTGCAAAAATGTTCAATACTTTTCTGTATTTTGCTGAATTTCTAAAGATCAAAAGAGCCGATATTGATAAACATCAAAAATTTAAACGAACTTCATTCTCTTTCGTTCCACAAATATCTCGTCTCTCGGCACATGGTTACTAATTAAACCGGATCGCGCGCGGTTATTAAATGCGATCAAGGCCTCCATTTTGCGTAAGCTTAATTAAATTTAATTGAATAAGAAATTTCTTTGAAGAAGCCTGTGCAATCGAATACAATTCTTAAATATGCGCGCTTCGTCTCAGCGAACGACGAAGAGTCGTTCCGCTCCGGAGAAATGGAATAAAGATGCATCGGCAAGAATGAAAAGTATGCGAGAGTCCGCGATTGTGGAGCCAATAAAGTATGAAATCTTCGGGGAAACTCCGAAAGTATTTTCGGTGTTCGTTCAGACATACCCCCTCCGGTGTTGTATGCTTCTTCTTCCTTTCTTTTACTGGTGCTTTCTCTGTAAACACGTTATTGGAATTCCATTTACGTGATTTGGGGAACCGTCACGTATAGTTAAGGGGAAGCTGGTAATGCACATATCTTTTAAGAGTTCCTTAGCTCTCGTACATCACGTTGCTTTGTGAGATTGCGTGTTATCGTGCGGTTCTGCCAACCCCCATAATCGCATTGCTTTCGGCCATAAATCACGATGCTCAGTGTATCGTGATTGGTTTGTATTTCCTTAATTACGCCACATGTCTTGTCACGCGTTTATAATATTTTTAATTAATTATTCGATATACACGTCTCTTTTCAAATATTTTGCAATAATATAGATTTTATAGATTGTGATATAATAATTCATACATATAAATATATATGTTAAAGATTTATCTCCACTTTCTTTAAAAATAGAAAAAATGCGTCAATATATATTTTGGAATCTCGATTAAAAATATAAAAAAAAATAATTACATAATATATCTAATAATTACTGAACTGAATCTCTTATCACACACACAATGATAAATGTATATGCATATCTTTTTTGGTCTGAATAACGCCGATACAATGCTGATACTATTTTATGCTCGTTCCTTACATTGTCATTATTATTTATTATATGTTTTGCTAAAGTTCAATGTTAATATTTTGCGTTTATGTTGATTTCTACAGATTTCTGGCTACGTCATAGACTACTTGGATCGCATGTTGTCGCGCAGTTTCCCTGCTTTACGAAGGTGATATTTCAACTAACAAATCACAGGCTTTAATGCATTGTGGCTTCCCGTATGTGCTTACGACACTCCTTCAGCGACGATAAGGAGAATAATTGGATGAAGGGGCAGCAAAGAAAGTTCTCACGCGCAAAAGATTATAAACTTTACTAAGGTAACAAAGGTAAAGACATATGTATAATTGAAATAAGTCAAAACATAACAACAAAAATAAAATTAAGATATACATATATGTACATTCTCTTTCTCAGTTTATATTTTTTTATATCATACTGATTTTTATTTTTTTTTATATCTATCAAAAATTATGTTGCAGAAACATGTTTCGTTTTTATTTAACCGAAAGAAGATAAATATAGCAAAGACGAAGAGAAGGGGAGAATAACAGTAAAACTTACAAGATGACCTAATGACTATCAATATAAATATGTTGTTACGTTAATTAGCGAATCGCTTTTGATAAGAAACGATATTTTTATATTCGTCCGATTGCGTAGACGGGGAAATTAATTTTATTACGCGGATAAACTTTACAGCTTTTCCATTAACATTAATGTTATGTTATATCTATCAGTTTATTTTTAAAATTTACAGATAAATATTCGCGCTTTATTCTACTAACGGATTATATATTCCTGTTACGCGTTATCTAACAAAGTATATTAATGAGTGATATTGTGGTGTGACAAGGACAAATGTAACGTATTAAATAATATATTTCACGTTTACTTTTTTTCTTACAGAGGTAATTGCAATTATTCGCAATCTATTAATATCGCTATGCAGAACAAGGTATGAAAAAATAACAAACCAGTACACGTAATACGTTACTTCATTAGCAACGTACGAGGCCAGGAAATATCGGCTAACCGCATAGAAACACGTGCGTCATTAACATTTCTCAATCGATATTTATATCTTCATATAAATATATCACTAGGAAAAAACAAAATCGCACACATGTGTTATTCCACTCAAAGTTTGAAACAATATTCTCTCGTGCTAATAATTTCAGAACAAATATGATTTTAATTCACACATCACATATAAATTTAAGTATATTTAATTCACTTTAGATTAGTAATAAAAAATATATTTGAAGAAATAAATTTATATTTATGGAATAAATAATATATCAAAAAACAATTTGTAATAAAAATAATTATAAATAAAAAAAATTTTTAATATCACCATTTAATAATTACATAGAATATACATTATGTAGCAGTAAATGGTGTGCTTAATAAAATAATATTTTATTATAAAATGTACAGAAACTTTAAGATTGTTCCAAGATATTTGACAGAAATAAAATCACGTATGTACGTGAATGTCATAATAACCGATATTATTAAAAAGCAAACTGAGGCAGTACAAACAAGCTGCGTTATTATCAAAACGATTTGCGGTCAGCATTTTCCTTCCACGGCAATAAAAGAGGAGGCTGAAAGAATAGGCGAATGACTTGCCTATAAATGTGTTCGCACCTAACAATTAGCTGGTATACGTCAGGGAGCACGTAATAAAGCAATGATCGTGTTTTACGAGGCAGTATATAACTCCACGAACAAACCACCCAACCGCAAACCTACCCCTTCTCTTGTCTCTCTCTCTCTCTCTCTCTCTCTCTCTCTCTCTCTTTCTCTCTAACCTAGCTTAACATCGAAACTGGTCCGTCCGTCCAGTACTTATCACGAAAGAAACGTTTTGTCCATATGTCGTAAAAGTAATGCCTTGCAAATTACTAGAAATGGATTTCTTCCGGTAGCTACGCTTAAATATTCAAAGAAATCTGTATTCCTAAATATTCGAAATTTGCAATGTTAATCTTCCTTTAAAGATTAACGTTGCAAATTGGTGAATTGGTCATTAATGCCTAATTGGTGAACACGTCATTAAGGAAATACTGTAATCGTTATTTTTTTTGCAGAGCATCTTGTTATTTTATTACAATGTTATTTATTTGCACATTGAATATTTTAAGTCCTCTTCATTCATTTTTAACAAACCACATCTAACTGTGATTTATAACAGATATATTGTCTTATTTAAATAAACCATAAACTTATAATAAAAATATAATTTATATATGTATATATATTCTTATTTTTATAAATATATTTTCTATAAAAACGTAAAATTAAATATCGTTATAGATTCAACAGTTTTGTTAATTTTCATTGCTCTGTCTACTACTCTATAATACTACTATTCCTTTCGTTTACTTTTCATTTTTTTTTTATGGGGGATTATAAGTTTATTGCTCGGCAAAGATTCTTAAAGTGATTCAATCTTTAACGTGTCTGTTAAAAATGATTTATGTATGTACGTAAATATAGATAACGATACACACAAGTGGGTGCAAATATTTTCCACGTAATTCTATTTACTCTCTAATTCACACCTCACGTCCTAACACAACATTTCTATATGCTCTTCTAATGTTTTACAATCTCCCAAGGCAAAGGCAGCTCGGTCCGCTTACCCTGCACTGGAATAAAGTTTATTAGCTTCTTAAAAGCTTTTCGAAATTAGAAATAAATAACCTGAATGGAAATTACATGATATGTCAATAACAAAGTGCTATAATAATATATCTTTCAATAGCTCTGATATCTACATTTCCCATGATAAGTTACCGAAGGATTTCTCTTTCATTATTTCTGTTATATTCGACTATCACCGCGAACTATCTGCCTGATAAATTCCATTACCCGAAGTTGGTTTATTCGCATGCGCTTTTGGGGCTAAAGAGAAAAGGCACGAAAGAAGTAGGCGATATCGATTTTGAGGAGGAAAATCGCGGAGAGACGATGAAAACAGTCTCAGACAGAAATAAACGAATGCACAGGCAAAAGATTCGCTCTCGGTCTCAAAATGAAGCAAATGATTCCTCTCTCCTCCCTTCGCGCGAGCCCAACTCGTCCTACGGCCATTCCATCGCGTTCCATCCTCATATCTTCCCCCTCCACCGGGAGCACCAATCGAGTTCGATGTCATCCGCGAAATACATTTTAGCTACAAAGTCGTCTTTCCTGTCGTCATCGTCGTGGACGGGTGGTGGTAGACTCCTGGCGATTCGTTTCGTACGGATGGCAGCAGATGGAGTCGAGACGAAGGGGGGGCCATCATTTCACGGATCTCTCGTGCCTCGCACATTTTCCTTCCTCGTCCCGCTTCTCATTCCCTTCTCTCTCCTCTTCGTTGCGGCTCTTTACGAGAATGAAAAGGTAACATCTTACCAGAGAGACCGCGCTTCTCCCACCTCTTTTCCTCTCTCTCTCTCTCTCTCTCGCGACTCACGCTCCCTTCTCCCTTCTACGGGCTCTTTTTCTGGTTTGTTCTACCTCAATGTCGTCCCCCCCCCCCCCCCAGCCCTTTCTCCCGCGGCTTCGATGCACTCTCGTGATTCGTTGTGACGAGGGGATACGGGTGCAAACATGATTTAGAGTAATGTCGCGGATGAAAGAATAAAATCCGCGAGGTTGATGCCAAACAAATAACTTGTGGTATCCGGACGTGTATATGCGGCTTGCGAAGAGTATCCTATCGCTATACAGCACTGGCTGTATCTCGGATATGCTCTGTGCCTCAACATTTCATTCGCAGTTTTTTCCTTTGAGACGTTAAAGATAGTAGTATATTATGTGGTTGCAGAGATGATCTAGATGTAATAACGGGGCTCGTATATCGCGCGAACTATAGGCCCCATAAGAAACAAGATTCTTATCTATATTTTTAACTCAATCACATTGATATTTTCAGCTTCGAATTACTGAGTTATAAAAAGATATTAAATTTGCATGCGTAGATAAGTTGTTTGTTGTAAATAATTGAAAACTTGAAATATTTTCTTCTCCGTTTAATATGTATAAGATATTGTAAATGAAAATTGTTTTATTTTAAAGCACAAGAAATTAATCAAAAACAATTTTTTATTACGTACTTATATTGTATAATTAAAAATCTTATAGCCACTGTTTCTTTTTTAAATAAACGATTTTGTTATATGTATGTATATTATGTATTTAACATATAATATATATATATATATATATATTTATAATATATGTATAATATATTAATATATTTAAAGAGAGATATAATTAACTTCGGTTTTACAAATTTATGTATTTTAAATGAATTGAAATCATATATTTGCTGGAATTATTAGCACAAGAGAATATTGTTTCAAACTTCAAATAAGATAACACATGTGTTTAATTTTTTTTTGCTAGTCATGTTCATTTATATGTGTGTGTGTGTGTGTGTAAAGGTGTAAAATATAAGATATTAATTATATTAATTAAAAAGTAAAATATAAATATGTTGGCTGCAACGTGAAGGACAAACGCATTTTTAGTGACATGCGACGATTGAAATTATTGATCCAAAATGTCAAATAGCTATTACAAATGGATAATGACGTACGTTTCAACGGTGGTAGTTATGTCTACCTTTATGAGAGAAGGTGGTAAATGGTTTAATGTTTCGTACCAACAGGTGGTCGCTTTTAGACTGCAAACTTATAACTGTACGATCACCTAAAATAATATATTGTGGTATCATTTTCTATTGATGTATTATAGAACTAACAAATAAACACATATAAACAGTATTATTGTCGACTGGTATTAAAATTTATCCCCTCCTTAAACGCGGAACAAAATCACGTGTATTGTACCTTTTATTTGTAAGAACATTAATTATTTTTGATAAATTAATATTACCCGAGAAGCTATTTTATTTTCATTTACTATCATATTATTTATAGTATTTTATATTATTTATAGCAAAAATTATATGAGCTGTATTATGCAATTATTATGCTCAAAGGCTTTTTCAAACATTGAAATAAATATAAATTATAAAATATGAATCCAATTTTCTCCTCATTATTATTCGCTCAAGAATGATATTGCTTTCATTTTATTTAATTAATTGTGTAAGTAACAAATTCTTATAGAAGTAAAACTATCGACATCTCACGTGAACGCGATAATGTAATAAAATACTTTATCACATAAACATATTCTTCATAAATTTATTTTCAGACAAAGTTGATCTCGTTTCTTATGATATGAAATCAAATTTATTCGACGAAATCTCAATCTTCACACAAAGTATCAGATCTCTATGTTATTTTAGTCAATCAAGCAATAAATGAAATTGAGTGTATCTTGCTGATAAATTTATCAAGAAAAGCTCTTCCTTCATAGTGAAATAATGATTTTACTTTTACATATATGAACATGACTAAACAAAAAAAAATCAAAAACATGTATTATCTTATTTGAAATTCGAAACGATATTCTCTCGTACTAGTAATTCAAGCGAATATATGATTTCAAGAGAATATATGATTTATTTCAAATACTTAAATTCAGAAAACCGGGGTTAATTATATCTTTCTTTACATATATTAATGATATGAACGCGCGCATCATTATTTGAGCTGCCTAATCGCGGAGAAAAGGGCGGGGGTTTTACAAATCCTCGATATAATATATGCATCCCGCGCGCGTAGCTCGACGAGATCATCGAGATCCAACGATTATTGCAGCGGCATCTGTATGGCGGTTATTGAAATAGGTCGTAGAGCGTACGGGGAGCGGTTAGTCCACAGGGTCCATTCCGCTAACGGTAACGACCAACTCGCTGGTTCGAGTCTCAGCTAAGCTTGAAAATAAATTGAGCCGTCATGGCGGCAGCTGCCGCAGAGCAGCCTCTCCCTCAATTCGAACCCGTTTCCCCTTCCGTTGTCCCCGCGACAACGCCCGGCGACTGTACAGAGTATCAAAGCGCATGCGCTGATCGACAGAATATTACATTGAAGCGAGAGAAAGCGAGAGAGAGAGGGAGAGAGAGGGGGGAGAGAGAGAGAGAGAGAGAGAGAAAGAGAGAGAGAGAGAGAAAATTGCGCCCTAAATGGAATTGAAAAATTCGTTGTCCCGCGATCGCAATTTTCGCGATAAGATCGATGAAAGAAAATACTCATTACGTAAGACGGTTTGGGTGTTTTCGCTTTTCAGATAAACTATAATAGATGACGTAAAAAAGGTGTTTTTTTGAAATGTAATTTCTTATTATTTATATAACCGTGCGAATATAATAAATAAATTTACTCACTAGTCGCTGCTATTCTGCCAACTTGTCGACGATGAATTCATGCAAGTTTTACAAAGCATTCACTCGCTAAAGTTTAATTTTAATCACGCGTGTAAATTATTAAACATTAAACGTCCGATATTTGCGACATGATATCTCTATTCATATGTTTTACCTGATCTTCACGATAAGGCTTACAATTAGATTGCATAGAGTTCACAAAATGTCACACGTTCACACTACCAACCTGATACACGTAATACGATTGTCGTCCGATGCTTTTCTCGTTAATCCCGATATCTTTTTCGGCACTCTCGATATCCTCTTTCGGCACTCCCGATACTTTTCTCGGCATCCTCGATATTATATGCTTACGTGCAGGCACTATTTATTCTCCGAATACGTTTAACACAACGCTTGGAACTCGCGCGGAGTTCACTTGACGAAACTGTCGCATATGCGCAGTATCAACGCGATGTATGACACTGAATAGGAAAACTTCGTACTAATCCTCGCGACGGTCGAAATGATATTGAATGAGAAAATATTTTGCAAAATACGTAGACCTTGTGAGCGAGGAGCGGAGAGAGAGTCTTCGCGAAGTGCGCCCGCTCGCTTTGTTTACAAAATTCACGGTAGTCCGAATACAATACTGTTTACATTAATGACGTGACGTTATAAAATATTATATTGAATGGAAATTTCTGTGGAATTTAAAATAAATAAGCGTGTGTCCCAAAAAGAACAGAAGCTCATAAAGCATGGAGCGAAGCGGTGCGTTCAGAGTTTATTCCGTTTCTCAGCAGTGAAATTTTTATCCAACGATCAAAAGTAAATTATTTTTTCAATATACAAAAAATATCAAATAAATATACAATAAATATTAAAGTTCTGTGTGAAACATCTATGAGTTATTATAACAATTTTTAAAATTTTATTCTAACAATTTTTATTAATAATTGTTTCTAGCATATTCAAATTGACATGATTTAATATCCACTATATTCAAAATGTGCTATTCGAAATTTTTAATTAGACGATTGATTAGACTGCGCACAGGTGTGTGTGCGTGTGTGCGTGTGTGCGTGTGTGCGTGTGTGCGTGTGTGCGTGTGTGCGCGCGCGCGAAATATAAGTTAATCAATAAAAAAATTATTAAATATCTCAATTGATATCGATATCAATCAATTATTAAATATTTGCGTTTCATATTTAATATACAAAAAGTTTAATGTCGCGCATTTATTTCGATATATTGAATCGATTAGAAAGTTCGGTTCAATTTTCAATAGATGATTTCATATGCGTCCAAAACAAGCAATGTGTCTATATTATCTATGCAGAATCACAGACAACAATGGAAATTACTTAATTGATAAATAAGTTATTTCCATTAGATGCAATACAGTTATTTTTTTTTTAATTAAACGGAGTTTTTTATTGATCAATACATATGTGTTGATATTAATAGAAACAAGTGCTCATTAACACCTCAATTATTTATGTCGTGACAACCATATTTGATTACATAACAGCAAACTCACAATCTTCTAATTAAACACAGTGCTCTAATGAAATAGTAAATTGAGATGTTTGATAGTTTCCGCGCTCTAATTTATGGTGTATCAGGCACGATGTATGGTGTATGGTGTATCGTTTGGGGTATTGAGATTCTTGTAATACAGATTTATTCGTAAATGATCTCGAACAAGTATTGTGAGTGTAAGGAACGAAACCAATTAATGACTGTAAATATATAATGCTCCGATTGTTATGATTATAATTACTACGGTACGCGACATTACGATTATAATAATCACTTGTTTCATGACATCTAAGTTACGATTCTAAATATGATGTGTAAGTATAATATCAAGAGAAAAATATCGGGCGACTGTCATATTATGCGCAAATATATAGTATATTCCATAGTATTGAAAACGTGCGACAATTCCGTTAAGTGAACTCCGCGCGGCCATAGTTCTAAACGCATTGAGTTAAACACATTAATAAAATTATCAAAAAAATTAGTTTGCAAAAATAAATATTGCCTGCAAATAAATATATTATTTAATATAATATAGTAAATATAATATAGTATAATATCAAGAAATTTACTTAAAAAAATATCAAGAGGTTTTGTGTTATACATAGATGTAATATAGCGCAGGATGCGCACGATTGAAATAGAGTTTATCGAAGAGATACCATGCAAACTTACTATAAAAAAGTTTTTCTTGTTTTTTCATTGCTCCATCGATATTCACACCTAATTAATAGCTTATTTTTTATATGTATATGTATAAGCATAAGATTTCAAAAAAATTAAAGAAGTGTGCTACGATATAAAATCATGCTTACGCATGGATTTGTGCCAATTAAGTTAATAATTATTTATACTTATTTTACAGATATTTTTTGATATAATACTACCAAAGATAGTTACGATCGGTAACCATGTAATCCTCCCGATAACCTTTAGTGACTTATAGGCTTACTTGGTGCGCTTTATTACCAAAACGATGATCGATTCTATCGGCTATTACCTGCGTTCTCTAATCCGTTAATAATCCATTCGGTTAGAATCGAAGAATTAATGAAAGGGGTATTGAAAATTCGAAATGCATGGCTGAGCATTAATAGAGCCCTATATAAAGCAATATTCTCTTAGAGAATTTCCTAAAAGATTCGATTAACCAAATTTTAATAAAATTGTACACTCTTTCCGAAATATAACATGGAATTTACATAATCATAAAGAAACACTCCAATTTTTACGTTGGGCAAAAGCAGATTTAGAAGATTACGACACCGAAGTTGCTCGAGTTCGACACATTAAGTTTGTATCATATACTTTAACGAGGCGTAAGTTGATGCATAAGCGCGATTATATTTAGCGAATAATCTGCGATGAACATGTTACATACAGAAATAAAAATAAATGGCGCGTTATGAGATTGGCGATTTGGAGTAATATGACTTGACATTCTCTATTTTCTTCTCGGAATCTCTTCTATATTTAATTACTTTATACTATAGGAAGTAACAGATTATCCCGTTTTAGCATAATATTGCATTCGCGTAATATAAATCACACAATATTTATTTTTACTATACAGAGCATGTGCTGTGCAAATTCCTAATTTAATTTAAAAAGATTATTTCCCAATTTTAATTTAAAAAGATTATTTTTCTTTAATTATTTAACACTCATACGGATTTTTGCTTGCCCGAAAAATTACATATGAGGTTCGACATTGTTGGAGAGAAATTAAAATGAATTTAATTTATATTATAAATTCAAAAGCTACATTTTCCTATATATGAATCTCCTACAGAGAATATACAGAAATTTTGTTCGTTGTCAACTGGATATTATACAGTCTTTAAAATTTTTTCTATACATATAGTACAACTTTTAACATTTTTCAATCTCTAATAATTTCGTTATAATCTATTAATTTATGAGTAGGGCAATCTGAAGGTATATCTGAATGTACGATGTCGTGCTTCCGGGTGCTTCACTCTGCCTCGCGTGTAAATCGAACTTGCATCGTAAATATAACCACGGAAAAGCAACGTCGTACCTCACATTATATGGCAGAAAGGGGAGTTGTATATAGGCAACCTGTAGGGTTTGCGTTTATAGCGCGACGACATGAATTTCATGACTTATGCGTGCGACTGTCAAATTAATTTGTCGTTGCAGAAAATAATCAAGCATGCAGATAAAACATGTTTTGTCGGAAGCAACGATAATAGATAATCAATAATATTTCATTCATCGGTAAAAGATACTCGATATACGAAACGAAGGATGTGTAAATTTATGAAAAACAGAAACTCGATGAAATTTAAACATGCGTTAAACACATGTATTTACGCATACCTATAACCTTTGATGGATTATTCGTAATGCCAGATGTGCAACCGTAATGATACTTGCGCTGAAATAAGATTCTTTGACGAAGATTGTACAATAGTTTCATTAATAAATCATAGGAGAAAAACTGAGGAGCCGAGAGTGAAATTTAGCATCACGTAAGGGAGCTAGTTCTAGAGCTGGAGGGGGTTCTAAGAGCAAGGGTGGAGTATCTACAGTAGGAATGAGGGTTTTTCCCTAAAACACATTCAGTCGAAACGAAACGTTTTGCCCGCCTTAAAGACATTTGATGTTTTACAAAGTCTTCTTTGTTCCAACAAATTGAGTTTCTCGAAGAAAGAATTATTTACTGCCATAATTTTAACCAGAAATTCGATGCCTAAGCGGGCCTTTTATACTTAAACTGTCATGATAAAAGACCGATGTTAAGAGAAAAGAAACCGACCTCGTTATACTTTCTAAAATTAATTTTGAAATATTGATATATGAATATTGATATACACATATAATTACTTATATTATATATTTATATCATTATTTAATTATATAACACGGCTTATTTTATTATTAAATGTACAAATTAATACAATATAAATGGAAATCATTTATAAATAATATTTTTTGTTCTTATAATATCGTTTTAACAATTTATTATCATCTGCATTTTTCAATAGAATTTTATATAAATTTTCATTTCTAAAATTTATTTATTTTTTTGCTTATTTTTTCATGTTTTACTTTGTAAACTTGTGATATCAAATCAAATTAATAAAATCAGTGAATAATAATTTTATTAATCTGATCTGATATTACAAAGTAAAATGAATTTTATACGATCCCAACGATTTATATGATAATAATTTATGCAATCTTTAGAAATAATTAGAAATATTAATGTCAAGTTAAATATACATATATGTATTAAAGTATAGACATTCAAGCTGTGTATTTCCTTGATGTATAACTAAGAAGAATTCTTTTGCTTACAGACGCAAGAATTCACAAGTTCGTTTTTCTGGCGGCCATAGGCAAAAAAATCGGGGTCTGGGCAATAAGTAGTGGGGATAAGCCGTGGCAAAAAATAGTTCGACTAGCTTACAAAAAAGATGAATCGGAGAGAAACTTCAAGGACCATGGTCATGGCGAATCAGGTACATAAAACGAGTCGCAGGGCTGAACTTTTTAGAATATATGTATTTTTATTAATTCGGTTATATTATTGCTGTTTTAACATCAGCTTGACTTGAAGAAATTTTTAATTAATAATTTAATCTTTAATTAAAAATAAATAAGAAAAGAGTTTAATAATTTTATTAAATTAAGTTATTAAAATATAAAATATAAACTGTAAATATTCTTCATATCATATAGTAATGCGTGTGTCGAAAAATATGTAATTTAAAAAACTTTTAAATATAATATATATGTATGTATATCAATATATCGAAGCTTGAGCCCTAGCGAGTCTCATGTTGATGCAGCATCGTGTCAAATCGCTTTGTTAGAATTGCAAATAAGAAATTTCTCGAAATGGCGCCATTTGAAATTTCTTCGACCGATGTTTTACCGTAATCGTTCAAGTTGGACAGTTCGCGCGAAGTCCGAGACAAATTATACTTCTCTTTTGGACTGGAATAACTCGTAAAACCGCCGCATCGTAAGATCGCCATCTCTCTTATCTCTTCCCCTCTCTTTCATCCAATCCCCTCCCCCTATTTCGTACCCTCTTTTGCATACAAATACTCGAAAATAACGATGCAAAATCCGACACGCAATTCAGCTCGGGTCCGTCTCTTGGTCTTCTTTTTGCGTTAGAATCATCCAAGCGATTCTCGACCAATCACTTATCTCAAAAGTCATTTGAAATACTTGTCGTTGAATGTAGAAGAGCGCTATATCTCGTATTTTCCACGCCCATAGTTGAAATAAGCGCACTATGGGGGTTGAAAAAGCCGAAACGACGACACCCTAACATTATATTGTGATTTACCGATCAAGATTTGATGCAGTACAAAATAAAAATTTGGAAGTACAGATTAATTCAGGACATTGCACGTTTTTAATTTACATCATATCAAGTATCATTGACAGTTGAGCAACAAAATGGTTCTTTCGTCATTCACCTTATTATATTATATATGTATATGTATGTGTATATACCTTATTAAAAATTTTCAAGCATATATTATATTTTATATCATAACACATGATTAATATCCATGTAATTATTATACAGCTGACATTTTCCAGCAATATCCAGATCATAAATTGCATTTGTATGTATGTCTGTGTACATACATAAATGTAAATATCTTTTAACAATTTCTCGAAAAACACGATTTCATTTTGCACTCAGTCTTAATTAGTATTACGCAAATACATTTTAAATCAGTGATAGAATAACATCATTAACCGGGTTAGTCATAAATATATTGCTAATATGTTCACCTGATATTCCGAGAAAACATCAAATTAAAGATACGCCTTCGGATTTCTCGCGAGTGAAATAGCTGTTCGTCGGCAAAGATATCGGACACGCATCCGATTAGCAGAATATTCCAGTAACGAGATATCTAATTGACATAATAAAGTTTAAAAATGAGTCGCGAGTCGGAGGATCGCGCTACTTAGGCTACATCTTGTAGAACGTGATTGTCGAGCTGGTAAGAGAGATCGGAGATTATACCACGCAGAGAGAAAATGGTGCGCTCCCCTCCCCCCACCCCTGTTTATTGCTCCATAGAAGCACCCTTTAAAAACGCATCATGCACTTTTATGAGGCAACGATTATGCTCTAAACTCCAAACATTCCGCCAGCACCATCAAGCCCGGGGTCCGCCTGGTTCGTGCGGTTGTAAAGAGCAGTTTGTACTACAGAGCTTACATCGATCGCTTGAAATACATTATCAGTCTCCTTTTCTTTCTCGCTTTCTCCCTTACCTCGTCTGCCTCCGGCCTCGGAAGGGTAAACGCGGGGGCGTGACGCGTCACGATTCGAGAGAAAAGTCCGCGAAGGTAAAAAAAAAGGAAGAGAAAAATCGAATAAATTAACAACGATAAGATTGTGAAATATACTCACGACTGGAACTGCGGCCGTTAATGTCGGCGACCGCCGGTGAAAAGCAACACTGTAGCACGCTAGACGCGTTGGACACGAGTCTTAATATTCGATTCTTCGCGTGGAATGCTGGTTTAAACGCGGACAAAATCGACGTTATTGCTAGAATGGCGAGCTAAAGCCCCGTTCACTTTGCATAAAAGCATGTAAAATATTTCGCAAATAAGTGTATTATTCCTTTCAAAATGAGCAAATAAGAAAATCGTACAAGTCGCGGTACTTAAGAAACACCAAGTTGAGTAAAACTCGGATATAGTAAGTCGTAATGAGCTTGTATTCTCTCTTTGTTTGTATATTCGCCATCCGACTCGACTGGAATATAACAAACTCTTCATTAATTCGAATATGATCGAGGCATTTTTGAAATTCGGCGCGTCGTTCCTTTCCACGTGAAACATCGTAAACGAAGAAGAGAGGGTGGAGCCACCATTAAAGTTACGAAGATCATGCCCTTTACTTTAATGAACGATGCCCAATAAGCGGTTCCCTCGGCTTATGCCGAACGTCGAATTGGAAGCCGAGTATGTTAATCCGTGCCGACACATTGCCAACCGTGCATCGGGGATTTTACCGAAAAAGAGGATCGGCCACACACGAAGATCAAATCAACATTTTCTCGAGAATATTATTTCTTTCTGAATTTTGACCTGCTGCGAGATTATAAAAAACGGCCGCTAGCATCGCTAGCAATTAAGACAAAGATACCCCCGTGAGAACTTCAGCCCCTTCCATCCAGTAATTTCCAACGAAACCGACGAAAAACGATGAGCGGGACTATTAATTCATCATACTTCTCTTTTCGGCGTGTTACAGTGCAAATGGCATAAATAAAATTAGTATAAAAGTCGTATATATCTATTAAAAATATATTTACGAATTTTATTCAAAAATATATATTTCTCGTCTATTTATAAAATAATATCGTGAGCATTATGAAATGGATTTGATAACGTTGGCAATCATAATCTAAGCGAAAGATTTTTCAGAGACTGTACTTGTTTTTTCTTCCATACAATGTGTCTTTTTTTTTCTTTATGTCTATCGGTAGAATAGCTGCCTGAATTTTTTTCACTCGATTTTTTTGTGATCGTTTGCAATCCTTTTCTAAAATTCCACTACTTCTATATTTTCTATGTTATGTTTTCCACATTTTTCTTCCACACCATATTTTTGCAACCCAAAATAGTTTAATTGATATAAAATAGGTTACGCATTAACCTTTCTTCAAATTATTTACGGATATGAGTTCTTTTATATAAATATAAAAGATAGTTTTTCCTTTTATTTTTAAGTAAAAATGTGTATTAGTCTAGTTTCATAAGCAACATTAAATATATATTTTAGATACTCGAATCACGCAAAAAAGAAAGAAAAAGAAAAATAATATTTAGTAATTACCATTGCGCAAGTTTGCTTAGTCAGACGATTTATGACACTGTGAGTAATTTACGCGATGAATGATAAGATCCCGCTTTCTGACGGCCTCGGATGGATGCTAAAAAATGATGTCCGTTACCTGCCTGTACTTTTTTTCGTGCAATTTTTTGCCAGATCTGTCCTCGAGAAAGGAAACGAATAGATTCGGGCAAGCTTCTCTCTACCGCCAGTAATTCTGGCTGCGGGGGAGACGCGCGGAAAGATGGCGGAAGCTGGCGCAAGATGAGAACAGCACCGTTATAAATTCGAGCACGAAAAAACAGGTCGTTTGGTCCCGCGTTTCAGAGTGTTGCCTCTCGCGTAACTTTATGGTGCACCAGTGCAAAAAAGGGTTTGCCTCCCTTGGGTTCCGGGTACTCTAAGAACACACGTCCGTGTGTAAGGGTCACCGTTATTACACGAATGCAAAATGTCCTCTGTCGCTCACTCACCTCCGGACCGTCGACAGTAACGTTTAGCGTCGTAACTTAATCACTGTGCGCGAATCCTTCGTCAGCGAATCGCTAATTAGGAAGTTTCGAACGTTCAGCGTCGCGCGCGCAGCTGAAAACTGTGTCCAACCGCCCTGTCCTTGTGACAATTCCATCGTTGTATGTACCAATATCGGAAGTGAATCGCTAATTAGACAATTTTACACGTACAATGATCAGCGCAGTAAAAAATCAGTGTTCCCGGATTTTTTTGATCTTTTTGAACGTCGAACTTTATTTGTTTGACCGCTCGAAATTCATGTCGCATCGTTTACTAGACAGCTCATTATGTCTCGTATATACTAGCAAAGATACGCACAGCAAACTTTGTGGTTTACTTCACTGTACGTAGGACATGCCAGGAGTTATCTCCTGACATGTATAAACTCGAGATATGGAGTAACAGGTACTGTATTAGAACTTTGAAAGAGAGAGAGACTTATCGCTTTTCAGTTTATTGTTCAATTTAGCTTGATTAATTTTTTGGACATATATACATATACATATAGTTTGATCGCATAAATCATACATATTCATAAATCATATATGTATACATATATATATTTTTTAGATCTGTTTTTCGTTAAAACGAAATCTCAAGTCAATAAAAATGTTCCTCTATTAATTTTTTAAAATAAAGTTGATTAGATTTAACTCACACATATATTCTCATTACAGATTATCTATATAGTTTTCGTAATATATACATAAATATCTTGGCTTGTTTTAAAAAATAAGTGGTAAAAAGCCATGATCATATTCTTAGTGTGACGCGGTATATCCAGTATGTTGCGCGATCAATTATCATAACAGTACACACGTGTTCACCAATCCTTGGCATTCAACATGTTTACTAAAGACAAGAAGAAGTTACTTGAGCGATACTAAGATGCTCGCCTTTATTTCTGGGTGTTTCTCTACTGCGTTCAGAAGCTGTGTAATACAAATTTGCGCCGAAGAAATCGGTAATCTTCATCAAAAATATTATTTTTAAAATTAAACAATAATAGTAACGCAAATAATTTTAAACAACGTGTGCGATATTACCTCTCTTTATGGGTTATGGTTACAAAAAAATTGTTCACAAGTATGGATTTAGATCTGTATCAATTCTGCACGAACTATATATTTTTCAGGTAAGCTTATAAAAACAATTAAATATTGTTAATTATTCATGCATTATTTTCTATTCGAAGTATTCAACAATTAATGTTCGAATAAATATATTTTACAATGTGATACATAATGCAACTTAATGAAGTGACGTAATCTATTTCCTGCATTTTAAGAAACATAAGAATACGGTTTATTATATCCTGGATCATATTAAATTCAGTATTAATTCATGTAAAAAGTGTTGCTATGTGTAGAATCGATAATTATTTTGTTAAAAATTTGATTACGCAACTTTATGCGGGAAAGTTCTCCTTATTTGCATTACACAAAAAAAAAATAAAATATCTTCATCTTTAGAATCAATTTATTCGTGTTTTGATTTACCGTCAAGATGAAATGATGTCGTAATGTACTGTCAAACAAGATGAATGGGAAATGTGCA
Source organism: Lasius platythorax (assembly GCA_963971435.1). Taxonomy (NCBI): domain Eukaryota; kingdom Metazoa; phylum Arthropoda; class Insecta; order Hymenoptera; family Formicidae; genus Lasius; species Lasius platythorax. The sequence continues at coordinate 989,337 of OZ020542.1, read as the reverse complement.
AATAGGTTTTTGATGACGATCGTGGATGAGAGAAACAAACGCGCGCGCGCGCATATCGTTACATAATCTTTATTCCTTTTATCTCTCTTACCCCGTCGTCGAAGAGAACAAATTAACTTACAAAAACACGAAATAAGTGTGCACGACATAATGCAATAGAAATACCAGTATACAATAGAGAAGCAATATAAAATCAAATTAAAACACATACATAACTGAAAGATATTATAGAAGATCAAACTGTAAAGTAATCGCTGCAACTTTTATTAAAAGCGTTATTTAAATATACATATATACGAATTTTGATATCAATGCTTATAGATTATAATTGAAATCATCTCTTCGACTGTCATTTCCGTGATCGGTATTATCTTTCCAATATTCAATACTAGAATACAAACGACATTTTCTTTATTGATCTACATGTGCTGAAATTATATCCATCCATGTATACATATATAGTATGTACATATAATATTGTTATATATTATATTATATATATATTTTTTTTATGTAATATATATATTATATTATCTATATATAAAATTTAATTATATATATAATTAAATTGTTATCATATATATATATATACATATATACATGTAATAAATCGTTGTCTTTCATAAACTTAAAAACTCGACGCGGCCGCCTTTAAGATGCTGAAGCTTCGGCACGAATATCTCAAAGAGAGTATAGAGATCGAACACTGGCAGAGATGGAGAACGGTTACGAGTGGTAATATCTTCATTTGCATTGATGGCCTCCTTTGCCGATACGATCCGTTCCCTCCGCGCGAAAGCTTCGAAAAACCCAGCCTCTCGCATCTATATTCCGCCCGGCGAATCATGCCTTGAAACAGTACGTTGATCGATAATTCTCTAATGAGAATACAAGAGAGCGCGGAAGCGATACTATTACGACACTGTTTCTCTTACGCAGCCTGGAAAAACGGGTACGAGAAGCGTGAGATAGATACTAAAATTTTGCCCGTCCCCGTCCTGAGTCTCGGTTAGCGAGTTATTGATCGACCTCAACTCGCTTCAAAAACGCGGGTGATGTAAAAAAAATATTCTTTATAACGGAAAATACATTGCGCGGAAAATATTCTCTTTTCTACAACGAATGTGTTAAATTGTTAGACCTAACATTGCGTTTTATGAACATAAGAGGGAATAAATAACTCGTGATATAGAAAGTTACGACATTTATGTATTTCAGCGAGAAAGCGGCACTCTTTTGAAGTAATTACATACCGCGGGAATGACTAAAGAAGGTCAAATTATTTTGCGTATATTAATCGAAAAAAAAAAAAAACAAAAAATAAGATTTCTTTTTGTATATGCATCGATAAGTATTAATTTTACTTCACACAAGACGACTAATCGTTAACATAGCGATAATTAAAATATAATATAGACGTAGAATACATGTAGATATTATCATTAGAACATTTTATTATAGCGCGATAAGATATATTTCTCAACAATTTTTCTTCGGATGAGAGAAAACTCTTTTTCTCATAAGCGAAAACTCAAATATAAAAACATAAACGTTATTTATTTTTACTTTCTAAATATTTCCAATTTCTCGCTAGAGTCATAATTATTTCGTCGGCGTAAATATCTATCGCATATTTCCAAAATTTCAATTCTAAAGAATTTTCTAAAATGAACGAATTCCAAGAGAGAAAGAAATAAGGAGAGACGTATAATATATCTAATAATGAAAGATCAATCGTGGGGGAACATTACCGCTTAATGTATCCGTAGTTATATACCGCAGCCTATAACGAATCCGGAGCTAATTACACGCGAACAACGTTGTAAGAAACGAAGACAGCTGCTAACGATAAGGAGGGCGGTACCTTGTTAATGGATCGAGTTTGCTACCTTGATACTACTTCCCCTACTGAGACTGTCTTTCCGGACTTACAACCTATCGTATGTATCCAATCAACTCCCGTGAGCCCAGAATTTCGACGCAATCTCTCCCCCCCCCCCTCTCCTCTCTCTCTCTCTCTCTCTCTCTCTCGATTGGCACATCCAATTTCTGCCAGTGATAATTATGGACAATTCATGTAAGTGCAGAATTAGTTCGAAACTTCAGCCGTGGTATTCGCTTTCTAGCTATAATTTGACGACGATAGAAGATACGGAGACGATGTCTCACACACACACACACAGACACATCCGATTCATCTGCCGGCTATAATGAACGAGACTGCAGCATATAATCTTTTAGATCGCCAAATCATTATAAATTGTTTTCTTAAAGATTGCCTTTTATTTACATTTCATCTCGCAATTTCAATTTCAGACACTAGTCCAGAATTATGATTGCATCTGTTTCAAAAATTAATTTGTGAAAAGTTTCGAAAATACCAGAGAGAAGTTTAGTGCATATCATTAAGAAATACTCGAGATGATTTCAGATCTTTTTCTACTGAGGTAAAACATCTACTTAGACCTACATCTATTTCGCGTTATGAAATGTAAAAAAAAAATATATTTTATTATCGCACAGCTCGAAACTTCGTGAAACGTTAACTTTTATCAATTTAAGGCTTTCTTTCCACGGTTGATAACACTTCCTTTTCAGGAACTGCAGGCCATCGTTGATAGGCGCCTGAGCATAAATCCCAAAGTGCTTTTAAGCTTTACAAGTTCCACGAGAGAAACCTAAATGTCGCTAGCCGCGATCTGGAAAGTTCCGTCGTGAGTAAGAGGCTCTTACACAAACTGGGCGAAAAGTTTTCTATCCCTTTACCAACGTATTTGCTTCGTCAGCCTTCGCGGTTATTACGAATTTTACGATAAAAAGGGTTAAAGTCTGAAATTAGTTGAAAACTAGTATCGTCGTTATGATGTCAAACTTCCTAAATTGAAGAGATTGAACGACTCGTTTACCGAATCTTCTCTCTGATCGCTTTCTTTTTAGATCTTTCTAATCGTTTTAAATCGTTTTAAATCTCTAATTTCTTATATAATTTTTTATTTCAAAAGAAATAACATACAAAACATACAAAAACATACAAAAAATGCTCCGTTTTATTAAATTATTCAATGAATCTACAATATATAATAATTTTATTTTTTCCATACGCGCGCGCGCGCGATGCTATTGCAATTATATTTCAGATTTGCATCATGGGAAATAAAATTATCTCATTCTACATATACATTTATTAAATTCCGTTCTAATTCGTAATTTAGCCCGAAAGAAGATTAACGGCATGATAATTCAATTAAGCGTCATCCGCTTTCGGTTCATCTCGGCTTTCTAGGAATTTCAGAATTTATCTTCGTCCCTCCTCACGCATTCACGAGCATTCCTTTGTTGATATGCGCATGGGCATAAAGCCGAAAGTGCTTCTAAGCTTTACAAGTTCTTGCGCGCAGAGGAAACCAACATGTCGCTGAAGCGCGGATCCTAAAAGTTTCATAGTACACGAGGACTCTTACGACTCCGCGAAAAGTTTCGTTTCGTTCAAACGAAATGGGTTTGAACCGTGCAACATTTGCGGGAACGCTTCGTGCGACGTTTCTGGGAATAGATTTTTCTTAACCGTTAGTCATCGCAAAGATTAAAAACGCGATGAAGCTAGAGACAATCGCGGCTGAAAAACACTGTCTACCGTAGACATTCAATAAGACGATTTTTTTTTCTCTCAAAATTGTACAAACGATGCGATTCTATACCTGAGAAATTATTTTGTCGAAAAATACATTTTGATTCATTTTTAATCTTTTTTTTCTCGAATATAATTAAGCATATAACGAAGGATCATTATTATTAGGTATAAGCGAGCCGCAATAAATAAATTGAAGAGTCCGCGCCAAAGTAGATATGCAAAAATGCAAAAATTCCATAAATTTTTTATATAATTCGAGATTCTATTTAGGTGTTATTTCAATTTTTTATATACACAAAAATTACATTTGCATGAACATAACGTGTTCTTTTAAAAATGCAAACCCATTCTTCTAAATTAGTCTCTCTTAATATCTCGCTATTACTCTCGTACATTTTTTTTTTAATAATGAGATCTTCAAGTTTACACGATAATTATTTCCACGATGCAAATCTGAAATATTATTGCAATATTATTGCTTCTCTCTTTTGCACATATGTATGGAAAAAATAAAATCATTGTACGAGTATATAGACTCAACAAAGAATCATTAATTTCATACATACGTACGATTACAATTAATAAAATAAGTCGTGACAATACTTTCGACAAATATATCGAGAAAAATATATTACGAGAATAGCGGTAAAAATTCTACGACACAGAGTTAATCTTCAACGATCCAAAGCGACGGGCAAATGAAGCAGAAAGCAGCGAGAACTGTCAAGCGGCGCCAGAATTAGTGGAAAATCTTCGGATACGTTCGTCTAAAAATGATTTTGTCTAGATATACGCTCGTGCATCGCGCGCAAATCATTTAGAAAAAAACAAATAAACTAAAATCATTTTAAAAATAATGTTCCAATATGTAAAAAATAAATTAATAAGATTTACCTTTTCAAAGTATTTCCTTTACATTTACACACATTTCTTTTCTTTTCTATAAATTTATTTTTATTTATTTATAAATGACACTCGAATTTCAATATCGCTTCAATACTTTCAGAAACAAAAAACAACTTGCAGTATAAGTTGATATTATTACACGTGCTAGAATTCAATAACTTTGTCGAAAATGGCAGGTACGCGAGAAGCAGATGCATCGCACACACATATCGTATCTAAAAAATTCACTTCTACCTTTCAACGGTATGCCAAGCGATAAATATTTTAAGACTTTCAGAGTTTCGCATTTCGACAAATTTATAATTCAACAACACGGTTGCAAACCATCGCCGAAATATTCGCGCCTGTTTGCACACTTACTCCGCTGCTTTCCGGCGTTCCCCTAAAATTATTTACGTGTATATCGATGTACAGCTATAAACAACAGAACGTACACATAAGTTGTAAAAGAATAAGGAAAGATATACGGAAGGTTAGTTCATTCTATCGATCCGGCTTGCGACGTACGCGCATTTTGCTCCGAAATAGCGTAAAAGACGGATCATGGCGGCGACGATTCTGAGATAATCTCGAAATGCAGCATTTCGTATCTTGGATTTTATCAAGATTCTAAATTTTCTGAATCGAGTTTCTATAATTTAACTAATTAATAATTTTTTAAACCGCTAGTCAAATAAATTCACATAGAAACACTCCTACCACTCGACCAATACTAGCAAATAAATTAAACGGGCGAAGTTTGCTATTTATTAACGGGATTGTTGGAGAATAATCAAGGGATTCTTGTAATCTCAAACCAAGAGATACGTCTCCCTGAAAAATATTCTTCAAACTTCGCCCGTTTAATTTATTTGCTAGCATTGGTCGAGTGGTAGGAGTGTTTCTATGTGTTTCTATAATTTATTAATTCTCTTTTTAAAGGCAAATTTATATTTTAATTAATTGAATTGTGTATTAATGAAAAGATGTAATCTTTTCCTTCAAATTATTTGTCTAATAAGCATTTCTTTGTTCTTTATTATTTTTACTTCATTCACAGAATTATTATCAATAACGAAAAATTTATATTTTCGAGCAACAGATTCGATACATAGTGCCTTAACAAATATATTTATAGCAAACGTAAATAACAAAATAGAAACTTAGATTGCACATTTCTTTGCTGTACATATCCTGAGATAAATCTTTCTCGACAAAACGTTTAGATAATATCAAGTAATTTCTAATCATAGACTGTACACATGAGTACACGCTATAAATGCAAATATAGTTCGATATTGTCCTGACGCAATAGAGTGCAATAATTTAAGCGCGACGCATATTGTTAATAAATCCTTACATTTTTTTTGATAATGGGGAAAAAATTCTCTGCCAAAAAAATTTCATAAAAATAAAAAATTTTGTATTTTTACCATTCGCAGACCAGTTGCGACCATATTTTTTGCTCGATAGTTCATTATCCGCCGTATAATATATTCACATCTTTTTCAGTAAATAATATAATTATATTAGATATTTTTTTTACCTAGAATCCGTTTCGGCGCCAATTTTCGCGTGTGACGCAAAAAGGCAGCGTATAATCTCGCTCATCAAAGGGAAGAGAATTTTACAGGAATCTCGGTGATACGGAAAATGTAAACGGTAGCTTATTGAATTATGGCAATGCGATAGTAACGTAAAGTGTCACCGTAAGCGTTCCCTCTTAGAGCGGTCAATTACGTGAAACGGGATCGTATATATTACATTTCTGTCCGGTACGCTTACAGTTCGTATATGATGTAAGTCCGATTAACTTCACTCGCGCGCCTCGGCGCGCGGCAACATTTTATCTGGGAAAATATGAGAATGCGACTGGATTCTGCGCTGAAAATATTGCCGCATGTCCACCGCGCCGACCGCGCCGACCGCGCCAAGTGAATTCCGCGTCGTCGCCGGCCTGTAAAGCCGCGCGCGCAGCATCTGTGCTTTTTCTGCGCAGTTTTCCTCTGGATTGTGCACACGGATGCTGCGCGCATGCGCGAAACACCCAGTGCGATGGAAATAAGCAACAAATAATGCGAAAATTTCTCTCAGCATCGCAGAAATTTACAACTCTCTCGATATGGAAATCAAGCATATATATAAACTTAAATTAACATTAAACTCTTACAATTGAATACGCGAGAGAGTCTCGAAATTCTTCTCTATTAAGTTTGATTAATTTAGTTTTATTGCTCAAAAAACGATTGGAAGCTATTGAAAATATTTTCCTCTATCTCTTTGCGGCATTTTCAATGTTTATATATATATATACATATATATATATATATACATATATATAGTTTTATTATATTTTATAAAGTGTCACAAAAGTCTTTAAATAATGCTCAACTTATGGAAAGTTAAATTAATATACATTGCAATAGAGAATTTGTGCACTTTAAAATTTCAATATATATCGACTTTAATGATCTACTGATATTCTGCTACAATTTTCTATGTCTTTTATTATACTTTATAAATGCTTGAAAGAAAAGATGTAAGAGAAAACATATTACACACATCCGATCTTGTTTAAAATATGAATACTTCAAAATTATGATCTTCTATCTAAACTTTTATTTTTCTTCTATACCCAAAATAAAAATATTAAGTATTTGCAAAATAGTAGATATAAAAAATGCGGGTAGCAACGTGCCGGACAGCGGTTACCTCCGTAAACACATACGAGTTCTTGCATCTTTCACTTCTCCGCGAAGGCGGAGTCATATGCACGTATGATAGAAATTGAAGATGAAAGAATTGGGGTCAGAAATATAAAAATAAAGATCGGAAGGAAATGAAGTAGAATGGAAAAAAAGTGACCTGGGCACACAGTGTCGCGCGAAGCATATATACCTTTACATACATATATTCTCGTGCACCTTGTCTGTTACGCAAGTTCTCTCCGGCCGGTTTTATGATAGCTATCATTAGGGGTCAATAGTCCACGAAATTGCGAGGTCCCTCGATCTTGTCAGTTTCTCGCGGTTTCCGTACATTCGAGCGTACAGCCATTTCTAAGCTAGAACTCCCATTGGATAACCGGCTATCCCGATCAATCTTCCGGTGTTGTAATTTCGATTAGCACACTTTTAAAAAAGTAAAAAAGCTTTCAAACTATAAAAAAAATATTACGCGCATTGAAACGTTACGTTTGTCTATTTAACGACGAAATTGCTGTACATCGTTAGGAGCAAAGCTCTTCGGGAATGGGAAGAGGTGAGAAAATTTACGATTGCGATTAAACGCATCTCTCCTTCTCAAGTCCGCGTAATATTCTACAGTGCAAAATAGCGTGCGTGAAATGCAACGTAAAAAAAAAAGGGATGATTCCCCGGAGCTTCACCGGAGCGCTAATTAACTTCGCCTTGGGCCTGTAAAATTTCGCCACCTTGCACTCGCCGCATGACGGATCATAACCGGAGGGCAACGAACTTCAAAATTGCGCTTCCCTTCGATCGCGCGCGCCCAGGCATCTCTCTCTCGTTTCGTGGATCCCAGGATCCCGTGCGCGAAGTACGGGGCGCGATTGTCCAATAGGAACGAAGGCGGACGTTCGACCAGACTCGGGTTCTCTTCACTTCGGCGAGTGTATTAGATTGGCTTCGAGATACGTGACCTCGCTTGAGAATCAACCTCGTTCCCTTCTCCACCCACCCCTTCGGCCTTTCATCCTCCGTGGGCTTCTCCCCCCTCCCCCTCACACCCTCGTCGCCCCGTGCCCTCTTCACTCCCTCCAGCAGCCTCGTGTGGCAACCGCTCTAGCCAACCACCGTTGCAACCTAACTCAACCTTCCCAGAATAGGTCTGAGCCTCCCTCTCCCCCCGCGCGCGTTTCCTTCTCATCTTCCTTCGTCTCGCTACCTTTTTTTTTTCTTCGCGCTCGTTGCGCTCTCCCTTTTTTTTCTTCTTTTTTTTACACATTCTAGCAAGCGGCGCGTTCGTGTGATGATCGTTCACTGCCGAGTGAATAACGAAGTATAAGCCTCGACTGGTGAAGTAATTTGCTTTCCCCGAGCTCGGCGTTTCTTGCGGATTATGATTTAATTATATACTTTCTAAAGAAAAATTTTTATCAATTATATACTTTCCCATGAATTTTTTTCATTACAAATAGATTGAATAAATAAGCACGTGTGATGCGCCAGGTATGAAATTGAAGTAGTAAATTGAAAAAATTGAGTTATACTCTGCGAGTTTTGCAGATTTTAACAAAATGTATTATTTAAGATATCGTCAAATGTATCTCTAATTGTTGAATCTAATTGTTGATTTAATTATATACTTTCTCGGAAAATTTTTATCAATCATATACTTTCCCATGAATTGTTTTCATTACGAATAGATAATAAATAAGCACGCGTAATGCTCCAAGTATGAAATTGAAATAGTAAAATGAAAAACATTTGCGAGTTTTGCGGATTTTAACGAAATATATTATTTAAAAGATATCATCAAATGTATCTGTAATTGTTGCAGAATTACAGCTTGCTTTCGAGCAACTTATCATCTTTAAATCCGCGACATCTTTTTATCAGTTTTAGAGAATATGTCGTTGTGAAACTGCACAAAATACACAAAACGCATTACGTTTATACACAAATTTCTCACACACATTATTTCACGGTCGCCTCTCTCGTTGCAATATAATGTCGCGTATCGCGCATACATACGTGTAACTTTCGCGGCAGATACGACTTTCGAACACTCGGTGGTTTAATCAACAGACGCGCGATATAAACCGGTGTGTCCACGGATTTTATACGTATATACGCAAAGAATCGTCCGGCAAAATCGAAAAATCCCGTAGCAATCCACCGTCGGACGGAATTAAATCAAAGAACATCGTTGTTATCGGTGGATTCCAGCAAATGAGCAGAATTTCGAGACGGTTATAAAATTCCGCATCCCGCGATGCGCATCGCCATGGCTGCACGTATATGTACATGTATATATATATGTATATATATAAAAAAATATATGTATATATCTGTATGTGTATATACATATGTATTGCACATACACCGAGAGAGAGATGTGTGTGCAACCGCGAACTGTACCGGCTAGAGGAACAAACTCGTTTCCAATGTGTTCACCTCCTGCCGGAGCCAAAGAGCAATTCCTATTCCAACGACTTTCCGTAAAAACGTCTCATATCGTGAGACATTGTTAAATATATTACGCCATTGCCTCCTCTCGGGTACCACCAATGTAATACATATGTATGCGAGAGACGGGGAAAGGGGGAGCATTTCGATAGAAGATCACGTGCCTACAAGGTTTTACAGTCCGCGCGTTGATCAGAGAGTCTAGACGGCAGTCTGATCCGAAACTGTCTTCGATTTTTTTTCTCGAATGCAGGTATCCCACGTGTATAAAAAATTCTCAAGATTGACAGGTTTACATATTTATCAGTAATGTAATTTTACAATCGGTTGATTCGCGAATCAGTCAAACCTTGCATTTGTGTCGCGCACGTGTTTAATAAACATTGTATAATTATTAAGATATATTAATCGTGTAAAAAAAAATGTTCTATAAAATCTGACTTTTTTAAATCAATGTGCTTTTTCGGAGCACGCAAGATAAATAAAACTCACACAAGTTTTGTACAGAAAAATTTCTCTGTTCTATCACTGTGTGTCGCGGTATATCTCTCTTCCTTTTCCCTATTCTATCCGACTTCTCATTTCCTGCTTCCTTCGTCCCTCGCCCCCCGTTCACAGATATTTCCTACGTTTTCACAATCTCCAAGTTTTCATGTCCCTGAAATATATCCCTTCGTTCCAAGTTTCCCCGACTCGTTCCTGCGACTTGAGTCTAATGAGACTGCAACGTCGCCATCGAGATAGACGCATGGACGTATATATGTATATACATATATATGTATATCCATACCTAAATCCCTAAGTACCGGGTTCCTTATATAGGTACATGAGCGCATACCAACGCAACGGAAATGCGCTCACTAACATCAGCGCGACTGCCGACGTTTCTCTGGAAACTCGACGGCGACATTCCTGTCGATCTCCTTACTTTGTTCATCCGACAACGTCGCTTTTACGTAGCCAATCTTCACGTCAACAATGTAATACGCTTTACATCTCGGCGGAGACAAATAAAATTTCGCGAGCGAGACCTGTCCCTGATGAGAAAAGTTAAGAGATGCTTTATTCGTGAAATTTGTCCCCGTGAATTTTCTTGTTCCTTCGATAGCGAAAATGCAGTACGAGATAATACAGCGGTAATAAGGTTTCTGACAACGAAATAAACATGCTTGACATTACTGGACTTAACTGGATCTCATAATAATTTACTCACAATATCTCTTGCTGTAGTAGCCATTTTTTTTACTGCATCTGATTTAAATTCACGCATTTTGTTCACTTCTAATTCGCAAAAATTCGCATGAACAAATATAATATTTATAAATCAGAAAGTTTAAAAGAATTTTAGAATTTTGTTTCGGAAATATCGAAAATTGTCCAAACACAGTAAATATTTATCTCGAAGAGATGACAATTTTATCAAAGTAGAAAACATACGCGACGAAACATATCGCCAACTTGTTAGATCGGCTCACATTTATAACTTTGCTACAAGCTCGGTAATCGTAAACATAATAGGGAGTGTAAAGATGGGGAACGGTGGTAACCAGCTGGACAAAGCGTCCGCGTAGAAACATAAAATCAGACATCCAGACTACCACGTACGATCGTAGTCTGCGTATGAACGTAAAGAATCCTCTTTACGATATTGTCATGCGGGTCTCCGAGATGCGCACAACGGGTTACGCGGATGACTTAGCTGGCTAATTAAGAAATCCTGGCGTCTTTGCGCGAGATCCGCGCGTTTACTTTGCGTATTAATATCCACGAGAGACTCCCACGGAGTAATCCTCAACGAGGATGCATACGTACATTTTACGTGCGTTTGATCGGCGCCCGGCATCTCGAAGAGATCATCCGCCATTCCGCGACAAAACTGCTAAAGTACGATGTACCAAATTGCATCGTCGGATGGCTAATTGGTGTAAGATTATGAAACGCAATACATTTTAGCGTGAAATCTTCTCCGACCGAGGTATTGTCCGCCATATTACAAGTGCATATATAGAAGACCGAGAAACACGAAAACATATGGAAGACATGTGTGACAGAAAATGTTAAATACAATAAAAATATTTGAAAAGACATCCGTCTCTAAAATATAAAAATATCTAAAATATCCTACGCATAAACATTGCGAATAAACATTGTAAATGTTACAGATTGTTTGAATCGAACTTGAGTCGTAAATAATTTATTTTTATTATAATTTTAGGAAATGAGAAAAAGAAATCTGTGAAGCATCTCGCTAGTAAACCAAAGTTCTATTGAAATTTTATTGAAGCCAATATAATCCAGAAAACTGGACCAACGGGGACAAAAAAATCGGTGGAACGCGGCTCAAGAAATAAACGAGAAATAGGAACTTAGATACCTGCTCAGAGTTATGTCGAACATTTTATTCTCGTCTCTTACATCTTCCTCTTCTTATCCTTCAATTACTTGAGTTATCCGAACAAAATATAAAATGTTTAGCAAAGGAGAGAATATATTTTATCGTTTTTCCATTTCTAAATTAATTAGACAATGCATTGTCTAATTAATTAAATTGCATTGGTCATATCTTTTGCCGCATAAAGACTATTACTATTAATTTATCGGTGTTAGAGTCTTTGATAATTAATTACACGTACATATCGTCAAGTGACATATTCTTGAAAGATGAACTTCTTTTTCGCCGACATTTTATTTTCAATCTCGTACTATATTTAATTGCATTATAATAATACTGTGCGAATGTGTAGATGTGGAAGGAGAAATTTCAATAGGATTTCGGATCTGTGCCTTCGCAAAAGCGATTGGTCCTAAAAGAGGCGAAAGAAGAGCAGAACGGAGATGGGTCACGCAGACATAGACGAGTAGATAAATAGGAGTTTACTCTATCTCCGGTGCGAGAACGTAGGGCAAACGACATTGAAACTGCTCGGGTGTGCTCATCGATGTAAATAGAGGGATGAGAAAATCTTCGTCGGGGGCGTCCGTGCGTGCGGCCATTACAGTAGATTGGATCTTTTTCGTGAATGTCTCCAATTTGAGATAATCACGTCGCCATGCTTAGATACAGGTTTGTTTTTTTTTTTTACTTTTCCTTGTCAATTACAAGCAATGCCTAATAAAGTCAACATCGAAAAGAGCGTTGGTCATCCGAGTGTTATGTATACCTAAGTTATTTATTATCAAATTAATAGAAATATAAATTCTTTCTTTGTAAATATTAATTTACTTAAGCTATTACTAAAAAAAAACTGTTCTATTTTCCTCTTCAATATAAATAATTGTGATTTTATTCTTTAATACTATTAGTTTAGTTAGAGTATTATAGAGCACTTCGAGGCAACAACACATATAGCGAACATCTCACAATGATACTCAAATGGGAATGAAGCAGACGTCATCTTTTTCAAAAATATTATGTGTAAAGATACTGCGCATAGGTATTAAATTAAAATATATAGAAAAGCGTTTTCTCTCTCTTAAAACCTATATGAGAGACAAGTCAGTGAAATGTATCGATTTACTCGTACGCTTAAGATTTTCGAAATAATCAACCGGGGTGGCAGACCACCACTCGGCGCATAATATCTCCTTATCGCGCGGGTATAGTTGTAACGGCTACAATGTTACATCCAGATCTTGATGGTGTGAGTAAATTTCATAGCGCGGGCGAGGACCGCAACCCGCAATAAAAGACGAGCACATGCACGGACGTGCTCGTATACTGGAAGACCAATGGCGACACGTGCAAACGCTCGCGACAGTGAGTCGAAAAGAGGTGAGCCCTGTATGTACGTGTGTGTGTGTGTGTGTGTACACAGGATGCGCGCAAACGGAGCGGACGACCGTGTGGACGACACGTGAAAATGTTGCAGCGACTGCATCAGCTACTGCGGCAACGCTGCGGTTCCAGTTTATTCATGTCCGACAAAATATTTCATGCAAGTCGGTGAGAAGGTTTTCGGTGGATTACGCACGCGAGACATTGTATGCCGGCTAAAATTGTCCGGCTATCAAAAGTTCGCCGTACAGCTAAAACCCGCCGCCGCGCACTTAGGGGCCGCGGGTTTTGTTGTGTGTAGAAGAAAAGGATGATTTATAATTTCAACTACGTCGGGTTTGCATCTCGATTGTCTTAACTTGTCGGCCCGCAATTTCTCCTAGTCACGACACACCGCTTGCATGTTAGATTTTATCGGACATGCAATTTCTTTTTAAAAGCGCTATCTTCTAATTTATTATCCACGTTTCACCCTCGAAGAAAAGGAATAAATAATCAACTGAAGTATCCTCATATAACAAAACGGAATGTAAATTTTTCTTACATTATACACAATAACGCAGCAATAGTTCATGAGATAATTATTCAAAATTATTTTATAATGTTTATATTTATATCGTTAAAAAAATATATCATTTATGAAAATATTTACAAAATATTGAAATAGAATTCGAGATATTAGTCAATAATATATTATTGACTAATTGACTCGCGGAGTGAATAATATATTAAGAATATAAAAAATAATATTTTTTTCTAGAAATTCTTAAAACATAATCAATATGTGTAATATTTTTTAATATTACGATTACAAATTTTGCATTTTTAATGCGGTATCGAAATTTAAAAAAAACGCGCGGATTGCGAGTTTCGAAAAAACGGGATGATCGAAGAAGAAAAGAGTATCTTACAGCGAGAAAAAGCTAAATGAAAAGACGCAACCTGTGCGTTTCCCATTCGTAGAGAAAAAAATCGAGATTCCGACTTTATTTTACAGACTTTTTAAGTGTCATCTGCATCGAAGCATCGTATGTACATATATATGCTATATATGGCCATCCCGAACGTAAATCTCGCGAGCGCTTAATTGTACAATTGTAGTAAATCAAGCGATCAGCGGGAAACCGCAATTATCCGTGCGCAGAGACAATGATAAATCATTTAGTAAAGATGTGAAGCTATAAAATATAATAGCACTAGTACCGCGGCTGTGTTACAGCGAAGTATATAAAATCCATACGTGTGCATGTGTCACACATTAAGCCCGAAAACCCGTATTCCATAACAAAGCGACTGAAATACATATGTGCGAAATATTACATACGTTACCTTCATATACATATTGTATCATAAATGTCATTAAACACATTATATCTATTATATCGTTAAACATATCGATAATTTTATGTGCCATAATTTTAACACCAAAAATAGTAAAATAGTAAAATCTTTCTATAGATTAATGAGGCCTAAATAACAGTTGACAAAAGTTTGTCCTTTTACCTTCAGCGATTGCAAATTATTATAATCTGTCTACAAAACGCAAAGATTAGAAAAATAAATTGAAGATACGAAGCGATTATTTCGAAAGTGGTGAGCCTCGTTATGAAACGTTATAAAATACGATCAAATGCGCATGTAAATTAATGAGAAATATAGATAAGATTTTTTAGCAAGTAGTTTTCGAAAATAATCTTGTCATTTATAAAATAAATGACTCGTATGTTTCTAATTTTTCGATAAGCAAAACAAGAATTCTTAGGAGATGCACTAACTATATGTGATTTGTATTGCTCTATAATCTCATGTCTTCTATCATTCTGGTATTTGTGAATAAAATATTCTTGAAGTTTTTATTTTATTACACCCAACCATGCCAACAACTATTTAGCGACGGTTTTAAATACCGTAATTGAGATAGGCACGAATGTGTATAAATGGAAAAACTATTAATAGAAGAAAGGAATAAGCATTGGGGTATAAATACTTTCTCTAATTAATAAATAAATATATTGTACAATTCGTATATAAAATATTGATACTCTCATTGATAAAGCTATATATTATTCTAGGATATCACCGCGCGCCATCGTTAGGCGCTCATCCTAACTACGTAATCGCCATTCTCAGCTGTGCGTAGCTATGTGTAAGTGCATCTACGAGAATGAGTGTAAAACGCACACAATAGTCGTCGGCTAAACATGGCACATACACACACATCACAGGAGTAAAAGCTGCGCTCGATATCCGTTGCAGCCAGCAGCCATTAAGAGACAGAGAGAGTACTATAGTTTAGCGAAACTTATCACATACTGACCTGTAATTACGTGGCAAACCAAACGTAGTCGTATCGGCGACCAAATACTAGATATCACGTGGTCACGTGGTACACGCATGTCCTACGGTAGTTTCCACACAGAGAGAGACGCGGATTCCATAATACTTTATTTTACGCATGCGCGTTCCCGGGCGACGTTCATTCACACACGCGACACGGACGACGAAATCAGACTCTATAAATCGTGCAAAAACGGAATTTCGACCGGCGAGCTGTCTCGCGAGATAGCGGGCGAGATTTGGCAAAACCCTGATCGGACCGGCTGTGTGTCGCGGCTCGAACTGTTCACAGTTAGTTCCCGCAAGGTTCCTCCTCTTCGCCTCTCTCTCTCTCTCTCTCTCTGTCCTCGTGCGCACATACATATATACACGAAGAATACTAAACGACAGGCGCGTATCGTGTATGACGGAGCCGAATCACGTGCTGATTACGCTTTAAAGTTTATCCGTTCTTCTCGATGAGACGACTCTCGTCTTTTGTGAACGCGCGAGAACAAAAGACACGCAATCTCTCTATCTCTATCTCTTTTATGCTATCTTATCATTTAACAATTTCGCGCGAAGGATACACGAAGGAACTTTATGAAAATGTTAACCAACTCTCTCAAGCCACGCGACACACATTTATATATCAACGATTTATCGCTCCGGTTTTTCAATCGATCTCGGATTAGTCGTTTCGGGAGTTACACGCGACAAACAACGTCGGATCGAAACGTCTGTCTGACTGCGTAGCAGACGACATAATCGGAAGACATGGAAACGCGCGAGCTCGATTTCGCTGGCGCTGTCGTCGTTGCTTGCTACCCTCGTCACTTTCGTCGTCGCCGTCAAAGGTGTTTGCTACCGTAGGTGGTGCGGCCGTTTCGGTCCTAAGTAAAGGTAACGCCGTCTCACTGAAGATCCAGAAGCGAGAGGAAGAGTCGGAATAAAGTGGGGGGGTTTATGGGTTTGCATCCTATGTACTCCATCGTATCCCTAGTTATGGCTCCACGACAAAACCCACGTGTATAACCTTTCCCGTGACGTTACTGTTACTCTATATCTAGTATATAATTCTATCCACACACACGATATACATATATGTATATATGTATAATGTATATATGTGTGTGTTGCGTGCGTGTATAGGTATATCCTTACGAACGTATCAGCATGCGGCTGATACGAGTTCGTGTAACCAGTATCCACGCTACGCGAAGTAACCCTCCTGAGTGTCTGTATGCAGACGTTGAGTGCATTTTAGTAAAATTGAGTTGCGTGCTTCCTCACCGAGTTATATCAATCTATTACAGCCCGCATCTTACTTCGAAGTATAATATTTATATTTTTTGATCACGCGCAATTTGAAAGTTTGCATTTTAAATATTGCATTCGAAAACGTTATCATCATTTCACTAAATTAAAAAAATATATACATACATAAGCTCGCATATTTTACCGCGTAAATTAAAGTATACTTACAAATAGAGTTTTTAGTACAAGATTTTGTACACTTTATACGATATGTATATATGTATATTAAATATGAAATATAATCTATAACTTGTTGATATTTTTTGAGTTATGTAATAGCAACGTTTCAGTTTGATTGATGTCTCGGTTTTATTATTATCATTACATTACTGTATCAATCCAGGCATACAAGTAAATTTATTAAGACAAGTTTCTGCAATAAAAAATGTTATATATATGAAGAAAAGATATAAAACTTCTATATACATGTATAAATTTATTATACATGAATATATGTTGCGTTGCATGTCAGATAATATTAAAACAAGAAGGAGCTCTATAAAGATGTAATAAGTCAGTGGTAGCTAGAGATTCCTTATTTTAGAATAGCTAGTGACGCGTCAGAAAGGCAGGAAGTGACAGTTGTGTCGGTAAAGTAGAGTACTATACACACTATCGATTTGACAATGAGACGCATAGTGTAATCATAAGATTTATATGCGTACAAGATATACGCACATTTTTTTTAATAGCGTTGATATATCTCGTTTTGTAAATTTATTAATAATTACAATTTATTCAAAATAATCTTAATTAAAATTACTGTTGACAATCTATAAATTAAATCGAACTAAATATTAAAAATATGTAATCATTCACACACACATTGCTAGATATATTTTCCAATCCAAAAAATTTCCGCTAAAATCAGCACCTGGATGCAGGGATGCTAAACGCAACCTGAACCCCGCACCCATTCCCATCGAACGTTTTAGAAGGAAGGTTAGAGAGGGTCGCTGGAGGGATGGAAGCGCATGTCGCGATGGTCCAGGAAGGGGAAATGCTGGGCAGACGGCAGCCATGATGGCACGGTCTGGCCAATCGCTGCGCCTGTTCAAGCCGTTACTGCATAATGGCCGCGCGGATCCGCCCAATGTAAAACTCGATGGACGTTACGCTTATTGGATGCGAAAGCGTTAAAAATTTTATTGCGCGCCTGGCAGTTACACCCCGCTTTTGAAACTGTCCCCTGCTATGATTCCTCCCCTTCTCCCTCACTATACTCGTAAAAAGTCAGTGCACCGATCTGTTGAAGCATGTAATTTCTTTAGTAAAACTACGCCCCTTCCCCTCTTCCTCCCCCTCCACCGCCTGGAATGTACCTCACGAAATTTACTTGTCTCGATAAATAGTCAAGCTCGACTCACTGATGATCTTTACACATCATGCTAAGGTTGATAGTATGTTGATCCGACATTCATATTACGCATAAAAATAGACACAATATGCGTAATATGAATGTCGGACAATATGAGATTAAAATATAATGCAAGCTTGTGAGACAATGAGAATAATGAACTGTATTTAAAGCACAATGTGACATCAACTTGATATAATATTTGATATTTCCGTATAGATGTATACATATAAATACATATACATATACGTGTACAAATACATATACATATACAAATACATATACATATGTATGTATACCATAGAATAAAAATGAAATATGAACATGTATCATTTTAATTTTAGAAACGTAAAAGAAAAAAACCGCCAGCATGATTGATAAATATTTTCATATAAAGTAATTGTTAAACATATATACATTAGGGTGGTCCTTATTTTTCAACTTCGTTTTTTTAAAGGTCTCACCCCTTAAGTGTTTTCCAACTTACCTAAAACTAACGCCAGAAAATATTCGGGTCATTCGCATAATTATAACTGGTGCCCCAGAGACTATGAACGTCGTTATTTATATAAAAAATTACTATTTTTCCACAAATAACCCATACACACTATAAAACTATTAAATACGATATTATGCACGTAAATAATACCAAATATATACTAAAACAGAGTTTTAAATAGCTCGCCAACACGTAGGAGTCACAATAGGAAGCGCAGGGCGCGCAGAGAAAATTCTAGCCCTTTGCGCTCGACGACTTTTTCGGTACTATGTACTCCTATGTACTCCTTAATTTTATTTTAAATTTAAAACAAAATTAATAAAAGTGTTATTGTGAAAATTTAGAAATTAACAAATTTATTTAAAATTTTCGCCCTCCTTGGGGCACGTGTTAGGGTTAAAAAAAATTTACAAAATTTTTACCAGTTACTTACTAACCCAAAAGGAAAAAAAATAGGGGGTAAGACTTATAGAAATATAAAATTTATTTTTTATAGGTATATGCTAAGGACCACCCTAATATACATATATATATATGTGTGTATATATAATTTACAAATAAAAAAAATATAATATGATGAATTCATACGATGTATATTTGATACAGATACGATAATGATACATGCATTAATTTATAACTTGTAGTTATCAAATAACACAATAATTATAACATGGACGATAGTTAATAGTGGCTCAAAGTAAATAATCATTCACGATAATGTTAAAGTAATTATTTCCAATGACACTCAAAAAAAGAGTCTAATAAAGTCAATTTCTAATATATCCTTAAATTATTATAGTCGATAAACAGCGTTGCGTAACTTGATCTCATGTGTAAAAAATAACAGTAACTATTCTTGTGAAGTATAAAAAAACTCGATAGTTTTATGTTTAATGCAAAAAATGCAAGGTTTTTTTTCATGTTGGATTTTATCTGACGTTAATGTAAATTTACTTGCATAAATTAAAGCGAAGTAAAACTCGCGTATTAGAGTACATTATAGTGTGTCTATTAATATTATTCTTTAGAATATAAATCTATAATTTTTTTCCGTCGGCTATATCACGTCGGTTAAATTTCTAAAATTTACAATAAGCAAAAAAAAATGATTATTCGTAGCTCATTTTTTTAAAAGACAGAAAATTATATCGCAAATTAGTGTGTAGGCGGAAAGATACAAGTTTTTATTACACATGTTTCTTGTTTACACGGAAATAACAATCACTAATTTATCAGATTTGTAAGTTTTTTGCAACTTCTAACAAACAACATTGTACTCATCAAACGTAAACTTTTTAAACGAGAATTATCTTTTATAAATTGTGCAAATCAATCGTGAAAATTTTAATTTAGCTTATTGAATGTTCAATTTATAATAAAATCGAGAAAAATCGAGACTGCATTAAAATAGTAGTCGCACAATCTGCCTTGTATATCCATCGCATTGCATTGCGTGTCGCTAATTATTTTAGTTGTAATTATTCTCTCATATCATGCGCCATGTTTTTCCGATGACCGCGATAACTTCAACGAAATGATTAGCGTGCAATTATGTAGGTACTAATCATGGCTGATCACGTGACATCATACGTTATTCATTCACGCTCTCAACTATCGCGCGTGCTTATCTTGCAATCATCGGTTGTCGGCCCGTGCCGATTGTATCACAAAGTTAGCACAAATAGTCACATAAAATGATTTTTATTTCGTAGATTACTGATAGATCCAAATGACTGAGCGTAGTGTGAACAGCGGTAATAAATTTTCTCCAAAGCAATTTGTAGATGCTGATTGTGAGGTATTCTTGCGTGAACTAGAGATTTTAAGACGCAGATAATAATAGATAGACCGTCTTACGATGTGTGTATATTATGTAAAATAATGAAAAAATGTAATGTGAAGTAAAGAAAAATATTGTAAGTTAGAAATATATATCTCGGAGAATTAATATACGCACTCACCTGTGTCGACGATAGACGAATTTTTGACATCCTACAGATATCACATCCTATCGGGATGTAACACAATACGTCCAACACTCTCGCACGCATTATTCCTCAACGCAACAGTATATGTTCAGTTCATTGACTCTCACGTTTATTTTATCAACAAACACCTAGACCCGCATTAAGATTCCGTTTCTTGTAACACTTATGAAAGCAAAAGACATCTCTCTGATGTCGTTAATTAAGTAAACGAAATACTGTTTCGTTAGCCATGATTTTTATATTTATAAATTTTATATTTATAAATAAATATTATTTAAAATTTTTTGCTGTTTATTCATAGCATATCTGTAATTTTCGAATTTTTATATCGTCCTGATTCAGTTTATAAACTTGAGATCAAGATGAGAATTTAGAATTATAATATATGCAATTGCATAATCAAATAATTTTATAAAATAAACAAGTTCGTGAATTGGATTGGTATGGACTTATGGACATCTATTTCTTTCTTTCTTGTCTTTTCTTTTTTCTTAATACACTTCTTTAAGTTTTCATATTTCTTATTGAAATCTTGTGATGTAATCAATCTTTCAACTACATTCGTTATCTTTTTATCTCGTACAGTAAAATAATTCATAATTTATTTCGTACAAAAAAAATGATATATAATCACAAGGCCAAAATCTAAAACGTCAAAATCTCTCGAGCACTTAATAAATTCGCGTCTATTATCTAACAACAACTGAATATGTTAAAGCAAATTAAAAACAAAACACAGAGGAGCACGCCACAATATCTTTTTCCAAAAATCAGATTCTCCCAATTATGTTCAAACATTCTGAAACACACCTTTATTACGAAGACGTTCTTGTCTGATGAATATTCTGCATTCTTTGTTTCAGTTAATCGATTCATCACACATTGTCACGATTTTTTTCTCTTAGACTCGACAACAAAGCGAATACGGTGATTTGATGTCTGCAAAGTTGTACGACCTCGGAATAATGAAAAGCAGCCGGTTCGCGTCACTTGAATGAGATTAGCAAAATACTGTCTAACTTCCGTTTATCTCGGCGACACGCGACGAATGCAAAATCACAGCGTGACATCGAACGAAGCCGCGTTGTTTGCTTATCTGTTTGTTTTCCGTTTAGGACAGGTCAGGGAATCGGATTTAAGACCGTCCATTAATACTCGTGTATCGTAAGATTCTCCTCCACTGCGATGGCGTGCCACGTTCTCTCGTACCTTCATCTCTCAAAAGCGCGAAAGATGACACAAAGCCACCATGATTATTTATTTGTTTCGGATCTACGAAACGAGAAAGGTAGAGGAAGCCGGCAGTATCGCGGAATAGTAGCCGGGGGCGACCATGTGCTTCGCGAGGCTCACAAACGTAACTGCGCCTGCGCCCCTTGGCTAAGCTTGACCCCTACGCAAACGTCATAGACGAGAAGAGCTCCTCCATCGCTCTTCCCCCTTGTCGCTATACGGTCGTACTCTCCCAGCCTGGACGAGCGAGCTACACACGCGGAGAGATGGATACGCCGTAAAATCCCGTAGAGTCAACTAAAACAACCCCCTGAGTCGCGGGCGTGTGTAGGTGCGAGAAAGAGAGAGAGAGAGGGGGGGGGGGGGGAGAAAAAGAAAAGAGATTCTTTTCGCGGAGGACGAGGTTTCGCGAGATATATGTTTGTCCATCCAGTAACACATTGTGTTCTTGCACAAAGGATGCTTCGTCTTCTACTTCCAGCTTACGATATGTCTATGACAAAATTTTATGTACTCGCCGGTTGTTATCCACTCATGAGTTCTAGCCGAATTTTCTAGAACGTTTTATACAATTATTTTATGAAAAATAGATAAATTGCAGGGTCGACAATCTAATAATAAACATCATACGCGCATTAGTGACAGAGCCCCGATCAATTTGAAATTGGTTTTTTCTTTACAAAAATACATCTATATTTTTTATTCCTTTTAACAATATATATTGTATATGTATATAAATATATATGTTATATATTATATAATGTTATAGCTTGAGTTGATATCTTTAAGAAAAGCAATAAAGAAAGATCAATCTGTTCAGCATTTAAATAAAGAATATATGTATTATATATATATGGAAAAATTTATAGTTTGATTAATATATATTTATGTAATATAAAAAATATGTAAAATAAAAATTGCATAAATACAAGAAATATTAGAATATGAAATTAATTATTTTTTTTACAAGCTTAGACATCATTTTTGTCGCACATATCTAATGCGTATTGCGCAACTATCTTCGTGTAGTTTGTTGCGTAAGAACGTATCTTTGACCTTTAATAACAGAAACAGTCTGTATATCTAAGTCGACACCACAAATAAAATTAATAATAGCGATTTTATCTTAACTCAAAATAGCGTCATTTATGCCTATGTCATCAAAAGAGTTCATCGTTCGCTCTCTCTTTAAAATTCTTCAATGTTATTTGAAAAAGCATATAAGAGAGAAAGAGAAAGAGAGAAGACAAGATTCTGAATGTTACAAACAATTTTTCTTCTCTTATTTTAAACACTACACTACCATTTATTAGTCTTGAAATGCTTTATATTTTGAATGAAAAATCGAATTTGACATAAATTCATTTGATAAGAACTCAATCATATATGTATATGACAATCACACGAAACTGTATTCGAAGATGTCTAATCTTTATTTCGTCCTGAAAGATTGCCGATTATCCGATGCCTTTAGCCGATGACGGATAAAAATTAATATTTAAAAAGTGTCACGAACAATAACGGAACCTCGAGTTTAAATGAATAAAGAAGGAATTGCTTTCTTTCACACGCAAGATTTGGCAAGAAACGTAAGCGTTAGCGCGATACTATTCCGCGATACTACAGAAAATACCTTGGAATATATGACGAATTTTTGGTCTCAATATGATCCGGTCCGAATGTCCGCGAAATTATGTAAACACGCGCATGAAGATCGCGAACTGCACCGACACCACAGTTACTGATCTCCCGACTCTCGCCGCGTTCCGGGAACATCCCGTGCACCAGAGATGCACCCCCTTTTACGCACTTGCTCCGACCGCCGCCGAGTTTCCTTTACAGGTATACCCATGCGCACTGCACGAAAAACGAAAGAGGCAGCATCCCGTCGAAGAAGGTGAACCTTATTCGTGTATCGAACATTCGCGTCACATAGGTAGATACCCGGTGGACACAAAGGTTACGAACCAATGGCGTCGGGGTGGGCGGTCACGCCGGATTCTCTTTATTTATAATGAAATGCAGATTCCCATCATTTTTCGCATACGAAATGACGATAACGTTTGATGCCGCGATATCCCTTTACGATGCGACGTTTATAAAACTTCGAAGGATATTTCCGTATGACGTGTATACGTAACTGCGCACCTTCGTTGTCTTTCTCAATTATTACAAACAAAATCATTCAGATAAATTTATATTCAAGTTTTGATCTTACATTTACAAGTTGAAAAAATTATTCAACATGTTTTTCTTTTGCTTCATTTTTCTATATAAATTTTCTATATAAAATTGATGGAGGACAGTTTTCTAAAGAGGAATAAAGATAGTGTGACATTTACATCACTAGTTATTTTGGTTGGTACTTGTTGTACAGGAACGCTAGTGTAGAAGTAAACAAAATGCTTTCGAGTTCGCTGTTGGAATGAATTTTAGAACTAAGAGAAAATCAAAGCCATTTGTCTACGTCTCAATCTTCCAAAATACTTTAATTTTAACGCAGAGGTGAAATAAGCTTCTAACTTAACGGCGAAAAGTGCAGTGTGCCGTAGAATAACAGGAGAATATTCTTGGCAAACCTTAATTCAGAGTCAAGCGATACTAAAATATCACAAATAACCCGCTAGTGTTGTTTACAAAGAGAAAATGACATACAGTAACATCTGTACTATATATGCGTAGAGGGATATACAATTTCGTTTAGACATTCGTGTTACTTTTGTATCATGCCTGATCTTTGACTCATCTTGCCCGACTATTATTGTCAGGCTTATCTACATACTATTTTTAGTTCAGATGTGATCTTTGAAATGTTTTTTTTATTCATTAGCCTTTACGCGGTTTGATATTTTTGATTACAAAAAGAATTTATTTTGTCTACGTCATATGTAAGTATAAAATAACAGAGATAGAAGTTAGCACATTTGGAATTAAATGAAAAATTTATTTTATTTAGAGCTGTCTTAATCCAAAAAAATTTGCTGATGCCGTAGATTAAAATGTCATTATATTCCTACGCAGATTATGCAAATTATAGACACAAATTATTTTTGCAGGATATTATTAAAATTATAATTCTTAAACATTTTTCTGCGAATATAAATAAAATTCTTTTAAATGTCAAAAGAGAGAGAGAGAGAAACAGATGCAAAGTAAAAAATAAAAATTAATAGGACCTTTGTTCAAATGCGGTATGTTCTGAAGTTCGGCTTTCAAAAGGGTGAACGCATAAAAACTCGGGTCGAAATT
This sequence comes from Lasius platythorax, assembly GCA_963971435.1. Lineage (NCBI taxonomy): Eukaryota > Metazoa > Arthropoda > Insecta > Hymenoptera > Formicidae > Lasius > Lasius platythorax. Next base: position 963,937 of record OZ020542.1, on the reverse strand, counting down.
GGAAACAGCCTACTTTCACTTCATGAGATTTATCTAGCGAGATTACATGAGAACTTCACTATGAAAAAATGGCACCCTACCTACACGCGGCAAAGGAAAGCAAAGAGAAAGTTGGGAAATTTCCTAAGTATATACTGTTTTATATTAAATATCAATAATATAATATCAGGAAATATTGGATATATTTTGCAGGAAAATTTATTTCTTATATATTTATATATTAACGTAAAAAGATATATTGATTATTCACAATTATTTTTCTAAAAAAGGATTAATTTTATATAAAGCTAATTTTATAACTTTATATCTTTGAAAAAAATATTATTAAATTAATTTCCATCGCCGAGAGTATGCATTAAGAAGATGTATTATCAAGTTTTACAACATCAACTTATAACTTGTCCATTCATCATTGATTGTGATATTATAAGATTATTATTTATATTGGGAATATTTTAATTCGCAATTTTTAATGTAATTTAACACAAAAATATATGAGTTAATATCAGTTAACACAATTTTCAGATTAAAATAGCTATTTTCATGATGCAGCTGTATACATATATGTATATCGGTTTATATACATATATGTATAGTATACATATATACGTATATCTGTCTGGAAAGATTTCACGTGCAACCGACTAAGCTTGCTGTTTATTCAAGTTTAGCACATAAATTAGATTGAATTATCGCCGATTAATAAACAAGGGTATGCATTGAACGATACGAGATGCGTTGTACGATGCCATAATGTTATCACTTTAGACATAGAACGTTTATATATTCACAGGAATTTTTATATGTGAGAAAACATCTCGAGATTATTCAAGCTTTCCTTCCCCCCCTCACGCATATACGTATATTCTATTTACCTGATTCTAAAATATGCGTAGAACCTTGTAATAATTCTCGGATTTGTATAGCTTGTAACTGACTAATATATGACAGAGAGAATATTATTCTCACGATAAAATACAAGTGCCGTTTTGATATAAGCATTATTCTTATAAAATTACTGAAAGGTGCAATTGAACGTAAATATTTAATCATGTGTGCGCGCAATAAAATTGAATATTTAAAATTGTGAGAAAATTTAGACGCGATCGAACATTAATATCGTTGATCAGCAAATTTACAATGCGCTCAGTTTAATATACATATAATGATCTATTATTTTATCTGTCTCATTTTATATTTCATTGTTGTATCTGTCACAGTTTTGATTTATTTCATCTTTTCACTGAAGTCTTTATAATCTATTTTGCTGAAATACATGTAATGTAAAACTGTTTATTATGACATATATTACGAAATAATATAATTATTTTAATACTATAATATATGTGCAGATTACGAAATTATTATTACTTAGGAGGATCGAATTCGTAAAAGGGACATTCGTTGGCGTATCTAAAGATAAAAATTAATCTGTGTTGAAAATTCGAGACTACCGCTTCGCATCTCGACGTCGATAGATGCTCCTCGACCTGCGCGAGTATTTTCGTGCATTGCATTTAAGTGCACATACAAGTCACATGTGCAGTCGCGCTGTGCAGTCCGTTAGCGACTAGCTGTAGGGCGTGGCAAACAGCCATTTCCGACATCTCCACCAATCGATAAGCCTCGCATCCCTCCACGCCGTCCTCAAGCAATACGACGGCTCGTGGAGAAATTCACGAGTTTCCCCCTCTCTCGTTTTCAGGATCTTATCCACCGCGCTCTGGACCTCGTCGACGATGAAAAAAATATCCTCTAATTGGTTGCTCGAGCGACAGGATTTGTTTATTCCGCCGACATACTACTTATCGCATACCAATGTGAACATGTCACTAATATTCTTGATAAAATGATTAGCCACTTTGTTGATAGACCTCGTTCCGTTTTCTTTGCTTCAACTGTTATTTAAGCTATCGTATCATCTCGAATATAGTAAATGCATTGACTAATCATTTTCATAGTTTACGAAATTTCTACAAAGAATAATAATATTTAAACTTGACAGCGAAAATTATATTCGTATGATACACATGATTTGATTATATTAACAATTAAATTTCTATGTTAGAATAATCTTTTGTACCAATTTTTTTTATATAACGTATACTTATGTAGTTACAAATAGATAAATTTTAAGGTTTTTTTTAAAAAAGCATACGAATCTACATAATTTGAGAAACTAAAGACATTTACCAATTGATTATAACTAGTGAAATTTTCACTTAGAATTTATTAAAGATATCTTCGAGTAAATAATTCCCGAATGCTGCAAATGGAGCAATTGGCTCCATTCGATGCAGTTTCCTTTAAAATCGCGCGCGATCAAATATACTGTACCGGTCTCGAGAATACCCACACTGTCGAAATATAATCGTCTTCGCACGTGATAGCTCGTTATGATAGCTTACCATGAAGATTGGCAGCTCCCGATCCGCCGGTGGCGTCGGCGGCACGCTACGCACTCAACATCACGTGAGATTCTGACAGATCCGCGGCGGTGCTCGATCATCGCGATCATCGGCCGCTTTACCGACTCAGTACGGTTACCGTGGAAACTCTCGGCGCACATCACACTGACGGAAGAAGAAGAATCTACGGCGGCGAGCATAAAGTAGCAACCTTGAGGAAGAGGAGGCCCCCCGGCTTCTCGCACTCACTTATTACCAAGATACTTTATCGCGACGGAAAGAACGCGACTTCCCGGCGATCACGACACTTAATTACACGTTGACGTGACGTGTGTACGATAAGACTGAGAGACTCACTTTCTCTCTCTCTCTCTCTTTCTCTCTCTCTCTCTCTTCCGGCTTTCCTTCAGCAGAGCCAGGCGACCCGGCAGATCGAGACGAACGACGTATCGGCGAACGGCGGACGGTGCGGCCGATTGTTTCGCGGATATCTCGCGAACTAGACCGAAATGCTGACCGTATTCGGCCGGCAATCGCGATGAAACGTCCGTATGTTCGGCGTTCGGCACACTATACGCCTTTGGCTTTGCTATACTATAAGGTAGTAAGTGAGTGAGAGACCAAGCCGGGACCCCTACCGGCGCAGCCGTACATCTTAGTATTATGGGCAACTCACATTGGAAGATACGCCATCAAGCATAGCCCTAGCGCGAGAGCGCGAGAGCGAGCGAGCCGAGCCGAGCGATTGTAAAAGTTTTAGGGACACTTTGCGAACACCCTCTCCCCTCTCCTCGCTCACCGGTACGGCACCCCACGGAACCGCGCCCTGGTTCTCTCACCCCGCCGGCCATGGGCGACTAGAAATGTCAGAGAGAGACGAAAGTGTGAGAGAGAGAGAGAGAGAGACAAGGAGAAAGAGAGAGATCCGGTGGTGCCATCTCGAAATCCCCCTCCTGATTCTCCCTCTCCGAGCCGGCAGCTCGACCACGCCAGAGAAAGATGGCGAGGACCGGAAGAGAGAAACGAAATCCGGGAAAGAGCGTGTCGGAGAGATACGTACGCTTGCATTTCTCTGTGCGATTGTTGATAATCGGGCGAGAAAGAAAAGAAGATTCATAGAGGAAGACAAAAAAGAATTAAAAAAAAGAATACAGTTGGTTCTTCGTCTCAGTAGAAAGAAGAAGATAAGATTGACATTAATAATCTCTCTTCTCTATTCTCTCTCTCTCTCTCTTTCCCTCTACTAGCCCTTTTGGAAAAGGATATCGTAACACGCACGGAAATAAGATAAACAGAGATGTGCATAGAGAATATTGTGATGTTGTATCAGTGCACATCGTCATGGTGGCGTCATCGTCGCCATGGGCGCGGCGCTCGACCAGAAGAGGAGAGGCAGCGAGCGGGAAGGAAAGGATTCATCAGGGGAGAGCCGAGAAAGGGAAAGAGAGAAAAATGTTTCTCTGCCTATCACTAGTGTCGAGGAGAGGGTGTTGAGGGAGAGAGAAGGAGAGAGACGCTGCTGAAACGAAGGACGAAGAGGATGATTTTCTGCTAACGCGCGGCTTCTCGCCACTGTGCAGTGGCGCCCTCCGTTATCCGGCCAGAACCGTGCATTTCTCCCACACTTTTTTCCGGATCTATCTCCCAATCGGTTGCATCCACCAGTCTACCAACCGCGAATGCGGGAGACGAGGCTTCGATGCCGCCACTTGTGGCCGTTTTCGTTATTTTTTCTCTCTCTCTGGCGAAACCGACGTCGATCGAATTCCCGGTTTGATGATGCAGCAGATTGTGTCATCATTTGGGTAAAATTCGCTGCCGGTCGAGTGTTTAGAGTTTAAATGTAACTTCAAGCTATAATGGGATACTGTACAAACGCTTGAAAAGAATTGCTAGAAGTATCGATATATTTACGACAAGTGAAAATAATCGCGCTCGCTATGCGTATACTGAACTATATAGAACTTGCACTTGGACAAGTTTCTGAAAACTCCAATTTTTGTCAAATAAATTAGCGAGCGTGTAACATAAGTCTTACACAGATATATGTATAATTCATCTCATCTTTCTACAGCATATTTTAAAACATAATCTGCAAGGAAAAAATTCTCTACTCGCTCAGTTTTATGGTTGGCACATTATATTTGAAAGCACATTTCTTTTCTTTTTTTGCTTATATCCCTACGTAAAAACCATTTAACAATTTTACTTTACTACACCTTCGTTTAACATAATCGTCTGAATAATCATCTTAAGAAAGTGTAATCATCTATGTGTGTATTCTTCTATAATATATACAACTTTACATATATAGTTTACTATATCTTTCTGTTTGATTTTCCTCGAATATATTCACGTAAAATCCTCCAATTTGTGTTCCATTAAAAAGTATTCTTTATTATATCAAATAAAAGACTTCTCGTCCACAAAAAAGAAAAAATTCCAAGCATGAACGCGGGAGAAGGAAAAAATTTCGTTACGGCTGAGCTGGTGTGCCATAGAAATTCTTGACGCGCGCGTCACGGTATATTACAAACTTACAAGACGGCAAATGGAGCCCGCGGCGCGTTCGCGGCGGGATTCGCAAAGTGTCAACGTCAGCTGATTGAGCGAGGCCGATTTCCGAATTAAAACGTGAAGAAACTTTAAGGAGCCAGCTACCCGCGCACGCGGTTGGAACGTATAATACGTATGTCACGATCGTCGTCCGTATTAATCCCAATTAAAGCGAGGATATACCGAAGCGCGGGCAGGTTAAAAGGCTCCTCCCCTCTTCAACAAACGGAGGACGTGGATACGCGACGCGATATAATAAAATCGTAAAATGACGGCGCGCTGACCATGCTGCTCCGGTGATATTATCCGGTCGCGCTGCCAAGGGAACCCGGTCCATGAGGGAGAGACGGTCGTCCGCACGTGAAGCATAAAATACCCGGTTAAATGCGCCGAACGAATACGAAAAAGTCTAATATGAGGAACCCCCATACCACCTTAGGGAAGAACGGCGAGTTGGAGTTTATGCCGCGGAGCTCGGCTGACCAATCGGAGCACGGGATTTTGCGAGACGAGTAAATAAATTGGACGGGCCGCGGCGAGCTTCCTGGAATCGAGAAAACATCTCTCGCGATGCATATACATATACTCTCGAAACATCGTATATATGTAGATGGAAGAAATACATGACAAACAATGTTGCACAAAACGCGGACATTTATTTGGAAGATAGGATATGCGCGGCCGTTTTTGATTTTTTTCTCCTTTTATCATCTGACATTTTTTCCTCGGAAGAATTAAAATAAGCACGACACGTTATTTGCATCCCCTATATGCAACGATATATGTAATCGCACGATTCTGAAGTTTATTCTGTAGAGATTATATTTTATTGCAAAAAGCATGTGCTTTTTAGCGCTTACTTAGGATACATGTATTTTAAATTTTAATATAATATTTTATGGAAAATATTAAACTATTCTCTATTAATATCCACATCGTGACAAGAGAAGATGATAAAAATTGGCGAAAAATGTGTGAGAATTACATAAAAGTTCGTTGTACGGACTTTTTCCACTTCGAATAATCTTAGAAATGTTTCTTTCGAGAGAAGCGAAGCGAGAGAGAGAGAGAGAGAGAGAGAGAGAGAGAGAGAGAGAGAGCACGTTTATTGCCGATTCCGTTCACACATAGCTACAAAGTAAGGACGGAGACAGAGATAAAGAAGAACGAGAATCTCTCGCGCGAGAGATGGTATGTGGTAGAAGAACGAAGAGAAGTTCCACATTTCAGCAGCAGTCAACATGGTTGCCGAGGACGATTCTTGCTCCGGCAAGAGAGACCAATGGACAACCGACGGTCTCGTCCCACCCCATAATGCCCCATATACTTGGCAATTTATGCGCCGAAACGTATTAAATAGCTTTCTGCCCCCACTATATGCGCGATCTTCTTGAAGAGCACAGGCTCTTCACAACGCACACACAAACACACACAAACGAGCGGCAACTATATATTAAAGCCAATATTTTAAATGCGATACACCTACATTGTAAATACCGGTGTTTTGTGCGATCCTTTCTAAGAATAGACCCAACTTGCGACATTCGGTCGCTGAGAACCGCGGAGGCGATCATACAACGCGGCAGATTCCAGTCTTTGTGTTGCTAAAAAGCTCCTAAGGCCTCTTAAAACTTAGCGAAGAATGTCGCGAGATTTTACGGAATGAACGTTAATCGATAACTGAGCAGTGCGGTTTAAATCCTAAATAATGCACACATGCAAAAATGCCAATTTATAATACAATACGCGAATTTAAAGAGCTTTCTTCTCGCTATGATTTTTTCATCTTCGTTTCACGATAGTTATGTAATAAATGTGTCAACGAAAATTTATTAACACATTTTTCTATTCAACATCAACAAGACGAATTTTTTATTTTCTACTTGTAAATTTTCTAATTAAATAATATCGGAATATAAATTCCTATTTTATGTATGTGTTCCTTAAGAGATCAAGTTTTTCGCGCGCAAAACAAATAAATATGCCTTACTGATAAATGAGAATTAATTAAAAATGTAAATGTTTTCATTTAATTATTTGTTCGAAAATATAGAATACCCGGAAAAGGTCTTTAAAATCAAATATTGAAAAAATATAAAAAAGAAAGATATATCAAATATACATAGAAAATATACGTAGAAAAGATTCTTTTTGTATCTCGTACATATTACACGAGTACAATATGAAAAAAAATTTACTTTAATACAGGAAATTTGTCTCATGTTTGCCCAAAAATTTCTTTCAAAGATATTCTATTATCTTCTATGTTATAATTTTTAATCTCGCGTGATCAAGAAAAAAAACTACAAGAAGGAATGTCTAGTTAACGATCTTTTACTTCCGTTATTTTAATTAGCTGATATTTAAAGAAATGTCATCGAGGATCATGTCCTTGTTTCTTTGAATGTACTCATATCTATTTTTTTATTCAGCACTCTTCGCATTTCATTTATATTGTCGAGATCGCGCACGGTATCCTGAATTTTCTATTAGCAATCACGCGCGCCAACAATGGCGGCCGACATGTTCGTTCGAGTTTCATTTACACGCGTGTTAATTTACAAACGGTAATAAAGTCGCAGAGAACGTGCATCGTAACCCCTCGTCCAGTCAACCAGAGATGAAAAAAACCGGCGAGCACAGTTCGGCAACGTCTCAATTCAGCTCGTTACTCGTTAAACCGGAATTTGAGATACAGTCCAATATTATTCCTTCTCCCTTTTTCCAAGACAATCGTCTCTATCTCCTAATGGAATTGCCAACCCCAATACGGGAGAGGACGAAGCTTAAGTAATAGTAAAACGTTATGAAAAGGAAATGGCGATGCCCTTATATAACGAACTTTGTTATTTCTTTCTCTACTCCGACTATTTCGTCGTAAAAATTATAATTTTTATCTCAAAGAAATAAAATAATCTAATTATCTCTCTCTCTCTCTCACACACACACACACACACACACACACACACACACACACACACACACACACACACACACACACACACACACACATCTCTTTCAAAGTTTCAAATTTCTTTTTGGAGAACGCTTTGTTGCTCAATATGCAATATTAGTAGATTGAGAAAAGAAGATAAAAAGATATCTATCATATTTGTAGACATGTATATTTAACAATTTGACAATGTATATTTAGAAAATATATATTTAGATAAATGTATATTTAGATATAAATTTTTTTGAATTCTTGAATAAATTATATCATGAAAATAATTCTAAGAAGCTCATTGAGTTACTTATTAATCGAAATATCCAATAACATGTTAATCACTACGGTTGATAAAATATCACTATAAAAATAACGATTTTTTTATATTATTAATAAACGGCTTTTTAAGTATCCAAGTATTGAAAATTAAAAATGCTTTTACATTGTGAAAAATAGCGAATTATAATTATGTGAGCTATTTAACAGTCAAATATCGTTTATTTATGTAGATTATTGTGCACAGAAAATGCATTCGAATAATGTAAGATACATATTTCACGAGCGATATTAATGTGTCTTAATGCGCTCGAAAATTCGTCTGAGTTAATAGAAGAATATATTTTGCAAAGAGGTAAATAATGTAGTTCACGAGCAATAATATGTGCCTTTTAATATGTTTGAAAATTTGACCAAGTTAATAGGAGTATATATTTTGCAAAGAGGTAAATAATTCAGAATTCACACGAGCAGTGATATATCTTTTAATACGCTCGAAAAATCGTTTCTGACTTATTAGGAGAATATATTTCGCGAAAAGGTAATAAGCGTCCTTTAATACACTCGAAAATTCGATTGAGTTAATAGGAGAATATATTTTGCAAAGAGGTAAGTAATGCAGTTCACGAGCATAGTAATGTATCTTTTAATACGCTCGAAAAAAAATTGTGAGCTATTAGGAGAATATATAAATTATTCATATATTTTTTTTAATCTTTAAACGTTTGTAATGTTCTATCTACTTTCGCTATATATAACATAAAAAATTACGAGAAAAACAAAAATATAAATTTAAAATTGTACAATTAATAACAATTTTACTGTTACACACACACACGCATACACGCACGCACGCATATGTATGTATAATATAATATACAGAGTGTCTCTAAATAAATACCGTTTGAAATAACTGCTAAACGATAAAAGATACGAGGAAAACGTGACAAGACTTTACTATTTTTTATGTAGAATCTGATAATACAAATTTTTTTGTGAATTTATCATCGTTATATATCATGTTTCTCTTCATACTCTCAAAAATTGTATCAAGCAATTGCAAAAGTATCACGATATACACTTATTCTTACTCCTCCCATTTTAATAATCTAGGGAAATGTACTGCTATTTCAGTCTATAACGCGCAATCCAAATAAAGTGACAAAATTGTATCAACGACTCTTGGCGACGTGTCGCAAAGAGAAGGAACAGAAGTACGAAAACTTGAGATTATTTCTGTGTCGGGTAACTTTTATCCTTCCATACTTTCACGTAACACGAATCCGGTAAATCCAAGGCGCACTAATCCCCGAGGGAATGGAAAAGTCGACGCGCGAGTCAACTCGTAACGCGAAATTCAATTTAAGTGAAGCAACAAAACTGAGCTACAGATAGAGATCAGTTCCTACCTCCCTCTCTCTTTCTCTCTTTCTATTCGAATGTCTAGCTTCTAGTAGTTGTATCAAGTTGGCGCCGAAATAGGAGGTAGCAATAGGGGCGGATATTTTTCTTGCCCCGTTAAAGTCTGGCTCCACACTGAGAAAGACATTCCGTCAATCTTTTATTTGGATAGAACCCGGGAGTCGTTCTTATTGGTTTTATTTTTCAGACAATGTTGTAGATCGTATAATTGCCATTCGAAAGATACAATCTTTCGGCACGATTAAATCGTACAAAGAAACCTATTTATATTCATTTATGATTAATGCAAATCCCAAGAATTAATGTACATTTATCATCATAAAATCTTTATTAGCATATATGACTAGTAACATAGCTACTTTGTAGTTTTTGTGCATTTTGGCATAATTTTGTGTTTGGTGCGTATAATACAAATTATTTTTGTACAGTTATTTTTAAAAAAAACCAGTCATAACAATCCTATAAAAATTAGAGTTTATCAAAACAATTCTTGATTTAAAGGAAGTAGTTATAGTATTATCGACAATTATAATAATTACTCTTTTTCATCTCTACTATAATAATATTCATATTTGGCATTGTGTTATTCATATACGGCTATACATTATACGATAACAACACAATTTTCATTAGGATATTTAAATAATGTTCTACTTTTCTGATAGTTTATTATATTATACATATAGTGACTCTTATGACATACCTACATATTATAATCAACAATGATATTTATATGTATTGCATTTTTATATTTTCTTTTTGTATATGTAATTATTCTATAAATTAGATATAATAATACATAATTTTTCAAAATATCATATCGCCTCTCTATATTACTGCACAGCTGATATTGAGACAGTCAGTCGATAAGAAATACGTAGCTCTGTTTTCTGCAGTGGCTTAGAAATATTGCGCACAACCTATTATCCGTCGTAGCAAAATAACTGTTACGTCATCATAATTGCAGCTTGAGTAATGGAGATTGTCATTGTAAAATATAATTTTCAGGAAAAAAAGAACGAAAAAAACATCGTACGCTGCGACAAGTAACTGAAAGATTGTTGTAACCTTTGCATGCCAGATGACGTAATTAAACGCAGAAAAGCAATTAAATTTTTCTCACAATGTTTGCAAGATGCTATTTTCGATCAGATTAACAATATATGCATAAATAATTTTCGACACAATGCTAAGTGCAAGTATGATTAACTTGATAGAAATTTGATATATACAAATAAATTATAAACGAAATTTCGCTACCCAAAATGAAGAGAACATAAGAAAGGTATTACATTTATAAAAAAACCTACATCAAAATACTTCTACGAAGGATCGAGGAGAGAAATACTTCTAAAAAGGAAGAAGACTGGTCTTCTCTATAATAATGATCATAAAATATTAACCTTATACATATATATATTTTGTATTTCTCTCTCTCTCCCTCTCCCTCCCTCTCTCTCTCTCTCTCTCTCTCTCTCTCTCAATCTATATAAATCTAATAAAATTACTTTGCATTTCTTCAGTATTTTTGAAATATGTTTTAAGCAAATAATTTTATTTTTAACAAATATATAATGTATAAATTAAGCAAATATTAGTTTGATTATAATTTTTGACATTTTCTAACTCAGGTAATTAAATGTATTTACAAACCATTTAGACGCGATTGATGATTGTTCATATTAATATTAATGTTGTAAGTCAATTATTCAAACATAAGATAATTTTTGTTTAGCACTATTTAGAAATCATTGCTTCTAAAATTATTCAAACATGCGTTTTTACGTTATGCGTATTTACGCATTTTAATGACATTTATTAAAGAATCCATTTCATTTATAAAACGAATACGATAAGTATTCGATGCGACAGTGTTTCAAAAAGTAGAAAAAGAAAAATATAAATTTATCAAAAAACATACTCCTTAATTTTTTTTTGTTTTAAATAATTTTTATAAGGTTGAACTATATATCAAGCTCTTCATGAAAAAATATATATACTTATATATTCATACATATACTATTACACATGTTATAACTTCACCACACTATTCATGTTATAACTTCACCACACTATTCATATGTGACCACATAATCAACCGAATTATTGATTGTTTATGAAACTTTGATTATAACTTTATACTCTCGAATGTTATATTATTACTCGTCACAGTGTTATACAGAACTGGGGATATGAATAAAGCTACGAACAGATTAGAAAGTTATGACAGAAGTTTCTAAAATTTTTTTTTTTGCGTCGGGGCGGAATTTTCAAGGATTTAGTCGGTCTTTATGGCCGGAAAGCGTATCGAGTGAATTAGTTGGGACCCAATTTTTTTTTATCATTGGAAAGTCGGACATCCCGGAGAGGATGACACAATAATTCACAATAAACGAATCTTTCTACTTTATTTCGTTAACTGCAGCATGCTATGTATTCTGTACATGCTTTTAAGCCATTAAACGCATACTGCATATAATTGCAGTGAATTTAAAAATAATTTATTTTAGTAATCTGAAAAATCAAATAAAAAATAGATTAAGCACAATATATTTCTTTATAGAAATAATATGTTATTTGAGATATCAAACCTTTTTTGCAGTATATAGAGAAATGTGTGTGTGCATTGCTATATAAGGAAAAGATCTATAATCTTAACAGACTTTTATACGTATATGTTAGAGTACTCACCGACAAAATTTTCATCTCAAAGTCTTCTTCGGCAAATCTTATGAAACCCTATCATATCGCAACAGATAAATACTATATGTACACTACATTTTATCTGTCATAGTCTTAATATATCTATTTTATGTAATAATTTAGATGTACACAATCTTATGTATTGTAATAATTAATTTAATCCAGTTTTCTAGCTAATTATGTAAAACACCTTGAATAATACATTATCATATATTAGTAACAATTTTACTATAGTATTATACTCCTGCATTATAAGTAAGACACAACGGCAAAATGTTGTGCTTTGTAGCCATAACATGCATTTGTATAAACTAAATGCACTCGATATAAACTGAATCCGCTGCTTTGAAAATTTTGCATATCTCCGTCACAATACTCAGTTACTGTTCTAATTATATGTATAAATTGTTTAAAACATAAGTATGTAAAATACATCCTGTTTTACTAAATTGTTATTTTATGCCGTAAGAATATGCACGAAATTGTCAAATTTAAAGTATAAAAAGCAAATTATAAATTCGAACAGTTTTTTCGAGTATTTTTACAATACGAATTTTTTCTTGTTACACAATATTATTAAAATTTTCTATATAATAATACTGGTACAACAGAAACATTTACTTCGCGCAAAACACATTTTAATAAATAAAGAAATTTTGACAAATTACGCTCTTGTTTCATACGGAAGGAACTTCGTATTTTTGTTTCTCTGCAATTATACTTTGGCACTATTATAACATATTTTATTATTGCACTTCGATACAGGAATAATCTTGTGGTTTTATTTACAAGTAGCATATATAATTTCTACTTTACGGACACATATACTTAGTATCGTACAAATACAATTAAAATGAGAATGGATAAATGTAGGAATGGAAAAATTTGAATAAAATGCATACATTTTGACAAAAAAACATGTTTAAAGGTAACAAAAACAATTTGCACTTACTGCATCTTATATTTTTCTCAGGTTTTAGTCACGTGATAAAAAATAATAATAAAGCTATAATTTAAATATTTTTTAACATTTTAATTATGTTAAACTCTTTAAAAAAATTAAATTCAAGTTTAAGTAAATTAGAAAATTTTCATGGATTAAATAGCATTACGTTATGACAGATTGGACAGTTAATATGTATTTTTTTAAAATATTTCATTTATGTGATCGTATGTGCGTAGATTCGAAAAAATATTAAGTAATATCAAGTAATATCGATATTCTTAATAAATATTATGTAATATTTTTGATCAATACATACATCAATATTTTTGATGTATTGCAAACCAAAAATATTTGCATCATTTTATTATTTATAACTGTAATGCATTTACCCATAAAAATTTATAAAATAAAAAGTTGATAATTAAACTCACAAAAATTGCATTTTATAAAAAAGTAGAACACAAATGTAAAAAAGTATTACATAATATTTGTTAATACGTTCTATAAACAAATTAAATAAATGCGAATATTTCGCATCCTTATAGTATCGTAATATTATACAAGATTAAATTAAAAATTTTACAATATGTGCTGAGAATATTTTTAAATAAACTATATCATAACTCTCATAACTTTTAGATTTGAAAAAAACCATAATAATTTTAAACAAATATAAAATTTTAGCTTATAAATGAAAGAAAATTTACATTATATTTCTCAATAAGTATACATGTTTGTTAAAATGCATTGTAAAGAGATTGCAAAAATATTTTTCTTCATTATTTTCATGTGCATAATGGGTCGAACAAACTCAGTTTTGATAAAAAAAAAACATGACGATTTATTTGTAATATTTCGTTATATGTTTATGTCATATATGATAAAGGATGGAGATTTTTAAACGGAACATTAAATAATTAATATTCACGCATATAATTTACAAAATACAGCGCATGATAATAATATACAGTATGACATGAAGCAGCAAATCGATGGTGGAACAGTTTTTTTACTGCATAAAGAGCAGTACTGGACAACATAAATGAGATACAATTATATAATCTTTATATTTTTCTCAATTATATAATCTTTATATTTTTCTCAAACCAGAAATAATTTGGTGCGTTATATGTAAAACTTAATCGTCGCTATATAAAAATAACAGAAAAATATTTTAGCAATTGAGTCACAAAAATATTTAAAAAACCTCTCTATACATAAACAAATTTTTTTTTAAATAAAAGGTGCTTTCGAGCATCCCACTTTCCTTTTTCCAGCGCCTCAACCGTATAACATAACTTTAGTTTTAGTTTCCCCTTTTTCTGAATTCCAGATTATTAATTGAAAATTAGTACAATCTTAAGCGTTACAAAATTTTCTGCTAACATAAAATTTCTGTTTGTAAATTAACAGATTGGAAACTTTTCAAGCACCGTAAATTTGTGGGTCGGAAAATCATATCAGTATTTAGAGCGGACAAATATAATAATGTCTATTTACTTTCTTTTCCCGTTCCTCTATTGTGTTTGTGTGTATATGTGCGCGTGTGTATGGATTATTGTAATGTTATTATTATAGGCTGATAAGGTACATACAAAACAACACACAATAAAAACAATAACATAATATTAACGTGACGCTCACAATAATGATAATATAATAATAATAATAATAATAATATTAATAATAATATAATATAATAATAATAATCTTAAGAATTTTAATAGACATAATAAACATCATCAGTGGTATATTTAATAACTAATTACAATCAACTTGCAGCAAAGCATGGACGGTACGGTAAACGCAACACGACCGCTACCGTCCAATCGAAATTTCCCATTTAATCATTTCGTTTGAGAAATCATTTATTTCGTTATCATTTATATTGTATTATATTATCGTCGTTACATAATTATATAACTGTTACAGTACCGTGGCAGAACTATACAGTTGTCCGGAACTCAGTCTCTCACGAGTTCAAACTCACTCTATCATCTTCGTTTCATCTTCGCGCTCTGTCGTCGTTCTTCTTCTCGCGTTCAGCTTCACGTTTATTTATTTTCATCATTCGCGGCTATCTCGAACGTCCGAGAATTTTCGACTCGCGGTTATCCTGTTTTTATTTCTCTCTTTCTCGCTCCCGATCTTTTCATCTTTCTTCCTCTATCTCTTTCTCTTCTATTTCGATCTCGCTCTTATTTTCGCTTCTTCTCTCTCTCTCGCTCTCTCTCTCTCTCACACACACACACTCTCTCTCTCTCTCTCTCTCTTTCTCTATCGATTTCTCAGAGTGCAAAGCGTGCCTATTTTTCATTTTATAACACATTCATACCCACAGCCATATAACACGTTCGTACAACACACGAAACAGATGCACTTGCTTGCAGACGTTCATATACGTGCGCAAATACACGTTACACACACTCGACCGCATACACACACAACATAATACATATACATACACAAAATACGCGTATATAATATATTGTAGCCATTCACATAGACTTAATAGCCCTTGGTAATTTAGATAATGTTGCACCTTAGAGAATAGAGATCCATTGGGATAATTTTTTTTTTCATTAAACATCTGATTAAATTATCTACTTATTCGCTGATGTTTTGTTTAAAAATTGTATTCCGGCCGCGCTTAGGACTTCGTTCATACGAGATCGGCTCTTTCTTGTTTCTTTCCGTTCTCGTCGTGAAAGACATGAGTACGGATTTTAAACGAAAGAAAAGTAAAACGACCGGAAGACATCCGTCGGCTGATACACATTCATTGGATTTCCAGAGATCAATACTCGCGACATTTACTGGACGTCACAAATACATATACACGCACATATGTGTATGTACATGTACATATATACATATATAATAAAAGTATATATATTTTATATATATATATTTTTTCATTTATAACACTTTTTATGAATATTAGTGTGCTTTGTTACTTTTCAAATATAGAAAATATAGAATACGATACATAAAAAGATTTTGATTGGTATTTTACGGATTTTTAATATTAACATAATATTAATAACCGCGAGTGTCGATTTAGAGTAGATGTAACGTCCAGTTTTTATCGACAAATATTTCGAACATTCAATGGCATAATTAAAAATATTATTCAAACGCGTAATTTTATCGGAAAATCTTTCCAGATCGATTTTCTAGCAACATAAGTCAAAAGTCTCTTATGTTTCACCGATAGATATTACTGCCAATAAAAATAAAAATACAATTATGCTATCGTCAGCAAGTTGTATAAAGTTATTCAAAGCGTTAAGTACCACAACCTTTTATTCTTTTCACGGCAAGACTTTTGCCCGCGCGGGCATGAAAATACTGAGCGTACATGCGATCTTGACCCTGCATAATACCATAGTTTTTTATGAAGATCCCAAACTCAGCCTAGAACGGTACAATCACGACCACTCACTAGAGAGTCTGACTACTAGGTATATTTTTTTAACACAAGTCGTTTTTCTTCAATACAAGAATTATAGATATTAATTTGCGATTCTTGGTAGGTGATTATTACGACATTGTGGACGTAATTATCTAACTTTTGGGATACGCTCGTGTTCTACACTGATTTCGAAACTTACTACATTCTTTATTTTGTCACGGCAGGCAAATAAACTAAAACAAGGGAAGGAAGAAGGCATTTAATCCGCGTACTATCGTGTGACCTTCCTCCTCGGAATCGACAAATTATAAATTATAAATAATATGCATCCCGATAAATGTAAACTGCAAATTTGTTTAGACCAAGTGTAACATTTATTCACGAAACGTTCGAGTCAAATATTGAAAAACTATTACTTATTAAAAGAACAGATATTTGCACTGAGTCTACTGTTAATAAAATTTTTATGCTAATTTATTACACTTCAGAGAAAATAATATAAACAAATAAATATAAAAGCGCAAATGACACATATCATGGAAAATCTCTCTTTAATATTAGCTTTTTAATATTAGTTGTATATAGATATATACTCGACAAAAGAGCGATTTGTAAGCCTTTAACGCGATCGTAACCCATATCGAAGTGAAAAATTAATTTAAAGAACAATGCACATGCACTTACGCGAGATCAGTGAGTCCACTTACCCCTAAAAGCGACCCATCCATTTTACAACCTGCGATTCTCGACAGACCATCCAGCCCTAACTCCAAAATCAATGGTGTCTGATTGGATCGGTCCCGGATGTAACTGCAACGATACGTTCCAATACCAGGGCCCGACAATGTAAGACGAGGTAAATACACGATGCGGAGCGGGGAAAGAGAGGGGACTTTGGGGGGGGGGCGGTGGGAGGAGTAGGGGTACACTAAGTGACATTAATTACCTCTTTACTTTATGTATATATGTATATATAACTGGAGAAAATACTACCGAATTACGAATTGGACAGATTGCTTGGTGTCGCTCGATGACGCGTATTACTCGTGGAATAGCGACATCCGACACCGACACTCGAAAAGAGTCTTCGGGCCGCTTGAAATAGCGGCGCCTTTTCTATACAATAGCGAAGTTCTTCGCTTGTTGAATAATAATAATAATAATATAATTAATAATAATAATTAATAATTAATATAATATATAATATACTACGCGCGAGCTTTATCTTTCCTTAGTGGAGGCAGTCTTTGAACGGCTGCTCGACAGAGTCCATGAGAATTTTTCGTCGTTCCCGTGGACGTGAATATTGATCGACGATTTTTCGTAGGATCGCCTCGGTGACGTCCCCGAGTTGTCTCGAGCGGGTCCTTCTCTGGAGCGTCCGGTGCATTCAGGCAGCCAAGCCGTGAGGCGTCTGATGTAAGAGCGCGGGATACTGTTGGTGCGCCACGTGCGCCAGCTGATGATGGTGGCCGCCGGTGTGTGCGTGCGCGTGTGTGTGTGGATGGACTACGGCCGTAGCGGGCGTTACGTTGCCCGACGACGACACGTGAATCGGCGGCAGCGGCGTCTGCGGCTGCGGCGCGTGGAGGCTATGGCTGCTGCTGTGACCTGCTACCAGGCTGCTATGGCTGCCCCCGTGGCTGCCACTGCTGCTGGACGAGGTGTGGCTGTGATGATGGTGCCCGAAGACGACCCCAGAGAAGGCCACGGGTCACTGATGATGCTTCGTGGAGCCGTTCGCGTGATGCGCCTGCGCGACCACGTGGTGACTCGAGGGTGGTGCGTGCGCAGTGCTCGGATGATGGTGACTGCCGGTCGCCGCGTGGTGGTTCGCGTTGTTGGCGCTACTGCTGTTGTTGTTGTTGTTGTTATTCTGCTGCTGGGATTGCCGTTGACTGTTCTTCTTGTTCTTCATACGACGATTTTGAAACCAGATCTTCACTTGACGCTCGGTCAGATTCAGATTGCGCGCGAGCTCCCACCGCTTCTGCTTCGACACGTAAGCGTTGAAGAGAAACTCCTTCTCCAGCTCGAGAGTTTGGAATTTGGAATAGGGTTTGCGTTTCTTCCGTACCGTCACCTGGCCCGTCCACTCCAAGGGATTAGAGCTGCCGCATCCAACGCCCATCCCGGCTACGCCAACCCCGACGCCCACCCCCGCAAGCGAACCTGCGGGAAACAAGGAAGATGGGGAGGAACCCCACATCACTTAACACAATTAGTTTGCCTGATGATAGAACCTAGCTGCTAGCTAGTAATATTCGGTACTCCGCTCAAAAAAAATGGGAACAAATGAAAACCAATTCGTAAGACAAACGTTGCTCGATCTTACTCTCTCTCTCTCTCTCTCTCTCTCTCTCTCTTTGCTTCTGCCTTTACGAAATTTATTTTAGTGCGAGTAATTCAAAAAGTAATTCTCAACATATAAAGCCAAAATGCACGGATATTAATAAGTTTATTTTAGTGTTTGTAACTAATTTTTCATTCACTCGCCGGCACATCCAAGCGGATTTTGAATGAGGAAAGCGGTTGTACCGGTTCCTTTTTCTTATTACCGCCAGTCATTACTGCGGAGCGACTAACAGAAATGAGCGCAGATATATCGGTTCGTTAATCAGTGTATCGGCGCGTAACCGATACCGTTACTCCTTTTTATCAGTAAACACATTTCATAATCGTCCACTATAAATAACTCCGTTGTATGGATCGTATAATAAGTTGATAAAAGCAAATTGCGTTTGTGTATTTGTTGCAGAAAATTATCACCTCATATATGCGAACAGATTGAACCAGAGAAATTATTAAAATGGTAAAGGTACTCGCCACCGATTTCATCAAAGTTCATAAGCCTCGAGAAAGGGACAATAAAACGGACATCCAGCACTTAATTGCATCCGTCGTATAATTATATTAAAAATCTTCAGATCGCCGCTAATTATAATAAAGGAATGCAACATCTTTCAATTAACTTCTTTAATTAGTATGGCAAATTATTGAAGATATTCTATAAAAAAAATTTATCGATAAATTAACTAATGCATCGACTTTTTCAACCGTCAAACAAATTTCAGCAAAAAAATATTCATTAATTTATATATTAATTTCTTTTTTAAAATTAAGATAATATTATCCTAATATTGATTTCTCCATAAATTTCTGCTAATATTAAATAAAAATTGTTTATATTTCACACTCAATAATTTATATATTACATATGTATATACATTTTTATAATCAAAATAAATAAGCATAGAATAATCTAGAGAAAACATCATTTAGAATGCACACGATATTTTTCTAAAAGATTCGTCATATTTCTAATTACATTTCTAATATATTTAATAAAAAAAATTCGTTATATTTCTAATACATATTTAATAAAATTTTATTTTCTTTTGTAAATATTATTAAAAATATGCTGCTCGCTACAAAATTCGACATTAAAGTATTGCTTCTCCATACTAAAAAATGAAATTTGAAAAATGTAACATTTTGCTATACTCAATCATTTGATTCTATTTTTTTTCTCTCGTATTAGGGCGCATCATCGACCGAATCCGTGCCTGGAACAGCTCCCCGAATGTCAAAGCATGCGCATCAGCTATGTATGTGTGCGCGCAACGTTACTCGTATATGTATACATATACGTATCGTGCGTGCACATACATACATACACATATATATACATGCACACGAGGGTTGCCGCAGCCGTTCCCGGCATAGTGGTATGATATAATTGGACCGGTTCTACTAACCGCATGAAAAACATGAAGCCGGCGCGAACCGTTGTTAGGTTCGTTCTCGACTGGTTGGTGGTTTTTAACAGGGCATATACTCTATGCCCCGTTGCAGACCGAGAATGTGGAGCGACGCGAATACATTTGTTAAAGCGGAATATACAACGGGATGGTGTGCAAGGTGCATACGCCAGTGGAACGGAGCGATTACGAAAGCCCGTGGACTCATCCCGCGGTCTATCTTTAACTCGGCCGCGGACTGGATAAACGCCTCCTTGGTGTGTACGCGAATGCAACAAAATTGTTCCTATCCAACGGGGTGTCCCGCGATATGTTAAATATTTTTGAGTGGGGAAGAGGAAGAAGCGGAGGAGAGACGAGGAAATAATGTTCAGTGAATATCGCTCTGTGCATTTTACATATCGCGCGAAAATGTTGAGTTTTCTTATTTTTGCGCAAATAAATATTCCTCCTCTCCTCTCCACTCCAATAAATATCGTTTTGCCTTGTCACTTGCATATTCTATCAAACAGTAAAAAATTATAGCTGGTAGCTCACGTGTTATATATGTATACATACATATAATGTGTTCTATAAAGATTGATTCTGTATCACAGTAAAATATATAACCGTAATGTAATTGATGTAAATAATTAATTTAATAATAAACAAAGAAATTTGATTCGCACAAAAGTATTGCAAATTATCCAAAGGGATTGAATCGTCTATTTTTAGCCTATCTAAGATCTGAACAAACGCATTGCCACCGGATGTAGCATTATGTCTGATCCGTCGGAACATGTGCTAGCGATGGGCGCCATCCGCGCAACATTAAGTGTATCTCAGATGTCACGCAGGTATTTTTGTATATCTCAGTTGACGCAAAATTTCCTGCATTTATTATCATTAAAATTATTATTTCTTAGTTTAAAAAAGAACCCCTATTTTTAGCGTAAGAAAATAAAAATATATAAATACAAGTTTTTTATTTAAAATGCAAATTAATTAATATCTCCATCGAGAAAGCACACAGTTGTCCGAAAAGTTTCGTTCCTCCGAATTTTATCCTAATTCAATTATTGAATTTTCCTCCGTTTTATCCTGGGATTCTTTCTCTATTTTCCTTTCCCGTTTGATATGTCCTCTCGTTGCTTAAACGCGATTGTTTGAACGAGAATTTACTACAACACTAAACGTAGAAATATATTCATTATTTAACAAAGATTCTCGCGAATGTTGACGTGTGTAAGACAAATAGAGAGCATGTATAATATATACATAATTTTAAAAAAATGCAATGTTTAAAAAATTAAAATGAATAAATGTCTCATAATTCCCATAAAAAAGTAATAAAAAGGATAATGTAATATATGCAGATTGAAAGATATCCGGAGATCGTTCAGAATTTGTAGTTTTCTACAACATCTAAGACTCTGATAGAAAGAGTCGAAGGGTTCGTAAGTGGGGTGATCGAAAGTAATGGGAGTAAAATATCGATTGGAAATAATTCGATATCTCTTTCATATCTACCGTATATATATTTTCGTTGTTACTTTATATAAAATAAAATACATACAAACTAAGTAAAATAAAATAAAAAACTTTAACATTCTATTAAATATACTGAGCAATATTATAAAAATGCTTGATCAATATATATTGTATGATTTTTTCTTACTTGAATATTCAAGAAATTAGGATTCCTAAACTATTATCGTGTTCCTACTCTACATTTCATTCAGTAGCAAACAATTTTATTTCGCAAAAAGAGAAAGGATAAGAGAATAGAATCTTTTTTTTTTTTTTTTTAATAAAAAGCAAAAATAATTTTCTCAAACGGCTCATTCAAAGTTTCCTATTTGTATAAGCAGATGGAATATTTGATTTTCAAGAAACTCCCGGCGACTTGATAAAGCCATACTTTATGCTAAATTTATTCTATCCCCGTGATATAAGTGCGCATAATGATGACCGGTAGGCCTCAAAGGCCTAATTAAGCGGGGACACCGATCCGCAGTATTAAATACGGACCAATAAATGCCCGGCGTTCCCGTGATGCGCGAAGATAATATCTCAAGCGAGGATCCCAGGTTGTGTGTGCGAGAGGGAGCACCTGAAAGACATTGTAATCCGGCCTTTCGGAGATTACCCGGACTAATATGGGATGGCACGGCGCGATACCGTGCAAGCGGCGCACTCTCTGGTGTCGAGCGAACGGGTAAAGATAATGGAGCCGCCATCTATTGGGTTACGCTTAAACTATACACAGTGCGAGCCCCCGCATTTCGCTATTTCGTATGTCCCGTAGCAGCGCACGCTTGCGCAAACACTCTATCCCTCGTGCGCGTACGATTAAAACTCACTGGCTGATCACGCGAGTGATATCTCGGTTATCAGAGGGCCGTCGATGGCGGTCGCACGAGCAACAATAAGCAACGATAATCGCAACGACGAGCGTCATGCCAAGCGCATGCAGTCGCGATACACAGTAACTTTTCAGAAGGACAAGGCGAGCGAACGCAACGCGCGACGATCGATGAGAAATACCTCTTTATTATACGCCTGCTATGAAATTCAAATATTTCCACGCGTAGCTCGTATTATGATTCCATCGTGATATAATTATGCTGAATGTAATTTACAATGGTACATTACACATACACTGTGAGTATAATGTGACAGGATATACATAAATTAATGATATAAAAATTCTACTTTGCATTTTCTCGGCAGAAAAATAAAATAGTAATTAATGCTCCATTTTAGAAAAAAAAAATATATATATATAGTTTCCTAATAAGAGTATCTTTTAGCGTCCGCGACACAATTACGTGCTTACGAATATTTTTCAATAAAGAATGTATATCGAGTAGCGACATTTTTAAGATATCATTTTCCTTAAAGAAACGTTCGTTTATATGTGGAGAAAAAGTTGTACGAAAGCGAAATAATGGGGAAGATAGTCGTGACAATACAAGCGCGCGAACAGCCGTTAGCCGGAAAGACTGAACGCCTGCACGGGTCATGGAACGGATCAGCTGATCGGAGGCGCGCGCCAGAGTTTACGAGTTACGGCCGCCAATAAACCCCGGCCGCCGTCGTTCGTTGTTGCTCATGCGACGTTTCATGGGTTGCAGGGTCCCGAGAAAAGGACAGAGGGAAAGGAGGAAGAGGAGCACAAAAGGGAACGATGTGAATGAACGATAACTGCGGTCGAATAAGTTCGTCAGGATCGTCAAGAGATACTCGAAAGGTCATAATAACAGTGAGTATCATGTGCAATTAATATAAATTAACGGCGATCTTTTTGTCACATGTGATACGTATATAGTGGATGCGTAGTCATTTTTTTTTTAATCGTCCTCGTTCAATCTGTCGCTATACGTTAAGGTGACAAATTAATTGTAAATTTCAAATCATAGATTCATTAATTTCAAATCATCTCTCAGGATCTGGCGGCCGAAGAACATTATATCGATTTATGATACTTGCGAAAACAGAAAACTACCCGAGGTTTACGATCTCTTCGTTGTATAAGAGAGAGTGTAGACGAGTAGAATTTTACATTAAGATATATATATGTATATATACACAGAAATATATATATATATATTTCTGACGAACCAATGTCTCTCCTGTTCTTTATTAATAATTCAACAATACAAATAAAAATATATCAGCAGTGATAATCTTGCCCGACAATAATGAATGTTATTATTCAACGAATTATATATGTATATATGTATACATATGTATATAATGTTACGCTTCAACTTTATAATATACGAGCCAGAAAAAAGATTCGGATCTCCCCGAGACCTTGTGGCGAGAAAAGGATAAAAACAACGAATCCCCGCGTATTCGGAGTAGATGCTTACCTGGAGGTGGGTAGGGACTCGAAGTAACGGGCTCGGGCGCACCGTAGTTTCTCAGACCGCCGTATCCGTCGTGGGGAAAGGCATTTTCCGCGGCGACCATAGCGGCGGCAACCCTACCGCGGTCGTCCGCCGCGGATGGCGCCAAATACGGTACCCCCGCCTGCGAGTGCGGATGATGATGTCCAGCCGTGTCCACCGGATGGTGATGCCTCGCCGTCGTGTACGGCGCGTAATTGCACCAGCTCTGGGAGAAGCTCTGATGGCAGGACGAGACGGCGGGATCGGCGGCGCCGGTGGTGGAACCACCACCACCGGTGGACGACGTCGTAGTCGCCGCGCCGGCCGAATTGTAGGACTTGTAATCCGAGGTAGAGCCGGCGTTGCCGGTCGAACCGGCGGTGGCGGGCGACCAGAAGCTAAGGGTAGCCCCGGCCTTCCGGTTGTCCCTGGAGGAACCGGAAGTCGAGGTAGGATCGGCCGCCAGGTTGTAATACGTTGGGGGATTGTTACCCCCGTAGGCCTGATGATGGTTCAACGATTCGCCGCCGCCCGTCGTGGATGAGTAGTGGGAGTCCTGGGGATGGTGCGGGCTGTAACTCCAGCCGCCTTGAGACCCCGCCGAGGACGAGTGCGAGTGCCGTATCACGCCCGCCGCCCCCGCGCCACCAGGCGCGCCCGTAGACTCTACGCAGGCAACCTCACCGTAAGTGGAACCACCGCCCCCCGGGGTCGCCGTTAATCTCTTGGCGGGTATATGAAGCGGTCCGGCCGCGCTGTTGCTCGCTACCGAGGAAGCGCTCGGCGAGGTTGAACTGGCGCTCGCTGTAGGCGCCGGTGGCGCTGTCGTTGCCGATGACGCCGGTGCACCAGGTGAAGTCGGTGTTGTCGCTTGCTGATGGGAGCCCGGTGTCGTGGTCGTCTGCTGCTGAATCGATACGAGGGTCGAGGCTGTCGGTGGAACTGGCGGCGGGCTGTCCTCGTAGAGGGAACCGTTCATCATGGCCCACCAGGTCACCCCGGTGGAATTCCCCGCTCCGGTTGCTGTTCCCATCGGTGTGACGGATCCAGGGTGACCCACGCCGGAGCCACATAGCGGCGCGGCGTGAACATTATCGTACAGCGTCGCCGTCGAGCAAGCCACGTGATCGGCGATGGTGCAGATGATGACGATTTGTTGCCGGTGTTTACAACAATATTTATGGAGCCGCGGTCGGTGTCAATCGGCGTAGATGACGGTTGTCCCGATATAATCACGTCAAATACCGCGCGATGCACAAGTTTAAATCGATCAATCGTTCACCCCGAAAATCGTCGCGTGGTCATCGTAAGCAGCAACGTGCAGCCGTAATTAGTCGGTAATTTTTTCCAATGTTCAAAAAACACCAAAGCACAAGAGCCCGTAGATATCGCAGACAGGTTTCAATAGAAAACGCGACGAATGTGCGTCAACAACATTCGAGGATATTCACCGCGGAGCGAGAAACGGAGCGCTCATCATGACCGCGAGCCGGTCGTGTTGGTCCGTGAATTCACGGAGTAAATAAAGAAAGCGCGTGCACACACAAGAAGGTAGTGGAGGCGCGAGGAGAGCAGGAGGTGGCGGGTGGGGATAAGGAAAATCGTGCGCGTAGTCCGACGAGGGGGTTGACGGCGGGGGAGAGGGTGTGTAGCGCCGCAGCAGCAGACAGGTGGAGGGGTAAACGCGGGACGGAGAAGCAAAGAGGCAGCGCGCGAAGGATAGACAGGAGCGCGATCAAGTGCGTGGCGAATCCGCCGACAAAGAATCCACGCGCGGCAAAGGACGACGACGACGACCAAGACAACCAAGACGACCAAGTCGTTGACGTTGACGACAACAAATGGGATGATCGATGGGACAGCGAGTGAGCCACGTGCGAATGTACGATGTAGATCGGTCAGCACAGATCAGGTAGATATGTTATGCGGTTGTCCAATCCAACGATGTGGGAGAGACGAGTATTATTGAAACGAAAACAAAATGACACAACGCGATTTAGAAAGAATGCATCATCATCATCATCATCATCATCATTCGAGCGGAGAAAAGTTCGGAGCGCGCTCGTTGTTAAGAGCCGCGCGTTATTAAAGCTAAGACGTCTGGAACCAGCGGCGCGCGCGGTTCTTGAAAAAAAATAATCAGCACCACCAGACACTTGGCAATCTCTCGACGGGTTAACTCACTGCGCGACCGAGTGCGTTATGATCGTCCCGCGGCCGATTATACACAAGCCGCACGTCGTGCTTCCGTTTCTGTCACCTACGATCGTAGCCGTCATCTTCATCGCGAGATGATTCCGAGCGCGCTTCATTAAACGTTCCCCGTATGCTCACGAGATATACGTCGTTATCTATCCAATCACGAACCAAACCCACAACCGCAACGTAAATTCGAGCATTTAGAGCAGCGTCGAGAGCGCGATCAAGTCTAAGGAGAGAGAGCGTATCTCTGATCGGACCCGGAATCCCTTTTATCCCCCGCGTGTGTCGTCTTCAGGTAGTAGTCGGTCAGGTAGAACCACCCCTCGTGTAACAAGTTTAATACGGCGAAGGATTTTCAGCAGGTAGCAACGCCTCTCCGGTCCCGAGGATCGTGCGCCGATACAACACACACGCACGACGCTCACACACATGGGAATAACCCCCTTTCTTCTCGCTGGCCTCGCTGAGCCGAACTGAGCGTCAACTGAGAGCTCTGCCCGCGGCTTGGAGTCGAACGGGCCAAAAGCGACGCGAGCGCGATCTCTCGGATCGTTTAGTGCGCGAGGTCCGGACGAACTCGTTGTCTCCCACTCTTCTCTCACGCAACCGCTTCTCTCTCGCGCGCGTTCCACAACCGCGTTCCCCTTCCCTTCGCGTGCGCGCTCTAATCTGCTTTTCCTTCCTTCTCCGCCGTCGCGAGCCAGCGAGCGCAAACATACCAACTATCTTTTACGAGAGGCAGCCTTTTCTCTGGCTTTCGAGAAATATTGCGCGAATCCGCCGAATGTCAATATGCCGCTTTTCCTCGAACGCGATCGATTCGCAATCAACAGGGGAAAAAAAAACAAAAAACGAAATGATTATGATCGGAAGTAAATGACAGATCAATAACAATTGTTTCTAATCACTAAACGTAAACCTGTATTTATAGATAATTCTATTGAGAAAGATGTCTTCTATTTTAATGAATCTTATAACATCGAATTAAAAATATTTTTCTATTTAAAATAAATTTAAAAAATAATTTTTTTTATCTTTGGAGTGTAATATAATCTAATCGGCTAATTTTTGCATTAGTAATTTTCCTGATTAATAATGGCGATAAATAAAAAATAAAAATGACGAACCTTGTTTTTTGATAGTATCTTTATAATTTGTTCACGGTTATATTTTTTTTGTTCGCGGATATGTTATAATTATCAAAAACTGCTTTATCTCTATTTCGATTTGTTAATTTTAAATAACTAAACTTTTGACAAGTAACCATCTTTCTCTCATATTTTATTATACGCGCATCTTATTGAAAGATCCTCGTCTTCTTGCCTCTCAAACAGATTCGTGTCTATTTTTTCTTTTCTTTTATTCATTTATTTTAATAGAATTTTTTTATATTCATGCGATAACGCACGATTTGTCAAACTTCTTAGAATTGTACGTTTCAATTTTCTCTCTCCTTCCCACGAAATGTCACGTGGTTAGTGAAATGCTCTCATGGATCACGCCTGCTAGCAGCCAGACTCATCTTTAATAGTGTATGTGCATGTACACACAGCGCGCGAGCAATACGTCATGGCAGTATTGCAGTCTAAATCTCGGTACTTTTATGGGCAGTAAAGTAAAACGGTCTGACAACAACTCCGGTAGCACACACGCTTTCCATCTGTCTGTCCATCAGTGTCGTGTGCCACCAGATCGTGTTACTCACGAGAGAGTCACGTTTTAATGATCATTAGTAATCAATATTAGTAATCAAAAATACAAAAATCCTCAATTTTTCAAAGAATATAGTTCTGATGTAAAATTCAGAAAACATTTTAATGATTAAATTTTTCAGAGATAAAATTTAAAAATCTTTTTAATTACTTATAATTATTATGCACTTATTATATTAATAAAAATTCAACATATAAATACATTATAAGCAAGAAGAAATGCATGTATACTATTGTTTTCAATTAAGAATAAAGAATATTGTAAAATATATAAAAGTGTAATTATGTAAAATCCAAGAATGACTGAATTAAAAAAGGTTAAAAAAATATAATTTATCGATAATATATATGTATATCTGGATATTTGTCTGCATTTTATTTATTAAATTCGAAAAAGTTAAAAAAACTTTGAAGAAATATTCTTGACATATTTTAAATTACTAATTTATATTTATTTTATTTTTATCTTATGATAGAAAAAAATTAAATTTGCAAGATCGATTTTTAAAATTTGTTAGAAATTAAACATCGGATTTCCGTACAAAATATGGGTTATCCCAAGGCTGCACGGTTTGGTAACTGTTCGTTTTTTCGCTTCTGGCACCATACAAATCTTGTTGTACTCAGACAGATTTCTGCTTTAAATAAAGTTATTTTAGCGTCGATAAAAAAATATACTAAGCATTTCACAAACTTAAATCTAATCTATGAAATAAGAATTCAAACAAATCTTTTCTATCAGTATGCTGTGCGACAGAATAACGGCTTACATATTTTTTAACATTATATTTAAAATATGATATAAATAGTCTGACTAGGTATCAATTATTGCTTGACATATGATATAAAGATGATTCAGCTTTGCCTGTTTTCTTACTATGACAATGCTCATAATGTAAATAATATCTGGACATACATGATGTTTGTGCTCTCTCTCTTTCTCTTTCTCTCCTTTCCGAAAGTACCTTCAGAAAATACATCTAGGGAATGTTAAGCAATTTATGACGCCTATATATATTCGATTATATGATTAATGAGTGTCAATGAAAACAAGGTCGATTGATCTGTCATCGGCGAGCCAGACAATGAGACGATTTCGAGAGCGATTGTGTCAGCGTACACGTGTACTAAGTAGGAAATACAACTCGTGCTTGTGAATACGAGTGTAATAAATCGCGCGGGAGGCGCGAGCCACTCGACGTTTGTTGTACAAGCGACGCGATCATGAATGGACTTTATAGCAGCCCGTCCATTTATAGGTAGTATGCGCGGTTTAGTAGCTATGGGCTTAGTACGAGACGCGGTTGTATACACAATCCTGTTTACTACAAGTACGTACCTAGGAAATGGATAGGTTTACCGTCAAATTTTCATTTCAGCTTTCGAGAAACTAATCATTCACCGCATTAATATGAATTAATCTACGGACACACTGACGTGGAAAAAAACTCTCTCAATTGCCTACTAATATATATTTCTACTAGCTGGCGTTTGTTCCTCGCACGCTTCGCGCGCTCGGTACGCACGTTTTTACTGATATCCATATCTTGAGAACTACTGACGTTAGGAGCAAGAAATTTGGCACGCAAACTTACTTTATAATGAAGATTTAAAATGTAAGTTTTTACTTTTCTAACATCTTCGGTTTTTGATATAGGTATCCTTATAAAAAAATTTACCCCCCCTTTTTCATCTCCCTTAACTGGATTTTCGGAAAATGGTAAAACACGTGTTTCTTTATTTTTAAAGAAGAATCTAAATACCAATTTTTACGTCTGTAACATCTTCGGTTTTTGAGATATAGGTATCCTCATAAAAAAATTCACCCCCCTAGGGACGGAATTTCCAAAAATCCTTCCTTAGTGGGTGCCTACGTCATAAAAACAATGTACCATCCAAATTTCACGTTCCTAGGTTAAACGGTTTGAGCTGGGCGTTGATGAATCAGTCAGTCAGTCAGGACTTCTTCTTTTATATATATAGATAAACTCGATTTTCTTGACGTTGCTGTTATATCGGTCGATTGCCAAGTATCATTTGTGTGCGAGTAATATTCTTCAAGTATTTACTATTTTTGTTCTTAAGTTATTTTCATACACGAAGAAGAAGATTATTAAACTGACAAACCAAAAATATGGCTTTAGGAACTTAATTCAACTTATAAAGAAACCACAATATATTTATATTTGGAATAACAAATAGAAAATTGCTCTACATAACTGATCATGCAACTCACCTTGTATACCGGGCAGTGTTCCGGGGAACACGCGGGAAAGCCTAGAAATATAAACAGATTATAACATTAGAATTTCATTTATATTTAAAATTTTTATATAAAAAAAATATATAATACAAAATCGGAATATATATATATATACATACATATATAAGATTTATTTAATTAGAGATACTTTTTCTACAAAATTATGAATAATTTAGCATTGCTGTGTTTAATTAAATTTATATTAATAAGTGCTATTATGCTATGGAAAACATTGATAATTTGAAAGATGCTAACCTGCTGCTCAGCTCGAACGGGTGAAACGTCTTCTCCACGGCGCCGTACACTTTGAGGCCTTTTATTTACAAGTCGAAGAGGAAAAACGTCAGCCTGCAAAAAAAACAGACGGAAGTGCAAATTAAATGGTCTGTTCACTGATAACTGCCCTTCATAACGGGCCGTGTCGCCTTGAGTTTTATACGGCTTTTAGTAGCCTCCATCACGGCAGGTATAAAGTTCTCTACCTTGTACAACCGTTAATGCGACGCCATGCTCCATAACGAAACTTTACTTAGTCTTACTCTTCCTACACTCGGAAACTTAGCTTCACCAAACCTCTTAAAAACGTTCATTATCCACTTTATATACCAAAATAAATAAAATTCGACTAGAAAAAAAATAACTTGATATTTCAAAAATGTTATTTAATTATCCCAGACTTAAGTTATTCGCAAAATTCAATTAAGTTATTTCATACAATAACAGATTTGTTACAATGCAATTTTTACATCTCATTTATAGATGCTTATGCATTACATTTAAACGAATAAGTATAACGAGAAATAAATATTGCAAGGAGCAAAATTGTCCATACTGTCGAAGCAGTTAAATTAACTGCGATTCTCCTCGAGATAGAAAATAAATTCAATCGAAAAGGTGCACCTATGAATTTCGATTTACTACGACGGGCGTGAATAGCAGGGCCGGTGTTGAAAATAGAAAATGTAGAAATGCTCTCTGGAGAAATCTGCGGAGTAAAATCTCTGAATTTATACCGAAATTTCAAATGAGAAAACTTGGGACAAGATGCAAAAAAGCGGATATCTCCAAAACTGCCGTCGCAAAGGTTAATAGAGAATTTCAATAAGAGGTTAATAGAGGTTAATGTAGAGAATTTCACAATAAAAGATTAATAGAGAATTTCAATAAATTTGAGAAAATTTATTTTCTCTTAAATACTTTAAGATTGTCCAATAAGATTGTGGATGCAACTTGCTGTATCTCCATTTTATTATTTGCATATTTAATTTTATTTTTTAACGTTAATATAAATAATTATTATTTTTATTTTAAATTTGATCTCTTTTTCATTCGACTCAAGATCTCACACACACGATAACAAGATTAACAATTATATATACATATATTGATATCTCAATAAAATAGTTTCAAAATATATTTATATAGATAAACATCTGCTGTATAATAAAGACTGTTTAGCCTTTCTCTAAATGTCACAAAGGGGCAAAAAGTTCCGTTTTCCCAGTTCGGGGGAGAAATGGTGTCGGCGAAATGTGGGCAGGACGTGCTACGGAGGATATTACTTTTAAGGTTGAACAATAAGGGGATGGAGGAAGATCGGAGAACGCGTTTGGCAAACTCGGCCTGTGCAAACTAGAGGAGATTGGTCGAGGGCGCACAACAATCGGACACGAGAAAGCTCTTGGTTCCCTACCATTCCTTTCCTTACCAAGGGGGTGAACGTTATCCTACACACTCGCGAACTCACACGCACGGTCCACTCGCGCGGAAGATTCGGGAGAACCGGCCCATTTGTCACTCAATGCTATCCGACCCCTTTCAAGCGTACGCACTTGTGTAATCAAATAAAAAATCGTATGTTTCTCAACCATTACGCGCCATTTTAAGCGTAAGTTCAAGCAAATTACTTGTGTATATCTGATCTTAACGTTTGATGTGTACTTTATACTTTGTACTTTATATATAATTTGTGTATTTTATTAATATCTTGATAAGTGAACGTAGAATATATTCCCTTCATTAACAGTATCATATTGAGAAATAAAGATAACATATAAAAATTACAAAATGATATAAAAAAAATACATGATTTTTAATCTTGACTTACGCGACATAAAAACGTTTATCGTAGTCAGAAGTGACTTAATATACGTTTTTGATAACAATGAGTGTCTCTGTAATGGATCGATCGATATATTTATCACATCGTTATCCCAAAAAGGCAATTTATATGAAGTCAAAGAACTTTTCAACAAAGACTGAGTGATGAATTGCGAATGAAACAGAAATTGACAATATTCTGATCAAGATGTATAAATGTAAAAATTAGCAATTGCATACATATACATATATACATATAAATATAGCAATATGCTTACTCCAGAAAATTAATATTTTATGAGATGAATGAAAGATAAAATGCTATTTCCGGAGAGATAAAATTAACTTTTTATTAAATTCTCTACGAACGTTTGCCATTATGCTTATCATAACAAACTCTATTTGATGGTAAACAATTATTTTTAATAAGATTCTGCATAGAAGAAAAAAATAATTTTAAAAGTTGGTATATATTTTCCACTTTATGATTACGTAACAAACACAATGATATACACTTTGTGGACGTCTTTCCATAATTTTCATTATCTCTAATACCTCGCTCTTTATCTCCTTCCATTTCCAGTCTGAAGTTGAAATGAGATTCCGTTGCTTCTATAGCATTGAATATTTAAGTCGGTCGCGTATGTTAAATGTCCGTAATTTTAAGTCTAATTTAAAATAGAAAATGTTTTGTCAACAAATTTCGTTTCTACGTACATATACATATAATTTGGCAATCACTTTACATTCATAAATATTTTATACAGAATCTTAGACAGTTCTACCTCTCATTATGTCGAGCAGGCAGCAACCCTAAGCATAACACGGCAAGAGATTTAATTCCTCTTTCCAACTGATGATTAAAAAAAATTCAACCCTTCTACAATGAAGAAGTCTCAATTCCCACCGGATGGCGAAATTGAAATATAGTATTTAGGATGCTGCCATTTTAAGAACGAGACTCTGAATATCAACGTTGGGCAACATGCCAAAATAATAAAACGTAAACAACAATAGCCTGTACATTTGCACTATAATTTTACCTATCATATGGTAACTAACATACATATGCACATACACGATAAAAATTCATTACTGTAATATAATTTTATGCAATATATATCCATATATAACAAATAAGCACTATATATAATCAGATAAATTATAATTATATATTACCGATCGACATGTAATCTCTCTCTCCCTCCTCAAATATTAGGATAGGTTTATATATTCTACACATCTATTAAGCATAAATGCTTAATGTCATAAATACATTCATCATAATATACCGCCCAAATAAACTTAAAATTAAATCAGAAAAAGTTACTAATCAAACTCCTATCTTGTCAAACCAAATTCTAATCTTGTCTTAAAGTTTCCCCCGTACTTATCAATTTTCTCAGCTACGTTTCCATACGTGGAAACAAGTGAGAATATTGTGTTATTATCATCTTGTTATGCATCTTGCACCCCCAAATATCTTACGCCTCCGAGGTGAAGAGATCTAATTAAAGTATGCGAGCAGCGCATATATATTCGCGAATGGAAGATGAAAATACGTTCGGTATGCAAAGTAGCTCGTAGAAGTGCTTGCGGAGCGCAGGGGGTGGAAGAGTGAAATAACGCGTCTCTCTCATAACCGCGTGACGTGACGCGTGCCAATTTCAGCGGGGCGTCGAGACGCCTTTCGGCGCTTCAATGCTGTCGGCACCGGGACGCCCTCTCTCCTTTCAGAGGCAGATGCTATGGCCGGACGACCAATCCTGGTCGTCCGGATTCGAGGAGCGCTTCCAATATGGCAGTGTGGCCTAGCGAGACGAAGAATACTAGCATACTACGCCTGATGAAAGCGACAAGTGAATCCTCGTGCCGCTTTGTCGCGGATGTTATCCGCGCTAGGCTATAATCATATTAATTAATCCCAAATGATTCGCGCGAATCACGTTGTGGTACGGCAACATGTAAGCCAATCTCATCTCGTATCATTTTGAAATGATGCGAAACAAGATGGATAAGATGTCGATGTAAATTGTTGATAACATACAGCTAAGTAAAAATTTATTTATCTGGCAGTTTTTTTTCTCAAATTAATATTAATTATATTATATAATTGCAGACGCTAAAACCCCTAATGAATCCAAAATTCGCGAACCCCCCTTGACATATAATTCTCAAGAGATCATACAGTTAAATGATATTTCATGCATAAATGTAACTCAACATAATTATTCGTAATTTTTCATGTTCTTAATAGATGTATACGGTTATATATTTGACACGTAGTCACTGATTCGCCAAGCGCAGTGCATCTCATAATAGAGCAATTCCAAGTCCGGTCGTGCTGCCTTAGCTTCTTTTTCTTTCTTTTCTTTCTTTCTTTTTTTTGCTAGCTCAAACTAGCCGCTGGTTTGTATTTCGCGTCACATTCACCAGTTACAATACAATACAGAGAGCTACAGCTGGAACAAAGTATAAGCGCGGGATATTCCATTTGAGTAAAGACAGAGGAGGAGTAAGGGATGCGGAGAACAACACACGGGGGGGGGAGGGGGGAGCCTAAGAGGGTTTGAAGACTGGGAAAGTGGTGGTGAGCTTGAGCGCGTAGTGTCTACGTGAGTATATGGCGACTCGGTATTGAGTCAAGAATGGCTAGACCATTTCGTGTTCCTGGGGTTGCGTCGTCATGGGAACCATCCTCATCAGGCAAAGTCTCTCAGGATCTTTCTTCATTCTTCCGTTTCTGTCGCCCTTCCATCGTCGCCTCTAGATTCTGCATGTATCCTTCTGTGTTTCGCATCGCCTTACCTGAGGAACGTGTGTGCAACCATTGTCGATGCACATCTCGCGTTAGAAAGATACCAATATTACGAGAGAGAGAGAGAGAGAAAATGTTTCAAATTATACTAATTATAATCTATTAATTAATCTGTAATTTTTGATTGAGTGAATATTATTTCTGAATGCTTCAGGACTGTTCATACACTTTTTCTCGTCCTCTACGCAACTTCTATGAATTCTGACAGTATATCTTGTACAGCTTCGTCACGATTATTATTATTATTACACATGACGATAATCGGTGACAAGGGCATTATTATAAAAATAATATTATCCAAAGTATTAATACTTGATTGGACATAATCAATTGATGCTCGGAGTAATAAGGTAAGAAGCGATATAGTATAATGTCGCGCGCATGACATTTTCCTCGCGCTAAGTACTCGAGGAGATTGGAGCCGCATGGAGAAGCGAAGCTATAGATAGAAAGCTATCTGGCAACCACGCCTCGCGAGATATCCAGATGCCGAGGCATTAGCCTTATCCCCACGATTTTACCCTAGTCGGTTCCACCTTATCTCGGTTCATTTTCATATATTACGGTACAGTGCGATATCCACGGTCTCTACACGATTTAGGACACTATATTATATACATATATATGCGCATTCCATGTATATACAGATACTAAGGACACGACTCTGCAAAAATGCAAGCTCGCGAATTTTATTTGCTGTAAAGAATCCCAGACTCTTTGCTATATTCGAGATAACGAATCGTCATTCTGAGATTAACATGGCGCTCAGTTCTGACTTTATAATTTAATCGCCGAACAAAGTATTTAGTATATCGCGAGGAATGAGACATTAAAAATAATATAATATAGCAGAAAGATTTTCGACAGCTTTTGCTTTCCAATCGATATATCTAAGAAAAAGTTCAAGATTCTTTATATTTATTTAAAATCCGAATATATATGTTTAATAATTCAAATAATTTATAAATATAACAAGACAACATTTCATTATTTAGCCACACACACACACACACACACACACATATATAACTTTACATTCTACTCGAGAAATTCTCGCAGTCTTTTCTGAGATACCATGTGTTGTGTGTTATAACATAGTATAGAAATGTTAAAAGAATAAAATAAAAAATACGAAAAGCCGTCAATGATTTATAGACTTTTTCAGTTGCTTGTCTGTTAACTTTACGGTTTACGGCACGGTACCGCTTTTCGATTAATTTGACATTTTTACGTTTGATTTATGGCTAGACGAGTGTAGTATTCTCGAAACAAGAGAAAAAAAACAACGAAATGGCGTTTGGCTGAATGAATCTGGGCTTTTCAGGCTTACGCGGCGCACACCGTAAACTGCATTCCGCATACATGTCTGCAGCCACTATTTTTCCCTAGCAATGCTCTATAAATAATTCAACTAAAATAATATAGTTCCTCCGCTGCCAGGCACGATGTCTCCTCAGATTTCAGTCTCACTGCTTTCACAGAAACGCGTAAATACCATGACCGTCGTTGAATTATACGCGAGACAGATATGTGAACGCATTTTATTCGATGTCACAACCCGAGTAAGATGAAAAGCTTTTTCCCAGTCGTACAAAAATATTCCGCGTCTGCGATGATAATACCACACATAGTCCAGAAACATTACAGTACATAAAAAATAAAAAAAGTACGAAAGCACTTTTGTATACTAATTTAAATGTCATATAAATTAAAATGTAAATATTACGATTTGATTGGCCGAATTCAAAAATTAGGAGGAAATGCTAAATTAAATGAAAATTAAACATATTGTATGATGCGATATGATAGGACGCATTTGGAAAAAAAATAATTTGGTTGCGTAAGCGATTGAAAAAATTTTTAAATTGCAAATGATAAAACGGAAAATTAAACTTATTGTAAATAATTTTATAGAAAATATTCTTCGAAAATGATATCTATATGTACATTCTTATCGCACGTGTATGCAAGTGCATTCTTGTATTGCGCAATCTTCACGACAGCGACAGTAAATACATTTACTGTATTTTCAGTACATGTATAGTATACACATTTGTAAAGCTTATAAACGCGTGTATAATGTATGTACATATGTATATACAGATAGACAAACGTCAGATCTCGAGATTGCAAATCATGACGAAGCTTGCATAATGAATTACACGCACCACAAATGTGGTAGAAATAAAATAAAATATCGTTTGCAAAAGAATCGCTTGATATTCTTCCAAGAATATAAATTCTCATATCTTCATTAATGCGCTCACAAATTCTTCTTTCGGCAAATACGATATATTCGCAGATACGAGATATTGGCGATTAAATTACATTCATAGACTCAATATTTGCCGACTGTATCGCTTTTAACAAAGCAACGCGTATTTTTAAAATTGTTGTTAATTATATGTATATCTATCTTAGCAAAGTAATGTTTTGTGAGAATTTGCATTATACGTTACGATACTTGCAAATAATACGTTCCTATACGTTGCCAGAGATGCATAAATTTCTTTTCCTCGATAGCGCTTGCACCCTCAGATTTGAGGATAATAAAGGACTGGAAAGGACTTTTACGAATGCGGTTCGACGTGACCTGAATTTCAGTGAAATTCTTTCAACGTTTGCTCG
This sequence comes from Lasius platythorax, assembly GCA_963971435.1. Lineage (NCBI taxonomy): Eukaryota > Metazoa > Arthropoda > Insecta > Hymenoptera > Formicidae > Lasius > Lasius platythorax. The sequence goes on along the minus strand of OZ020542.1, from coordinate 925,905 downwards.
ACAAGTTTTTCATACAAAGTGAAAGCGGCAACCCCGTGAGAGTAAGCGGTGGACGTCCTCTTGCGAAGCTTCATTCTGTGCTTGTCGCTCGAGAGATGTTGATCCAAGTGATTTCTCAGATTCTTCGGGAATACAAATGTGTCTTAAATGTGTACATCTGCGCTTTATAGAATATGAACCTGAATATATCACGAAACTACAACATCGCACAAATTCGCCTACAGGAAAAAATTAAAACTATTCATTTCCGTTTTAATTTACACAGTGAGGTGTCGTCATTAAAAAGTATTATCTTCACTTATTAAGTAAGTTAGAACAATTTGTTTTTACCATCAATATATAGTTTTAAGACTAATAAATTTCTGAAGAAGGTTCACCAAGATTCCATTATCTTTCATTAAAAGGAGTCTACGCAATTAACATATATATGGTACTTATAATATCATATTTCTAGTTTAAAATAATCTGTAATAAACGTGCGCCAGTGACATGTGTTTAATGAACATCTTACTCTATTTCTGAAAGGTATGAACTTTTTAATATATTCGAAGGATATGTATATTAACACGCGCACAAAGCGTGTGCAATCATCGTCGTCGACTCTGGCGTAAAATTGGCCTTGTTTCCATCGTAACAGGCTTCAAAATGACTCGACTCGAGGTAACTACACCTGCGAGGGTGCTCAGTGGCCAAATCTGCGGTCCATAAAAATAGTTACAATGTTCTACCGACGCGTATGATGAAAGAGATCCGTGACGAGTCGGCACGAGCCCCTAGCGCAGTTGTGAGAAATGCACACCTATAGGTACTAAGCATCGACGGGTCGCGCGCGACCATAAAATGATCGTAAAAACTTAATTTTACGAGACATAATATATTTGCCACCACCACCACCACCACGGACATCGGTATCGCCGTCGACGGAGGAACGGTTTGCGAGTGTCACGGGGTAAAATTTTGTAAATACGTGCATACGAACCCCCCCGTGCGCGCGAGATCTCGTCTGCCGAATGATCAGAGGAACGGGAAGGATTTTGCTTTGAAAACTTTCTCCCTGTAGCAAACGATGCGAAGAATCGTGTTCCGAGGATTCTTTTGTCATTGAAAGTGGCAAAATCAAAAAGAGCTCCGTGAATTATAATATATACATTCAACAGGTAATAAAATAATTAATTCTTGTAATAAATAATGTAAAAATCTGTGCTCTATTATACTACCATCCCGCTTCTCCGTATATTTTTAATTTAATCAACGCAAATTGCACGGTTAATTTACGTTAAATTAATTTATATTAGAATATAATTATAAAATATATATATTCTCGAAAGTAAACACATCACGGGACTTTAAATATTAATTTCTAGAGAAGGAGATCTCGATAAAGAAGTCACTCATCGGTGCAAATCATTGCGAGGCCTTGCCGCGAAGAACATTTTGTGGAACGACGGGAACTCGACTCTCAACCCGAACATCGTTTCGTTTACGACCAATTAGTAGATCCAGAAACATACCTATCTATCCTGCGGTATGAAAAAGAAGAAACAAAGTAACCCGAAGAGGAGAGAAGTCGCCCGGAGCCACAAACTTGCGGTAATCTCTGAAACGAACTTCACGAATCAGCCGGCGCGCGGTTCTACCCGAATTTTTCTGGCGAATGTAAAAGCGGGACGCCGAAAATGCCGAAGTTAAGGTATATATAATCAGCCAATTCCGTGAGGTGGGTGGTCCCGGCATGTGAATCTCGTTTAAAATGACCGCCGCGTCATCGGAACGTCGCGCTATCATCGATGATACACAGTGAGGACGGATGTAAAGCCCATTAGCGCGCCCATACACGTATGCGCATTGATTTTTCACTTGCACTATCTTCACTTTTACGTATCTGCAAGAAAGAATCTTTTTCTCAACCGAAACATCGTCTGTATCAAAATGCGCGTTTATCCGCATAATTTCGCGATAAATTGTCAACAGGAAAAATCAAGTTATATCTGACATTTACATATATTAAATATATATGTATTTGATTGAATAATTGAAACACTCAATAACATGCTTCAGTAGCATGCTTGTGATTTAAACATTCCTTTTTTTTTTTAAATAAACACATTAAAAAAATGTATATACTAAAAGAGAGAGAAATGCAAACCTGTATTATCTATATTATTTAACGCAATATAATTGTTTTCATAAATTAAAAAAATCTGTTAATCAAATTCTTTATGAAAGATAGAACAGCTATATACATATGATGTATTATAAATCTCACGAAACAGCAAGATAGTGTCCATCTAAGATGATTAAACGTTCACAATGGGTGTGAGTAGTCTACATTACTAGCAATTACTTTAACGACGCATATTAATTGGGATAATAAAACCTCTTACGAGGGTATAATTATAATATTGAATTATGGTCGACGTTTATTCTTGTCACGCGATATTAACGACGCAGTTGTCCGCGTAGACTGTTGTCGTTTATGCGTTCATTCACAATGTCAGACATTGGATTAGTAAAAGCTAAATGTGAAGCTACTGTCGCGAGCAAATCCACCTGCACACACTCCTGATGTCTTCATTCCCCCGAGTCAACGAAAGAAATATTAGAGAAGAGATAGAAAGAGAGAGGGGGAGGGAGAGAGAGAGAGAGAGAGAGAGAGAGAGAGAGAGAGAGAGAGAGAGAGAGAGAGAGAGAGAGAGAGAGAGAGAGAGTTGACGCAATAAATTTTTTCATACATAATTACCTGTCGTCTCTTAGGTTACATAAAGCTTAAATAAGAATCTACATTAATTGTCACATAAAATAATATGCATGCAAAATATTAAAAGAGCGCTTTTCTAAGACGAAGAAAATATAATTAAAAATTGATTAAATAACTTTCTCAATCAACAGATAAAGCCACACGGAGATAGACGAGACACGAAGACAGACGATTAAAAATACGAGCTAAATGTAAATGTGAACTGACTATTCAATGAGATTCCTTCCGAAATATCCATCGTACACTTGGACAGGTAAGTAGATGCACCTTTGCCAAAGTACATTATCCTAGTCGCCAGTTGCGTATCTTACACGGAAGTCCGCTTAAACATTTTATAGGGTGGTCGGTGTAATTTGATGGCCCATAAAAACGCCTAGTCTAGTTTTTCCCGGGGCATCGTCATCCGTCGTCGGCGCAGGCCACGCGCCTCCTTGACGTTTCATGACCACGATTTCCTAAACATCGCTCCCATCATGCTCGGATTTACGTCTCTTTAACCTGCGTGAAGTGCAACACGCGCGCAACGTCGATCGAAATGTCAACCACACTAATCGAAGGCCCATTATAATACAATGTCATTTTTTGCACGTGTGTATACTATATACTTGTTAATAATTGCAGATTCCCGAGGAGACATTTGGGAACGAAAACTTTAATCTCAAGTCCAAACTATAATTTTTAAAGGTGATGCGTTTAAAATCAAATTACAGTCAGAAAGTTTATAGCACATTACATAATTTGAATTATTAAATTTCAATTATTAAAATATTTAATGTTAAAAATTGAAGTAAAGTCGTAACGAAAAATGGTATTCACTCAAATTTTTATTGAGAAAAAAATCGGCCTTAAATTTCTCAATGAATCTACAAGTAAATTTTGTTGAAATGTTAATACACGAAGAGCTCGTTGTCAGGACTGAATCAGTCGCTACAGCCGACGGTAAGGCTGACGACGACGACAATGAAACGGCATTGTCGAGGTATCCCTGGTAATCAAAAGAAGCCGAAGCAGCTCTGGAGCAGGAAACGGGGAACGTGGTGGAAATTGAAAATGTGATGGACGACGAGGCACAGGGGGGATAGGAATGGCGATCCGGGATGAAGGTGGAAAGCTGCGGAAATTACGGGAGCTGCGTTCGTATTTCATGTACATAACATGAACTAACGCGTTACCACGCATCATAGCTACGACCAGAAATATTAAAGATGTTATATGTATAAGTAGCAGTTTTAATAATACGCGTGTGTGTCCGTTTAAATCAGTAATTATTAAAATCATTGTTTCCGTGAGACACTCTATTCAAAAAACAATCAGAAATTCACAATATAGTAAATATAATTTTTAAACAATGATATGTATATCATACGTCTAGTAACATGATAAGGACAAGAGATGGGACTGCGATAGGGCGACTGATACATAAGTGCCGTGGCAGTTGATACGCTACATATAGTAATCTAAGTTGTGTTTATAGCTGTGAATATATATGCATAGCAGTCCGGTGAATCGTAGTGGCGCGAGAAACTCATTACTTCACGGCGCGGGTATTAGCATATTTAGAGACTGTTTCCCCTCTTTCTTCGCTACGCCCCCCACCTATCATCCCTTACTTCATCCCACCTGCCCAACTTCCACCACTCTAGTCGGTCGTCTGTCAGCCGTTGTGTACCCCTCGTCGCGTAAGGTAAGAGACGGTGCAGCTGATGCGTTATCTCGACAAGAAAAACGTTTTAATTTCTATAATTTTTTCGTTCTGAAGATTAATGATATATGATGCAACATGTATGACGATGTATGACGAACAGTATTCATTCGTCGCAGATAAATCACATGGCGACGTAATTACATATACGTATACGCAAAAATAATTATGTAACAACATTTCCGATTGTTCGTCGAATCAAAATGGCAATATGCTGTCTGAAATAATGTTTGAAAAATGTGTCTTAATACTTTGAATTGTTACAAACGCAATTAGATCCAAAGGCTATATAGTGTTTATATAAGAGGTGCCGAGAACCGTAGAGAGGGCCAAATAATTAAGCAAGCTCATCCTAAGGGACAATTAAATTTAATGAGAGGCAGTCCGATCCACCCCTAATATAAACCCAATTCTCCGCCTCCATTTCGTTGGCCAGTGTACTAGCAACACTATTCTTCTCTCAAGATTCCGCACATTTCCTAGATTTCAGCCCCCGGCTATTTCGGGGAAAAGAGGACGACATATATTATACATTTAATATCTACTTTCCAAAAACCCGCCCCCCTTTCTGTCTATCCAACTCTATAATGAAAATTTTAGATGCAACAATACATATGTAATTACTACGTCAATCTACACCCAAAAATAATCCATTCGAATTTAATATTTTTTTCATCCATTGCGATGAAGAAAAATACGGAAGCAAAATTCTAAAGAATATGTATCGTCAATATTTTTCACACATTCATGTATATTATTAGTACATTACAATATATTTATATATTTCTTTCATGGCTTTAACTATAAAGAAAAAAAGATTAAGTTACACAATTAATTAACAGGTATTGTTGTAAATAGTAAAGATTTTGTTCACGCAATTTTATTAATTACAAAAAAGCATCAATATTTTGACAATTAAAATTAAATAACTGGAAGACAAGCCTTTCTTGAAAATTTCAAGTTTACGTTCTATTCTAATTTCATTCTTAATTGTTCACAATCTAGAAAAAAAAGTTTCTTTTTGTAAAACTCTGATCCAGATCTGAAGCGGCAAAGATTCTACGAATCGTACGCATGTCAGCGTTTACATTCGGTTGTCGAGAAATCTTCGTTTATATATCGCGAATCTCCGTTTATATCACTACATTTGCTCGTCAGCTGTATTACATGGTACAGTTTACTTAATCGTTTCGAGAGTTCGCAATACAGGCCCAAAAAATGTTCTAGACTAATCTTATATTATTTTATACAATAGTAAGTACACTTTAATATTTTTCTTACATTATCAAAATCTTAAAACAACCATTGTTTAACATATTTTGTATGAATTATGCCTCTTTTGTTTCACTCGTTTTCATATGTCTTTAAAATTTCCATTCTCATAGTCATTACTTTCATTTCCATTTTAATATAATACGCTAAATTGTTCAATCTATTCTAATTAATTATAAAATGATGTTCTTTCGCATAAATTTAATACGATCTATGTGCATGGGAATTATATACAAATTTACGACAACGTAATAATATTTTTTTTCAAATTATTATCTCAAGTACTGAAATAAATTAAAAATAGAATAGTCCGGAGTCTGGAAGTTTTGATTGCATTCATTTTTTTATTTTGAATTTATGAATCACTGCCGCTCGAATCAAATCCAGATTCGACCATGAAACTTTAAACGGAAACACTTCAAACATCTAACGAACACTCGACGTTATATGACAACATATTATTTTTAAGAATCTTCAATATTAATAGTTATTTTTGTGTATGCGTTAAAGATGCAATCTTAAAATATAATGTAAGTCATACCCTAATTTAAACAAAATATTCTACTTAAATAATTTAATAAATAATTTGCATTGTAAACATATATATTATATTGTAATAATTAACGTTTTTAAATAAATGTTTTAAAAAAGTTAAGCATATAAATAGAAATAAATTGCATCTAAGAGAAAATAGCAAACAGTTTTGTATTTATGTATACGAATTCGATGGAAAAAATAATGCTGCAAAGAAAAGCGATGAAGTAAAAGAAGTGGAGCGTATTTTGGTTGCACAGAATACTCTCGGAATTAAGATTTGACTCCAGATTTGGAGGGGTTGAAAGAGATAGAGGGATAGGTAGGCAATAAATAAGTTCGGATAAAACCATTTTGCATTTTTTCGTCGGTATATCGATCATGGTGAAAACGTAAACCGTGATGGTTCCTTGAAGGATAACGTTCCCATTGGAACGTTATTTAAACCAGGTAAAGGTATTTAGAGTGGTATAAAGGTCTGCTGGGAAAGAAGAGGTCTTGGAATCATTGTTACGGAAAATAGATGGGTTGCTGAGATGAAATCTTCTTCAGCAAGTAAAGGGAACGAAGATAAAAATGAGAGATATAAAAAATGAGTAATACGAGGGACCATACATACAACATATGTTAAATAGCACGTTGCTCTGAGATTCAAAGAAAATTTGAGATGTTACAAAAATTTCCTTCGAAATGAGATTTTTTAAATTTCTTTTTATTTATAATATTGATAGAAATATCTTGCACTTTTGTCATATTTTTAATTACTACTAAATATATTTTACAATTATAATACAGTTGTTATACGATCATAAATGGTATAAAGATTACAATCAATAAAATATATTTTATACTAATAACAATATAGCTATTGTTTTCTCTTATTAGCTTATACTTTCATTATAGAAGATACATCATAATCTTCCATAATTGAATTTGATCACATTATTTTTAATGTTAGATATTCAATATTTCTATAAATATTTTGCCAAAAAAATGTATTTTTTTTTGCAATTTTTTAAAAACTTTAAATGATCAGATTTCTGTTTGATGCGGGCGCCATCTTTTTAAGACTACTAAAAGTTGGACCAACTAGATCGATAAAACAGAAAAGGACGAGTCGGTAATCTCGGAAGTGAAATGAAAGAATACTTCTCTCTACTTCCTTCATCACCCATATTACGGAACATATAAAACTGTACATAGGACGACGAAAGAGTGTGGTGATATAAGAGGGTGACACCACTAGAAAACATGAAAAGTTATTTTTCCGGGCGGAGAATAAAGTGGTTTCATAAATTTCTGCCGGTCCAGCGTAAATAAAGGAGAGCTCGAGAGGAGTTGAGATTGCATTAACCAAATATGACTCAGAAACATCAGCCTCATCTTGTACAAAGTTTTCTTGAATAAAAAATTATTATATCTAATCATTTTAAATAAAATCATCGAATTTCAACTAAGAAAATATATAATAAATAGCACTTTTTTCCGTGTATTTAGTGCAAATATTTTCTCTAATATCAAGAAAATGTTTAATATTTAATTTAAAATAAGTTTGACAATAGCGTGTGAAGGTAAAAATATTGGTAAAAATTTAGCTCAATGAATGCATCAAGAATTATCAATTTCAATATTAGAGAGAGAAAGAGCATGAAATGAAAATCGGATAATCTCATATAAATACGCAGCAAAAATATAAAATAATAATATTTAAAAGATTACATGTTTAGATTTTGCTTGGAAGAAGTAAACGTGTAAGAAAAAATAAAATCAAATTTTATAAACTGGATCCATTGTATTGGAATTTTAATCAAAGAAAAAGAATGACTATAACGAGCAATCAACATAAACTTGTCGTCAGTCATAAAGTAGAACGTTTACATATCACCGGAACGATCCGCCGACTTTGCATACGCATACGCGAGCCTAAACATAGGAAGTTGATATAGAAGTCTATTCTTGTAAAACAAATAATCCCTGCAGATTCGAGATACTGTCTGCGTACTGAAGAATATCGGTAAAGAAATGAAGAATAAAGCGAATGGAAAAAATAAGATATAAAAAGTGTAAATCTATATTCTATTCATTCATTTGTTATATCAGTTTAGCTAATTTTAGATTTTTAAACCGTTATCACAGCATCTACTGTCATTTTTATATTTATTCGTTTTCATTAATTACTCGTCTACCTTCGAAATGCAATATCGATGTACGGAGGGACGTAGAAATATTTAAACGTTCGCATTTTAAATTGCTAATAGATAAGATACGTGCTAATAGACAATTATGCTAATATATTAGACCAACATCTTATAAATAATATTATAAGTTGAAAAAAAACAAGGCAAATGTGTGGGAAAGAGTGTTAATAATTATTGTCGCGCGTAATGGAGTCTACCTTCGAAATGCAATCGTCGATATACGAAGGGACATAGAAATATTTAAATGCTCGCATTTTAAATTGCTAATAGATAAGATACTTGTTAATAGATAATTATGCTAATATATTAGACCAGAGTCCTACAAATAATATTATAAGTTGAAAAAGAACAAGACAAATGTATGTGAAAAGGCAAAAACATAATATTAAAGCTGATGTTAAAGAGGGCAATCTTATAATAAAATAGAAACTCAATAAAAATGAATTTACGATCCATTATATTATAAAAGAAAATCAGAAAAATATTAAAATAATTATTACATATAAATACTGTATAGTTCATCCAAGGAATTGATTCATATCAAAAAGATGCTATCATTTATCAAATTAAGAAAACTCCAAGCTTATACGCGTTTTAAAGTTTGCAATTTGTTAATGCATAAGAAAAAATTTTTTATCATAAATTATATCAGATTTTACGGGAAAATATTTTGCATGGAAAATTTATAAGAAAAAAGCTATATATCAATAGAATAAATCGAAAAAAATTAAATTTTGCAAAAAGAGAGATTAGGTAATAAAAAATAAGATCTTTCAGAATAAAATAATATTTTCAACATTTATTTTTAAATTTAAATGAACGCTTATGCGGAGAAAACACAAAATACTGAAATATAATACAGAATTTACGTCCGACGGTAAAATACGGATATAGTTCTGTCATAGCTAGTATGAAATTGTATGGCAACCGATGGAAATCTTGCATTCAAACGTGAAATTTAGATAGATATACAAATGTTTATATATTTTTAAAAGAATAATTTTAAAGGAATATTTTTAAAAGAATAATTTTAAAGGGAATGCACAAGAAATTATGCTTATTAAAAGATTTCTCCTTTCACTTTGAATTACAAGATAAAGTCGTCTCGAATCATGAAAAAATACATTTTAAAATCTGACATCCTATATCGCGCTACGTATATGTATAAATTAAATAAAAAAGAATCAATACTATTTAAGATATATGTGCCAAATGATAGCTTTTCGTCCAAAAAAAGATTAATCTCTTATCATCAAAAATTATATTTGTGTTTGCGATAAAGTATTCGTTGATTTTTGGACACTGTAATAAATAAATAAATAATTGAAGTTAAGAGAAAAAGATCCGATATATACGAGATACGTGAAGTAAAAATTCACGCAGAGGCGGCCTCCTGCCAAGCAGAATATACGGGAGATGCGGAGAGGCTGCAACATCAAGTATCAACAATATTGCTCACGGTCTCGGTCTTTTGACACGCGAAAAATAAGACGAGAACGCGACGGTATCCGCAAAAGAAGGCCCTTGGGCTCTGCTCTCCGACCAGCGGGTTCGTTGCAGAAAGAGTCTTGGAATTCAAAATGGCTGTCGCGCGCGGGATCGCGAGCCGCTATGCGTGGGCAATCGGCGAACACACCATCTCGCGTTCGTGGCACGTGGTATGTCGCTTAAAAGCATCATCTCACGGCCATGATGATTCTCCGACTCGAGAAGTTCGAATATCTTTCTCTTTCCTTCGGAATCATGTTCACGTTAGTCCAATGTTTGACGAGCTAGACAAATTATCGATTAATTCTCAGATTGAAGCTTTTATTTATTTCATTTAAAAAAAACTGAGTTATTGTATGAGTTACTTTTAATCTGATTATGAACAAGTCGTTTTGGAAATTTTCAGATCGACTGATTTATATATTATAATTTTGTGAGATTATACTTGAAACTCCGCCGTACATGGCACAATATATTACAATTGCAATCAAGTGAAAGTAGTAGAAGATTCAAAAGTAGAAAAAAATCAAAGCTGCTGGCTCGCAAGCGGCCATGTCGCGCTTCGCGCCATCGTTCGACGGCAGCCATGCTCCCTAATATAAACTTTGGGAGAGAGTTTTCTTCCTTTCGGCCATCATGTCCCAATGACTGGTCCGATCCGAATCAGAACTTTCATCATGGAGCACGATTCGACAATCAAGACAACACGTCGCAACATTAACGTGGCAAGACAAATAGTTGACGTCATAGGCATTATATTATTGATTTATCGCATATAGAGTGACATAAATATATTAAATCGTCATAAACACTCGTCGTGAAAACATGGCATATTCGATTGTACTCAGAGTATGTGTGTCGAAGTATGCATCTACATATATAGATTTTCTCGTGCGAGCAGAAATTCAGTGCGCTATAATCGCCTACTCGCTCTGCCATCCCGAGAATACACGATATCTCTCTTTTTCTGTTATTTCTTCTCCAACTTCTCCATGATTTCTCACGCATCTCTCAACCTTTTTTTTCACCTCATTTTTATTCAAATTCATTGGGAAGCTTCTTGGAGCGAGTACTCCAAGTCCGCCCGTTACCCCTCCTCTCTCTACCTTCTTTTTCTCCCCCTTGTTTTCCATAAATTCAAAATTTTATTTAATCCGCTCTCCACTATGCATCTTTATCCCCACGCAACTGTAGCCAAGCCGAAACTCGAATACGAGAGACTCTGTCCATGGTATCTCGAAAAGATATCGTTCGGAGCGTAGAATCAAAAACATGCCACTATATTCCAAGGTATTCCAATATCGCGGTATCTCCTGAGTTTAATGGACAAAAGTCTCAATTCTTGAAGAAGAATGCCGTTATCGACGTATTTATGATTTAGAGCAAAAGTCTTTTTTCTCAAAAATGATAATATTATCTTAATTATCATTAATATATGTATATGTATACATATACATACAGGATGTTTTTCAGAAATAGGTGGCCAAATTTTAAGAGCATATTCTACATTCTACTCACCGTAAGGATGAAAAAACTCATATAAACATAGGTCCGGAAACGCTTCTTTTCCAAATTCATTCATATGACTTTTTTTCATTCTTACGGTAAGTAAAAAATACGTTCTTAAAATTTGGCCACCTATTTCTGAAACATCCTGTATATACATATACTAGATGGCGTTTGTTCCTCGCGCGCTTCGCGCACTCGGTACGCACGTTTTTACTGATATCCATATCTTGAGAACTACTGACATTAGGAGCAAGAAATTTGACACGTAAACTTACTTTATAATGAAGATTTAAAATGTAAATTTTTACTTTTCTAACATCTTCGGTTTTTGAGATATAGGCATCCTTATAAAAAAATTCACCCCCCTTTTTCATCTCCCTTAACTGGATTTTCAAAAAATGGTAAAACACGTGTTTCTGTATTTTTCAAGAAGAATCTAAATACCAACTTTCACGTCTGTAACATCTTCGGTTTTTGAGATATAGGTATCCTCATAAAAAATGTCACCCCCCCTTTTCACCCTCTTAGGGACGAAATTTCCAAAAATCCTTTCTTAGTGGGTGCCTACGTCATAAAAACAATGTATCTTCCAAATTTCACGTTCCTAGGTTAAACGGTTTGAGCTGGGCGTTGATGAGTCAGTCAGTCAGTCAGGACTTCTTCTTTTATATATAGAGATATATATATATATTTTTAATACTATTTTTCTTTTATCGATGCTAAAATTAGCTACAGATTTAAACTCGTTAAAACTTTGGATTGATAATATTAAAATTTATGTTAAATGTTCGATAAGAAAAATAAAATCATAAGAAAACAAGATAAGCAAAAAATATCGCAAGCTAAAAACTGCATTTTGCACTTAAGTATTATACTCATAATCCTATTCGATAATTACTCCGCAAATGACTTTTAAGATCCATTCGCGAAGATCGTATGTACATACATATATAGATGGCAGGTAAAATTTTCGGGTCGAACGTGTATAATCAGCGAGAGGTAATTTAGATAGCGATGCTATTTTATACACTTTATATCACTCTCGCAGGTTTGCACGGTTATAAGATATAGGTGTGCGTGTGTACGTTGAATTGATGCGACGATGGAAGGGTAGAGAACGAAGGTATTCGTGCGGAAAAGAACAAAATAATGCTGAACATGCGCGCCATTGGAGGATCGTAAAACAGGAGAATCGAATCGTAAGAGTTGATAGTTCTCGCACGAATTTCTTTCTGCAGCATTATTGCTTAATGAGATTGTTTTACTACGGCAGAAATCTCAATAATCTAATGAGCGAGCAAATACCTTCGCGTTAAATACCGCAATGTGAAAAATTAATATAATTTAGTTCACATAATTTGAATTAAATAATCTAAGCACATTTTATCAGTTTTGTAATGTCATTCATATCGTACGTTAAATATTACTTCGTAACATTAACAATTAAATATTTCATTTCAAATCAAAGAATGATTTTGTTTTACCCACGAGATAGCAGAATTAATTAAGTTGATTCAATACAAATTTTGATATACGCAACAAGATTAATTAGGCGTATAGTAAAAACTTTCTCCGGTTTAACAAAGTTTGAATAACGAAGAAACGAGATTTGAAGGTTTTTATTCGAGTTCCTTCTTTCTGATGCACTTGATGTGCGGAAGAGCTGTCGTCAGAGACATAATCGGTCTGCGAAATTATTCTAATGTAATAAAAAATATGACATTTCAACTCACCTTGCGGCTATAATAATAATAATAATGACGCGGCGGTCGCTGCGGGACGACGACAGTCCAATGTCGTCGTGCGTCGCGGCGGCAGAAGGGCGTAGGGAGGCGATGCTGCTGCCCTTTTCCCTTCCAAGGGTCACTGTGACCCGAGTAGTTACTCCATACCGATACGTTTTTCAGCTGCTGAAACAGCCAATGCACATTGGATCCGCGTTTAGCACAGCTGATTAAAAATTGGGACATTGGGTATGCTATTTTTACGAAATTTCACGGGCATTGTTCCTTCGAAACCAACATTCATACAAGACTCGTAAGAATGTTTATATAATTCCTGCTGCAAATGGAAATTACAATGTCACCAATAAACATTTTCGTTACGTCTATTCTTAAGGAACGCGAATCATAAATCTTGCACCATGTTTCTTTCAGGCAGCCGCTGAAGCTTCTGCAGTAATCTTTAATAAGGCACTTTCACAAATAATGACGAGAAAAATTGCACACCAATACTACTGGAATACGATTATCGATCACGTATTCATAATTCACAATTAAAAGTTCGCTTCAAAATGGCCGATATCAAGCCGTGTTACGAAGTAAGTACAGTCGGGAGAATTTTCGGAATACGCCATTTTCCCTCTCTCTTCTCTCTATCCGGGAATACACGAGGAGGATGATGATGTATACGAATGTAATGCTCGCCCCGCACCGAGCGCGCAACGATTGTTCGGCGCGTATTCTGTCGATCGCGCGGCATAAAAAAAAAACAGGTAAAAGAAAAGGTAGGAACGACGAGAACGATAACAACGACTGGGCGTTCACCACGTATCACAAGGCGTCCGGATCGCGTCGTCACGCGAGATCACAGGAGAACGCGTCGCGTCGTCGGGATTTCGACTGCGCCTACCAGCCGCGCGACGAGGCGAAGCGAGGCGACGCTGGTGAACGTAACGGAACGGAAATATACACCGCGAGCTGAACGAGTTAGCTCGCTGCCAAAGCTTGGCAGCTCCACTACACGCGAGCGGAGACGCGTGCACGGCTGAAGAGACCGTAGGTACCAGCCAACGGGATTTATTATGCTTGAACTGTACCGGATTCTCTCTGTCTCTCTCTTTCTCTCTTTTCCTCTCTCTCTCTCTCTCTTTCGCTCTTTCTTTCTCACCTTCTCTCTTTCCCGCTCTATCGGTTAAGGCAAGCAGCGGAGCAAGGCGCAGCAAGACGAGTTGTTGCGAGCGACACGTAACAACGACCGCCTCTCTTTGCCTCGCGCACTGCCGTCGCAAAAGCTGTAGGATGGAGTCAGGTCGAAGCAGGCCAATCAGGCGCCCACCGTATCTACCTGCGGACTGCCTTCTGTGTAGCACCTGCAGAAGATATGCCTCGGTCTTACACTTTGTAAAATGCCAGCTCGCGTCGATGACAGATCGTTTCGCTTCGACTAGACCCCTTTTCTCTTTTTCGCCGCTTCTTTCCACCCAAGGTTGCATTACTTAGCATTACGCGGTTGCAAAACTCGCTGGTGAGATTCTAACGTTTCCGCCTGTCGGAAACGCGCGTCGCCAAGTCGATTTGTCAAAGAGGCATTTTTCGATGTGTGCAGATAGCACACACAGGTAGGATATAATTGTTCTAAAAAAATACCTGGTATTTGACACGCTGTCGTTGATTGACACGAAAATTGATACGAATCGAATGTCTCTCTAGATACTAGCATTAAACAAGATCCGAGATATACACGTAAAAAGACAAATTCGTCAAAATAAAATCCGTCGACGCTTCATCTCTCGGTCGGAATTTTAGGACAACCGAAGAAAGAAACGAGTCATTATACCATGAAGCGCGGAGCACCGAAAATTGAGTCACTAGCCAGTTTTATTTCGGTGCTCCTGGCTCTTAACACTCTCCCGCAAATGCGAAACAAAGGTCCGGCCATTGATTGGATTTGCTCTCTCAGAAATGTTTAACGGACATCACTCGGACATCCTCTTAGCGAAATGGGTTTTTTCACGGTATTGGTAAATCATCGAGACTTCTCATTATATCTGATCATTATCGTCATTATTATCTTCGTTGCTGCTCAACATCATGGAGAATGTGAAGCATCCGATCGATTCTAACATCACATGAGAAAATTTCGTGTAACTTTTGTGGCGTCTAAACTTTGCAAATAAACTTTGCAAATAAACCTTCTGCAATTCAAACGCAAATATTTATGTATATACAAATTTATAAATGTATATGAATTTCTTTATCGATTATTGCAATGACTAAACATATGTATATCTACACTGAAAAAAAAATATTCTATTCGTAAGCGGGGAATTCCTCTTAGCATTTTCTTTAGAGGAAACTCTTACAGGGGAATCATATTCCTCTTTAACACATAGGTATCCATTTAATCTTAAGTCCAGTATCTCTTAGTTATAGGATATTCCTCTAGATTTTAGAGTATCTTCTTGAGACCGTATATTAGAGGAAAATCCTCTAGAATCGAGAGGGAACCGCTAAAGGAAAGAATATTTTTTTTTGGGTGTATGTTTTTTGTTTCTCATCTTATATACACGCTACGAAAGATTTAGAATTCAGCTCGAAATAAACGTTAATAAAAATTTCACATTAGATACATTAGGTACATTTGCGAATATAACGATCCTATTAACGGTTTCTCACATTGTCAAAATATTATAATATATCAATTTAGAAACATATCCGGTTTTCGCATAACATTATAAGTCGCGATACACACACCTCATCTTCATCGATTGTGCTCAGGGGGATTAACAATAAAAATGTCAAGTATCTTTATCACTTTTGGCGGCGCGACTCTTTTAGGACTTTAAAAACTTTTAATTAAAATACTTTGGCCAACACAAGCGTGCGCCGCGAAAGGCTGGCGAGCGTGAATTCTAAAATAGCGACGACGTGGAAGGAACGGATTTCGATGTTGATGTCCGCGATTGGTTAACTCAAGCCTCGTTTCGAGATTTCAGGTTCGGCCCACGATATCTTAATAGATTCCCTTCTACTTGAATCGCGTTATGGCTGCTCGTAGGGATCCTGTTTCGTTTTCAACGACCATCTTGTGCCAGTAGTTATAATTCGCAACAACGCTGCTCGCAATATTTTTATTAATATTAATATACCTTTATAATTCCAATAATTTTCTTGATACATAATTTGAGTCGTAAAATGTGGAAAAACATTTTATAATTAAGATTTAAATTCATTTAGGTATCGACTCTACGTTGCACGTGAATAATTTACGTCAAATATTCGCGTCTTATACCACATTGACGTAATTGTTATCTTGTTAAATGTAATCAAGACTACGAATTTTCAAAACCGAAAACGCAACGAAAACGAAGCTAAAGAACTTTACGCAGAGAACAGTTAGGCACTTCTAGTTAAGTGCATATAGCATGGTTTATGTTTATTATTTTATAGCGACGTAATCTGTAGGCAGTAAAGACTTAAATAGCCGGCCACCGCGTTTAAATAACAGCGCTCAATAGGTTTGTAAAGTCATATTTTATCGTTGATCGTCGTTCGTCAAAAAGACCGTCGAGACACAAAGTTCGAATCTACGGGGCAATAAATTTACAACACCGGAGAAACCAAAGCATAAAACTTGTTTCGTTTCTGCAGCAGATATCTATGTATAAGGATATATCATCGTTGTATTCTTTGATCTCTAAGAAATCTCGAATTAGGCAGCGGACCCTACGCTAGAAACTTTCATTATGGAAATATAACGCATATTCATTATAAACGTTTAATGAACTGAGACCCAAAGAGAATTTATTATGTCTACAAATTATGGCTCGATCCTAAGAAAAAAAAACCTAAAAACGCATATACATATACAGTCAATTGTTTTGGCGTCTTAATGATTTACACTTGTGATTCTTTATATCGCGTGTAATATGTAACGCGTAAAAACTAGGTTGATCCGCCGTGCGCGTTTATCGTCGTTTTAAACATCCATAATCGCATATAGATACAGTAGCGATAAAATCATTAGTTACTGAACTTAAGCATTGAATGTTATAAGGATGGCTAATAGAATCGACAAGGTCGTTTCGCTCATTAAAGTATTTACGACTACAATTGTTGCATGTCATCTAACGAATAATCATCTCATAAATTATATTTGAGCGATGATTCATTCCAGATAAAATATTTCATTCATATATTACGTGATATCCACATGCTGATCAGTATTTATAAATATATAGTAGAGAATTAAGTAAGCGATCATTAACAGAAAAGAAGTCGTAAAAGCGAAGAGATGCATGTTTAGAAAGAGAGATCAGATATCTATCCATTTTAATTAAACAAATTTCACGTTTTACACGAGTACTTAAAAATAACTTCAATTAATATTCAATAGAGTGCTGATGACAACTCTCTTACTAATTTTGCATCCAGAGTTTCATAATATGTACATTGCTCTGAGAAGCTAGAGAAGCGAAAAAAAATTTAACATATGAAAAATGATCAAAAAAGATTTGCAAGTTTAATTTATAAAATATAAATAAATCGCGCTATTTTTATTTATATGGATTTTAAATATATACATACATATGTATATACGAATTTTAGATTGTCAATATTTCCAAACTAATTTTTTCATCTAAACTAAAGACATCACAATTCATTCATAATACTTTAGAAGATATCGCGTGTTTTAATGCCGTAATATAGACACACATACGTATGTATAATAAAGTGATTGATCACTCAAACTCAGCTGTACGTTATAACGAGAACCTATAAAATTCAAGGTCGTTTCACTCATTAAAGTATTTATGATATTGCAATTGCTATGGGATATCGGTCACAATTATCACCTATTTAACTTCACGCCGGACGATTTGTCTTCAACATAGCGCAGCGTTTTACAGCTCGGTCCAGTCACTCCGATAGAAGAAAAGGGAAGACGGGGGAGAACATAAGAGCTCATAAATGCGAATTTAAGAGACGCAATAAAAACACATTGAAATCGAGAGTGAACGAGCGGAAGCACGTGCTTGAACGTTTGCGGGATTTTGTTCATTATATCACTATTCATTTGCGGTGCATTTACGAAAAATTTGTGATCTAACCAACGTATAATTGAATAATCGATGTAACGAAATTTCTCTATCTTGGATTTTACCTAAGCTACTAATTTCCTTTAGTGTTTTTTTCGGTTAGTGTTGTATGTTTTGTACGTTAATATTATGTTCCGTGTAATGTAACCCCACATATTTTTTAGCTTAACATGTCGGGTCGTAAAAATAATATGCTGCTTTTTCGGCTTTCTTTGTTTTATGCAACCCATTTTGAAAGGGTGTCCTTAAGATTTGTACTTGATTTATTCTAGACTAACCAAAGTTCTGCCATCAACGCAGGCACGATGCCCTTGGACCGATGGTATCTTCGCTTTTTTCTTGCGTACTAAGATTATATAAAAAAAAAAGAGTTAAAAAAAATTATATTCTCAAAGGTCTGTTTGCTCCTCCGAGATTATGTTTCTCCTTGAATTCGTCACGATACAATTTTTTCCCTTGCCTGTAAATGCCGAAATGATCTAAGGTACAAGAAGGTTCTGACGAAAGGTCAAAGCTCTCATAAACGGTTTATTGGTGCCTGCAAAAACACTTTTGAGTAGACAGACCTCTGTGATATAACTAAATCGTTTTTGACATTTCCAAAATTAATTTTCTTTTTATCGACAAATTATATTTGTTTTTGACGTTTTATTCTATATACATACATATATGTATATATACATATATCTTTTTACTCTTAAACTTTTTTTATATGATCCACTTTATCTATAATTTACAAATATATTTGAGACAAAAAAGAATAAAAAGTGCAATTTAAATTATAATATTTCATTGTATCTTTAGTCTTCATTTCGTTATATCTAATCGGCATAGACGAAAAATAACAATACTGTTATCAACCGTTAATCAATCACCTTTACAAATTTCGTAAGACAAAACTTGACACTTTTTATAGATATAATTCATTCTCATTAAAATTAATTTCTTGCGATATACACGACATACTCTATATATTTAATTAAATTATTAGCTGTTAATTGTATAGATCTTCGTAAGGAAAGAGTTAATAAGTATAAAAAAAAAAAAATAAAAAAAAAATAAAATTTCTTTAAAAAATGTCAAGATATAGAATAGGTTGCTTTGCATCAAAAACTGCAGTATACCCAGAAACTGCAAATTCCAAGCAAACTGACTGGCAACACTGCCTTCCCTCGCAGAGACGCAGTATCGACCGCGGTTCCCAGAGGCCGAACCGTCTCAACCTCCGAGTTTCTCGTTCCTTCTGTAGTCCAAGCAGCCTTCAGGATTCACGACCTCTTCACCCTTTCGCAGCTCGAGCGAGTAACGCGATAAGCGAAACACCGTGGGATATAAAATCGAGGCAAATGTACTTCGAATTACATCAATGTTTTGTAAAGCAACAAAAATAAATATATATGTATATACAATATATGCAACAAATATTAATAAACGATTAAATGGTTATTAAAACGATATTAAACATTTATAAAATTTTTGTGCAAAATTCGAACAAATTGGAAATTGATCGAATCAAAATATTAGGACAATGCGCGTTCTGAAAAAAATCTTAAATCTACAAATAGTTTTATATATGTATAGTGTAATGTCATCAAATATATTATATTATGTTCTCATGCAAAAGCATGTAAATGAAACTAATTCGACACGATATAATCCATTACAAGTTGCCTTTACCATTATTTTTATTGCTCATGGAACATACTTAAAACAAATCGATACAGAAATCGTTAATAATCAAGAGTTATTCGCGCGAAATATAATTTGTCGGCAAACGAATCGTTTCGTTTGATATATTTTAGACGAAATCGAATTTAAAACAAAGCCCTAAAAGAGCATTCTGTCATGATTTAAAGGGCTTTGCATGCAACCGACTGGAATGAAAAGGACGCTGGGATCTCGGTAGAGTGCATTCAGTTATGGAGGCTGAGGTAAAGAGGAAAAAAAAAAGGAAGAGGGTGGAGGACAGGACGAAGGAAGAGAAAGGCGGAGGGCAAGATGCAGGCGAAAGAAGTGAGGTATCTAATGGATGTGAATATATCGCCGTAATAAATTTTGCAAAAAGCCGACGGAGAGATGGAGGGAGGAAGATACGGTAAAGGTTCTCTCGCTTGCTTGGTCCACTCTTGGCTGCGGAGCTTATTTCTTGCGAAACGCGAAGGAGGAAGGAGAGAAAAGCCGAAGGAAAGCCCTCATCTGACTATATCAGGGCATCACGTTTCCGGTACGTGCCTCGACGGCCATCTTTTCCTCTCTCGTCCAATCGGAAACTGCCGAGCGATGGTGGGGCAAAAACTACCCTTAGGGCGAAGCGGCTCCACCCCGTCGAGCTCCTTTCGAACGGATCAATATCGAAGCCATTCCCTAACAACAGCTACCTATACTCTAGCTAGGAGCCGGGAAAAGCTAGAAATTACAATGTTGAGAAAACAGTCAAATTCACAAAGAAAACTAACATTTACGCGATTTAAATTTTTTGTTTCTAAATTTCGTAAACGCTTATATTAAATGAAATATATGTACTTGATCTTTTAAGAAAACTCGTTTCAATTTTACCAACTAAGATTTTCTGTATGTTCATTCAATTAATATATTAAATATGAAAATGCCTTTAATATTATGTATAATAAACATATAATTTGTGTGCATAAATACAAATAATTGTCACAAGTAAATTTTTAAATAAAAAGTAATGCATATTTCTCCCTCCTCACATGATATCATTGTTATAAAATGATATTCAGACATTGACCTCTCCATTTGCAACCTTCTCTGCTAACGGATACGAAAACATGGCCGCAGCTCGGTCTCCAAATGCCGCTACAGAAGCTCAAAAGGTCAATATAACAAGAAGATATGAAATAGTGGAAGCATGGAGGCGTGAGATGCACGAAATCCCATCGGGGTAAGAAACTATAGCAGAAGAAGAGGCAAGATATACATATACAGAGAGAGACAGGTAGGCTACTTTAATTTTAAATGTGCTCGCTGTAATGAAAACTTGGTTCATTAAGAGGCATCTTAATGCGCCGCACCATCTCGTCATCGAGTAAATGTTTCAAGTTCAACTACTATTGTACGTTATATCAACATATTACGACGGTTTCTACCTGGGGAATAATCCATTTTGTGGAGAATACATATAATCACATTATCAATGATTATAAATATATTATATATACGAGACAATCGTGAGAGCTATAACAGAGATACAAAGACTGTATCTTGTATTTACTAATATATAGGTATAGAATAGGCCTGTAACGAGCATATAGTGATGTTTGACAAAAAATTGAATTTATTAAAAATAAAAGATATACATGATTTGTTAGAACGGAATCATGTATATCTTTTATTTTTAATAAATTCAATTTTTTGTCAAACATCACTATATGCTCGTTACAGGCCTATTCTATACCTATATATTAGTTTATAACACGAGCTAAATAATTATTAAATTGATCTTGTATTTAGTACAAAGTTTAAACAAAAGACACATTTTCTCTCTAAAATAAAACTGTCAATGTCAATTTTGTAACGAGTAATCTAGCAAATTATAAGTTTTCTCTTCTGAATGCTTTAAAAAAATCTGTTAAGGCTCTGCTAAGTAAAAATGTATAAGCAACTGTTGATTATTTCTCTACGTACACATATTTATAAATTTTTTTGGAATCTCTTGCACACGTATAAAAAGGGTGCGTTGAGATTTTATTCGAGAGCCGCTTCTCTCTCGAAATAATTCTTGTTGCGTCGGCACATAAGTAACGTGCAATGCACTCGGTGCAATGTATATAAGAGCTGAAGACTGGGAGCTTCTAAATTGTTACGTCGACGTGAGACTACCGCTGGAAAATTTACGAAAGACCGTGTATGCGAGCACTTGGTTATTCCAAGTTTAATGACTATTTGGTCTATCGTTAATGCGTATAAAAAAACGTTCGCTCCGATAGCGTCTCGAAATTGTATCAGATGAAAAATGCAGAAAAGATTTCTTTGCGCTTCTTCCAGAGAAATTAACATTCTTTCCGTTTATTGTTATTGTATTAGATATAACTCTTTTTCGTAAAATGACTATATAATCAAATGATCAAATGTATATGTATGTAGTTGATAATAAAGATCGCACTCTTTCCATTACAGCTAAAGCCATTATAAATAAATTCTTGAAGAATTCAAAGAATCTACAGAAGGAAAAGCTGGATGAAAATAGAGAAGAGAGCAAAAATTGCGTTAACTCGGGAACCGTAAATTCAATTTTTTAAGACTCTGCGGCGTTACTGCGGGGGGAGAATGTTCGAGGAAAGGTAGAATAAGAATGTAAATTACAAAAAACGGAAGGATAATCGCCGATAAAACGATATACCGCGTCGATCGACAGGACGTGCGGCGAGTGGAAGAATGAAGAGAAAAGCGAAGGAAAGGCCGCTAACTGCGGCCATATATGAGCGGCCGCTCTTTGATTATCCGTTGGTTGGTATAATAACAAGTTCATGAAGATGTTGATGCGCATGTGCACACGTTACCGCCCCTCCCTGTCTGTCTGTCTGTGCGGCAATCTTCGAATGACGCACACCGACACGCGCGCGTTGGAGAATAATATACTCCATTTACATACTTATAGGAGTCCCAGCACAATCATGGGTCGAAGGAAAATCCTTCCATCGTGGGACGCTCCTCTGCCATATTCATCAGAGACTCGCCCTTTCTCTCTGTCCTTTTTTTCTTCTCTTCCTCTCCTCCATCAAAAATCGCCCTCTCTTTGTTTTCAGGGTCTCCCTTTCGTTCTTTGTTAAGATACCTTCTTCGTTTCTCGATCTCCTCCCCGTGTGTTCTGCAGATATCCTGTTTATCTTTCTCATCTCCGCCTTAATTTTCGTCTTTTATTTTTTTTCTTTTCCTTTTCGCGGGCATCCTTTTTACAACTGTCTCTCAATCCGCGCGCGATCTTCCTTCCCAAGCGCCTCCTCGCCCGCTTTCATCCCAGGGCGATCTTTTATCCTTTCATCTGTGGTAGTGTCTTCTCTCCAAGCGACGTATAAGCGATCAGTACTGTAGGTAGGTAGATAGGTAGGTAGGTAGGTAGGATTCTCGAAAGTTAGTCCGAAGACGTCTTATTTGAAACAATGTTCTCTCTGCGTCCCGCTCGTAAATCCTCATTTCGAATCCTGAGACTAATATAAAAATCCCACTACGCCGGACACCCACCCTTTCAGCGAAACGTGTCATCCTTTTTCGCAATTTTTTTTTCTCTTGCGGACTCCACCTCCGAGCAGGTATCCACTTCTTTGTTCCTTTTTAAGCGTATCTGATATAATCTTGTAAGCGCAGGGGTCCTTTCTTCTTACAATTGATATTACAACGCAAATCGTACACATTCATAATATATCCCATTTTATGCTTGAAAAATACCCTGTGCTTGAGAGCGATATTATCGTTTCATCCGAGTTTGAATGACATTCTTCCAGAGTATCTTGCATGATCGTAGCCGCAACGCGATTCATCGATAAAGTTTCCCATCTGACAATGAATCGGCGGCGTTCATCGATATCTCGGCGGTCTTATCTCAGGCATTGTCACATAGAGACGTCCTTAAATCGATTGTTGCGACTAGATTCCAAGATCTCTTTTCGTCGATACTCGACAGGTGAACGATGGCGACGGCATGCGAGCGACAAAACCGACACCGGCGTTTAGGTTACATCACGATCTTCCTCGGCGATAAATCAGAGAGCCCGAAGGTGCGCGACACGCGAGTCGTAATATTTAAGTTAATAGCTCGGTATAATAAAGTTAATGGCTTCATGATAGCTATTCGCGAGGGACCAAGCAGAACCGACTGCCGCGCGTTCGCGAGTGTCGACGAGCCGCGTCGCGTCGTTTCGTAATGCGAATACACTTTAAGCAATTTCTCTCCTCTGGGTGTGCGAGCAACGAGTCCGACGCGACGGTACCGAGAATCGGTACCTAGAATCGGTTT
Source organism: Lasius platythorax (assembly GCA_963971435.1). Lineage (NCBI taxonomy): Eukaryota > Metazoa > Arthropoda > Insecta > Hymenoptera > Formicidae > Lasius > Lasius platythorax. The sequence goes on along the minus strand of OZ020542.1, from coordinate 901,647 downwards.
GCATGTCGGCTCGCATGACCCGGACCACTTTCAGCGCCGCTTCAGCCGTTCTCGCGCGAGCGCGAGAGAACGCCGCTAGAGAGAGACTTGCCTTTATTCCCTTATAAAACGAGGATCTCACGCACGCGGGCGTAAATAATGGCTCTCGACAGTCTCTCCGAGAGAGGACACGCAACACACGCTGAATGCGGTACGCGGTGCGTCGCGGAACGAAATTGCAGTTCCGATCGTGTGGCCAACGAGTCGGCCTATGATAAGACCCTCTTAACGTCTCGGAGAGATAAAGAATGTATCGTGAAAACATGATCGAGATTTTCGAGAAGGGACTTCTCCTCAGCTTGCTCGGTTAATCTTGTTTATGGTAAGGGAGTAATTCTATTGCCGAACATCAGTGATAACGTGATTAAAAGTCATCGAGAGAAGAGGTAGTCTTATTCCTGAATTTTGTTTCTAAGATATTAAAAAAATATTTTGACATTTCTCTCGTTATATTCAATAGATATAGTAATACAGTAACATAATACCCTTCAACATTTTTCTCATTATTTTATAAGCTGCCGATTATACGATTATATCAAGCATTTAGGCAATTGTACTGTTTCATAATTAAATAATACATAAATTGAAGATCATATTGTATATAGAATAAAATTTTTCATTATTTAAAAAATTTATTAAAAAATTCGCGCACTCCTTTTTTGCTTTTTGTCGATGTCATAATATTTGACGAAATTGAAAAGTCATTCTATTATTATTAGTTTCATTTAAAACAAACATTTATTTATATAACCATGTATCGTAATATTTTTTGGTAATGTCAGAAACACGTAGCTTTCACAAAAAAAAAATATTATTAAACCCCTGTAATATAGTAATGCAATTCGATGAGTCATATATCTCTGTTCCAGATTAATTTAATGATTCTAGTACTAAAGGGGAGGAAAAATACGACTAGCTATAAATAATCCGCATCCGCTTATCAGGATAATTTCGAGATTGCTTCAAAAATATTATGATGTTTTTACACATCGTAATGTTTGATGTAAAAATATTTATATAATTTCTCACTCTTTTTGAATATGAAAATTTTCTTAAATCCTTATTGTTTCTTAGAGATTTTAATTTCGACATTAAATGATTTTTTCAGCTCTTCATGAATAAAAACGCATAATGTTAAAGTTTATTTTAAAGAAAATTTGAATACAAAATTATATGTAATTTCTTATTTATGTCGAAACTTTCTATTACTACTATAATAACTATTTTTTTAATTGCTTACAACAATTAATGAAGTCTCGATATTCTTGTTAAATAAAAAGCATTGCAATTCAACAAAAGATATCGCTTTATTTCCTACATAAATGTGTTTATTATCAAATACTTTAATAAAATGTAATAAAAATACAATGCATTTTTTAATTTTGATTTAATTCTGATTATTGTCAACAATGACGTATTCTCTTTTATCTGCCTGTATCTTTCTAATTATAATTTATGCTAAAAAATAATCGTAATTTATGCTAAAAAATAATCTTATCCTATATTGCGCGATGAATCTTTGCAGCCAAAAAAACAGTTGCACTTTTTACTAAAATGTATGTACGGATATTTACCTATATAAGTACGCCTTTAAAAATTATTTCAAGTCGTGTGGATAGTATTATAAAAAATAACATTAACTTATACAGAGAAAGCCATGTGTCTTTTATATGCATAACAAGATATAAGAAAGATAAAATATGTGTCCTCTCACAAATTACGTTACATAGTAATTTATAATAGAAGTAATTAGAAGAAAATAATTAAAAAGTACAATAATTGAATCATTTAGATGGTAATCCAATGTGAGCAGATATTAATTAATACGTGCTTTATATCTTTTATTAGATATATTCCTGCCTTGTTAAAAATTTTTGTAAATTGTTTTGCATAGATAGTCAAATGGAATTAACTCCTTTTTGAGCCTTTCATTATCTTGTGCGTTAAAATTTGAAATTTTTAAAAAGATTTATATATACATAATAATACACATTTACCTTTAATAAGCTGCAAGTTGGGTGGTGAACCAATGGCGATGATTCTTCTTCGCCACATGAGGAATCCTGTAATAAAAATAATATATTAATATATGCGTATATATGTTCAAATGTTCTCAACGTCTAACAGCCGTTAACCAATAAACTGTATACACAATAATAAAAATTACGCTTAATAAAAAAGTCATGTTTTATATATACATATATAATCGAAAGAAAAAAATAAGAAAGTGATAATCTTAGATATATATAACTTGAAACATTACGATCATTTATTACAATACTTATTCTTGTAATATTCATTGTTAAAAGAATTTATTAAATTTATTAAAAAGATGACTATTAATTTAGATTTATATTTAATATATATGAAATTTAAACGATAAAAGAACTTCGTATCCTTCTACAATTGTGTACAGTGTTATCTGTTACGAAAGAATAATTTTAATTCAATTTTACAAATTTTGTTCTTCTCGCTTGTAATAGTTAAATTTATTATTTCACGATTATTACATTTTTTTGATGAAAAATTAATTAATTAAGATTACAAATTTTCGATTTATAATATCTTGATACATAAAACAATTGTAGCGTTTATCGTTTTTGTAGCACCGGTTAAAAATTAAATAGAAATATTAATACATATATTAAATATATTAATACTTCAATGTGGACAAGCAAATCACCTGACTATCGATTATTGTCGACCAAATAACGAGACGGCGACAAAACCGTCGGAATCTGGCAGCGTCGGTAAACATGGCAGACTATGGAAAAGCTCTTTATTTATACAAACGTTCACAAATTCACATTATTATCAATTGATCGAATATCCGTCAGCATGCCATGCTGCCGAAACGAAAACTGAGAACTGATTCTCAGGACGCATTGGTAAGACATATAAACGGAAAGAATCAACGCAATGTCACTGCGACGAGTCCTTGAATCTCTATTCGTCTCGGCAAATGCGGGACGTTAGAAAAAAAATTGGAGTATTGGCGGAAGAAAACCCTTTGTAAAAGGGAAAAAAATCCTTAAGTGATTTATAGCGATTCCTCAATTGTCTATTTGGCCTTCGGCACGAAGTTAAATTCTCATCATAGAACACGCGTCTTTTGAAATATATTGTAGCTAATAATACTTATAAGCAGGTAACTATACGTTTCAAAAACGTTTAATATAATGTTGAATTAACATTATGTGTATATATATAAATATAATTAGTGATTATTATAAATATTTAAGTAACATTTATATGAGTCATTTAAAATCTCTATCATATATAAAAATTACATTAGATTTGTGGCATTGCACATTTATTACACCTAATGAAAATATTATACTTTGTGCATAATAAATAAATAAATATTATAATAAATAAATATTAATTCAAAGAAGTAAATTTAATTTTTATTTCTCGAAAAATATCGTCGGACAGATATAAAACAACTTTTTATTTTATATTAATTATATCTCGTAACATATCATAATAACATACAGAATACAATACCGTGTGTTTATTATAAATTATTTATTTTAATAATATCATCAAAATTAGAGATTATAAAATGTTTATTACGCCTTATTTAATATAAAAAATCTACGTTTTATAAGGCGTAATATTGTAGTTTAAAAATTGTATTAATTTTGCACAATATATTGTGTTATTATATATTATTAATAATGCATAAATAATGAAAGTTGGAATATGTTAAACTAAGACAATCTGCGTCGCCATTTCAACGCTGTCCGACGGACAGCAACGCGCTGTTTGCTATTGTATAAGTTTATATTCATTTGCGTTTCTAATTGAAACATATCATAATGCTTGTAGTAAAATATTTTTATGACAATTTATTACGGAAAAACATAAGCAGTGTTACGTATTGCTTACGTGAACGTCTATTCACGTTGTTCCGACGGTTGTATAATGTAACCAAACCTAAGTTTAGTTTGTCAACTAAAATCCGATATTGATAGATTATCGCAATTAGTATAATTCATAATCATTAGTTATAAGTAGACATTTGCTTATTACATAAGCTAACTTTTTTGTCAAATTTATACTTAAAAATATATATTTTCATGATATACAGCCTCGATCCTTATTATTGTTACAGTTAATAAGCATTACAATGCATATTAAAGTAGCAATAAGAATCTAGAATACGAAAGATCTTTCATCTCCGAGAAAACGTATCTCTTTCTTATTCTTCACAAACTCGATATCATACATTCATAATTTTTATAAGAGAGATTGTTTGATAAGGTCTCTGTGCTATATGCCTGGTTGGTCAAGCAATTTTAGTTACTCTGTCCAATGCTTCCCCTCGATATCCACTCATCGCAAAAGGCAATCATCCTTTCGTGTGTGACGTTATAAATCGAAAGCCATAATACCATCACGACAGTAGATGGCGCCTGACGCACGTTACTTTTATGTCAACCCTCCACTTTATTCTACTTATTGGCGCCAGATCCACACAATTGAGAGATTTACAGATTAGTTTGTGTAATAACGGCAGGTAGAAGAAGATGAATCGAATGAAAACTGACGTTTCGTAGACAATATAATGGCTAGGCAATCACAAGAAAAATAGTAAAATGAAAATCGAAATAATCTATGGATGGATGATTCTTTTAAATATTTGTTTCAGTTTCCATAAACCCTCGTTCTTTACTCGTTGTTGCTCCATACGCATCATCTAAATTGTGTTCACGTCTGTCATTTCGAAAAAAGAAAAAATGTTTTTTTGAAAATTTCTTAAAAATAAAGAAAACCACGTCGCACATGTGCGGCAGATACATGATATCCGCATATTTTTAATATTAATAACAATAAACCAAATAAAAAAAATTCTAACTTTATACATATATGTCACACGAGAGCACTTGAGTTTACACATATAAAATGTGAACCTGCGGTATTCTCGCCTACCACTAGTAATCGACCACCAATCCGTTGATTCGACGCTAAAAATGCAGGTAGACGCGAACCGGGAAAAGAAAAGAACGATGGTCGGATAGGAGGGAGCGAAAAAGGGTGGTCCTTCGGAGTCCGCGGAGGGCAGGCCGAAGGAAAAGACCGGCTTGCTCGTTTACCGCCTGCCAGGACGAAAGGGCGAAGGTAAAAGTAATCGCTAGCATGCGAAGCACGCCCCGAGCCTTCGTACACATTCTCGGTTCGTAATATACGACTTCCGTACGTTGATGGAATATTCGAAAAATCCGAGAACCTCGCTGTGTGGAGCGATAGAGTATGGAAACAGCTGACGAGGATATGGCCGCGTGTGTGTAATCCCGTGTGCGTACCGACGAATGTTTCCGCGAAATTCGCGAAATTGAGTTTCGCTCAGCGCGCGTCTCCTACGGCAATTTCTCGACGCGGTATAAATATATATAATTTCCCCTTAAATATATACAATACATATATACATCTCCCTTCGTTAATTACCGTCTCAAAAGCTCGAAATAAAAGCGCTAAGGCTTAATAACCCGACGCTGAGATATGAAGAGTGACGGGTTCGCATTTTTTTCTTATCCGAGAGACTCATAAATTTGACGAAGAGCAATTAGCAATTATTGGCTTAAGTGTCGGAACACTTAACGAAATGTACAGGCGGACTCCAATTTGATAAGCGGAGAAAAGCATGACTTATCTATAACGGATGGCACATTTCAGAACAAGACTCATTCGTTTTGTGAACGTATCGCGCGTTGTCGCGCGATCGCGCCGGCATATAAGCGCGCACCGACGGAAATAATCTTTGGAATATACGATGCTGCCAGCTCGTACGTGTCACTCCGGACGGTCTCTATATGTGTGTTGGTGTAAAGTGCTTCTCTCACCGAAAGGAATGCAAGCAGTCATTTCTCAGACCGGACCCCGTCCCCAGCTTCATGTAACGTGTCCGGCGTTAAGCAGGATGCAAGATAATCCGAGTGTTTACCGCCCCCGTTCCCGGAGGAAAGAGGACGAGCGGCTTCCAGCAAACGCAAATGGCATCCCGATGGTGGCCATTTTTTTTTCTTTTTTTTTCAAAAATGCTCCTGGCCACGCGTTTGCGCGTACCCGCGTGTCCTGGGGACACGGGACACGCGGATGCAGCTGGCTGTAATCTGGCACTTCGTCGTCTTCGAGCCCGAGAGCTCGGAAGACATAAGAGGCTCCCTCGCTCCCTTCGCAAAGCCGGAAACGTCATGGATTATAAACTTCTTCAGTCACCGCGGAACCGCCCCGGACCTTCCCTCCAACTTCGATCGCGCTTCCCTTTTGTCGGGGACTCCCACGTGAATACAATTATACATGATGTTTGGAGGAAAAACGTCTCACCCTCCGGACGTCGGACTGAGCAAATGTCCCTGGTTGCATCTCATATTTTACAAGTTATTAAACACGCCTTTTTGTCCCTGTACGCTTCCTTCTAAAATGTCTACTCGAGTTTGAAGAAATTTTCTCAAGGCAATATCTCACCTTATAAAACAATTTATGTTTCTGATCTGACATTACCTACATGCTTAAATTTATGTCTCCGTCGTTAAAAGCCTAAAGCCTACTATATAATAATACGAAAATATTTTCCAAAAATTTTTATTTGTACAAGTTCGCACGAGATACTTGGACATAAAATAAAAAAAATAAGAGAATACGAATTTTGTCGATGTACTGCGACTGGTTTGCATAAATAAAATTTTTTTTTGTTGACGATTTATCAGCATCTTATTCGCTCTTTGTGTCCTAATCACATCTCACATCTAGCAGGTTCTAATCTTTGTCGAAATGTCTGACCGGCAAAATAACGAGGGAAGTACGCAGAAGGATGAGAACTTGACGGAACTGCACAAGGGCAACTCAAAAGAAGGTGGAATGGGAAGAGAAGTGTGGTAGGGAAAGGAGAGGGAAAACTCAGCTCGTTTCCAACCGTAGGATAGGGAAGAGAAATACGCGCTCGTAAAAGACGAAGCGTAGTCCCCAAAGAAAATACGAATTAAAGCAGCTAGCCAGTGATCGAGAAAACTTTTATATAATCGCTCCAAGAAACGAGTTGAAGCCGAATGCCACGATTGTTCTTATATTTATGATATCAATACAATATGAATGATTTTAGTAATATAAAATAAACGTTTTATGTATCTTAAACATTATTGCGGAAAGCGAATATATTTAATCTCATCGCGATTATATGCAGAGTAATTAATAAAAAAAATGTATGGAAATGTAATTTCACTCTTATGCATATGCATGAAACGGAATAAATTTATGCTATCAGTTTAGCGAAAAATTCGTGTAATGAAGTCGATTATGTATGCGTACTGTTCTTGAGGGACCTCGCCGATATAAAAAAAAGCCATGGTCATGGCAGATTACCGAATGTCTCCCCTATGTTAAAACAGCGGAAAGGCCGAATATCTCTCCGCGCTCACGCATATTCACCCCAAACAACGCGAGTATTAACTATAGATAACCGGAGCCCGTCCTCCCCCGTCGCGACGAGATACAATAGCGACGTGCGGTTTCAACCCTTTCTCTACAACCCCCCGTCGGATTCGCCACGCTCGCTAGAATAATGTTGAAACTCGGAGGAACGCCCGTAAAGCCCAACTTCCCCCGTATTTAATTTACTGAATAATTGGAATCAAGCTGCCTCATTTGTGTGCCGCCCGACGGCCTTCTCTCTCCTCCCGCTCCCCCCATCCTTTCGAAACGATGGCGAAACCCGCCCTGCAATTTCCAGCCCCCATGGATGACGGGCGTTGGATCCTGCGGGAGCTTGATGAGGAGATTTGTGCGCGCTCATAAAACCCACCTCGATCCATCCCGGTCCTCCGCACGTCATCCTCCGCCTCTCTCATCCTCTCTCGCACTCTCTATCCATCTTTCTACCCTTCTCTCCCTCTCTGTTCAGTCCCCGATCCCAGTATGGAGGTGAATAAAGATGGTCAGATAATAGAACGCCCGCATGGAGGGATTACCAGCGTTAAAAGGGTTGGCTGGTTCGACCGAAATAAGTGTCGGGACAAGATTCAAGGTTGATACTGTTTTTAATCGGATAGCTATGGACGCTACAAACGCTGAATTATAATGAGTTTACGCGTACGTCCCAACATTATATATCTACGCATCTTCCCACGTAAATTAAAATAATAATTGAAAATTTTTACTGCCGACAGATATACAAAAGTGTTAACATCATTTCGTATATTTTTCATATACATATACACATGATAGAAGCGAGATAATTAACAAATTTCTCGGATAAATTTTGTCAAGGAATTTTACAGAATTTCGTGAAGCACGTGCACTTTAGGTTTTATCAAACGGATTATTGCATGCATCAAAATTTACATCGCAAATACTGAACTGCGCAACTTTCAGTTTCTCCCGAATGTATTAGTATCTTCAATACTGACGTTAGCCAGAGGGAGGATATATTGTAAGCGGGCAGGTCCCTATTCTTGCGCATGCGTCTTTCCAATGCCCAGAAATCGATGGCAGTAGCTAGTTGCCTGGCTCCAGTCACGATATAACTAAATGATAGAAGGATAAAAAAAACAAAGAGCAGTTGTCTCGCGTCAGACTCATATTTTTTTTGCATTCACGAAATCAAAAGAATCTACAAATGTGAAACAAGTGATTTTATATACATATATGTATACAAGTTTCACATTATATGTATAATAAGATAATAAAATAAAACCATGTCTAATATACAAAACGCCATATCCTTTAAATTAGACACATTGTTGGTTGATATCAATGCGCATTTACTTTATGCAACTATATGGATAGGTCTTTATAAGTGAAACATATGTTTAAAAAATACATGATAAGCAGACAATAATTTTTCCTTCAACTTCAACGCAGTTTTATTGTGTTATTTTACGTTTCAAGCGATTGTAACCATATACTTTCAATAATTATAAACCGTATATGTTATTTTTATAACATAATTCACATGTTTTAATGCCATGAAAATTCATGACATTTTTATAAAGCCTTCAATTTTACTTTGCACAACAATATATTATTCGTACAATAATGTATCATTCCCTGATGCATCGGCAATTTTGCAGCGTCAGCATTCGACATCTCAACGATTTCAACATCTGTCGGTTCGTTACAAGTTATAAGACAGGGCAGAGAGAGAGAGAGAGAGCTCAAGGATGATACAAATCCCCGAAGAAAGAATGAGAACACCGCAAGATATCATTGTACGGAAACGCGCGAATAAGAAACGCGCTCGCGATTCCTGGGTGGTCTCCTCTAACCTTCTCCCTTCCCTTTACCCATCGCTACTCTCGATCGTCCTCGTCGTCCTATACCGATGTATCGCGACGCGCAAATACAAAACCGCACGGAGTATAAAACACGTGGGAATCACAAACACCCGTGCACGCGCGAAGCCGTGCACGATGCATAAGCCCAAGAAAAATATAGGATACCCTGGACAGGAGAGGAGAGAAGAGGAAGAAGAGACGTAGAGATGCGCACTGCTACAAATTAACCGTGGAGTCGCTGGAATCTTCCATTTCTTCCCCCTTCACCTCCCCCTTCGACCCCTTCTCTAACCAATTCCTTTCTCAAGCCGATGCCTCTCGCACAAGTCTCTCCTCCCGCCGCCTTCAAACCTAATCCTCCGCGACTCTCCCTGTCCCTCGTTATTCTCGTCCCTCTCGCTTGCTATTCCCTCCGCGAGAACGTGCTTCGCCTTTCTCCTGCCTCCTGCGTCGCTCGCTCAGGATACCACGTTGCGCGCGTGTAAGTACGCATGTGTGCGTGAACACAGACGCACAGGCTGCCACCGAGGTGAAGGCGAACGCCTGATAACGTCGGCCACGTTGCACTCGACGAGCTCAGTAATTACCCTCGCACATGCCGGTTAGTTAGCTGGCTCGCTATACAAGGAATAAACCGTGTGTACGCGTCGCATGGCTTGCAAACTTGATGTGTTCGCTAGTTAGTTGCCCCATAACGACCCGAGTACCTCTCTGCATTGTATAATGTTGAAATTATATACATGATAAAAACGCGAGAGAGAGAGAGAGAGAGAGAGAGAGAGAGAGAGAGAGAGAGAGAGAGAGAGAGAGAGAGAGAGAGAGAGAGAGAGAGAGAGAGAGAGAGAGAGAGAGAGAGAGAGAGCAGAATCGCAACTCCCCAACCAATGCAATGAGGCTTTTCGGTAAAAACGCAGTCAATTGATCTCTCTCGCTTCTATATGCATCGATTGCATACACGGGAGCAGAAAGAGTAGAATTCTAAATAAAACAAGATGCTACAATTTTTTTTTTCTGAAATCGATGAAAAATGATTTCTCATATCTCAGATCCAATATTAGTCTGGCGATTATAAAATGTCTCGCATGGAAGTGATTTATTTTTTATGGAAATAAAGTTGTGAGATTTTCTTATATAATTATGATAGTAATATTATAACAATTTCAGATGTCACGTGTAATATTTTAAATGTACACAAAAAAAAATGCATTTTTCTTTTTCATATATTTGTTATCATATTTCTCATGCTCACGCATTATTTGTGATACTATTATTATTTCAGTAATAAAATATAAAAGTATGAAAATTTTTGTATAAGTTTATATGTCCAATCAGAAATTTAGATATGAGTTTTTGGTATAATGATTTGTTTGGACATATACAGTACTTTATATGTAATAGAGAAATTGAAAATATTGTATTAAATATTACTTTAAAAATATAGATATTATATATTCAAAATATGCAACACAGCATTTCTTCGTAAGCCTAAATCATGGTACATTTCTTAACTACATAGCCAATATCTCAGTTGATAAGAAGTTCCGGAAAGATGTTGGTATCGAAACCACAAAGCATTTTCTTCCTTACCAGCAGAAACTCTATGTAAGATTTCACACAGGTAAAATAAATCTCTTACCTGCTGCTGATGAAAATAAAATACAGGCAAGAGATTTAACATAACGTGCTATAAAAATATATAAAAACAATGATTTTATTACGATATGAAAACAATGCTTTCAGAAATAATGTTAATGATAAATTTTATATACATTTATATAGCACTATATTAAATATCATGTATAATTGATAGCTATATTTTTCATTAAATTCAGTAATGATATTACAGCTTGCTATAAATAATCCTTATTTTTTTTATATTTGATATATTTGGTTATTATCTGTTAACCTTCAAACAGCGAAATATTTGGCAATTGCGTAAACGACAAAATCTGAATCATTTAAAGCTACAGTAAAATTACTTTATTTATTTATCTAAAAATAAACTACTTGATATGATAGATTGTATAATTTCACTGTCTTAATTTTTTTCTTAAAATTTTAATAAAATAAAACCACAAAAAAATAAAAAGAAGCAAATACATGACTATTAAATGAGAAAAATGGACTTATAAATCAAGACAGAATTTATTCTTAGTTTTTGAAAACTAATTATTCTCGTGACTGCTTCATTTCATAAAGAGTTTGAAATAATTTTGCGAATGTGGCAATTGTATAAAATATGTATACAAGACTTTAATTAATTTAGAAAAAATTAATCGAATATTATATTCGAAGGAATATTTTTGTCTGGAAAAATACTAAAAATTTTCAACTCATACACAGACACATACATAGGACTTGTGAAGGCTATCGCCTTCTATACAGTGATATAGTCTCGTGAGTCTAGTGAATCAGATGTGCGCACGCAGGAACCCATGATGGCCGTCGAAGATGCTCTGGTAGAGGGAGAAAACATAGATGTTAAGGAAACGGGAGAATAGTGGGGTTGGTCGTCCTAACTATAGGAGCAATGGATCAGGTAGGGATGGCGAATGAAAGTTTCGCAGACGCTATTGGTGCCATTCCCACAGAGACGAGGCGTTATGGAACGCAAGACGGCCATCATGGATTTCAACATGGCTGCTACAGAATAGCGGACTATACTTGACTTGGCTTCACTTTGTATGGCGTTCGAAAAAGTGAAGCATAGGCTATATTGAATCAAATGGGATGCTCGAAATTGTAATTTATAATTAACACATAGCAATAGTGTGATGTCCTCTTTAATGATACTATATTTATAAATGATTTCCATAATCTGTAATTCATTTTAATTCAATATTTTCAATCTCTGTTTATTTTAATTTAAACTATCTCATTAATGCATCAACATTTTTATTAAAAGTGCGGTGAATCCCAAAAATTTGCAGATCATGGATAAAAAAAAAAGACAAAAAATTGCTACAATAATTTCGATTATACCATTTTAATAAATTTAAAAATTATTATATTCTTTAATTCATAAATTAATTTGGATTAAAATCACAGTTAAAGAATGATACAATTTGTTAAAGACACAGTAAAGTTCAAAATTAATCAATTTTTGTCAAAATTATCTATTTTGTCTAAACAAAACTATTCATGTATAATTTTATCTCTCATTTTGAGGAAGGGGAGGATTTTTGCTCCAGTTTTCTTTCATGCTTAATCAACAATATATTGTTAGAAAAATTAAATAACAGTACAGCTTAATATACTGGCAAAGTTCGATTAATTTTTGTTATCAATCAAAATAGTTTACTTAGTGCAAGGTATCAGTGTGACAAACAAGAAGCAAGAATCATCTTTCACCTGTTCATAAGGTCAATAGGTAATGTGATAACGACCGTTCATAATGGTTGGCGGAGGAAGGAATTACCGTGCAAACCGACACTTAAGGTTTATCGTGTCTCTTACCATGAGGTTATGTATACTATTCTCTTAAAAGTGAACGGTAGTGAGTTGTAACAAGATTATTGACTTTAAATCGTAGCGAATGACCCCATAGGAGATTGAAGCTACAAATATATTACCGATACCAGGAAGCTAAATAGGTATATGTGCAATATACCAATGAGAATGGCTGAAGCGTGCAAATCACTTTATCATGTAGAGACACAAGTGTGAAACACTGAATGAAATAACTACCTGATGCTTAGAACTTTGGACGCGTTGTCCTGAGACAATGACAATGAATATAACGTGAATTTGTTTTGAGAAATATGAGTGACAATATAATTTACTCAAGGATGTGTAAAATACTTTGGCTCTCTCTGTTTTAATTTATATTTTTACATGATATATTTTTATCACTCGATTTTCGCAAAAAAGGATGCTTAAATCAGGAAATATGCATAAATAAAAATACAAACTTCCTGTAGCGCGCTTCTATAGACATTGAATTATATAAACTCTCTAACATCGCGTGAAAATTAAAGATAATTTCCATCACGAACCGCGGATTATTTACTACTTCGCGGATGGCAATAAAGATTTCATGCATTCCTGTTTAAAAGCTTTATTTCCAAGCTCACCTCGCCAAATCTATTAGCTACGTGTCGTCGTGGTTGATAATACACGCTCTAACGTAGATTCTCTCGCGACTACATGTCTGAATAAAAAAGTTCGAAGATAAGTGAAACCCTCGAGGTGACGTCAGTCTATGATAAGACCACGGGCCAATAACCAAGGTTGACTAACTTCTATTTGCTATACTTAAAATAGAGTAATGAACGATGAGATGCATAATTTTTCAATATCTCAATAATTAGTTGAAATTATAAATTCATGTAGACACGAAAGAGTAAACGATCGGTGATAAATGTTTACGTTAATTATTTATAAATCACACCATTTATATGTATATATTTATATGTATATATTTTACTAAACTCATATAGAAATATGACAAATTCGTATTCGTATTCAGTTTGTCCTTCTAATTCAATTAATTCGATTAATAAGCTTATTCATCTTCGATTATCATCTAAAATTAAAAAAACAAGATTCCGGAAGTAATATAGCTGAAAATAGATCAGAGCATATCAGAGATGATGGAAATATATAACATTCAATTACAATTATCTGTGTAATATCTGTCTTCGATTATCTTAAGTGACTAACGCAGCTAATATACATGGCCGGAAAGCCAAATATACACGAGGATATACGCGGAGAATACTGACACGAGTGCAGGTGTTTATGAGCAAAATAATAACCAGACTTTATGGAGCCTGACAAGAGCACTATTACATTGGTCGTAATTGTAATGATTATTATATAGTGCGATTATGCGGTTGATGATTCTGCATACGCACATAAGTTTACACTCTAAACAAATTTACTGATCTCATTAACAAAGTAATTTTTGCCCACAATGTTGTTATAAACGTATGCAAAGTTTGAATCGGGTGAAAAAAATTAGAAGAGAATTCTAATTTATATCCAATGATCCTATTCTAATTTATATCCTCTCAAAAATAATTTTTAAAATATTCAGTCTGAAAAAGATCGAATTGTATCACTTTCTCTACTTAGAAAAATGACTAAAAAATGGTATAAGCATAAGAAAGACAGTTCGCAATATGTAAATTGTAGATTATGTTTGTATTTACGTAGCCGAGCAAGACTAATAAATCGTTTCCCAGTTACACTTTCAATTTCATTGTCAAACATATAAATGCCTTACGATCTTTAAATATACATAATATATTATTGTGCGTTCGTCTTCATCTATATTCTCTGTTTTATCGCTTAACGTATATCTGCACAAATATCATGAAGTTAAATGTAAATAAAACCGATCGTGTATGTTACGACACAATTCTAAGCTAATATCAAAAAGCGCGATGCAGTGATAAAATATATGATGCAGCGCAATACCATACATGAAAATCACATAAAACTCACGCGTCTTCTTCCTTATATCGTATAAAACTGTAATTCATGTACAATTCAGATATTATGCGCAATAATACGAATTCAAAATTCACGTGAAGAAACTGACTCTTACAATTTAGCTTTACGAAAGCGCGGTATTTGACTCTGGCGAATCGGCAAAATTTATCGAAGCAAAATGACGAATCACAACATTTTTCCGTAGACATTTTCCCTTGCGAGAGCATGTCGCAGCAATTCTGAAAATTTCGTACCGTTATACACACAGATTTCACGACACTTTGCACAGTGACTCTGTGTCCCATCTCGAGAACTACTCTCTAATTGTTAGAGCAAACGAACTAATGAGAAAGTCTAACGGGCGACTGCGGCGCCGATCCACGCCTGAGACAGCTCAATTTCTTCCCGACCTCCCCTTCTCATCGATTTTCCGTGATATATCGAAACGTATTAAACATTTGCATTTTCATACAAATTAACGTTGTACAAATTCTCGAATGACACTGCGGCATTTTGCACTCGTGCAACAACGTGACATTACACACATGATATACCTACATATACAAATATATCTATTAATAATCTATAAATACCTATTAATATCTTCTTAAATTTTTGGATTATGGCATATTCTCGTTATGTACACGCACAATCTCTGATTATGCTAAAATAAGATATTTTTCTAACGTGAACAATGCGCTATATACATTTGCGACATGTATAAAGATTTATAAATACATGTCAATATTTCAGAGTACCTATACATTAAAACGAATAAAAATATTATATAAATATTAATAGAATACTAATAGAGATTATAGTCGTTAAGATATTTATACAATATAATTTTATATTTATTAAAAATTCAATCTCAGAATGTATCTTTTGTATAGTATATGACAAACTTCTCATTAGAAAATTAATAGCTAAATCATGTGTGAATCTTCTATCCTGCATAACAATAATATGTCACACCCCTAGAAGAATACTGTCACAGCTCAAAAAATTAAGCCCACAGGAGGTATGCCTGAAACGATATCTACGTGGAGGAATGAAAATCATGAAAATTTGTATTTTTTGAGTTGTGACAGTATTCTTCTAGGGGTGCGATGTGTGTATCATTCTGTGTGTCTTGCCTTTCTATTATTATAATATAATATAGCATGTTTTTAAAGAGTGTTTACTTTTTATATTAAAAATATTTCTTTCGATTAATTTAGCACATCTAATTCAATAGCAATAATGATAAACATAAAAATAAATAAATCATACCTTGAGTTTCAGCGGATCATCTATTATGATCATATATTATAGAATCTTCTGTGCTGGAGACTTTTTGAAATTTGACAAACTAAAGCTATTAGAGTGACACTAGAAAAATTCTATTCACTTTCACTTTTGGTCTCTTCGTATACGACAGCCGCAAAGATTCGTTCGTTCTCTTGACATGATCCTTACTATCACCAAAGAGAATACCGGATCATTATAATGTCATCACTTCGTACGGGCAGAACTGTCAAATTTTCCCCACTGAATACCCTGAAATCTTTCACGAGCGCGCCGGTGGAGCGAACATGTGGAAAGCACAGGACAACAATTAAATGGCGCGCGCTCATCGATATCGGAGAACAAAGGCGATGAATCGAGGGTGATGAGAGAAAGGGAGAGGAGATGGTAAACGATACGTCCCGCCGCGAAGGTCGACCATTGATAGCTCTTGGTCCCGGGCAATTTGCGCGGAATCTTCAAAAAGGCCGGCGGCCGTTGAGCGCGTACGAAGCTCCGACGGCGGTGAGGACAAACATCGAAGACGTAGGTCACCAAAGGAGGTCGTGCGCGCGTGCGTGCCGCCAACAATGTACTCCGCCGGTACTTTTCGAGCACATAACAATGGACCACGTTGGTGAAACGAGGCTCATGATATCCGGATGGGACGTACCGCGCACTCAGCCGGTCGTTCCGTCGCGCAGACTGCAACGCTCCACCCTCCTCTCCCGAACCCCCTTTCGAACGCCACTCGATACGATTCGACCCCCACCATTCGGCGCCGTTCCACGGTACCGCTCGGCCGGTAAAAGAACGCCCGGAACGCCGCACCACTCCCGGGTACGTAACTTTCCCCCACTGCCGAGAGTAACCGAGAGCTTTTGCGCGCCTCGCCGAACAACCCCCACCAACAACGTACGAGAACGAGAAAAGAATTTCGATTCGAATGCCGCGATGTACTGGGTGCGCAAGAAAAACATAGCTACATCCGCGAAGCGCATTTTTGTATCATGTCGCACCCCTAGAAGAATACTGTCCCAACTCAAAAAATACAAATTTTAGATATCGTTTCAGGCATACCTCCTGTGGACTTAATTTTTGGGCTTAGTTTTTTGAGTTGTGACAGTTTTCTTCTAGGGGTGCGATGTGTTATGTATTATGTATATTATATGTTATGTATTTTGTATTATGTCTATATAACGGAATGTTTTTAAAATATATTTGTCTTATTTATTTTATTCATTTTTCCTATCGTTGTAAAATTTTATGAATATCTTGCATTCAATATAAAATAAAAATGTACGATTAATTTTTAATTTCCTCGTATATACTATGCTATACTTGTACTACTTGTGTACTACTTTCATCGATATACATACATATATGTATAATCTTCAAATGATTAGCAGCGTCCAAAGTAAAAGGCCTTCCTATGTTCCTATGTTTTTCAAATTAAATTAAATTTGTAAATTCGTCTCCATTATCATTGTTAAGCCAAAAGATTACCCTCGCTTTTGAAATCGAAGATCTAAGAGCTACCTTTTCACGCTTGAAGAAATCTAAAACGTCGAATGCGCTTTTCTAAACTCTTAAAGGAATCTATTATCCCTTGTGCTAAATAAGGTTTGACTTTTCGATGATTGGTTCAAATAGCAAAGAATGCCGCAGAGTTATTAGAGCTTGTAATTTTTAATATAATAAATTTAAATTGCACACGGTATCACATTTTTTAAATAAAAATTTATAAAATATATGTATAGGTACATATATTTTATAAATTTTTATTCAAAAGATTATATAGCGCAGATTATCATAAAAAGATAAAATAAAATATAAGTGCTTTCTCTTTGTTTTATATTAAAATTAATAAACAATTGAATTGAAAAATTCTGCATAAAGTTAAATTCTCTTCTTCTTAAATTTAGTTATTTTTTTAATTTAATTGAAATTTGATAAAACTAAAATATGATAAATTGACTCTGTGTTATTCTTGTACCTAGAATTCGCGCTTTAAAAGATACAAATTTATCTATAGTTAAACTTAGAGGAAAGAAAAAGGATTGACTCATGCAATTTTTGATCTTCCTGATTTTTACGAATCATAATGCCAAAGTCGTAGACTTTTATAAGCTGGTTTTAATAGGAATCATGCGACCGATAACATATATATCTTCCTTTGAACTTTCGTTCCGCAAGTCCTATCTTTCATACCATCATCGAAATAAACAACGCCTCGCCTCCGCTTTCTTCTCCTTTTTTCATCTTCAGCGAACATAACGCTCTCACGCAGAGTTCGAGATCATGAGAGAGGGAGTCTGACACTCAAAATAAAATACGAGCTAGTTCTGTCTCATGTCGCAAGCCACACCTACGTGTCCATATACAGAAGGTTTCAAAAAGCTGTTCCCGCGGCAAACAAAGCTTCTTTTATAAAGATCTAGATTTTTTTCTTACGTCAAATCTGCTTTCACGAGATATTCAGTTTCGCGTAATTTCAGTAAACTGCATGGTCATTAATATTGCTAATGATATAGAAGTTTTGATAAAATCCATAAGCATTTGTTGCAGGAATATTTGGCAGAGAATTGGCCTATTAAATCAAGATCTATCAATATAAGTATATTACACACTATATTATTTATAAGCCGTTTCATGACAATGATCTCGCTGGTAACGTAATATAGTATAATGAAATCACATAATATATGTATATGTATAATATAAAAAGACAATAGTTATCTGAACAATATATTTTAAACAATCATTCTACAAATAGTCCAGCCATTATTCTATAATAGAAATTTTATATTTTTCTATATACGCGAATCTCTCTTCGTTTCTATGATTTTGTATTTTCGCAAGATAAGAAATATTGAATTTTAGAAAATGCGATATATCATATACTGCTGTACCTTCTATAAAATATCGTGAAATTTTTTTCTCGAAAGACACGACAGAGGTTAAACATCCGACAAAGCAACACGCGATGTAGCAGGTTGTTAGAAAGCATGGAGCGCTCGATGGCGGAGAGAAAGAGCACGTATACGAAGAAAGAGGGAAGCAAAACTACACACAGGAGAGTAGATTCGACGGTTTACTCGCGTCGGAAAGCAACGAATCGATCCTTGGACAGCCAGAGCCAGTCTCGGATCTGATCGTCTCCTCTCCTCCTTTCTCTCTTCCCGACCATCTTAGACGCGGCATTTCGCGTTCCTCTTATTCTTCGTAAACGTATATCTACATAGTACGATATGCAAGATAATTACTGGTAATTAATTCTCATTATCATTTTTGCAGTAATAATTAGTTTGCAGAGACGTCTGTTAAATTTGAATTCTGACTTGTCAACCGCATAAAGCAAATTGTGATATAAAGCGCGGAAGATTTTGCATATATAAAAATAACTTAGGAAAGTTTCTTTAATATAAATTTCTCGTATGCGTGTGTGTATGTAATTAATGTTATAATTGAAAATCGAAGCCTTCACGCGCGTCCTTCTATGTGACGTAATGCACACACACATATACATACATACGCACATACACACATATATGTATATGAGAGTAACTATACCAGTCACGCACGCGAATTCGCACTATTGCCCGACGTGGAAGTGATCACGCTTGAAGCGTTAAGACACGAACATTCAGCAGCATCGCGAGTTGTTATATTTATCGTGACACTCAAACGTTCTTTATGATCTATTAAACACCGCATCAAATGCGTCATGTCGTGCTGCGACGACAGGCCCTTTTTCAGACTTATGCTAAAACATCCACGTGCTCGTGATTATTATTATTATTCCTCGACTTAGTACCATGCGTACAAGATTTTTGCACACGCGAGGCATTTCCCGTGAGTATTTTCAGTAATATACCGTACAAAAACACATAGAAAATCTTTCGCTGAATAAAATGACGGTAAAAGTTTGCATAGGAAGATACACGATCTATATTGACGACTCATGTCACGAGATTAAAAAGATAAAATAATAAAGCGTGTTACAATTAATAAACAGATGTATATATTCGGATTAGGATTATAATAATTGAGCGAAACTTTGAAAAAACGAAGCGCGCGTTAGCTCAATTAAATTGATTTAAGCCGTAATGCTCAAACTTTGCGTGCATTTATCATGTAATTGAATGAGCATTAACTGCATCGCCGCCGGATATCAACGAACCTCGCGGGCCAACGCGCTTAATGCTCCTATTTCTGTTTAACTTCTCAATTAACATGACCGTGCAACTTCATTATTGCCGTTACACGCCGCTTGGCCACGAGTCCACGAGTGAATGGAAAATACCAACCGTGTACACGAGCCTTTTGTTTTTTAAGGCCCACCTGTCACTCGCAGTTATAATGAACACGTGACAGCACCCTATCTAATTTCGAAATCAGTTTTTACGCTTACGCGGCTTGTTTCGCTTTTACTAATGAAAACCTGCCTATTCCCCTCTTGTGTTAAATTAAGATGTGCCAGATGATATAAATTAGGATAAATAATTAGAATAATTAGATGAATAATTAGAAGAACTGTGTCAAAAATTCATTTGAAAATTGCAATTGCTTTGTAATATAAAAATCCGGAAATTATAAAAAATATAATAAACATTATTTTCATAGAGAATAGCAAATTATGAAATAAATAAAATTAAAAATATCTTTTTTATATAGATAATAAGGAAAGAAATTAGTTTTTTTCTTAAAATACTGAAAAGAAAAGAAAAAGTTTAGCATCTACATCACTGCCTTAAGATCTGTGAAAATTATCCCTTGAAACTATTTCTCTTTTTTTTGCTACAACCCTTCTGTTACCGCAACTGCTGTTTTTATAAACACACAATCTATAAAAAGTTGCGGTTGCTGTGTTGCCGGAAAAAGTCACGGACATTGTATGGATTTAACAAACTGGAAATCGGAAATGGCAACGGAACAAAAGTCTGAAAATTTAGATGAAGGCCACTAATCTTTACTTTAGATCGTACTTTTGGAAAAACTTTCGAGAAATCATGATAAAAAAATGGAGATTTGCGGTGTCTGTAGGTATGAAGATAACGATTATTATTACAAACTTCTTGAAAAGATTTCAATGCAAGGCATAATATCAAGATTCGTTTTTTCTTATCGTTTTGTGTTTTATAAGATTTTTTATAATTAAAGATCAGCTTCAATTTCTTTGATTTTCATTTTTTATAAGAGGTGTTGTATGTGTCATCTTTCTATATAATGAGAGATTTTGCATCTTTGTATCACAGAATTTCGTGCTTTTTAAGAAATTGATCAAAAACGTGATTTATTGCAAACTATTTAACTGGCATTTTTCAATCGCAACCGTCAAAATCTACTAAATTGCTTGTCTATTGGAGATAAATAACTGTTCAACTATTTAAGTAGCCTCACAAAAAAGGTCCAGAGGGTTTCGAAAAACCGGGCAAGAGCCACGCGACTGAACCTTCTCGTTCTATCCACTTTTCACAATATAAGCCAGGCTTGTCACACAATAAGTCAAATGACTAATATTTACACGCATTGAAGCAATGCGATAAGATAATCTTTTGTTTCGTATCGCATATAATGAGCAGAGGGAGAGCGCACACAAGACACTTATATTATCAAAACAGAAAATCGTTGTTTACTATTAAACAGATAATTCGGATGACAAACATTTTGTCAGTAAAGACTAATTGATTCGATGAACTCTATAAGAATTGCATAACGGTGTTATTTTTAAACGACACACACAGTTGCCGAATCGCGTTCCCCGTTCATTTAGCCTTATATTTCACAATTCGGGAAAACGAACCGACGTACGCGAACATGAGTAGTTAAATAGAGTTACGATAACCGAACCATTAACTTCTGTTATGGAGCATCGTATGTCGCAAAACGCGCGATGATATCTGAATTTCGCGCAAGTGTCACGTCCAGCAAATTTGGGAAACGAAACATACAATATGTCAATCGCGGGAAATAATACTATATTCACATATGATCCAAATTTACGGCGGCGAAACGTTGATTTAAGCGATCGTGAAATGTATGGCAAAACAATTTTGCATAGTGTCATCTGGTGCGATTGCTATCGCTTCGACAAATGTTTTATGTGAAAGTCAGTAGTTTGCGACTAGCATTGAAAATATATCGATACATTGCTAATAAATCGCGCTTGACGCGATTATCGAGCCGTAAGTAACGTAAAATGAAGAAACATAGTCATATAATATCGTAAATGACGGCGTCGTATGTGTCACAAAGTGTGTACGGAAAGTGAAACACAAATACTCGTCGATTGTGCAATGGAAGACGTACGAGAATGATAATTTCGCGGAACAACTATCCTTATCGCTGTTCCACTTTGACCAATTATCGGACCAATGTACATAATTGAAAAAAAAGACGTGATAATGAAGTTTGACTAATGGTCTAAATGTCTAAATATAATTTAGGTCATAATTAATTTTAGAAGACTATAAGTGATTTTAAAAATATACCTCTAATAGAGAATTGCGTATTAGTTTTTATTATTATTTGATTATTATATCAATCATGCGTGCTACAATTATAATTCGTGTCAATCGTGAAATAGCGAGGATAAGGGTATTAAAAAATCCAAGTAAAATATTCTCAATCTCACATACACACATTTCTCTTGCCTTCTTACCTTCGAGATACTTGAAAACGCGGATCAATCGCAGCTCGCAGACAGGATTTCAGCCGCGGCGGACGAGGATGGAATTCGCTCGTGGAGTTGCGTGACGGTGGACGCGCGACGGGGAACGAAAATAAAAGAGACACCGTGATATACAAATGGAAACTCGACTCGTGATGGATTCTACGACCGTCGGTAGGTATGGACCGAGCGGCCGAATATGAGTAAACGCATCCTCAACCCTCGAGACGAATCGAAATGGGGTGCGGGTCCGCGGTTCCGGGTTCCCGTGGACCCCCGCGTCGGCGTCGTTGCATCCCTGCGCGGACGTCGCGGCGCAAAATTCATCCCTTCCATTCGTGGGAGGTCGGCGCGATAGATGTCTCACTTCCACCCCCGCGGACGTCGTCTCCCGCCGTGTGTAACCCCCTCTCGCGATAATATTCAGGCTCTTTCCACCACCGCCGTCGCGAATCCTGCTAAATATAGTTGTCAGCGTACGCGGTGTCTTTGCGCGAACGTTACGTCTTCGGCGTGTCTCGAATTCTTATTGTGATTACGCCGTAAATATGAATTGTTCCTGATGATCTCTGTGTATCGTACAATCCCTTGCATTCTCAACGCGTCGAACATTAGATAGATATAGAGACATTTCAAGATGAGCTCTCGTGATGCGTGAAATTGTAATTACATATATATGTATATGTGTCACACGTCATGTATATACAGTAAATAACATCTGTATAGAATCTGTAGAAATTTTATTCTCGAAAAAATGTTAAATATTTGATCTCTCGGACAGAATATCCGATCCGTCTTTAATCGAACAAAATTATTTCGTTAGCGACATTTCGGTTCCACGTCTCTACTAATTTTCTCGCAATATATAACGAGAGTTCCTTTAGAGTTATCCAAATATGGTATAGCAAAAGAACGAGCCAGTGGAAGACGGCGCACGATTTTCTTTCCATCGCAACGATAAAATATACATCGACATTTGCGCTCTAACTATACAGAACGGTATACGTAAGGTATAAACGCGGCGCGTAATTTTCTTGTAACTAAATGAAAATAAATTCACGACCGACTAATGGTATTCGAGGGGCTTTGGCTTGAGCCTCCATGGGGTTTTATGAACGCAAATTACAGAGCTCGATGGCCGCCTCCTGCCAACGCCGACACTCTCGGTGTTCCAGGGTCTTGGTAACTTTTTCAATTTCACGGCCAGTCACCCTCTATCTCCCAAGCCCCTTACTCCTTTTCCATCGGTTTTATAACTGATGCTATATATAATAAGGCTAATTCCACTTTGATAATCATACTCGATGCGACGCAGTCTTATTTTATTAGATGTTCGACCAGAAAAACATTAATCGTGACTCGTCTAGTCCCTAATAGAATGTCGTTGCCAAACGAACAATCTGCTGTGAGATGGACGAAAACCATCGTTTTTTTCTTTCTTTTTTTTTTGGTAGGGTAGAGCGGGGTCGAAAGTAACAATTTGACTTTAGAATTCGATTATGGAAAAACTGTTACAGTAAAAGAAAAACTGTTGATATCCCAAGCTAACATATTCATTTCACTTTATGGAAATCATAACATTTGAGCCTTGTGATAAATATAATCAAAATTATCAATCAAAAATCGAAACGAGAGCAAATGTTACAATCGCCCCCGACTCCGGGTCGATTGTAACACTATAGGGGATCAATAGTAACAATTTTAAATAATCAAAATCAAAAGTATTTATTCAACGAATTTAAATAATTTTTCTTATATTAGCAAAAGTAAACTAAAATATTCTTATACAAATAAAAAAAAAAGGAAAATAAAGTCTTATTCTTTTAAAATTCATATAAACCTTTTCATACTAATTATAGAAAACATTGTAGAACAAAACAATTATAGAACAACTTTGTTAACTCCAATTATAACAAAATATAAACTTTTTTTAAATAGAGATTACTCTAAATCACAATTGTGACAAATATATAAGTCATTTAACTCAAATTATAACAAAACTAAACTTTTTTTTAATATAGATTACTCTGAATCACACAGTTGTGACAAATATATGTCATTTAACTCAAATTATAACAAAATATAAACTTTTTTTTAATAGAGATTACTCTGAATCACAATTATGACAAATATAGAAGTCATTTAACTCAAATTATAACAAAACTAAACTTTTAAAAAAAAAATATCTTTTGTATCTCTGTCAGTCTTTCTAATCTTGGTACGAGGCATTCTAAAATAAAAATAGTTCAGTTATGATCTAAAATGAAACAAATTGCATCAGCCGGGGTCGGTTGTAACGTTACATTCGACCCCAGACAATGATGTTACAATGGTCCCCGACTATGTTTTTGAACTTTGATTTAAAATTTTTAATGATAAAATGTCAAAAATGGATAAGCAACAATCATTATAATATGCAAAAATAACTAAACTTAAGTATAAATGAAAGAAAAAATACTTATTTGCAGTGGAAATATTTATATTAAAAGTTTAACACGCTTGGAAAAACCTACTTTAGGGCCTCGAAAACGTATTTTGGTCGCTGCACACGTTCACTCAGTACCTAGGCCGCAGACGTACTGAGATAAGTTGTAGCTTGTTTAGCTTCATGCGATAACCGACGCACGCGTATGTATCTACTATATATTTATAAATATTTGAGTTGTTACTTTCGCCCCCTGTTACTTTTGACCCCGCTCTACCCTACAAATGTTAACGCGGTTGGAAGTCGAACAAGTATAAAATAGTCATCTTCCTCGCAACTATCTCCGTTTTACAATTTCCCACCAATCTCACAATCGTACTCACGTTTCTCTAGACCATTCTCTCTTTTTTTTTTTTCCATCGATCTTCTCCGACCACTTCTCGTCATTCCCATGATATTACCATCCGACCTGCACGACCCTCCGTAATTTCCGGGCGTACACTCATCCCCACGTTTATTCCACGCGATATCAGCGCGTTTAATTAGCGACCTATGGGGACGAAATGGCGAAGTAATGCCCCTATTGACAAAAAAGCTGCGCAAAGGGAGAGATGCTGAGAACAATTCCATTTCATGGAAAAACTAAGATTCTTATAATTGTGATCCGCGCGTATAATTTCGTAGTAATTTTAAAAGTTTTAGCACTTTAATGCAGCAATATGTCTCATATACTTTTATATATATTATGCGATATTATAAATTAAAAAAAAATAAATGATTTTGTTTGTTTATGCCTTCATTCTGTAATTCGAGGAATCACGGGCATTCGACAACGTCGGCCGAAAATTCCTTGCTCACCGACGCGTGTAAGATCGTCCGAAGATGCTCTTCAGCATCCCGATAGTGTCCCGATATATTCCAACCTGCGGCTCAGGCCAACGTAAATAAGTCCTTCAATTTATTAATATTGCAACGATCGATATCACTCTGAAAGCGCCCATAAATTTTCCGCGCACACGTCCTTCGGTTCACGGTGAACCACCAACGGCGGTGCAGCGCTGCGCGATCGTTGTGATGGTAGGCGGAGGCTGGCTGGAGAGAGAGAGCTCCGGGTCGATGTTACCGCTCGCTCCGGTGCTCTTGGCTGACACCACCATGACCGTGGAACGATAGAAACGAATAGCGGGGGAGATAGGGGGAAATATATAAGGGCGAGAGAGCCCTGTAGAACTTGGCTGGATAGAAAGTACGCGAGACTAGGGGAGAAATCGAAGAAAAGAGAGGAAACGACGAGAGGAAACGAGGGAGGAAGAGAGAGCGGGTGGATGGGGGGGGAGAACGCGAGAGACACAAAGAGAAAGAGAGGGAGAAGGTGGGAGACGGAAGAGGGGGGAGGGGGGAGAGATGTGGAAACGTTCCGGAGAGATGGGACACGAGGGATTTATGCCGTTGGCTGTCGTCGGAGGGTGGATTGCGAGCCGCGTAGCATAAATAACGACACGACAGCCTCCGCCACCATCGAGGTTGTATTATACGTGGTCGTGTCGTGCATCGTATCCGCGTTCATCATTTCAACTTAACAATCTGGGGAAAATTGAATTTTCGCGCTAATAAATTGAATCAATTTGATCAAACGGGAAATTTCGTTTCACGGGAAATTTGATCGAACGGGAAAGTCACTCTCTCGACGCGAAAAAAAAAAAAATATCACGTTCGACCACGAGAATTTTCGACGGAGATATTTTATTATTATACAACGCGAAAATGTAAACTCTATCGAGATGATTATTCTATTCCCGTGAAGAAGATTACTCTGCACGCAGAGTTACGCCGCTCGATAATTTTCCTATGCGCACGGGCTGTATTCACAATATTCCCTCTTCATGTCTTGTTTAAGATCTCATAAACGGGCGCTTACTACGGCTCTAACTGCTCCAACTGAACTAAGGGTGACATCGGTATGTGACGACGTGCCTGAAAAATAACTCTTCGACTGCGCACGTTAATCCGACTTCTTTTCATTCGAATGCATGTAAGATGCAACGGTTCGATAATGAGAAAACGTTACTTGTGCATCAAGGATCTCGTGATACTTTTGCATATCAGCATCCATGACATAAAATCTAACTTTGATCGAACGAAATGTACGTAGTTGAAACCAATAAAAATTGCATTATATTCTAATTTCCTTTTATTCAAATAAAACTAGATTAGCATTAAATGTATTTGCAAAATACATATAATCGATATATCCTTATATCGGTTTTTTTTATTGTATGATTTATTATATTTATATTGTCTGAACCTTATATTATATTAACTTTGAGTAAAGGTATGCGGATTTTATTTATACGAGCCATTAATTTCTCATGTATTTCTTTCCTTCTCTCTTTCTCTGTTTGTGTGTGTGTGTGTATATTATTTCTAGTCTCATTTCTATTCTTTTCTAAAAAACCTGATCTCATCGCGAATCCAGTCCGCCCTTGAATGACTTCACGTCAGACTGGATTAATTCATGGCCATTCGTATACTTATCTCAGTAAATTGCCAGTATCTCCTTATCCCGACGGTAGAAAAGGAAGAAGATGAAAATCGAGGAAGGCATGATTTAACTCCGCAACTTGTATCATAAAATAACATTAATTGAAAATCTCATATATTCGCATCCGCCGAGCGTAAATTCAGACAGAAAATACAACGAAAACAATGTAAAGCTTCCTTAGAATTTCTCATTGTCAGTTAAATTATAAAAAAATTTTAAATAAAGTTTTCATCAAAATAATATGCGTTATTAATAAGTAACAATTGCTCCGATATAATATCGTAACGCGAAAAAGTTTTTAATGTAAATTAAACTTTTTTTAAATTAAATTTTAATTAAAACATTAAGATAATTCTTAAAAAAACTTGATACAAGATAGAATAGAGATAATGCAATCGATTAACTTTTCATTGTAATACTGACGCAAATAAAAAAATTTCTGGTTAAGCATTAATCTATTATTATATATAAATGTTATTATAAATATTATTATAAATATAACTCCCTAGATTAAGTTTGTTTTTCTCTCGAGAATTTGTTGTTAATTATATATTGTTAATCGCTAATCGGCAAAAGCTGAATTTGTCAATTATTCTTACAAATCATAATTTAGCTAAAAATATTTGCTTTTCTACATGCATGATCGTTCATGGATAAAAAGACAGAGGAAAAAGGGAAGATAAGGAGAGTCTTTCATGAATAAAGGATGAGACAAAATCCCATGTAAGTCATGTTAGACCGGGGGACTCTCCGAGCGGCGGACCAAGTCTTAGTAGCTTCGGTGCGCGCAGCCAAGAAAGCTTACAGCGCCATTAAAATAAAATAAAGCCTCCCTCTGCCTCTACATCCCACCCCATTCCACTCGCACCGCTGCTATCGGCCTCGCCGCCTTCGTCTTTCACTTTCATCTTCTCTTATCCGGCAGGTTTTTTTCTTCCTCTCCCTTCTTATTTCTCTCTCTCTCTCTTTCTCTTTCTCGACGTGTCAGCGCATCTCTCGCACTCTCTTTCTCTCTCGCGCGCTCTTTTTGTTTCTCCCCCTTCTCTCTCTTGCTCGCAGAGGCATATTTTCCGTCTCGTTCCATCTTCCAGCTGTCTCCTGCCATCAGCATTTTCAGAATGTTGCCAACGTAGACAGCCAGGGCGTAAACGTGAAATCATTGCTGAATATACGAGCAGAAGAGCCGTCTATATGTGCCTTTTGAGAGGGTTCGCAATGTTCGTACAGATCACGACGCTTATAATAACACTTAACCGCCGACGGTTGAATGGCTGCAAGTTGCAATTTCTCTTCTTTGTGTCTCTTCTTCCCTTTTCGACTGTTCGCGGTTATCGGTTGAGGTGGTCTCTCGCGGCAAGAGAGATATATCTTTACGATTTTTTTTTTTTTAAACATTTTACTGCTTCGAGGTAGACGTAACGCCTTTGTTTCTCGACTGTCGGATTTATATGTGTGTATTGTTCCTAATATTACGATCGCATAACGAATATGTTAGAAATAAATTGTTTACGTATTTTATATACGTCACGTGCAAAATAACTTAGCGAACGCTTCGTTACGGAAGGCGTGTAACGCGTGTGTAACGTGACATAAAGATTGTTGCGAGCTGTACATATTGTTACCTGGAAGATTACGGCATATTTAAATATTTACTCTCTATAAACATACAACGCAGCCATAAAGTCTCAGCGAGTGCTTCGCAATATATCGCGTCAATCTCCTCCTTCAAATTGTACGCTATACTTTAATCACGCTATCGATATAAGCTATATCATGTTTCCAGCCATTAATATCGATAACTATGTCTTTTACAGTTCGTTAAATTAAGAATTAAACTACACCCGCAATACAATTTCCACATTTTATATCATGAAATATTAATACAATCAATCGTCTCGTCCATTTAAATCGTGAAATATTGCGATAACTTTAAGCGTTATAGATACATATGATAAAAGTAACTTGAATGCGCGGCGATGTTGTTTAATATTTTAAAAATTTCTTAAATAGTTCTATCTTTATTAAGCTGTAACCAAAAATTATATTTGCGTATCGCGAACATGTGTATAATACGCTCCAATCAACGGCGACGAATGTAACTGATTCTTCATTGAAAACGAAATTATAGGGGAACCGAAGATGAAATCACATTCGTTCGCCGAGGACCAAATTCATCCTGAGCTAGCGGAATGATTCTATTAGCGATACCATTAACGACTCGTGTTTATTATGCTTGACGCTCACTTTTATAGGTATAACTTGAAGTGCGTGCCCCTCTTCGTCCTCTTTTTACTAGTTTGCTCGCGTGAACAAGGGTGACCGACTCCAATTAGGTTCGATATAGATGTATATCTGACAATATTTGTACCCTAACGAAGGACAAAAGTAACTTTAACGTTTTGCATCCAGTTTATCGTGCAAAAATAGAAGCGTATTTATTTTTTTTTACATCGCTTTGTTCTTATCATTTTTTTAACTGCATTCTTATCTATATTTTAAAACTTTGATAATAACTTATCTTTTCTCATCGTTCTTATGATTATTGTTAATAGTTAATTTCGTACATAAGTATATCTACTTATGTACATCTGTACGAAAACGAAATCTTCGATTAAATGATAAAAGATGAGAGAAGGATACGGTATTATTTTAACTACTTCATATAAGGGTGGGACTTGTATGCTTAAGGGCGGTGACAAATTCAAGGCAAGAGGATGATAGAGGAAATAGAAGGGAGAGAAGGATGATGACTGCGTTTGAAAGAGGGAAGATTGGATAAAGGGCTCCGAAGAGCCCGGATATTAACACAACGCGTACTCCGATACGCACATGAATCCTACAAGAGTACTGAAACGTACTTTATATGTATAATACGATCATTCTCGATAATTCGGTCCCCTTTCATTTCCGTTTCTGTCCATAAATCTTAGTAGGTAAACGTCCACTCGCGCGTACAACATTGTGTCTACGACGTTTCTCACAAAAACTTCTTGTGCATCATAGTAACGGCCTATGAATTATAAATTTCCTGTTCACTGAACAAATTTCATCTGACAATGCCCTTGGTGATTAACGATGTTATTAAAATACGCACGACTGACATTTTAATATCTTATTTTATATTACGGAATGCTCATGGTGTATTTTGATGTAATAATAATTCAACAGAGGAGAGAGATAAATATAAGCTTGCAACAGCATTCAAAACTATTAGTTTGTATTACTATTTTGAGATTATGTTATATTATATGTTTCATGATTAAGCATATTTTTATATCTTCAATAAAAGAAAATTCTTTTGAACAAAAATTATATGTGTATAAGATATAACATTACCAATATACATATAATATATCATATAATTTTTGTTCAAAAGAATTATCTTCAATAAAAGAAAATTCTTTCGAACAAAAATTATATGTGTATAAGATATAGGTAACATTACCAATATATAATATATCATATAATTTTTATCTTTTAATCTACTTTAATGCATTTCCAAAATACTTTTCTAATTCTCAGGAAAAAATATTTTAAGAATGAGAAAGGTGCAGCTATATTTTTCTGAAATCCTAAGTAGCACGAAATATAGCCGCCATAAACCAGCAGCACATAGGATAAAATGCTATCTTGGCTGCCGATTATCACGGACGAATGTAAAGGCAATCTAAAGTGAGGAGCGAAGATAACGGTCAACACGGGCTGTCGCCATCATGCAATTTTAAAGCCCGACTAACTGTATAATAGCGAAATATTTCAAAATAAATCAGTCATATGGAATTCCGCAGACGGTCTCGTTTTCATCACGAAAAAAAAATTTGATTATTATGAGCTGCTAATATATCTATCCTCAATATATATACATATAATTCAATTATTTTATATATGTGTGTATATATGTATAATTAATAATTCATATGAGAGCACGTTATTCGTGGTAGATATCTCAATGTCTCCTTATCGCAGATTTTAGTCGTGTATCTTCGCTACTAAAACAGAGATTGCAGCATGAATATGTGCGGAATTTCAGGGAGAACATTCGCATTCTCGCGCGATTCTAATCCCTCGAGTAATACTGCCGTTTGTACTTGACAACCCTCCCTCTCGTAGCCCTTCGCTGACGACCCTTGACAACGCGGCACGACGACATTGACGAAACTGCGGCCATAATTACGCATCTACATTCCAGAATACTTTATCCATAGTTGTCAAACTTATTTTCGACCGATGAGATATCGCGATTTTGAAATCATTGTCTCTTCACGATTCTCCCTCTTTTTCCACCGAACGTACACGCGTGTACGGCGGCGTGCGTTACAGCAATTACTCAAAAGATTTTCAATCTGGAATAGAAGACGGCGATAGAATTTCGCGATGCATCAGGGTACTCGGAGTTTACGTGTCAAAACTGACAGATGAAGATTCACAAGATTAGTTCGACTCTCACTTTTGACACGAGTTATTCGTTAGAATAAACACGAATTAGACGACTAACAAAAGCCGCGAAATAATCAGCATTACGTGCCGATTCGCAACCGTAACGACGATCGAAGCCGATGCTTTACGGAAGTCGGTCTTCCCGAAGCTCGCTCGTTCGACTGGTCATTTGATGGGCAATAGACACCGGATGACCGTTCGACCGGTCATCCAGCAGCGCGGACAATCCGTCTCTCTTTCTCTCTCTCTCTCTCCTCCTCCTCTCTCTAGTATTAAACGATTATTTTTGTTGACGTCGTAAATCCTTTTAAACGCGGCACTCCAAGTACCCTGATGTATATCCACACGTAGGTACCTACACCCTCTACACGCCTCCCGCGAGAACTATCGCTTTTCCTTGATATCTCACTTACTCGTTCTCTCGGCAATCGTTTCAGCCGCGATCACACACCGTAACGTACGTCTTTCGTAAGAGATCTGATTTTTACTGGTTCCTACTGGTCCGGTACGTGAGAATAGTCGACATTCTCCCGTATCATCTCGTTTTCGCGCGGTACCGAGAGATGAGAAGTCGATCGGCCACTTCGGATTAACTGCGTGACGACCTATCTCGCATCATCGCTCCATATCCGTTTTTTATAATTTAAAAAAAAAATAACATACGAAAGAGCTGCGAAACTTATTAATTCTGAATATAAGTATGAATATTTTTAAGTCATGTATAATTTCACAATCTCAAGAAGCAGATTAATGTATAATAATATATATTATATAATTGTCCGTAAATATATTTTTGTTAAAAATAATTTTCTGTTTTCTGTGTAGATACTTATTAATCTCAGATTATTATTTACCGTACAATTATCTTCAGACAAATCAAGATGCGTAGATATAACTTATTTGCAACGCAATTTTATTAAATTTTAATATACGAAGTTTTTCCATCTCTCTCTTTCTTAAATATAATTTGATTTTATTATATTTGCTATATATTAAGAAACAGCCACGATTCGTTATACATATGTAATCAAACCGGTTTAGTGAGTTGGTATAAACCTAGAATAATCATTATATCTTTTACGTGTCAGCATTATTAGTGCACTAATGAGAGCCATAAATGAATTGATTAAGAAACTTAATTATACATTAGGATCAATAATAAAAGTCTTCAAAGACTAATTGATTGATCGTACGATTGGAATCAATCAAAACTCGAATTAACTTTCATATCGATTGGTATCTTATTTAAAAAGTTTTTAAGACTGTATAATTGCACAGAGAACTCTAAAGAGCAATCCGGTAGTCTTTGCAGAAATCCATGAGCTCGAAAATACAATTCAAGTTTGAAAAAACAACCCAAGAGTTCGGTGGTAAAGTAGGAAGCCAAAGGATTCCTGCTGATCTTAATTACTTTATTGACAGGGAATACGTTTTGGATGACCGACATAAAACCGCTTTTTTTTGCTTAGGTTTCCTAGTGTTAGAATTTCTTGGTTAGACACTGCTTCCGTGTTTTTTTTTTTTTCTACAAAGTATCTTCAGATTTTCTCAGCGGTCAAAATAGTTTCACCTACTTTCGAAACGGCTAACGCAAAAGGATGCAGTCAGAACACCATAACAAAACGAATCCTTTTGAAGCCACGAATTAAACCCTATATTATACCTGGAGCTAAGAGAAATCTGCTCGAAATACCCATCACGTATACATTAGCTAAGTTCGATTAATTTAAATTATAATTATAATTACTATCATACTCTGTGTAATCTCTTAACAACAATTCTCGTAACAAAACACCAGACAATAATTATTATCTTTTCTAATTAACGAAGCCGCCTGTAATTTTCTCGGTATACTCCGTCGCAGATTTATTTGTGAAAAGGATGCAGATCGTAATCGGATTAACATCGCACGCCGCGCAAAATAAGATTCATTGTAGTCACAAATCCCCCGTAAGGATTCAAACATTTAACGTTGGCTACATACTACGACTTTACAGCGGCCGACGTAACAGCCGCTATATATTTACACGCGTATTTACGACTGTCCACTCTGCTAGCACGCTTCAAAACACGAGCCAACGTGGTTCATTGTTGGTCAGTGTTTTAGCATCCTGAAAGCAGCGCGGAACGTCCGTCGAAAAAGCTAATAGGTCGATAGTAAAAAATAATTTTATTCCAGGAGACAAATTCGGACATTAATAAGACAAGATATTTTCGATTGAGATTAAAATTACTGTCAATGGCAAGAAAAAAAGACTACTCGTATGGAAAAAAAAACTTGCAGTTAATTCTATTCAAGTATCAATTTCATTGATTAAATTACTTATTTATGCAATAAATTTTATCGACTGGTACTAATATAGTCATCATTTAATTAATTATAATTATTAAATTAATAATTTGTTGCATTGATTCAACTGTTTTTTTAACATTTTGTCAATCAAAACGCCAATTTTGTTTCCTCGAACAATTTTTTCTCTATGTAAAATTATATAAAAAAATCTACGTTTGCAGAATACATATTTTGAAGCTAAAATTTGAGATAAATTATATTTAACAAAATAATTTCTATAATCAGAATTTGCCACTCTCCCCAGATCATCGTAAAATATTTAAAAAGAAAAAATCCCAGCCATCTCTCCATTTTAGCCGCCATCACAAAAAGCTCGAAACTAGTTTCTATCAAGGGCACAAATCATTCTGATTCACCGTGACACTGGTTTTACTGGCCGCGCAGCAATATAACAGGGAGCAGGATTCGCTCGCCAAAATATAAATGCGTTAAACATTCCAGAAATAATTTAAAATTCTACCACAAAAACATTATTGGATACACGAGCCAACAGAATAAAATGTTTCGGAGATATAATCGCTTCAGAATATATTGAAGCGATTTCTATCTACATACAATTCCATCTTACGTATATTTCTATTTTGTTTTTTTATTTGCTTTTTGTTTTCTCGACAAAGGCTTGTTAACGGAGGCTAGTTTATCCTGTAACAAAGCTGCTAGATATTCTTATCACACACCAAAGAACTGTCGAAGTATAAAAAAGCCGATTGTACACTACGAAGAAGTTCTGCACGCACAAAAGCCTTGCGTCGTTATCGCGCGCGGTGAGAATGTCGCATAATTTGAAATTCGTTACGTTTCACGGCTGGTTATAATTACGACTAAGGTGCCCAACCATAACAGCGTCTCACTTACATCTCGTTACGTCGTGCAAGAAACGCATCAGCTGATACTTTCTTCGCTCTCCGCGTCTCTTATTAGCACATTAACTTAATTTAAATTACGTTGCTGCAAAAAGTAACGTTATAAGAGAAGTTAGACATCATTAAACTATACGCGACTATATTCTCCGCTACTTTTCCTACTCTCCATTGTAATAAGAGATATGATCCGTTCAAATTCAACCCTGTACATTACGCAATGTTAAAAAATTTTTCTCAAAGTATCGTGTCAACATAATAATCAATTTACGCGCAACCAAGACTCCATCTTCAGCTCGCATGAATCAGTCGGTTGCGTTTGAAGTCGGGCCTGTTGCAAGTTGCTGCAGTTGCTACCGCTCGGAATTTTCAGACGACACAATCGGTGCCGAAGGGGAAAGGGAGCCGAAGGGAGAGACGGATCGGAGGGACGCGTAGGAAGAGAGAATGGCGGTAAAACAGCCAGTCGAGAGCGAAGAGAGAGAGGATACGGACGAAGAGGACAGGCGGAAGACAGCGTGTGTGGAAGAAGAAGGGAGGCGAGGGAAGTCTTAAAAAGCAGCTTGGAAATAAAACAAAAAAAAAAAAGGGCGAGAGCACAGGCGGTAGTAAAACGGCGAGCGAACGGTCGCCGAGGAGATTCCGCGAACAGATAATTGTGTAAGTGGACCCTTCACGTCGCGTTGCTTCGATAGATATTGGATACACGAAGACAGCTCCGACCAGTTTTTGATATCCCGTTTGCGATGGATTGACGAAAAAGAAAAAGAAAAAAACAAAACGTAATACTTCCAGAGATAACTTCAATGGCCGCGTCTCACATGTATATAAAATTTGCACGTTTTAAATAGTTTTAACACTTCGTAATTTCGTTTAGGCAGCTCAATTAAAATAAAACTCGATCAATCATGGTCCCTTAAATTTTCTTTGTCTATATACTATAACTAAATATTTTACTTGATATTTATTTCACTCCATAATCGAACTTTTACGATTAGATCAAGGCGATTGAATTAAGAAGAATAAAAATATCTGAACACGCACATAAATATATGTTATATATTTGTAATACCATTTTTGGAAAATTGTAATTGAATCGCCTCGGCAACTCGCTCAGTGAACGAAAGCAATTCATCCATCTTCTGATTAAAGATATAAATCATCCGCAAGGACTCGCTTCTCTCGATGGCAAAAGCCAAAGTCGGCGCGCGTGATTAATAGCCTCGCATGCTCAGCAGGATCAAGGATCTGACGTCGATCCAAGATGGTGAATTACCTAGCAACGCTAATGTCCGTACGCGAACTGCCCGGTATATCGAATACCGTGCAGCACGCGGCGACGGTAGCATTTATGGGCATCACCGGCGTGAATATTTATGCGGCGACCATTATCGTCTACATAATAGCGGGTATAGCGAATGCGGATAAGCGAGGCTCTCTCGAGAACCTGCAGTACGAGTCTCGGTAAGCCACGTCCTGGGGCCAAATGAAATGCAGGGCCGTAGCAAGAACGACAATAACTGCACGCGAACGCGACGAATTTCGGCTCCTTCTGTCACATTACGTATAATTTAACTTAACCTTGATTAATAATATTAATTCATTCTAACGTGATTCTGAGAATATAGTTTAACGAAATTAAAAAAAAAAAGACGATTAATATAATTCGCAGTTATTCGTAATACGTCAAGTGTCGTATTAACGCGAGACGTCATCGAACGCATAATTTATCGACGTGGAATTTAATACTTAATATCGTGCTGAGTCGGCGACCATTTTTCTGGACGCTCTTGAAAAGGACCGCATCGGCCCTTTCTCTCTTTCTTTTCCCGATTGAAATATTGATGACGAAAGCTTACGGAAAGTTAATTCCACGGAAACGCCCATGACTATGGCCGGCAGTGGAACGTCAGAGAGCACGGCGGTTGGTATCTGTTCCGAAGAGATATGAAACGCCTATGGTGTAACGCCAGCCTATAGCCAGGCCGGTGCACGATATAAGGCCAAGATCCTAAATCACATTTGACTCCCGTAATGGGATTGCCGAGAAAGCCTAAACCCCAGAGGAATGAAATCTCTCTCTGATAGTAAATCTACCTCTTTCATGGAGCCCTCCCTCCGCATCACCATCTTTTTTCCAGACGCCGAAATGCCTCCCACGGTCGTCGCGGCATCCATTTTCAGATGCTCATTCCAACGCACTCGGAATGTGAATCGCATCGGAGGGATTAGGGTCCGACAGGAGTGCGTTAGAACCTGCTCTGACGTCAAAAAGTAAGCCACGCAAATGCGTCCACAAATTTATTTTTTACACGTGTCGACTCGACAATGGACCTCCTCGTAAAATTAGGCTCCCT
Source organism: Lasius platythorax (assembly GCA_963971435.1). Classification (NCBI taxonomy): domain Eukaryota; kingdom Metazoa; phylum Arthropoda; class Insecta; order Hymenoptera; family Formicidae; genus Lasius; species Lasius platythorax. The sequence goes on along the minus strand of OZ020542.1, from coordinate 863,984 downwards.
TTTCTGGCAATCGGTAATCTTTGCTCGTCGATCTCCGGACTGAAAGTAAATCTACTTTGAGAAAAACTTGTTAACGCGTCGCCGACTAAGATCGCGAACGATAAAATGTGTATTGACACATTTGGCTATCTCCGCGATCACATCGAGTTGCGCCGAAAGAACAATCAACATCACGCAAGTACCACTTGAGATATACGACGAATAACAATTTCGGAGAAAGTGGCAGTTACGAAGGATATAGTATCGTCCTAGAGAAATTTTATTTACGAAGCTATATCATTTTGATTAAAATAATATCCTCATATTAAACTAATATTTGCATTAAATCAATTTATTTAGTAAAAAGTTTTTTATTTAAAAAAACGTATTGCTTAAAAAGCAATCAAAATAAAGAAAGAGAGAGAGAGAGAGAGAGAGAGAGAGATAAATAGATAAATAGTTTAAAATTTATCTTGGAAAAAATTTATATCTTAATTTGAAAAATACGACTTCTTAAAATACCACTCAAAATCTGTTTCATTTTTAGTGCACCTATGCGTTATAAGTTTCGTTCTAAAAAAAGAGAAACGTCCGTTTCTATGGTCTAGAAATACTTTTTTGCCTGCTTCTTTTAAAATCCTTTCGCACAGAAGCGCGGAAACCAAAGTGAAATCGGGGTAGAGTATAGACTAGCCGGTCATTATATTTCGACGAAAAGTAAAAGAGAGCAGCGAAAATAACCAGAAAATACAACCGAGAAAATCGAGAGAGCTGAGAGAATTCAACGAAGAGGAATAAACGGACGCGAAAAAGCACGAAGAGATTGAACGTATGTATTTCTTTCGGAAACGTCAAAAACGTCTGAGGGAGAAATAAAGATAATTGTTATCGTTCAGAACTGACCATACTGTTTTCGCAGACTTATTGTTAGTTCGTCCACCTTCTGGCGCCTTCCATTATTGCTCTGACGGCCATCCTTTTTTCCTCTATCATTGTGTAAAATTTATTAAACTCAGCGTAATCTATTTTTATCTCTGATAAAAAAACAAGGACACGTCCCGTGTGTTCGCCATATATGTGATTATTTTATGAGAACAAAAAGGAAAAAAAAATACCAAGATTAATATCGGACGAACATCGAAGAGCACTGAATTCTAGATTTTAATCAGCTGTACTCACCATAGAGCTGATCTAGGAAGGAGGAAGATAACGAACTTCACAAACTTCACAAACGCGCGGTTAAAGAAAAAGAGATCTACTTCCCGAGCTCTCTTCGAGTTCGTTCGTGAGGCCCGTGGCGTCTCGTTTCACGTGTTAATAAATAGCCGCGTTATTACCGGCAAGCTAATTCCTCAGTCACTCTCTTCATTTAACGAAGCCAATTATGACAGGCATAAATGTAAGCACTTAATAGTTGTGTACACAAACGCACGCGCGCGAAACGCGGCGCCGTGACTCCGCTGGGTCGGTTCTCGACGATCTAATATCGCATTAATGTAACCGTGGCACAGCATTTGTCAAAGCAATTGTCGCAATTTTTTTCCAATACATACTATACATATCGAGAATACACGAGACATATATGATTATCTCGAAATACACTTGATTAATGTGTCGAGCGCAATTATGAGAAAGAATCGCGCACTATACTGGTATCCCTTTCTCCCACTCATCCCATCTAAACGTAAAACAATGTTTTGACGTTGAGAAAAAAAATTGCCGCGGAAACACTCGATCCGTTTTATGTATCATTCATTCGGCGCTCCCAGGCGCGACTGAAATGCCGCGAGCGGTTCACAGTTAAGCAAGTGCTCGGCTTAATTGCCGCCATGATACTTTTATTGTGCATTAATTCCGTGATTGTCGTTACGAAATCAATTTGCCACGATACTTGAGGCGTCGTAAAGTTATTTAACGTGTATTATAAAAACAACGTGCTTACGTGCTCTCCCACTTTGGCGCGTTCTTTCTTGTCCCTGCTCTCTTCGCTTCTCTACGCGGTCTCTGTGTGTGCGACTACATGACGTTGACTCATAAAGATCTATCTACACGCAGCGACTCTCGTCTCTCGATTTGCCGGTGGATTTTAAGTGTATTTTACCGGCTTTACTTAGGCGTAATACAGAGATTGATAATAAACGTATCACAGACGCGTCATTCGCGAGGTAGAGAAATCATTGTATAAATAATATTCTGTTTGTCTGAGCAATCTAGCGAATTTCGTTCAATCGTAACAAAGGTATTATGATAAAGAAACGATGCTAAAAAATAGAGAGAGGGAGAGAGAGAGAGAAAGAGAGAGACTGTTCTCCTATTCTTTTTGTAAATACTTCAAAATATGTATATAATAATTTTTTAGAATGCATTATCTATACAATAGATTTTTTCCGTGAGAGAAAACGTATTAATTTATTAGCAGTATGTAAGAGAAATAATTTTGCGCAACATTTTAGAAGCTCCATAATAGACAATCGCACAAATTGGCAGAAAGCATTAAAGTTACGTCACTTTTCTAAAATTTACGAATTATACAAAGACGCGATAAATCACCGGCATTAAACCGGAGATCAAAGGCATTTATCTCATCTATTAATATCTCCAGTTTATCATGTGTGTGTGTGTATGTGTTTTAATATATTCACTCACTCAGTCTGCAGAATAATCCACAAGTTATGGCAAGAGAGTAGAGCAAACATTTTACCAATTTATCTCACTATAATAATCCTTTTCCCTATTTAACGAGCACTAGCAAAAAAAAAAAAAAAAAAAATTACGATAAATCAATAATAATCGACTAATATTTAAATTCAATGTAGTTAGATGTGCCGCTCGAGAGAAACTGATCGCTCGTCATGGTTGCTGAAACCAGTCGAGTCCTTCGAGATCCGACGGCCGTCGCCAAAGACGACTCGCTCGTTGTTTGCTCAACTGATTATCGCGGTGTACGAACAAATACGCGGTGCATCTTTCAAAGTTATATGCCGTCGCCTTTCGTAGCCGAACCTGTGCTGATGCCGTTTTCTCAGATGAAATAAAGTGTCAATTCAGAAACCTGTCGCGGCGGGAAAAAGAGTCAGAGCCTATGATGCGAAAGAACGTTCGTAATGTACAGAATCTTTCCATAATATTCTGTTTAAACTCTCAATATATATCTCATCGGTATATTAATAACGATTGTAATGTACGATTGCAAAATTTTGTAATAAGTTCTCCCTCAAGTAATTTATGTAACATAATTTATAAAAAGAGTGACTGATTGTGACATGATACGTTATTTAAATTGAATTAATTGAACATTTACAGAAAATATTAAAAATAACGTGGATATATTGAAAATAAAATAATAATGAAATTGAAAAATAATGTAATATTTGTCGTTAAATTGATTACATAAATTATAAAAATATTTTGTCTTTGCATAAAGATCAGTTTATAAATGCGTTTATAAATATTACAATTTAAATATTAGAATAAAAAACAATTACGATTAATTAAAAAACGCCATATTTACGTTTAATACATCTCACTGAGCAATAAAGGGAATTGCAGTTACAAAAAATAATCTTTCACTTATGTGTAGCATATGATAATATAAAGACAAAATATTATCATTTCATTTACCGCAATATGTACGATATAGTTAAATAAGATATGTAATTGTGCAATTTGACGTTTGCAAAATAGTTAAGCAGATATATAAATAATGTTTTTAAATTAAAATTTGTTTATTAAAAAATAAAAGTATATGTATATATGTATTTTTATATATATTTATTTCTTCTTTAACTTATTTTTAACTGATTTTCATTAGTGTCTTCTAAGCCTTTTATTATATAACTTTATTATATTATTATCACATCAAACAACTATCGTATTAAACCTTGTACATGTCACAAAAATATTAAAATTTTATGTATTAATTCTCTTTTCAAAAGGCAGGCTTGGCCATTGAGACCATACAGCACCGGTATTAAAGAACATCATCTTATCGACTAGTGGGAATCTGCATGAAAAAAAGCCCACATAAAGAATTGCCCTCTAGCGAGAATTCTCATAATGATAAGTGAGAGAGATATGTTGGAAAAGAAGTTACCCAAAATAATTTTCAGTCGGTAAAATAGAATGCTCAGAAATATAGTTATCTCCTGTGGCAAAGGATTATCCGCGATGTAAATTCCATAAAAGATCTAACTGCCTCTCTCTATCTATCAATTGAAATATTATTTTCTAAATATCACAGATATAATATTAACAAGAACAAATATATATATATATATATACATATATACTGTTGTAAATAAATAGTACGAAAGAGAAAATATTTCAAGAGCAAGCAACATTTCAGATTAGATGGAAAAATTTTATATAAATATTCGATATTTTTATACGTCAGTTTTAGCGGATATATTTCACGTGCATAAACCTATATAAAAACATGTTTTACCTTTCTTCTAACTTTTGTTAAAAGGATAATTCTTTATCACATCAATCAGGCGAGTATAATATGATAGATAAATTCACTCACCAAACGTTGCAACCGGCACAGCGTCTTGCTTGCATTTATTGCTTTATGCTTCCTCCACATAGTCTCTCTTATAATATCTCGCCTATCAACATACATATATATAATAATTTTAATATTAATAATGATATTAATATTAATATTAATGTTAAATGTTAATATTGCAATATATTTAATAGAAAGTAGCATTTGAATAATTATTCTAATCAGCCATATTAAATTCCGATAGCTCGGAGTCGCGTAATTGGAATACAGCGCTCTAACGGAATCAATCAAAAATATATTGTTACTAGTCTACGTATCGCGCTTGTTTATGGTCGTTACCATGGCTTGTTGACTAAAAGCGCGGGCAATCGTGACGTCAGTACTTGCGCGGTGTTAGTCTAATCGCGGTCGGGCATTGTGAGTGTCGATGGAAAACGGAATCAATTAATCGCTGTGCTATCGTTTACTTGTCGCACATCATATCCTAATAACGATATTAAGTAACTGCGAATAAATATCGTCCGCAAGTATTTTGCGGGAACGCGATACATCGCGTCGGTAGTGCAAGAATTTCGCGCGCATCTACCTTTTCGAGCAGTACGTTAACATATTCCGAGAAAAACCATCGCACTGCACACAAGTATCGGGCGTGTCGAAAAAAACGTCGGGCGATCGTCGTATTACGTATAAATACATAAATATTTCGTGTCGTGCGTGATCGAAATATTAAAACTGGACTTTTCGCGAGTGAGCGCTTCGTGGAATCGAGATTCATCGTCGACGAATCGTTAGCAGAGTTGAACGTATTCCGAGAAAAAACATCGCCCTGCACACAAGTATCGGGAGTGTCGAAAAAAGTGTCGGGCGATCGTCGTATTACGTATAAATACATGAATATTTCGCGTCGTGCGTGATCGAAATATTAAAACTGAACTTTTCGCGAGTGAGTGCTTCGTGGAATCGAGATTCATCGTCGACGAATCGTTGGCAGAGTTGAACGTATTCCGAGAAAAAACATGGCACTGCACACAAGTATCGGAAGTGTCGAAAAAAGTGTCGGGCGATCTTCGTATTACGTATAAATACATGAATATTTCGCGTCGTGCGTGATCGAAATATTAAAACTGAACTTTTCGCGAGTGAGTGCTTCGTGGAATCGAGATTCATCGTCGACGAATCGTTGGCAGAGTTGAACGTATTCCGAGAAAGATTAATTCATCGTCGACGAATTGTGGCGGCAGAATGATGGCGGCCTGTGCGCAAGAAGGAGAATCTTTGGAGCGAGAGGGCGAGAGATGAAACGATGAAAGCCGAAGCCCGGCGCTTTGTTTGCAACATACACAATACGCAGTAATGCGAATACAATCACCGGTCCATTTAGGAATGTAGCGACGTAAAATATTACATCGAACACGGTAATTTTTGCGAAAAATGAAACCAAATAAGCGCATAGAGAAATTAAATAAGCATGCGAATCATTTGACTCGACAGACAAGAATATTATGAATGCTTTTTAGACGTATATAAATCGCACACTTTCTACGATCTATTCTTTTGATTACGCCACGCATCATATGAAGGTTTACGAACTTGTTGCAAGCGCAATGACGTGTTAATTATATCATGAATGAAGATATAAATACGATTAACGTGGAAGCGAAAAGCCGGTCGTTATTAGAGGTTAATTAACGTATCATTTATGATTGCGATTGAGACGAACTGGTCACAGTTCTGTTCCAATGGAATATTTTTACTATATAATATTCTAGTATCAAAATAAAAGAAATGTATAAAACGTACCATATATATACCATATATATATATATACATATATGGAAAAATACATATACAGTTGCTTATCTTCGGCAATTGCAGGCGGCTCGATTGAAGAAACACCAACAACGAAAAATTCTCGCACGTATATAATTATAGCAGTTACGAAAGGGAGTGTTTTCTTCTCTTTTTACAGACATGAGCGAGCCACTTAACGAAGAACAGAACGGACATGATCCTTCAGGCAATACCTTTAAATTCGTGTAATGGGTTTACACGCATAGTGTATTTTATGAAGCGATGATTGGCGGTTAGTGTGAGCGAACGATTTCTTAACTTTCTAAGGATCCCTGCGAGCAACAATTCTAGTCCTCGTTACCTTAACAAAGTGTAGTTAACGCACGTAAGAAATTAGACGTCGTATATTTAGTACGCAAACGCTCTCGACTGCTTCAGATTTATACCCGGCGTGTACTTATACAACCCGAGCATTACCTAAAACATTAAATATGCGTTTTTATACCTAATAAATCGAAGGAAAATAAATCTAAATTTATCACTTTCGATAGTACATTTATACAAAAAAAATATTTTATTCTACTGCATTATTTTAATGACAGATTTACTGAACAATTTGATCAATCTTTCTTTAGCGTGAAACACTATTGAGAAAAGACATTATTATAATATTCGACATATTATAACTTTCGAATTTTCGGATATTTTTTATTCTTACATTCTTTTGTAATTAAATTTTAGAGATGTATTATCTATAATTGATAAATTGTGTAATTTTATTTGCACGCGCGCCTAATTCAGTCTTTTATTTTTGTAAAAACAGAAGGCGATAATGCCATCGAATCAATTTAAAAAAATGACTTATTAATCTCTTAGAAATATACCGGGTTTTCTTTACCACATGCATTAACAAAAAATATCTTTTTATTTGCGAGAGAAAAATAAATTATACAATGTATGAAGATTACTGCTAAACATAGCTAATGTAATCTCAGACAAACAGAAATATAGAATAGAGTTTTTAATAAACGTATTATTTATTTTTGTTTAGCAGAAAATGCCATAAGAGATTATCACTTGTCATAACACATTCTTTTTTTTATAGCAAATAAATCTACAATAAAAGTACTGTTAATACAAGTGAAGTAGTCGGATATATTTTTTGTTTGGTCTTTTAAGATTAATAAATAATATCGTGATCGACTCGATATATCGAATAGCTTGAAAAAAAAGAGAACGACATTTTTATCGCTCTTCTAAATAGATTGCCAAAACCAATTGGCGATTCAGCAGCTGCTACCGCATCAAAAGTACCGGCGGCCAACGACTTCTTCGCTACTTTCACGCAAGACATATTGGAGGACTTCACTGCGAAGGAGGAAATATATTCTACGATCGTTACCAAGGAAACAGGGAATGTGGCACGTTTTTATTGACAAGTAAAAGAAACCGTAAGTGCGTAAGTCTTTGTCATGGGATACGGTTAAGCGGCTGGCTTTAAGCGACTATAGCCGTCGCTAGCTATATTTGTTGCCTCCGTTTGATTTTCAATGTTTATTCCTGATATTAGCAGATTTGCAAATATTTCATTTTTTCTCGATTAATTTTGCAAGATTAAAATATTTTACATATATCGAAGATAACGAACAATACATTATTATCTAGTATAAATGGCGCATCTTGAATAATAAATATACGGAAATAAGTATAGAATGTTAGTTTTGCATATGCACTCTTGGACCAATTTGTAATTTTTTCCTTAAGTAAAAATATATGTCGAGATATTAATAATGATTTTATTACAACCAATTAAAGATAAAAGTATCTTCGCAAATTAAGCGTCAAGAATAAAAATTAATAATAAAATTTTAAAATGTTTATTTGATTTTAAACGAATTTTAATTCAATAGAATTATATTTTAATATTTAGTTACTAAGATGCTCGTGGAATGTTATAAATTAAAAGTTATGTTGAAATAAAAGTAAAAAGATTATATTGAATTAAATATCTAAGAAATAACCGATTTTAAATTGATCAAAGAGTATACTGTAAAGTTTATCTAAACATTTGAGTAACAATTTATATACTGAAGACATATAGGTACTTGTAATTTTATCGTATTGCAATGAAGATTATTGATGTGTGAATGCATAAAAGTCTAAACTTTCGCGATTACACAAATATATCGAAAGGATATAATAAATTATTCCATATATATTCACACTATTAACTTTTCTATTATATAAAAAAATTTAGGAGTACATGGATGCATAGGATATAAAAATTTCAAATGTAATAGTATTCTTTAGACATTTTTCCTCATCTTTTTGATTATGAAAGATCTTTAGTCATAGAAAAGAAGAAGCAAGCTGACTACATTGGAGGTTGTAATATTTACAGGCGCAATAAAAGTACGCTTTTAGCAACCCATTCATCTGAACCTTCTGTTGGTGGAACACCACGTCGCGGAACTTTGGCCGTACAATAATGCCAAATATGCGTGAAAAGAATGCGATTCGGGAGATGTTCGGTCCACATCAGTTTTACTGCTTTTTTAGCAGTTTCAGATGCATTCGTTTCTTTCTATCTTCTATTTTTAGAGTCTGGGTTATTTTATCATATGACTTTGTAGCTTATGATATGTGGCAATCTGACGATTAAAGAAAATAGGAAATCTTTTTTTTTATAAATATATTGATGGTGTGAAAAGTATTGTAACCGCATTTCTAGACAAAAATATTTTGCGTCGGTTATTCGTTTGAAATCGTACATATAAAGAATGTATCGATTCTAATGAAGTAAAATTTCGTGTGTTTTATATATTAATTTTATATAATTATATAATTCCAGATTCTCGCAATTCTATTTTTACGGAAAATATTGTTAAATAAATAAGTTTCCTGAAAAAAGATAATTTTGCAGTTATAATACTGTTCTTATTAGTGTTGTCAAAATTATCTTTAATTAGTCTAGTGTATATATTTTTATCATGATATGCTTAATATTCTAATAAAATTTTTTTTTATTATTAATATATATCTTTATATAGATATATGTGCATATATGTTGTAGGGAAAGTTAGATATTATAATGATTTAATCTTATATCAACCTTTCAAACAATCTAATATTTATTATATCAATGAAACATATTGAAAGTTGTCTTGATAATTTTATATAGCATTTTTTTAAATCTTCACAACTAATCACAATAGAAAATTTCTGATATACAGATTATTGTTTAGGAAATAGGTGTAATGAAAAAGTAGATTGCATAAAGAAAAAAGTATGGAATTATATTTTAAATGCAATTTTTTACTATATGTCATGGTTGGAAATGTGTCGCCATTTTAGAAGTACTTTCCCACGTAACCGCGGTTAATTTATCGGATTTTCTTCAGCCGCATCCCTCACGCCCATGGAACAAAATGGCCGACCGAGTATCCATGGAAACACTCTCTCGCAGCATCGGAACACATTCGTGGCAAGAAGGGATGAACGAAATAGCGTGCGCGCCACGTCAACCAAGGAGGGGTGGCCCCTCGGATGACGAGGGATACGAGCTGACATATTTCTCGTATCTCCCATCGAACGAGCCATCTAATCTACAGGCCCCGTTTCTTCACCACGGGGACGACGATGACGATGAGACCGTTATTATGTGCTCGAGAATTTGCAATCTAATGCAGTTTACGCGGTCGTAAAAGGGGTGCGACTTAGTCCGTTCTTTTTCTTAATCTACAGGGAGCATATACGGAAACCGCCAAACGGTCTCGTAAACGCGGATCATCAATATAAGTTTTCTTTCTCTAAACGAAAGTTACCGCGATGGTGCAAACACTAGTCGAAATGGTGACGCTAAAATTATGAATTAACAATCGGATGATGCGCTGACGCATCTGGTTAATATGCACGTAGCTAATCGTGGGATACTTGCTGTTTATGACCAGCATATCAATCAAATCATATACAGAGTCGTCTACAAAGAATAGGTTTAATGATATACGTCGACGAATTCATATAAAAAAAATTGAAGCTGTGACAATAATATTAATAAATCGACAACATGAATAAAAAGTAGTGTAAGTACAAAACCAATTTTTTCAGAAGATTTATTTGTACAATAATATTTTTCTCCTGAAAAGCAAAATTAATAATTGCATTCCGCAATTATACTCAAGTTAATATACGAAACTTTTTATTTTATTAAACGATACATGTGTAATGCGGTTGACTTTAGCAAGACACTTCTTATTCACCACTTCTATTTTACTTCTAATACTTTTTATTGAAACCGATCAAATTGTAATATATACATTAAGATATTTGGCAAAAAAAATTGAAATATTAATGTTTTATATAACTATTATTATTTACTTTGATTTATATAGAAATAAAGCTATTGCTTTATAGAAATATTTTAATCATCTAACAGATTTCTGTCAACTCTGCAAAAATGAAAATGCAATTATTGCTGTCAATATTAAATACATTTTTATGTTTAATTTAATGCATTAAATTGCGTTTTATATATGTATATGCTAAAATAATGAAAGGTTGAAACAGATCGATGAAAACAGTACATTTACTATTTTTTTTATCAAAAATTAAATTAACAGTCATAATATGTTGTAATATTAAATTATTTATTTGTTGATTGATTTCAAAATTAGTTAAAAATATATGTTAAAAATTACAAACTTGCAATAAATAATGACGTCTTTCATATATACATATTATTAATCATTTTTAATATTAGAAGAAAAACTTAGAAAAATTATATATTATAAGAAATGAATTATATTACAGAGCTTCAAGGAGAGATTTTAAAAGTTCCAATTTAAAACTAATACATTATAAAAATATTGCTTATATATCAATCTTTTTTGCTTTTATATGTATACACATACACACACACAATAGATTTTATTTCTCTATAAGATCAATTGTTAATAATAGAATCTTTAAAAATTGGAAGTATGTGTTGATTTTTTTAGCAAAAATGCCGATGAAAATCATTACCGTGTCTCTCTTGTTATATATAAAATAGGACAAAGAAACTAGATTACTATAAACATGTATAAAACGTGCATAAACATGCATATTTTTCTTCTAAAAAATGCCAGATGCACGATAAAATATTTTTAAGATCTATTAATTATAAATAATAATTTATAAATAATTTATTTGAATTACTTTTTTACTGTTTTGCAATTATTTAATTTTAGTTAAATAAAATATAATATGAAAGTGTACAAAAAAAAACAACTAGGAATAATAGTCGACATATTGCAATGTAAATGATATTGTTACAGCTAGTGATTTATATTTAGTTCTATAGGATTTATTAATAAAATTTATTAATAAAGAAATACAAATTATATCGAAGACACATATTTAAATACAAGATTCGACTTTAAAAATATGACGTTTTTTTTATGCTAATTATATACTGTCATATTTGTGGCAGCAAATGTGTTAAAAGTAAAATATAATAAAAGCAGAAACGATTATATATTTGTGACAGCTAACGTGTAAATATATACATTTAGATTATACTGAATATAATATTATATGATACTATAGAGGGAAAAAATATATTATAAAATGTTATTTTATCTTTGTTTTTTCTTCTATTAAAAAAAAAAAAAAAGCATTAATATTTTATTGACTTAAATTTTTATACTGTTTTACTTCATGTATTTTTACAAAGACAATTTTGTTCCAGGTTACATGGGTGTTTCGTATCTACGGTTAAGAGGTCGTTCGCTGGAGAAAGATACTGGACGACGGCCTCTATAAAATATATTAGGTACGACCGGGGGCCACGCGTTATGGCTGAAGCGCCAATGCGGGATAAGTCTCGGGAGGGTTGCTACCTCGGGAACCAAATGCCTCGCTGCAGCTTGTAAAAGCGTCCCTGCTTGGCCAATAGCAACGAGCCGCCACGCTCCCCTAATATGGAAGAGCGCCCCTTTTGCTCCCCAAGTTTCAGTAGTACCGCGGATAATGGCGAACATTCCGCGGCTGATATACTTCTACGACTTTCCATCGACTTGTGTTGTTAAGCTGTCATAAATTAATCTCATAAAAGAAGGACAGGACAAAATGGAAAAGGGCAGCCAGGTAGTTTTTTTTTACTTAAATACGTTACACCTTGAAGGTACAATCTTATTTCTAGTAAAATGTGTACACTATCTTGCAAAAATTGCATTTTAAAATAAAAGACGACACGTACACATTATATACTTTGCTTTTCACGGCTTTAATTTATGACATATATATATGTATTTATCAGTAAGCAAATTAGTAATAAATATAATTTTATTATTGTATGATTGCAAATTAATTTACATTACAATGATGAACGTTTAGATATTTCTGATAAAAACGTCTTTATCTCTCTACTTCTTAAAATTTTCTCTTCTTAAAAACAAATATACAATGTATTTTTTGATACTACTTGAATAAGAGCAAGTCAAATTAAGATAATAATAGTAAAATAAGTAATAAACAAAATTTTTCTTTCCAAATCATATTAAAACATATATACATCAAAGAGAAACGTATGTATCATTACAAATAAAATGTAAATCATAAATATGATATATATAATTAAAAAATGTGACGACATTGATTACTAAACAAATCATTAGATAATTCTTTTTTGTACTGAATAAATGTCTGTAATTGTTTATTATAAACTATAGCATTCCCAGTACAAGAAAGCTACAAAATGCGATTTTCAGGTACAAGATCGGTAAAAACTTTCCGTTTATTTGCGATGTGATATTTTCGTTGCGACATTTTTGACAGTTTTCCGCGGGCAAAATTTAGACAATAACATAACAATCGTGAAAATTTCAAAGTGATTTAAATGCACGCGTCCAACGCGTAGCACTTCATGATTGACCGCAATTCGAAATGTATCAAAGAGCGATATTACAACTCTCGAAGTATCGAAACTCGACGTAATGCGCGAAATAATCACGATAATTATTGAAAGAAATAAAAAAATTTGCAAATAAATTGCTTTTTAAAATTAACAATTGATTTAATACGAAATTGACCGAGATATTGGAAATAATATTCGCGAAATCTGGCTCGATTTCAAATTAACGCAAGCTCTGACTATAATAAAATTCTTTTTACTGTGAGATACTGGAGATAAAATTCGAAATTGATTTATTTTATTTCAAAATTATTAGAGTTTTGTAACAATATAAAAACAGGTGAAATCCACGTTTGCATTTTGGACAAATTCTTGACTAATCGTATGAATTACTAGCAGCAATTTCAGATTTTTATCTAACAATAAGATGTGCTTGTCACACATACACATACACAAATTTATTCCACTCTAACCTAACCTAACCTGTCTTACATCATGCGTAGCACTGCGCAAGTTGCAGTTTACTGAGGAGCAGTTGCGAGTATCAATTTTTCGCAATGATAACTTCACGAGGATTGAATTTATTAAGAATTGCCTATAGAAGTAGCCAAAATAAAGTTCCTTCGACGAATTTACGATCCGTCAGATTTAGTCACGAGTAAGTAAAATTATTATGTAACTCTATCTGTGTTATAGGTTAGGTCTCAGTGTTTTATTATTACTAGTGTTCGGACGTGTAAAATAAAAGTCAATATACGGAGTGTATCTCGATGTGTATTCACATATAGTTTCACAAAAGCTTTTCATAATCTCTTTTTTGCAACATTTATTATAATTTACTAATATATTATTGTTATTTTATCAGTGATCATTATCATGGATCGTATCGTGAGATCCCACCAGTAGAAAAGAAATGGCTATATGCAGCTGAAGCTTTTGGAGGCTTATTGTGGTGGTGGGTATTGTGGCATTTCTGGCATGACTTTGGTCACATTGTTGTAAGTATCGAGCAATTTCAAATATCTGTCACTTTTGTACAATTCTAATATTCACATCATTATTCTCTAATGTAACAATTTTGCCATGGTTTTCTTTTATGTTTAGGGAGAGTTTCCGTATCCAGATACATCCAAATGGACAGATGAAGAATTAGGAATACCACCAGACGATTATGTGGAGCCTGCGACTCATACATAGATAGTTTTCCAAGTGTGTTATATGAAGGTAAAATAGATTTATCTTTATATTTAAAATAAGAGATTGCAAAATATTTCAATGATTAAAATAGAATAAAACTATAATATTAATAGAAATATGAAACACTACTTTGTTTCTTTTATCTTTTTTGCAATCCTATGTAATATATTTTTTTAAATTCCTAATACATGTTTTTCAAATATGATTATGTTTTCATATCGATATTATATAAGATAAAAATCACTACATATATTATTTGTATATATATTGTATTTTATTAACAATCTGTTACAAAAGCTTTATTAAAAGCTAATTTAAATCAATTAAAAAAAGATATAATAAACATTAAGACACATTATTGTGTATCTTAGATATTAATTCTCTTTTGTAATTTTGATGGAAATAGTTTTAATCTCGAGATATTCTTTCAAGCCCTCTTCTCCCCTAAAAAATAATATTTAATTAATAATTAATAACATATGTCATATAAGTTTAATTACATAATATTTAGATCAATCTAGCTAGATTAATTATTACTTACAATTCACGTCCAATGCCAGATCGTTTGAATCCACCAAATGGTGTTTGGGGTGTGATAGCATCGTAACAATTTACCCTGAGAATGATTATTTCAGTATACATATCTGTTTATCTCTGTACAGCAAAGTATGTTTCATAAAATTGTTTACTTACCAAACACTGCCTGCTTCTATGGCTTGGGCAAATTTCAAAGCTTTATTAATATCTTTAGTGATTACACCAGAGGCAAGACCATAGTTAGTGCGATTGGCACGTTCAATTACTTCATCCAAGGTATCGAATTTCAAAATTGTTTGAACCGGGCCAAAAATTTCCTCTTTGGCAATTCGCATATCGTCGGTTACGTTCGAAAAAACTGTAGGCTCTACGAAGTAACCAGTATTACCCGTGCGATTTCCACCAGCTTCCACAATAGCGCCCTCCTGTTTGCCCGAATTGATCAAGCTCATAATTTTGTCTACCATGTCTTGATCGATCTGCGGACCTTGATCCGTTTCAGAGTTGAATGGATCCCCTACTTTTCTAGCAAGAGCCAGTTGTTTAGCGTGCTTTATAAATTCGTCATATATCTTAGAGTGCACAAATGTTCGCGATCCTGCGCAACAATTTTGTCCATGATTGGAAAATATAGCATCATGTGCGATTTTCGCAGCTTCTTTCACTATAAATTAATAACATTATATAATAATAATATATTAATACCATAATATAAATTAAAATACAATCAATTATTAAACAATATATTACTTATAACAACGTACCATCAGCATCATCAAAGATAACGAGTGGGCTTTTGCCACCTAATTCAAGGCTGACACGTTTAAGATTACTTTTAGCAGCAGCTGCCATTATGATATGTCCGATCTGTAGAAGCAAAATATAATTTATATGTATTAATTATTGTATATTATTATATAAAATATTTATTTACATGTGAATACCTCAGTGGATCCAGTAAAAGAAACTTTACGAATTTCTGAATGCTCAGCAATAGCTGCACCAGCAGTTGGACCGTAACCTGGGATGACATTTACAACACCTGCTGGAAATCCTGCCTCCTTAGCAAGAGCGGCTGCGTAAAGTGCGGTCAAAGGCGTTTGTTCTGCTGGTTTTAAGATCAAAGTGCATCCAGTAGCCAATGCAGGACCCCATTTCCAAATTAACATCATGAAAGGATAATTCCAAGGGATGATTTGTCCAACAACGCCGATTGGTTCTCTTTGCGTCAATGTAACTTTGGTATCACCTAGTCAAATAATAAATAAAATTACTCTGTTATTTAATTTATAATTTATATACATATATCTCTTTATGAATATTAAAAAATAATAAGCATTAACATACGCGAAATTTAATAAAGTACAGTTTACATTCGATTTAATGATAACCCTTGATTAGTAATCTGTTTACATGACAATATACATTATACGTACAAATTCAGATTATATATTATCTTTTACAAGTAATCGCATGCAGAAATGCAAAAATAATTCTAAACAATTTCGAAAAATATAAATACCTGTTGGAATAGTGCTTCCCTGTATCTTATCACACCAGCCTGCATAATAACGAAGAAAAGCAACACTTGCTTGTATATCATCTACAGCATTTGCATACGTTTTGCCATTATCAAGAGTTTCAAGAGTGGCGATATAATCTAAATCGCGCGTGATGAGATCTGCCAACTATTTTATTAATTTTTGTTAGATTTATTCAGAGTGTGTAACTAGTGTTTGCATTAGCTATATTTCATATGGTCTACCTTGTGCATGAGTTGTCCACGAATATATGGATTCATTTGACGCCATGTCGAATTTCTGTCAAAAGCTCGTTTAGCAGCATCCACTGCTTTATCTACATCGGCCTAAAAAAATTGCATTCTTTAAATTATAAGCCTCTATCTTACTTAAATTAGTATTTCTTATCATTTAGCGACACACATAATTAATTAGATATAACTTAATTTTAATTTGATATGCGTAAACATTGTGGAAAACCTAGTAATTTTTGACACCTAAGAATTAGATAAAGAATTACAGTTTTTAATCATATGTAGCTGATATTATTTAAAATATATTTATCTATTGTCTATTTTATTTATGTACAAACACACACACGTACGCGCGTGCGTCATATAAAAGTTCTTTACAATTTCTTATATATATTACAAAAATATTATATAAAATATTATATAGAGTAAAAAAGGAATTCAGGATTTAGAAAGTATATAATATTTAAAATGAGTAAAAAATGCATGATTAATATAGAAAAAGACACCTTGTTAGAGATTTGATAGATCAACCTTTAATGATATTGGTGACTTTTATCTATCGCATATGATACATAAACAAAAAATTATCGTATCAATTTCTTCTATAAAAAACATTCTAAAGATTCTTGAAGTTCCACTTCAATGCTTCGAATCTATATCTGCTAAGCGAAGCAAACAAATCAGAAATTTTTTAAAAAATGCATTTTTTTTTGTGTGAGACGAAAATGTGAAATATATATGAAAAGGAGAAAAAATAGATAGAGATATATGTCTGTATATATTCTGTGGACATTTTCTCTGTAGATAAAAAATTAAAACATTGGAAGCAAACAATGAAGATAGGTGATAAGATAATATTCCTTTCATCGCACGCGACAAATAGAAGCAAGCAAGTCATCTTTTATCAAAATCAGAAATCGCTTTCTCAACAAGTTCAATTTTTCAATTCATATCCATTAAATATTTTTCATTCTGAATTTGGTATCTCTGTAAAATTCTAAATTGTCTTCCGATATTCAAATTTTGACAAGTTAAAGTTTTTTTGACGCATGTCCGTTAAACATTTTTCACTACGAATTTTTTTAGTGTCTCTTTAAATTCTAAACCTTCTCTTGAAAACACAAACGGGAAAACCTAATGAATCTTTAAGTGCAAAAATTAATAAAGCATCTAATTTTGTGTAATACTTTTCCGATGTTACATTAAATTGTTACTTTGTTTATATTGAACAGATTTGGAATAAATGAAGGTTTCGAATATTAACTTTGATTTTTTTATTAAAGATGAAATAAAAAGTAGGATGGGAATTTTTTAAATCGACATCCGGTTTTTTGTTGTAAAATTTCATCTGTATTTTCTAGGGTTAAATACTTTGTAAAATTTTCATGTTATATATGATATTACGCAAATAATTTTACCTTATCTCCTTCGGAAATTAGTGCGATGACTTCATCATTAACGGGATTTTTTGTAGGAAATTTACGGCCGCTCACAGCATCCACAAATTCATTGTCAATGAAAAGCTATAAATATATTTATTCGAAAGACATAATATCGCTATGAACATTCTATGAAATTATACGAAATATCAAAACTTACTTGAGTATATTTAATTTTCACTTGTTTCGGCATTTTTTTCTCGGCAATGTCTGTAGTCTGTATTCGATGACAGTCAACGAGCAATTGTGAGAAATGGATAATATTTGCTTACGTAGTCGCTATTATCAACATATATTACTTTTAACGTGCGATAAGATTTCGTAAACTTTAGCTCTTATTACACCCCGGGGAGGTGCCTATCTTATATCGTATTTTATGTCCTTCTCGAGTATATGATTAACTAAAGTTTCGACGAAAACATTGCGTTATTAAATCGGTATATAACATTGATGACATTGAAATGTTAATAAACATAGTAAATATTCATATCGTTATATATGTAAATTGAAACTACTTTTTCATACAATTTCCATATATTTTGTTTTTTTTTTCTATTATCTTGCTTGTTTACCTGTATGCTTGCTCTTCTTGTGTGTGACCAGTCACGGTCGTGCAATATTTTTCAATTTTAGAATAGTAGAAATCTTTCTGTTTTGTTTCACAATTCTTCACGCAGACAATATATTTATCTAACAATTAAATTTTTTGTGTCAATTGATCTATTGAGAATAATACAATACAGAGATCACTTTTATGCAGAGACAGCACTGTATTCAGCGTCTTCTTGAGACTCCGTTAAATATAGGTTTCACGAATCTATTTTAGAAATATCGTTCGTTATAGTTCTATAGTGTTAGAGCTTTGTGTGTTTTCTTAAATTATCTGTCGTACGTTGTGTAATTTCCTGATAAATTCGAATGAATAAGATAGTTTATCGTAGTCGTATCATAGTTGCTGATTTTAAAATATTGTTAAATAACATTCTCTTTTAGATTGCGAGCTTTCAAGTTTAATTCGAGTTTATCAGGAAAATTACACATCTGGTAATAACATAGCAAAAGATATCCTCCGTGTTAATCAAAGAGAAAGAGACCTTTGGAGCATCTTTGCGCACGCTCAGCTTTGATAGGGGATATCAAGTTATTAATACTTTCATATGTGTGTGTACACAGTGCAGATCCAAAAAAGTTTATGCGAGAGCAGCAGGATTATCTTTTAATAAACATTTAATCGAATTGCATAATATTATTTTGCATTATTAAATAAAAGCATATCGTTTATCGCGTTACATAAGATAACAATTACGTTATCTTATATGTTTATTCGCTTGTAACATACATATGAGATACAGTAGCTTGAAAGATATGCAAATATCCCGAAGTTGGGCACTCGCATATATTTTCTATTAAAAATAATGAATTTTCTTTGACAGCATAAAAGCACAGAATAGGTTAATTAAAAAATAATACTTTCTTATTTACAAGAAAATGAAGCGACTCGTCTATGCTGTATTAAATCGATAAATCAGGTTTCCTTAGCATATATGTATATACGGAAGTGACAACTTAAATTCACGGAAATTTTCATGTATTTGATTGCGTGCATTTTAAACAAATCTTAAATTTCCAGTATATTTGTAAAATTCAAATTTTTAAACGCTGATAAGTAAGATATATACGATTTTGTGCGTGTAATTAATTATTTCAAGAAATGTCTGTTATTTCGAATAAACATGATGATTGTTTGGTCGAAATCTCACAGCGTGTTTCGCAACAAACCGCGGTAAGTTTTTTTTTTTTTACGTTATTTATTTGAATATATTATGCCGATGCTATATATAACGATATGTTTCATCAATATATATGTATAAAGTGCAACAGAAAAACTATACGCTACTTAAGTCATACACCGCACACACACACACAACAATAGAAAGCAAACTGAATCAAATGGCGTGTATATTTGCGAAGAATTGTATTTATTCGTCGTATCTCACATGACATGCACAATCTATTATCACTCATCTCGTGACAAATTTCGAGATAGAAAATGCAACCGAGTCCTGCGATGGAGCACAGAGATGCTTGCGGAGACAACGTCGAAAAACCTCCGGCTTATTTACCTCAGCCCGAGGATGATTATCCACCGAAGCCTGAATACTCAATGGAAACCCTTGGTCCATGGGCCACAGGAAGTGTAACGTGTTCTACTAAAGGTGGAATCACAGGTTTAAGACCAGTCGCAGATCGATATTCCATCACTCGTTACGGACCAAGCGAATGGCGGGCGCATAATTTGAATATCTTTCAGCAATCGAATGAGAAAATTTGTGACGCTCAGTATGATTCAACGCAATACATACTATAATTCGCACAATTATTTTGGAATTATATTATATATTTACATATATATATATTCTCGATTGAAGAATCCATAAATGAAAGATTAGGTTTAATAAAGAATTCTATGTATGATTAAAATACGCTGCTTATAAACTCAATCGCGTTGAAAAAAAAGCTACATATTTACTGACATAAAAATTAACTTTTTAGAGTCACGGCCAGCAACGCGAAGCAATGCGTGGAACAAACGTATGCGGCAGCCGATAAAACGCAATTAGAGACGACGGAGGATTTAAAAACGCGAGCTAACGTGGTGTATCGCTGGAAGGCGGAATTGGAACACGCGATCGCCGTCAACGTGGAAGAGATAGGACTTTTGGAGGCTGAGCGTCGTCGAGTACAGCGATCTTTGTCAATATTGACCATTCCAGCATCTATCGCGAACGAGTTTCTGCAATTACGTTCCTCTCGCTTGGAATCGGATCTCGTCCGCGACAACGTCGAGGAGCAACTGACGAAGGTTGAAATCTCGATTAATCCGGCGCCAAAATTCGCAATTAACGATCCCCTTCGTTTCCCATAATTCGAGTTCATGTATTTCAGGAGATAGCGCTTTGTTCCGAGATACGAAATTTGTTGAGTAGAACCTACGAACAGATTGAGACGCAGATGATCGAATTAAAGACCGTCAAGGCGCGGATGGAGAGCGATTGGTCCGATAAGGTTGATACTTATAATATAGACTCCTTGTGCGCGAATTTATCCAACGATTCTCCGCTTCTGTTGTGGAAAGCTGGAGCTACGAGATTTCCAGCCGAGTGAGTTTGCATCGTTTTTTATATGTGGCTGACATTAAAGAAAATATTATAAGTAAAATTTTCATAAGAAATAGCGACGATAATTAATAACATCGTTAATAATACAGAAATCGGTTTATATGTGCGTGGCTGACATTAAAGAGAATATTATAAGAAGTACAATTTTCGTAAGAAATAACGACGATAATTAATAACATCGTTAATGATACAGATAGTCGGTTTAATCGTTTATTTTTAATTGAGAGTAATAGTTTTTTATTGTTACTAATCACAAACTTTCGATGTCGTCAGTTTATATCACGAATATTTTACTTTTTTTTTAGTCAATCAACTCCTACGAGTTATGAAGACTTCACGCGAGAAACACTAGCTGTCGGCGAGAGTGCTAGACAAGGATCAATAAATTTAAGATCGACTTTGAATAAAATATATATTAATTCCGTTAAAGATCTACGCGATCAAGCAACTTGCATTGATATCGCACTCGCGGAAAACGTGAAACTTACGCAAGATTGTCTTCAGCAATTAGAGAAGGAATTACTTCGCGTAAGATCTATGAGCGCAACAAAAATGCACGAAACAAAATTAAATATTTAATGAAAAATATTTTTATTTTTAGTGCTTGCATGAACTAGCGAGTACGGAAAAGCTGATTGAGGAACTTCGGGATTCAACAAAGGGATTAAATAATGCCATGAAATTAGCACAAACGAGATTGGATAATAGATTGAATCGACACAATGTTGAAAGTTGTCGAGATGCAGCTCAATTTGCGTAAGTCATTTAAAGAAAGATGATTATTCAGTTGATTTTAATGAAGCATTTTTTTATCAACAAACGCAAGCAATGAATAAATTAAAAACTTTTATTCTAGTCTTATCGAAGAAGTGAAATCTCTTGGCGAACAAACTTCCGCTTTATTGGCAGAATTAAAATGCACTGAGGAATCTCAGGCGAAATTAGTCAAGACAAGAGGTACCCTTGAACACGAAATAATGGTTAAACGAAAGACCTTGTATATAGACAAGGAACGCGGTCAGGTATTACGTTCATTCTTTCCTTCTTCCACAGACTTGTCTGGATTTTAATACATTAAACATATATACAATGTCATTATAATTATAAAAAATTAAGTATAGCATTTAATTCTTTTTCATTTACTTTCTTACACATCTTAAATAAATAATATGTGTGGATTATACATTAACTATTTACTAATATATAAAAATTATCATTTAATGCTTATTTTTTCTTTTTTAAATAAGCTACCAATGCTTTAAGAAACGCATTTTTCTTTTCTAAACGATAATTTCTCTTTCATAGCATTGCAATTTTCTTGCATTGCGAGTCAACATAAGATATGGCTATTTTTCAATTATGCATTGCTCTTTATGATGATTGAAGATTATTGAGACTACAGATATCGCCAAGATATCTTGGAAAATATTTATGCTTTGTGGTTTTAGAATACTCCCTGTATAATTATAATATTTAGCTAAAACTACATGCAAGTATATATATTCACACCGATTTATTCACACATCTGTGGAAAAACGTATACCAAACATAGTTGGAATAGAGCCCAGCTTTAAATCTCTCCGTTGTTTTGTTCCTCCAAGAGAATAAAAACAGTCTTCGAAAAATACCTGCTGCACAGAACGCTGTTTTCAGTAAAAACAAACTTTTCTAATCCATACCTAACGAATATCTTCCTTCTTCGGTAACCTTTAATATAAACGAGCATAATTGCTTTTTCATGTCCGAACAAATAGTCATACAGTCTATGTGTATATTAAATTATCATATACATTGTTATATAATATGTATACACTAAATTAGCATTTATATGTTACAAATTCTAATAGGTTAGTTAAAATATACACAGATTAGAATGTCACATACTCACGTGCGAGAGTCTGTTCAGAAATCCTATTCGTAGGGTAGTATTTAATCGACCAATCAGGAGCAAAGAGTTCTTTGTCCTGATTGGTCAATTCGAAGTAACTCTATCTTACGAGTAGAATTTTCGAACGCACTCTGAAAGGATATTTTTTTTATTGATCAGACTTTTTCTCCGATAACTACGAGCTGCACCTCTTAATACTTGTTTAAAAAATAATAATTTAATAAAAACAATCCTTGTAATCATGTACGTGTAGTAAAGGGATAGAAGTTCATTGATTATACAGAAGCATATGTATATATACATATATGGTATGTATGTATGTGTATTGGTTTGTTGATGCTGTTACCAATATGGCTGGCTTTATTGATAAACAAATCCTGAATGACATTCTTATAGATGATTAGTGTGTGTGTGTGTTATATGACAAGATCAGTTTTGTTTTCACTAGCAGTGATCATATATAAATATAAAAATATATACAAATGATTTTTCAGTACTGCCAGCACTGGCAGTCTATATCGGAGCATACTTGTAAAAGTTATCAATCATAAATGGCAGAAGGGAAGCGAATAACGCATTCTGTGAAACGTGACCCGGTGCAAGAAGCAACGGATATAGCGCAGGAGAAGGAAAAGAAGGATGTGAATTTGGAGGTTCTCGAAGATGTCGAGGAAACAGCTCAGCAACCAGTTTATCAAATTCGACCGCATCTTCACGAAAAGTAAGCCGGTTTACCAAGAGATCAAGAGATACGATATCTCGTATCAATAATATAATATATAATATATTATATAATAATAATATATAATATAAAATGTTATATAATAATATTATATACAATATATTACGTACATAAAACTAAAAAAAAAGTGTCAGATCAAAAAGTTCATGTTGTACAAAAAATTGTAGGAAGAAGTTGCTTTGATTTTGATTTAAAAGATAAGATAAACCAATCTATTTTTAGATTAGGTATTTTTAAATGCATTATTGATATAGTCAATGTCCTTTTCTGAGTTTAATTAAATAATATTAAAACATTTTTAATACAGATTTAAACCTCTAAGTGCAAAAGAGATAATACATGATGTATTGTTTGATCAACTCGCTACAAAATCATATGATGCACAGGCAGCTGCTCAATGGACCAAAGATATAGCAGATGTTATTGAAAGAAGAATCAAAGGTAATATTTACTTTTTTTTTTGCATATCTATGAACTATTTACATTTATATTAATTATTATATTTAAAGTTCTATGAGATAAGTATTTAGTTATCTATATTCTTTTTTCACACATTTTATAGACTTACAGTTCAAAAGATATAAATATATTGTCAATGTGGTTTTGGGACAGCAACATGGTGCTGGTGTAAAAATAGGCACAAGATGCATTTGGGATGCGGAAGCTGATACATACGCTTATGATAGTTTTATCAATGTAAGAAGAAGATACATCTTTCAACTTTAGTCATACAATATTTCATACTTATATATATTCTTCTTTCTTTGTTAATTGCATGTTGTTTTTCAGGAAACTATATTCTGCATGGCTATAGTATATGCAGTTTATTTTTATTAAAAAGGCATTTTCTGAAGAAAAAAACGCATATAAATAAATGCATGAGTGGAAAAATATCATTGTTTAAAAATGTCAAATTTATTAAAATACAGTCTATTATTATCATACGTATTAACACATATGCAACACATGTTATATGACATGACACAATTTATACATATGATTACAAATAGTATTTATATTCAGAAACAGAGAGGGATAAACGTAATTGTGTTTGTGCAATGATATTATATTTTTCATTTACATGATTGTTTTTAATACTAAAATTATTATAGCACCATAATTCACGGTAGTAAAGTATAATTAAAAATTATTTATCCTACTTGTTACAATACTTATTGTCATGATTTGTTCGCTTCATACATATTTTTAATAAATTATTTTTGAAAAAAGTAAAATTTATTTATAGATTATTTAAAATTTTTAAAGTAATAGTATCTCTTATAGAATGGCACTAATAATATTTATTTGTTAATTATAACGAATTTTATTATTTATTTTGCAAATTGAGAACACTAATTTTACAATTTGATTCAAGCTTAGCAATGTTATATGTATGATATACACATAATTCATTTGCATAACAACAGGCAATATAAATATACAAAAATAGATTTATTAATAAAAATTATAATTAATTTATTAAAAAATAATCTATTGTGCGCCGTGCTATTAATTTCATTTTTTGTTTATATTAAAATAGCAAATTTTACATTGCAGCACATTTTAAAAAATCTTAATAATTTGCCATTGTGGGAGATAATACTTATAACAATAAAAATTATATAAATAAATATAACTTGGAAGCATTTGTTATTCTGAAGTATACACTCAGACAGCACAAAAAACGAAGATGACGAAAAGATGTCTTTTGGATTATCTTTTCGGCAAAGCGAAAAGATTTCTAAAAGATATTTAACATATATTTCTCATATCTAATCTCACATATGATGTCTATGTTTTCAGACTATACTGCTCTCACTGAAAGACGTTTTTCTAAAAAATATGTCATCTTTTAGTCATCTTTTAAATTGGTGCTGTCTGAGTACTTATAAATATGTTAATACATAAAATTATTCTTTCACGATAAATTTGTTTTGATTATTTGCTTATTATATAAATGATCTGTCATATGTTAAATATTAACACATATACATATTTGTCTGTGCTTTTCAGTCGCATTTTTTGAATTTAAAATTAAAATAAAAGTGATGTATATGTACGTTTAGATCTCGAAGAGAAAAAGAAAAAAAAAGCAGAATGTGCAATTAAAGTAACTGCACTTCCTATTGGCAAAGAAAAAATATGAAAAAAAAAGAACTTATAACGTGCTCTAAACGTAAATTATATAGTTTTGCATTAATTCTTTCTCTGATCTGTTTCATGCAGGCTATTTTGATTATATTGTGATATTAGATGTTTCAGACCGTATCATGTGCTTAATTAATACATGTTAATGCAAAAATTAAATTACATAATAACGCATGGCAATGCGCAGCATAACGGCAGACAAACTGGGACGACAGCGCCTCCCTTGCTGGTTTTGGTTTTGCTTTTACTGGAAGCCTCATATTCATACTTTCCGCTTGCCTTTTGCCATCCTCCCTGAAAAATGGTGCAAATAATTAATTAAAACCAGGTACGGTAAAAAAAATTTTTTCCTTTCAAAAATACAGAAGACACTGACAATGAGTGCTTCTCTCTCTCTAGATTGATGATAAGTAACGTTGCAATGTAAAAATTAATGAAAAAATACATTAAATAATTGACTTACACTAGCTTGTGACATGGCTGCACTAGATTCTTCCTTCTTGGTGAATTCCGCCGAGCCAGGAGGATAATAGACCGGTGGGCCGGCAACATTCTTGCTTTTGACCTTCGGCGGTGTATGTGGGATAAAATCGACTTCTTTCTTCCTGGACGATGATTCTTTGATGTTCTGACGTTCTTGCCTCTGTATATCCTCCAATACTTCTCGCTGAGTGAACAAGATAAAATATATAGAAGCTCTTATTATCGTTCGGCGAATAATTACAGTATTAATTATTTTACCTCAGAGTCGGAGAAGGAAGCCATGAGGTCTTCGAGTTTTGCCGGTGGTCCTTCGCCGTTGCTGGTTGGCTTAGCGGGATACACCTGGACACCGGTCGGAAACGGCTTCGGCAGGAGGACCTCATGATCGTCCGCGTTCTTGCTCGGCGGTACCGTCGTCGTGGTATTCGAGAATTTGTAAATCGTTGTATTGGGTGAGTTTTGCGGGTAATAGGTCGTCGTCGTTATCCTGGACGGGGTATCCGGTTTATCAGGCGTCAGATGATGTCTGCCAGATCTGTACTCATCGATCCGTTTAATGGTCTTGGTGTGTTCGACGGTAGGCGGTTGATTCTGATATATGACGGTCGTGCTCCCGGGATAATCCGGACGATCGCCCGGCCCATGGCCATTGGGATAATTACCGTCGACCTGGTAATACTTCTCGGTCAGGGTGGTCTTGGTCTCCAGATTTGTCGGCGGTGGCGCGTTGCGATAAACGTGGGAAGGCTTCCAACCGGGATGATCGTCGTGATGCTCCTCGCGATAATATTTTGCCTCCTTGTGAATGGTCGTGGACTTCTCGCTGAGGTCGTTCGACGGGCTACTGTATCTGACCGGTGGATCGGGTGCATTCTCCGTCACGGTTTGATAGGTGACCGTCTTATCTGTAGTGGCAGTTGTGCTGGTTCTTCCTGGTAAGGTGTACGTGATGGTTTGATCACCGGGTAGCACGACGTTTCCCCCTGGCACACTGCCACTTGGTAAATACGTTTCCGGCGATCCTGGCAGTTCGTACGTGTACGTCTTGATCGTGGTGGTTACCTTTGTGTTCGGACCGGGTGCCAGATTGATCGGTATCGCTGAACTTGGTGACGGAACTGGCACATATTCGATAGTTTTGTATTCTTGCGGTGTGCCCGTGCGCACTGTATTTAATGCGCTTTGAGTTGATCGCGGATCAGCTTGGTAACCTTGGAAAGGCGGGAGATAATTTGTTTAATGTCAATGTCAAGATTAAGATATATGTATATATAGCTGATTCTTCGTAAGATAATTTATACGTACTAGTTTCGTGAATGTACTTGACATCCCTCTGAGTTCCTGGCAGAGGGGAGGTTTGTTTCGAACGAGACGTTGAACTGTCGCCATAGACCTAATAGATACAGTTTTATTATACATCACCGTTAAAGTGCTAATAAGTTCATGCGTTATTTAATATAATTCTGCCTCGCTGGCATAATTCTCAATGAGAATTATTGGGAAGGCTTAGATTCTGCCTCGCTGGCATAATTCTCAATGAGAATTATTGGGAAGGGTTAGATTATGCCTCACTGGCATAATTCTCAATGAGAATTATTGAGAAGGCTTAGATTCTGCCTCGCTGGCATAATTCTCAATGAGAATTATTGGGAAGGGTTAGATTCTGCCTCGCTGGCATAATTCTCAATGAGAATTATTGGGAAGGATTAGATTCTGCCTCGCTGGCATATTTCTCAATGAGAATTATTGGGAAGGGTTAGATTCTGTCTCGCTGGCATAATTCTCAATGAGAATTATTGGGAACTGACAGATTCTGTCTCGCTGACATAATTCTCAATGAGAATTATTGGAAAGGGTTAGATTCTGCCTCGCTGGCATAATTCTCAATGAGAATTATTGGGAAGGGTTAGATTCTGCCTCGCTGGCATAATTCTCAATGAGAATTATTGGGAAGGGTTAGATTCTGCCCCGCTGGCATAATTCTCAATGAGAATTATTGGGAAGGGTTAGATTCTGCCTCGCTAGCATAATTCTCAATGTGAATTAATGGGAAGGGTTAGATTCTGCCTCGCTGGCATAATTCTCAATGAGAATTATTGGGAAGGGTTAGATTCTGTCTCGCTGGCATAATTCTCAATGAGAATTATTGGGAACTGACAGATTCTGTCTCGCTGACATAATTCTCAATGAGAATTATTGGAAAGGGTTAGATTCTGCCTCGCTGGCATAATTCTCAATGAGAATTATTGGGAAGGGTTAGATTCTGCCTCGCTGGCATAATTCTCAATGAGAATTATTGGGAAGGGTTAGATTCTGCCCCGCTGGCATAATTCTCAATGAGAATTATTGGGAAGGGTTAGATTCTGCCTCGCTGGCATAATTCTCAATGAGAATTATTGGGAAGGGTTAGATTCTGTCTCGCTGACATAATTCTCAATGAGAATTATTGGAAAGGGTTAGATTCTGCCTCGCTGGCATAATTGTCAATGAGAATTATTGGGAAGGGTTAGATTCTGCCTCGCTGGCATAATTCTCAATGAGAATTATTGGAAAGGGTTAGATTCTGCCTCGCTGGCATAATTCTCAATGAGAATTATTGGGAACTGTCAGATTCTGCCTTGCTGGCATAATTCTCAATGAGAATTATTGGGAAGGGTTAGATTCTGCCTCGCTGGCATAATTCTCAATGAGAATTATTGGGAAGGGTTAGATTCTGTCTTGCTGGCATAATTCTCAATGAGAATTATTGGGAAGGGTTAGATTCTGCCTCGCTAGCATAATTCTTATTGTGAATTAATGGGAAGGGCTAGATTCTGTCTTGCTGACATAATTCTCAATGAGAATTATTGGGAAGGGTTAGATTCTGCCTCGCTGGCATAAGAACTGTTAGATTCTCCTTCGCTGGCATAATTCTCAATATGAATTATTGGGAACTGTTAGATTCTGCCTTGCTAGCATAATTCTCAATGAGAATTATTGGGAACTGTTAGATTCTGCCTCGCTGGCATAATTCTCAATAAGAATTATTGGGAACTGTTAGATTCTGTCTCGCTGGCATAATTCTCAATGAGAATTATTGGGAACTGTTAGATTCTGCCTTGCTGGCATAATTCTCAATGAGAATTATTGGGAACTGTTAGATTCTGCCTTGCTGGCATAATTCTCAATGAGAATTAATTGGAATTAAAAGATTAATTTTAATGCATTAGAATTAAAATTATGCAAGGCTATTTTGTCTACTTCGAAGAGACAGATTATGCCATGGGAACATAAATTTAATGCAATAGAATTAAAATTATGCAATGCTACTATTCTGTGTATCTCGAGGATAAAGATTACACTACCGTGTCTCTTGATTATTCTTACTTGAAAACAAAATCTATTACAGCAGCACTTTTCTCTAAAGGAATATATACTTAAATATATTTCTCTTCCGAGAAATTTAACACACCTCACAATGACAGCTACTCGATGCTACGAATATAACGCACAACGCTCACGAGACCAATCGAGACAACCAATCGCGGAAAGAGGTAACAATGAATTCGATTTAATATGCCTTTTTTGGAAGTGGACTTTTACTTACCAGTTCTCTGTTAACCACTGTTTTTTTAATAATCGGTTCCGGACTTTGATACGTATACGTCGCTGGAGTCTTAGTTTCCTCGTAAGAAGTTTCATGGATGTCGTCACTGCAAACGTATAAGCTTTCTTCATATATGTGCCTCGTAATTTTAGTATAGTAATAAAAACTTTCTTATTCGTATTATATCTGCTTTAAATTTTTTTCGAATGTTATGTGCATAAATTAAATACAATCGAGAGAGAAGTTTGAGTTTATTTCTATTTTAACGGAAAGAGTGCTCTGCGCGACCGAGTCGTTTGGCATTTATTCAGAAACCGTTGGTATTTTGGGACTTATGAGGCAGAACTGTATACTTACATCAAGGGCGCGCCAGTAAGAGGCCGTTTGTTTTCTGATATGACCCACGAATCTAAAACAATGAGTCATTTAGTACGCTACCACATTGCGATTGAAAAGCGTGATATTTTTCCAGGAGAATGACGTAATAAAAAGTTTTAAATAATTATCAATGCAAATTTATGCGATATTCGAAAAATAATGAAGTATCATATGTAAGCTGCGGTAATTTATCACCGATTTTAATCTTATGAAATTCATAACGCCAACTACTTTAGCAATGGATTTCAATCCTAGCTAGCTAACAAGGGCATTTCTAGTCGACGAATATTCTCACCTACTGATCCGATGACCGATAGTCATCTTTGTCCTTCCAGTACAGTGTAACCTGTATCTACCTTTTACTTTATCTCTCTATCTTCCCTGTTCTCTTTCTCTCTCACCTCTCATTCTTTCTTTCTTTCAAGAGAGCAGCGGAGATACGAAGAAATCGGGTCAACCTTCTGCTATAAGCGGTCCTAATATGGCTACGCTTGTGTATTATGCGTGACCGTAAAGAACTACGACCGTCTTTGCCAAATACAGAGACACAAGGAGAACCTTTTCGCTCCCACATCATACTTCTTTACAATAGAGGTAAATAAAGTTCCGAAAAGGTTTTTCCTCGAATTTTCGTAAAATTTGATGAATGACGGACGATGAATGTTTGCGCGCGCGTTTCGTACACTCCCTCTTTTAATTTATGAACATTTTTATCCATTATATTTCAACATCAATTCTATCAAACTTGCGTCAAAATTGCTTTCATGTAGCCGTTTAAAATTATTCTCGGAATATGTTTATTTTTTATAAAAATTGGAGACGCAGATTCTGTTCGCGGGAACTTAATCCTTATTTTTTTTTCTCTTTCGAGAACAGCTTTATGTTCTCTCGACGCGCGCGGATCTCGCCAATACTCTTTGCGCGATATAACTGGAATTGCATCGAAGATCGTGTATAGCGCACAAATCTGCGAGAGAGATCCGCTTGACTTTTTTTCATTATCAATTAACCGTAAACCAGCAAGGCCGTCACGCGCCTTAAAAGGCGCGACAGGAGCAACCGGCTCCCCTACCTTCCACCATCGCTTCAGGTTCGCGAGCTATTCGTCCGCGACCCCGAGACAAGACCGACGTCAATTCAAGGAATCTCTCAATTTTTTTTTTTTTTTAATAATTTTTCACAGCATTTAATGCAAATATATGGATTTTCTCACCTGGTCCTTTCCCGTCCAAGTCCTTGTTATACTGATACGACACCTGCTTGTACGCTACCGTTTTGCTTTGACCGGGTTGGACCTGCGAATATACAAGAGGAGAGTTATACAAGATGTTATACATGAGGCAGAATCTCTCGCATCAGTATGCGTAGGCATTCAGGCCTCATCCCTCATTATATGCGCAGCATCGCGATCCAATCGTAACGAATTAGTGCGAGCAACGCGTGGGCAGTGTCAGGCACTCTGGGACTCTCCTTATAAGACTCTGATTACGACTATCCTACGTGTGTAACGCATGGGCGGATCGGTAACAGCGTTTAAATTCCGCGGAACGACTTACGGCCGATGATTGTTTCAATTCTGCGGTCATGCAGAAAAGCTAAAGTCATCGGAGTGTGTTCCAGGATGAGAAACATGGTATTTTTTTATGTTACTTTTTAGAATTTACAATTTGCAACGCATCGTGCTACTTTCATAGTGCGATTAAATTAATAGCGTATTCTTTCACAAACTGCGAAATGTGATACGAGTAACACGTGTAGGAATTTTATAGATTTTATTATACATTTTATCGCGTTTCAGATGACGATAGACAGCATCGCTTAAAGATCTCTTAAAAGCCCGTTAGCTCGAAGATACATCCGGTTAGCGTGTATAAAGGAGCACGAGCAAACCAATTTATTTTCATTGGATGCCGGATTACAAGGCGTATGATCGGCGAAGGTTGCAATCATCTCGGCCTGATCCTCCCCAATGTGATTCTCTAATGTTTAATATATCGCGTAAAATGGCAGTATTATTACGAGCCTGTCCGGAAAATCTTTACCGTGCAGAGTATAGTCGTTTTACAACGCGCGTTTCTCTCATACCAGATTATATGATCGAGTAAATCAA
This sequence comes from Lasius platythorax, assembly GCA_963971435.1. Lineage (NCBI taxonomy): Eukaryota > Metazoa > Arthropoda > Insecta > Hymenoptera > Formicidae > Lasius > Lasius platythorax. The sequence goes on along the minus strand of OZ020542.1, from coordinate 831,354 downwards.
GGATGCATGAGAAATATTTCGTTATTCTTGTTTTTAATAAGCGTCTTAGAAAAGTCACGCTCAATCATGCATTTAGAACGCAAATCTCAATCATCAGTGCTATTATCTACGTACTGTCATACATGTCAAAAAAATTAATGACACTAATAACGCTTTGCATTTTAATTATCTTATTCATTTTTTATGTGTGGTATTAAAAGAGAAGAAAAATCTAAAATTTACGACATTATTTTATTTTTGATACTCCTATTTTTCTGCAACAATTCTAATTTATTAAAGTATCTTTTAAAGCCTCGCGTGAAGATCAACGGATAAATGCAAAAGTGAAGGAAGGATTATCAGACGATCGTGATTTGGCTTCGACAAGTTAGTCGCGCGGGTGACTATAATGAAATTATACGGTCTGTGAATCTATTTTTGTTCGTAGCGTTAGCTCTTCTTCTTCTTCTTCTTCGAATGTTCGGGGATGTGACACGAGACGCGTTGATTACTTCGCGGCTTCAAGTATAAGTGTGATCTCATTTATTCCTCGCGGTCTCTCTCTCTTTATCCTTCTAACACAATGATGAGGCAACATTAAAACGTTCGTTAGATGCACCGACACGGCACTTGCACCTCGGGGCGAATACATAAACGATGCAATCTGCATGGCGTATAATTGGAACTCCAGCGGGACGCGTAAAACTCATTACGCGTGGGTGTTAACATAGGCATGATCAATATTTTATGATGATAAATCTGCCTAATTTATACAGTATGGCAGGTATTGCAAATTCTCTCCGTTAATAACAATATTGTGGATAAATATGATAATGAGAGACACATGTCATACGAGTTATTAATGCTATTATATGTATAATCGATTTTCCACTGATTTACATTTTATCACTGTAAATAATATTAATACTCATGTTTTGATACGCGTAATTGATGTTTTATTCATTTATCATCCTCAATTACTAAAGCTCTATGTGTATAATGGATATAAGATTACAGTTTATGTTTGGCAGCAAAATTGCATTTTTTTCGAAATATCGAAATCTTCTAATTTAATTAAGACGAGATCTTTTCGACAATTTTGAAGAGTGTTATGTTGATTAAATAATACAGTTTTTATTAATCGAATTTTTACTTTTTGCTTGAAGCCGATTATATCGAGAATTTTTATACGCTATTTAAGTAACTTTACTTAATTAACATCAGATAATCGAAATGGTCGTTTTCTGTTCAACAGAGCATATTTAGTAATCTCAGCGCATATGATGGTATGCGAAACTAGTTTCTTGCATGCATTGATCACGGTACACATTTTTTTTTATACAAGAACCAGCGCCATTGATGTCTACGTAATTTTATCCGACGTGTGTCGAGATTATAGTTCTTTCCTGTTTCTAGATTTTATACCCAGGCTAATATTTATACCAAGTAATAAAAGGAACATCACAAATCATAGATTTGATTTTTATATTACATGCATTTTATCATTTCTTAAGTAATCCAATTTGTTTTCTCGACAAATAGCAACGTAATATTGAATGAAACTAAACGATATGACGACAAATTAATTTTCCTGTCTGAACTCTTTTCAAAAGACTTATTTGTATAATTTTCTTCTCTTGAAAGTAAAATTTGGTAAAAATCCAGAATTTTCCCAGATTAATATGTGGGTAATTACAATATTTTTCAGTCATTATTGTAATTATATTGAATATTGAGCTTACGATACTTTGTGTACGATTTTGTGTGTTTTGATGACATATTATTTTAATTGGAAAAACTCACGTTTTGCAGCTCCGCATCTAGAAACTCTAATCCCGGGATACCGCTGGACGTGCCGGTTGGACCAGTACTGACAAATTTCTCAGTGGTAGTCACCTTCGTGCGATTTGGAGATATGGGTCTAAAAAATTATTTTTATAAATCTGAATATTTATTTTTTACATTTATATTTTATATAGGAATTATACGCGTATTACGCGCATCGAATAAAGCGGAAAGACGCGTCAAATTATCGTCTAATTCGAACTACTTTGTTCTCTCACCTGCCACCCTCGGAGAGCACTCTGGTAGGGTTGGCAGCCACCCTATATTCGACTTGTGCGAGTGCTCTGTCTCGACTAGGAGTGGCACTTCTCGAGACACTCGTCTGCAGATCCTCGAGAAGTGCGTCTGAAAGAGCCAAACGAACCAATTTAACATGTCGTCGTTCACACTGCTGTAACGAAGCATGGAGTAATGAATAATAGAGCCAAGGAAGCGAATCCGAGTATATATAGACAAGTACAATTGACGTCAGCTAAAATATTATTACGTCTAGCTTCTCTCTCTTTCTCTGCATTAAGCTTTCGTATTTAGATTGAAATGTAAATGAATTATCAATTATCAGGAATGTCAGTTTATATCGATCAGCAGCAGCAGAGTAGGAGAACTCAAGGTAGTCGTATCATTAAAAATTTGATGAATTGTGTGCGTCTGTGTATATGTGTGTGTGTGTGTGTGTGTGTGTGTGTGTGTTCGTAGCTAATTTATTTGACAGGATTTGCGAATACGAGAACCCCGCGAATAAAGAGACCATGTAGACTCATGTGGCGAGAAAAGAGAACAACGGGTAGATAGGGTTACACATCTCCGGTGGCACATTTAAAGGTTTACCTAAGTTGTTTTCGAGACTGCTGGCCGTTGCTGCTCCGTCTCTCTGGCCAGATATAGGACCGCCATGACTCACGATCTTCCTGCTGGTCTGCGTCGTCGTTCGCTCTCTTACAGCTGCCGACATTGTGTTCTTCTAAAGCCCTGCCTCACGAAATCTACAAGTAGACGTAACGCGTCGAGGTTTGATTGACATTCCGATTAATTTCATTATCATTATTTTTCGTTTCGTCGAATTTATATCGCAGATCTACGGTACCGCGTCGAGTAAACTGGAACGACAGCGTGGATAGATGTTTCTTCCAACGACCGCGCTACTTATAGAAGCTTGGAGTTATAAATAGAATTGATATTAAGATTCGGATCTCCACAGACTTTCGCAGAAACTTTCGCACTCGCCACTCGAAGCCGGTTTATGGACAAGGCTCGCGTAAATACTCGCGACCAGAGCGGCCACTTTTAGGCTCGAGTGGGTGTAGTTGATTTCCGTCGCGCATGCATGCTTTTTATCTCACTCGTAAAAGCAGTTTCTTAACACAATATTGGCTATTTGACAAAATTATATATTGAAGAAAAGACTTAAATGTGTCGCGCATGTGACACTTGAATGATTTTGTGCGTTGATATTTCACATTATTAAATATCATTGCCTTGTACCTTAATAATCATAATCTCGCAGAAACTGATTTATCACGTTTAAAATATATGAAACTGGATTAAGAGAGATGAGAGATCAGTCTGGAAACTAAATCGGCGGAAGTGCCAAATGGTCTTGTATTTATTGTGGAGGCATCAATGCGAATGAGGCCATCGGGCCAAGGAGGCCTTCCAAGAATCGGCAGCTAAAGAGGTTCGTATAGTCACCTCAAAATCTCGAAACGCACGAACGAAAATTCGTTTTTGGAATTGGTATTCCACACCGTATATTACGCGAGTCACCGTAATATAATTAATCGTGATATGAGAGAGAGAAGGGAAGGAGTTTCTCGATCTAAGCTTGACAATGACAGACTTTTTTTTTATTGAAGACAAGTTTGGGCGAAGCGGTCCAAGGACAGATGAATGCGGATCAAGGTCAATTACGACTATTGTGCCTCCGCGACGAATATCGCTGCCTTGATTATGACTTACGAGTTATTAATGACACCGCACTTGAGCTGTATACATGTTTATCAAGATTACCATTAAAGACAGTTTCCTCTTAGCACACTATACGATGAATACATACTACTTTTAAGCATTAACAAAGTAACATTTTTGTAATATATTACATCTCCATATAAAGATCATCTTAAAATGCTTGCGTTTATTTATATACGTAACATATATATATATTAATAAAAATTATATTAGCATGTCTAGAAACTCTTAAGGATTATATTATTTTTATTATAATTTTGCTGATGTATTTTTGTTATAATATTATCATATCTATAGGTATGACATACACATAATCTCCATAGTCGAATAGACTTGTGCAAGAGATTAAGAGCTATAAAAAAACGTAATAAAAAATCTGTGTCATTCAGGAATTTTATCGTACTATTTTGCTTTCAGACGGCGAGTTGACTTCAAAGTATGCCGCGTCATTCCTGCTTAATATAGAGCACACATAACTACTTGATCAGCTCGAATGAGCAATATCGGTTGCAGTGGCGTAATTAAAATTCGAGCGAGTTATTCGATAGAGAAAAAAATCGTACGATAAAATTATTTTTTTTCTTATAATAATAGATATATTTTTAACGCATTGTTTACAAAACGCGTATGTGAATGACTGATAACGCTATGAAGAATGATAAAGTGATCACGATCTTCAAACAACGCATTTGGAAGCACGAATTGGAAGAATTCGTGTAATCGTCAGATGCAGTTACGCCATTGATAGCGCGTTGTCATTGATGCAGCTGCTTTAAGCGGATAGTTAGCCCGGTCATCGTCAGTGACATTGTACCGCGCCCTCCAAGGTTATCGTGTCAATCGAAACGATGACTGCGATTCAAAGAAGGCTACCTAATCGTGGCTTAAGTTAATAAATCCCTTACAGCGATAAGCATGGCAGAGCTTTCACTCGTGGAATGTTATTTGTCAATTTTTTTTTAAATTGCGAACCTAATTTGCATGCGTACGAATGTATTTTTCGCCATTCAGAGAGAAAGAGAGTGAGAGAGAATCACGAGTAATAATTTCAGCGGAGCACCTGCGCGTTACTGATCGCGAATCTTGCGCAATCACTTTCGTCTCATTTGAAGACGAGGAAGCTGCGTGCGGTGGGCGAAGAAAAAAAGGAACAGAGGGATCGTTCACACTGCGAGAGAGAAATTACATCGCCTTCGGTCCACGCGATATAATCTTCCAGAAAATTTATGCGCTCCTTTTCGTCGACGAAAACATGACACCCTTTCCTCCTTTAAATCATATTACATACGTTAATACAACGTGTACATTACGAGAACCGAGAGATTAAATATTGTAATGTTTTTTTAACAAGACGAAGATTTAAATCTGGAGACACGCGGATGTTGGTCCACGCATCTTATATCATTCCATCATTGAAAACTTTGTTGAATAAAGCAAATTTATTCTCGGGACAAAAGAAAAGTATCTCGTAGATGCATTAACGGATTGAAACGTATACATTATTTATTTGCAATATATCTCAGTAGTATGAGATCATTGAACACTGGAGTGGGAATTGTACTATATGCAACATGAAAAGGCTCTTAGAGCTTTCATTCAGTTAATTGTCAACCTTTGGCTGAGAAGGAATCGAAGGTCCCGCTACAGAAAGCGATTTGGTACAGAGAGAAGAGCAACGTATGTAAATACTGTGTGATTACATTACGTCGTTACTACTGCTGATATATATTCTGGAATGCTACGCTATGAATACACTGTTCTATGTTACAACATACCACATAAAGACGTATGTATGTTGCATAATGGCGTTCTGATGATACCTGATGTTACTAATTACGGAATCACACATTGATTATGGTGCCATATTTATTCGACATACTTGAGACGGCGAAAACATATAAACATTACAGAATTACATCTGTGTCAACGGGAGAAAGTTTTGTGTTTGCATTCACAACGCGCAATTGCGCAAACGACTGTAAGCATCGGTATTATAGGTTTTATATGAATGATTTCCCTCTCATTGCATATTCATCGAATTTCAAAAAGTCTGTGAAATATTTCGGAAATATTCGTTGAATGTCGAAAAAATTGATGGCATTAATAAAGAGTATTATAAAAGTTAATTTTTTAAAGCTATTTTATTAGTAGATTGTCAGAAACTTTTGGAAAGAAAACTATCGTGCAAATAATTGTCTTCCAAAAATATATATTTTTTGCAATCATTATACTTTACTCTTATTAATGCTGTCGAAAAAAGTTTTATTACATTTGAGAGACAGATTATTTCAGTATTTTTATATCATGATTTGATTCTGCAATATTAAAAAATATTATTTTTTATATGAGATTAAATACGGAGATATACATAATTTATAAATAAAAATTTATAAATTTTTAAAACGCCGTTGATTTAATTTATGCTTAGATAGTTAGTAGCTATTAAATATTTTTTATTATGTGTGCGTGCGTCGTGCGTGCGTGAGAGAAGTTATCATCTTATAAATTACAAGACTTGATTGAAAGTACCGATTTAAATTCTTGCGCCACATTATTTCGATCTGGTAACTCGAACGTAATTGAAACATGATATTACCGCTGATTACGTGCGTGAACGATAATTCTCGAGATTCAATGAGAAATTCTCGCGTGTCCGATACTTCTTGTAGTATATTGCCATTGCATGAACATAAATCACATAAAAGTTTTATATTCATCTTGACGGTCTTGATCAATTCAACCATGTGAGCTTATCAAATAATATCGAATATTTTATCAACTGTGTGTAATTAACAGAACAGGAAGAAGATTACAATTGGCAGTTCGCTAAATATAAAATGAATTTTTTTAAATATGAATTTCAAATATTTCACATAAAGATAGAAAAAGATAAAAGATGCAACACACTGTTTACAATATAGCATGCATTTTTCATTTCTTTTTTAGGATTTTATCATAAAATACCGAATTTGGAGGTGTGAAAAAAAATCTCTGACATTCGGCAACTTATCATGGGACATTAATTTTAACAAATTGCGTCGATCATTTATTAACGTTACGCATGTATGCACACGCAAGGGAAATGAGAGAAAAAAACCTACAAAGCTCAATCTCTCTCGTGTATATTTAATGGCGACATTTGACATTACGTGGGTGGCAGTGGTCCAGCCAACTGGCGCCCAGAATCTCATTTCCTCTCTCTTTCTCGTCTCCTTCTTCGTCCGCTACTATATTCTCCGTTCTTTGTTTAACCCGTTTAAATATAACTCATCCACCTTCTTCGTTTCTCAATAGATTTCCTGCCGTCGGCGCATTTTACACGGGCAATAAATTTTTAATGACGTTTTAATGATATTTTCGATTTCTCGTTTAATTAGTAATAGCTAATGTTATTTTGCAAACGTTCATAAACGAAGCATGAATCTTGGCACGTGCATAGTGCCAAGATAAAACTTATACACGTGACTCTGTCATTAACTGTTTTCAGCAGCTGTGTAATCGTATATTGCTCGTAATTCGTAATAATTTAAACGTGATGAAAACAAAAAAAGAGGATGTATTTGGATAATATTTTTTCTATATGAATTTTTTATCTCAACACACATACGACACGCACACACGGAGTTTCGACGTTTAACAATATTTTGGAGTATCAGACAAGTTTTTTTGTAAAATTTATCGTTTTACGCGACGTCGTAAAAAAACTCGCTGAAAGATATATCGGCGTTTATTTTTGGCATGCCAACCAACCGGTGAGTATTATAAACCGTGGGCCAATATGTTTTTGGCTTTGCGCCTATTTTTGCTTCTACTTTAGTTGCATGGCGTCCTCTTTTTTTTCTTAGCTCAGCTGCAAATCCGTTTTATTTATTTTTCTATAAATCCGCTTCGTGTAATAATATATCGTATGTCGAATAATCTTGATGGAAACGAAACAGTTATTTGAAAGCAAGAAAAAATTCCAAAGATTATCATTTTGTTTCAAATTTCAACACACACACACACACATACACCCAAAATTCGCTTCTAGACCTTCTCTCTTAATTAATTTAGTAATCGCGTTAAAGATGAGATAATCTCTTATGATTGTGATAAAATATTTCACTATGTCAAAGAGTTTCAGTTTATTAATAATTGTTATTCCTATGTATTATGCATGGTTTACGAAGCTCTTAATGAAGGTTGTCTGTAGTGACGTATGAATTATGCATACCGATATTTATTCTGAACGGTCTTTAAAACGCACCTAACATGGCTGAGAGATCTGCGAAGATGGAAAGTGGAATTCGACCTTCCTTCTCTATCTTCGATCATCTGCTTACTGTATTACGTACGTTTGAAGAGACAAATTCCAATCGATATTGCAGACTTATAATTAATATTAGATTGTTCTATATAAACTGTCGCATTTCAGAGAAACTTCAATTTTATATAGAGAAAATGCTCTCTTGTATAAAATAAAATCTTTTGATAATCAATTCTTACATCTTATGTTAAAGAGTAACATTTTTATATATTAAGTTAAGAAGTAATATATTTATTTTGCAAAATTATATATAGCTTTTATAAAATAATTGCAGAATTCTAATTCACAATAAATATGTAAAAATGTGAAAAATTTTAGAAAAAAGATTGTATTATGTTTTTAAAATAAACGTGACGCGTTAGTAAATTTTTTCAATTACATATATTTTATTTGCTCGTAAATTACTTGAAAATTGTTGATATAAGAGCGACACTTTTCACAATAATTTAACAGCCTCAAATTTATAAAACTTATACATAGTCTTATAATACGTAATGCAGTTCTTAACGCGTGATTCTATATTAAATTATTCTGCACTATAATGAGTCGCGACGAGACTTATGAACAATTTCCGACTGGGAATAAACTTTTTTTAACCTGGTAACGTCAGGAATCATGGCGTGTTAACCAATGACATGTGTGGCATAATGACGGTCACTGTTTGCAGTCATTCAAAGGCACCGAGGCTTTTTCAGTGACGGAAGATTAATTACTTACATAGGGTTGTGATAACGCGGTGTACCGATAGTAATTTAAGAGAAATAGATACATTGCACAGGAAAGCTTTATGTTAAGATAATTAATATTAATTGCCAATTTTGACATCGTTAATTTACCGGTTTAATAAAATTAGTAAAATATATTTAATCCATTTACAATACAGTTATATTCAAATATTATTTGAGTGACTAACTTTTTTATTATTTATGCTTCAAGTGTGCTTCTAATTTATAGCTTTTAGTCTGTGCGATACTTTTAATTTTTAATCCCTTGCCATATTTAATCTGAGATGATGCATGAAGAACCATCTGCTATCAATCTCTTTATAAGTATCTTTAAATTTACCATAGATATTGTTATACATATATATATATATTTTTTTTTTCAGACAATTCGGCAATTTTTTTTGCATTATTGGTACATTTACAAATTACCTACGTCATATTAAATAAATCTAAATTAATACAATTAAATTTGTACCAACAAAAGTTTTGAATTTATATCAGCAAACTCTAAAAAATATTACAAAACAACGACTATTTTGTTACCTCGCGAGAAAGGGTAATCCAAAATTCGCACACCGGCTAAACCACTTTTTTCTCGACTCGTTTTCTTCCCGGTGACTTTGCTCACGCGACGAATCCAATCGATCGATCTTGATCGAGAGAACGAGGCACCGGATTGACCGTCCGTCCAGGACTGGTTACACTTTACACTTGCTGCGCCGCTCGACAGAATCCGTCGTAGGTAGACAGGACCAGTGCGTGCGCATGCGCGATGGATCGCGAATTGTTAGATGTCCCCGACCTGTGGAAACCTTCGATCATCGTGTCCCGAGATCATCGATATTGCGAAACATCATCTCAGTCTGATGTTCATTCATAATCGCGTCAGATCGACAAGGAGGTGATGATTACAGTCTTTATTGCAGTTTCGCTGGGACTCGTGTACGGATTTTTTAAAACATATGTACAGTTAGACAACACTATAGTTTGAAGAGATTGTCTAAGAATTGTATCTCTTTTTGCCAATTTGGGTGTATAAGGTACGCTCAATCATCTCGCCAGAAACATGCATTCAAATAGCTTGGCTGGTCGAAGTGTCTGCAATAGTCACGATACTTTTATATTCAAGGACACATTATGCAATTTATAGATTAAGATTATTATGTCTTTGAAGTCTTATCGTCAATATAAACTTTGTATATTGATTAGTTTAGTGTCATGCCATTATCATGAAATAAATTATCATAATTATTTCCGTCAATATAATGTGGTTTAAATGGATAATACTTTGCAAATGCTTGGAAAGAATGCAATGTGATTATAGCTTTCACTTAAATTATACGTCATTATATGTCATTGGTAAGCAGCTGATTTAAAAAAAAATCAAATCTTGAATTTTTAAATATTTATAATTTATTATTGTTAGCAAAAATATTATTAAGAATTCTAAATTTTTAATAACAAAAATATAAAATTATATAATCTTACATAATACAAAATTATTTCCATAATTATATTAGTAATGATTATAATATTTTTTTATTTAATTAATAGATAGATATAGAATTGGCATTTTTCTTTGATTTCTTTAATCATCAGTGCTTCTGTATAAAAATAAAATAAAAAAATAAAAAAATTCGAATATAACATAAAAAATATCGATAAAGAACTGATATAGTATATGACTTATTTCTCTTGTAATTAAACTGTTGTTGATCTATTCATAAAAGGTCTGCGGACCAACTGCTCCGACAATGACGTCATGATAAGGAGAGATGAAAGATGACAAAAGATATCTCAACCTGTTGCTGACGTCAGTTTGCTTGGCTCTCGCCATACATTCACAGATATACATATTTATTTCAGGTTGTGGGTAGTTGAATAACTATAGCTAATTGTCATTGACGAAAGTGACGAAATCGCTTCATTGATCACTGGATTTATTCAGCCTCTCACAAATATGTCTATTATCGTCGGTTGTTAAAAAAGAAGCATTGAACATGAATATAAAATAAAAATTCGTGCAAAATCTTTCACTTAATATATACTACTTTATTATTATTATTAAAAAAAAACTTGATTTCTTCGTAACAAATAAAATCACATTCTTCTTTTCATTTTTGTGTCTTTAAATCAACAATTGTCATAGTAGAAGTTGATGTTGCCTGTTAATGTAATACCAGATGTCGCTAACAGAACTGTTTTGCTTATATTAGAATGGTATGTAATGGCATGTAAAATCGACTCCTACGTATCATTATGTGGTTTGTATAATTCAGCTTTACAAAATAATCTTTACTTTTACAAAAGTAGAGCTTTTATACGGTTTATATTATTTTATTTATTGTAACAATACTCTGCGAATTTACAACTCCACGTATTTTCATTTATATTTATGTAACAGTTAAATATAGTTTTCTCTTTAAATCCATATGGAAATGCTTACATACGTGTCTGCCAATTTCTTCATCGTTTTACATTAACACCGATACTGGATGTGAATTAGACATAGAATGAGGAGGGGTATAAATATACGCGAGCTTATTTCCAAATTTATTTTATTCCTGAATTTATACTACGAGAAGATACGTCAGCAGTGAAAGTAACGTGACTTCGATGATGACGTAAACTAAAATGTATTTTCGATACTATCACTGAATGACAGTTGGTTGAGCTGTTATTTTGCTACTTGTCAAGCTGCTATCGAGTAAGGTGCTTATAAACCGTCTACAAAGAAAGAGAACGTAGAAAGTTTGCGGCATTCTCTTTACAATAATCACGCTTTTGTGTTTGCGGATAAAAGTGAAGTAAATTTTCCAGAGAATGAGCCAAAAATACCTGCGTCACTGTTATTGATTTTTTGCATCCCTTGCCGCCCCCCCCCCCCCCCCACCACGGAATTAAACACCCACAATTACAGATTCTAACGCTCACAGTTGTCTACAACGGGGCGCTAATTACGCTAATCACGTTTCTGACTTCGAGACTCTACCAGAGACCTACCTGCGTAGGTGTGGGAGAGCAACGATTTCTATGAATAAAGATGGCATATATACCGACGAGATGTGCCTGTGTGTGCGTGCGCACGCGTACGTGTGTCAGGTGGCGACTGTCGCTTCAGGAACAACGTTGCGGAGGGCAAAGGCCGGGTGAACGCAGCGGGCAAAGTGCGGCGAGGGTTGAGGGAGGATGTGGCAAGAGAGATGCTGGTAGAGAGGAAGAAACAGGAGGTGGCGGAGAGGTATATGTATGTGTGTGGTCGTTAGTTTGTGCACGTGTATAGATGCGCGTGCTCCATTCGTACGAGCGAGCGAGGGGACGCGAACGTGTGTTAGTGTTTTTACCTTACTTCGGGAATATGTCAGGGAAGGGCAGGGAATGACGTGTTACCTGGGGAAAAAGAAGATATAAAGGGAAGACGCGAGAGATGCGTCAACATAGATGTGAGATCGCAGATGCCACGTTCGGGATTTCGAGCCTCCGTCGAAGACGTCGCATCCGTTTAAATGTCATTGCGAGGAATTTGACAGGATCTGTGGGAGTCTCTCCTTCTATCATTCGATGTGACACGTGGGCAATATGTTTCGTTGTTACATCTATTACGCAAGTCTATCGACTGCGTTTTGATAAAACTACATCGGGAGAGAATTCTTTATCGTTTTATAAATTTCAGCTGAAACATAATTATTAATATGTGGCACCATTTAAATATTAAATAATCAACTTGTTCTCTGATATTTCTCCTTGAACGAACATATTTCTTTCTGCCCTTTTAAAAAGTCTTTTAAAAGTACTGTGTCGCGTTCATCTATTTTAACACTCTTTTATTGATTAGATATCATTATTAGTAATAGAGTAAGGAAATATCGGAAAAAGATGAATGATTGCCAGCAAGTTATTTGCCAACTGCAGAAGATGAAACTAAATGTATTCATGGCAAATACAACGAGTTATTTATCAGCATTCGCATGTAAATTATCTCGCTTGCAACTTGCATTCTCTTCTTCTAGCTACGTTCCTGGGCTCACCCGCACACAACTGTATAATACTCGTCTGTATATCACGCGCACACTATATACGTGTACACAATATACATGACAAGAGCAAGCAAGAGGGAAAGAGAGAAGGGAAGCTCCGACACAGTCGGTGGGAGTCCGAGGCAGCGGATGCAGTAGTGATGGCGACTGCGTTGGATGTTTAGCCTGGGCAGGCCAGGTCTCGTAGGAGAGAAGGAGGCGGACGAAGCAGGTGGGAGAGAAAGAGAGAGAGAGAGAGAGAGAGAGAGAGAGAGCCAGAGTGAGAGGGAGAGAAAGAGAAAGAGCCAGAGTTGGAATGGAAAGACAGCCAGGTTGCCCGACGAGGTGGCAGGGATGAGGGGTGACGAGGCAGGGAACGGCTTAGCCTGGCGCTGCCTCGATCGTAGCCACGAGCGGAGTGTTGAGAGAGCAACCGAGAGTCCCGTTCGCCCTGGTGGTCACCCGCACCGGGTGTGAGGCGAGCATGAGAGCACGCCAGTCGACCGAGTGCATCTACGGCCGTACGAAAGCACGCTGAACGCTTCGCTTGCTCTTCCGGTCCTTCCTCGCGACCGACGTCCAAATTTCGGGGCTCGACGTTGCACGCAGCGCGCGAAGATCGGCGACGAATCTCTCGGGGGGGACCTTGCCCGGGTGTCCGTCAGGATCTCAGGATGACGGAGATGACAGGCGGATTAGTAGCGGCTTCATCGATGAACGAGATCGCGAATTTGCCGGATGTTGTTTCCTTTCTCGTTAAGAAATCGTGATTCGGGACGGTGAAGGTGGAGCACGGAGCCTGTGTCCTTGATGTTCGATGATCGATCGATATCACGCGGTATCAGAGAAGAGACTCATCTTGTGCGTTTATAGAAAGTTGGTGTTGTTTTATTGGTGTTTTATTTGAAATTCGAGCCTTTTGATTCGTATATTCTACGACGATGCGCGCGTATATAGCCTCCTTCGATAATTTAAATAAAGGTCTAGGGAGCGGCGAGGACAATGGCACCGAAATAACGCTCGGATGCGTGCCTCTTTGTTAAGTAAGACGGAGCATTTGTATTTCGACATTTCTCGTTTCTCAACGAGGGATTCCTCAACAGATCATTCAAGATAATTTCGTGTCATTGACTTGACGTTTCACGCGCGATAGATCTTCTCACGAGTAACGTCTTGCACGTGAGCTGCGATAGAATAACGGAAGGAAGTTTCTCCTGTAACTGGACGTATGGAATAGCAGAACAATTTAATCTGCTCATATAATCCGGCCATAACTTATATTCCATGTCACATTTCCGTGTCGTGTTCCGTCTCATGCGCTTGAACTCGTAATATTTCTCTTCAAGTGATATTAGATGAAGCAGTAGCGAGATACAAGAAATCTGTTGGCTAGATACATGTACGTACAAGTATGCACAAAAGACTGCAGTTAAAAATCGTTATCGTCAAATGACAATTAAATGTCAGCGCAATAAAGTACGAAAACAAGGAACGTTGTAGCAGTAAATGTAAGAAGGGATCGATTGGACCGATCGCGACCCTTCCTTGGATACAAAATCACACGTTTCCGATCACCGAGCAATCTCGCGGCTATTTCCAATGTTTTGTGAAGCTTGCTTCGTTACCTCATTGTTGTCACATTGACCGCGCCGAAGGGTGCCACCCCTGCAGTTCGTTATTCCGTTCTGCACATTGGAGTGCTCAAATTGCAAAGTAACGAAGGGAGGAAATTAATCCAGTCCAGGAGTAGTCGATATCACGTTTTGTTTTGTGAATAGATAGATAGATGCCATGAGAAAAGGACAAGAGAACTGAATAAATAAATATAAGTAGAAATAGTGCGATCTTTTTTTTTTACGAGAAAACGGAGCAATTCTATATATCGTCTCTTCTCTTCGCGATTCAGCTCTCTCGCTACATACATTAATATATATTATATGATTTCTTTACGTCACGTACTTCAAGGATAACGTGAAGGAAAACAAAGCTGTCTGATCTTTAATGAGCGAAGGAACCGGTATTCTGCTGAACAACATGAAGAAAGGCAGAATGAAAAGATACGATACGCGCAAGAGGTAAAGTAAAGGCAAGCTATTCTTTGCTGATAAAATTATTTATGTATATACCAATTGCTGACATACATTTTCAACATTAGATAGATGTCAAAACGTAGAAAGAAGTCTCAATGAGAATGACAAGTATGAAATAAAAATATGAGGAATAATACATGAAAATATATTAGAAAATATATTAATATATATGTATATGTATCAATTATTGTCCGTTTTTTAAAATAATTTCATACGAAGGAAATATAATCAAAATTAAGCAAGAAGCATTCCACACGATTGGGTACATATTTAAAAGAATAAGAAGAATGAATGTACGCAACGAAGCTGAACCATCTCAATTTGGCAGCAAAATTCCGCGATTAGCATGTCGAGGCGGAATTTAATGAAGAGCGAGCGCTGAGATACAGGAAAGCGATTCGTTTCTCGATCCGTTAAAAATTTATATAACACTCCGGGACACCTGACACAGTGGATGCGCCGGATTCAAGTGGGAGGAGGAGGAGGAGGAGAGTCCAAGGACTGAAAGAGCGGCGACTTTCGAGGTTCCCCGTGTCAACTGAATCATTGTTTCCTGGTGTTTCGGATTCGCGATAACGCATGTAGTCATTCAGTCAGCTAGAAGACTCGACGACACGCGGTTCGCCGGCTGATATGACAGCCGTTCCTACCGTCGCGATCCCTCGGCTCCTCTACCTCTCGTCGCCGTCACTATCTCCGAGACCGGCATAGCTGTCAAACGACCGAACAGGTGTTACCGCGAGGTGGCCGGAGTGGGATATATACGCGATTTCTTGTGATATACTACACGCGCGGCGCGACCACGAAGAAGTGAGGTCCCAGTGAGTCGTCGATCGATCGATGTGACACGCACATTCCTCGCGCATTCCTCGTTACTTAACCGGAGGTGTGTACTCGTGGGAGTCAATTACGTGAGGTGGTCAGAGTGAGTGTCTCGGTGAGGTGGAACCAAGAACAGTTGTTCCGAGGAAGATAAGAGAATTTCGGAGTAAATTTATATTTATCAAGGATGACGTGTCGCAGAGTCTCCTGTCCGCAACCGATATCCAAATTTAGCGGCATCCTCCTGCTGTCGCTGATTCTTTTAACCGAGGTGAGTGTTAATCACATGGATCTAGGACGTACGGATAGAGTGTCGTTTTATGCTAGAGATGTGGGTATTAACGCGAAGGACGCGCATTGTGGGATAAAATGCGTTAAGAAGATCGACATGCTAATTGTAAGCAGGGTCAATTTGCTTTTGTTTATACAGATATCGAAAAAAGATAATATTATTCATTTTTAGCTCAAATTTTCATCATTTTTGTCTCTCTATAAATAATGAAACAATCATAGATGACCGACTTTGCAATTTGTCGGACCAATAATTTTATTATCACTTGAATTTTTTATAATTTGTTAAGTTTATAGATTTTACGATTGTTTTATTGCTTCGACCATTGCTTATCTATGCACTAATTCATTTAGAATTCGATGTCTTTGAATTATTGCATTAAACTTCTGTTCTTACTATCTCTCTCAAGGGCGTGGAATGGCTAGACAGTAATCTCGATCTAGGACATTCCTCTCTAAAATGTATTTTTTTCCATTACAATGCGCGTACTTGAAGCACTCTTCGAGACAAACACGTCTAGAAACATAAATTTGCAGATTTAAATTTATGATGCAGATATGCTAATCAAGCCTAGCGAACGGAATAAATAGCTGTAAATAAAAGTCATCGGAGAGAAAAAAATTTTTTTCTTGAAATTTCTCCCCTCTATTACGTGTAACTAATTACATTCCCATATTAACGACATCAAATATGCACATATGATTTTCACGTGACATTTTGGTTTGACAAGATTTGAACCTAAGTATTGCGTGGGATTTTATTTATTTGTTCAATGAGATTTCTTTCGAACGAAGAGATTACAAATTTCGGGAAGCAGTATTGGACGTATAATTTCAATATTAGAGAAAATTATGTGCTTCTGTGACATACCGGAGTCAGAGTTTGAGTTGTGGTCAACCGATTGGTGAAGGGGAACGCGACCGACATCCAGTCTTCTTTGCTCGATCGAATCGTGTCTGGACATTGCGAAACTCGCCTGACTTTCTCAACTGCGAATACGTTGGTTGGTTGGTTTGAATACCGATACCGATGTCTGCTGACTCCCTGTATCTGTCGATGAATATTCAATAGCGTGTTAGTGTCATTAATTGAAATAAATCCATGTCGTTTTTACAACATAGGTATTAAACAGAAAATTCTTCGATCTAACAATAACTGATTTTCCAACGGTAAATTAATATCTACTTATATAGTTCATTTCATTATCTATTACCTTTTTTATATGGACAAAATGTACGAATAATTTCAATATTTCAAAAACAAAAGATTTTAGTACTTCATGACAGGATTCACAGTTGGACACCAGAGAGCCAGCAAATTAAAGCGCTTTAGATTTAAAATTGCATTTGCCGTAGATAATCGAGAAGATTAGTTTGCTGAGATCATTTGCCGATGGTTAGACCGCGGATTGCGAGATTTCCCTCTCTTTTGAGAAGGAGAAGGGAGCACGAAGAAAATCTGCCTTTCCGGGTAATTTAAATATTTAACACGCTACAGAGTGCAAAGATTACATACACATGTGATTACGTAAACGAGTTTTTTTATTATCTTCTCATGGAGCTCTAATGATTATACGACAATCGGACGGGAGCGACATGTATTACGGGAACATTATTCTCGCAAAACAATACGCGGAAGTGATAATCACAGCGTAATTTGTCTGTATAAAAAGTTAATTTTTTTTACGACTCGCACTATTAGAGATTTATGGTAACACTTTGAAAAGTGTGGTATCAAACAATTTATTCTAAATTTTTGTTAGACTGTACTATCTTATGCTATTGTAAAATTTCGGAGAATATATATACATAGAAAGGGATGAAAAGAAATTGTTCCAGTAATGCACCGCATGCTTCTTTAACCACGCTTTCTTCGTTAATTTCGAGTCGATTTTTCCTTACAATTAGTAAAAATGTCGAGACATTATTAGTCTCTGTGTAATTAGTGGATGAAAATAAAGAGATTTTCTCGAAGCTAATTATAAATCTAAGAGCGTAAATACACACATGACAGGACATTCTTCAATTAATCTTAGATAAATTTAACAGCATTTTAATTTACGGGTTAATTAAAAAAAATATATAATGTTAGAGATTGAGAAAATTACGATAAATTGTGAATTTTTCGACATTTTTTTATTAAGCAAAAATCGATTCTAAACTGATTAAAGAAGTTACACAATTAAAGAACATTCAATTTAATTTTTGGTCTCAATATATTATCGAATTCTGAAAATTGCTTAATATTTTGTTAACAGATATGATATAATGTGTCTCACACAATAGAAACGTAAATTCAATAATTTTATTTTAAATGTGCGATCAGCTCCTTTGGCGTGGGAGAATAATAGCTATTCTTCAAAGACGATAATATTTAGAGGGAGCTTGCAAAATAGGGGAACTAGTTGGATTACGGTTTATCGATCAAAGGAAAGTTTTGTTGGCGAAAGTACGTCGCGTTACTATCCAACGAAGCTCGTAATAGACAAAATGGACTGTCTGAATGTTTCATGCTCGAAAGAAAGCCAACGCCCATTTCAACGACCCTTATATGATGCTATTCTGTACGCGAAATCGATTTTACGTCAATTTCTTCGTCACGGAACATTTTTCGCCACCTTAAAAAAATCAAATCGTATAATTAATCGTATCTTGTCATTAACTTTGACGTGTTAAATCAGTCGCAATGATATTATTTTTGGATAAATGTTATGACAATTTCATTGCAAAATTAATTGAACATATGAATTATTTTTAATATAACGAAGCATGGGAAGCGTCGAGCTCTAATTATATCTTCAATTATGTATCGCGGAAAGTACATATACGCGTAAATCATTAATGCAATATATTGAATTAGTGTTGCTTTATTTGATCACAGAGAATGAGTGGTGCAAAGTGATAATTAACTGTAGAGGACATACGTTGCAATTGATATCATACATGTGCATTTCGTGAAAATCAGAACTTTAATCAACAAGTGCATAAAGTATATTTATTATTCAAGACATTTGTTAATTCAAATTCTAATTTCTTAAACCTGACAATTAAATAAAGAATGACAAACCAGTAATTAACCAGTATTACTCTAATTCAAAACTTGATTAATTTTGCAAAAACGCGAAGCTTATCTGATTCAGAGAAACTTTCAAAGTACATCTTTTTAATAAAGCATTAATTTTATAAAAATTAAAAATTTTGCCAATTAAAAATATAATTGGCGGTTCAAGTAGCATGAAATTTTGTGATTTTATGACAATGTAAAAATAAAGTATTGTATAAATACGCAAAAGAAAGTTACAATAAAAAGTTGATTAAATTTACAGTAGATTTCGCAACACTTCCGGTACCGCACGTGCTCGACTTTCTGTTTATAAATCCGCTCACTCTTTGCGGGGGTGTCTACATATTTTTGCAATACGGTCAAGTACACCGGATGCTCGTTTGCTTTTCATTATCCTCCGCAAAATTTGCATCCGTCGCCGTTTTGTATGAAACAGAGTAAAAGATTTTCTAAACCAGTAGATGAGATCACAATTTCCGTTATGCTTATGCATATAGAGATATATCCTTTTTTAACAAATCTTTTTTCGCAAATAAATAAGTACATATACGAATAAGCTCTTCAATTTTTTTTATTAAATTATTTTATAACTGCAAATAAGATCTGTGTAGTTTATAAGAAAGTAGGAATTAATAATAACTAATGCTAATCGGATAATTCTCATTGGATAATGAATGATTTACAGTATAACATTTTTTGATTGAATTTTTCTCTTTTTTGCATGTTTCTAAGAGGGGTTAGGTGATAGAAACCGTGACATTATTGGCCCAGAATTCGAGGCTCATGACCGCGCTATATTAAGCTCTTACTACGGAGACCCTATTCGCCGAATGCCTCGCAAATAGCCGGCGTCGTCACTTTTAAGTCGGGCGTTACGCTACACATGCGATAAGTTAGGTTGACAAGCGAGCATATCGTTAGTTAGACCAGAGGCGAACAAAAAAAAATATTGCCTCTGATATATAGTTTCTTTATAATTGAAGTTCTCATGAGTGTGCGCGATGAAGCCCAGCTTCATTCGAATCTCATCTGAATTTCGAATGGATTTGCGGCTGTCGAATATTCGAATATTTTTTATTAACAATAAAAAAATGCGATGAAAAAATATATATTTCCATTGTATTTTCTTATTATAATATTTTTCTTATTATAATAATTTTCTTTTTTATAATATTTAAACGAGATAATATTATCTGGTTTAAATAATATGAAAAAGAAATGTATATGCTTTCCCCACGAAAACTTTATGTATTATTTCGATTATATGCGAATAAGATTATTTGGTATAAAAACAGCGCCATTTGAAGTCGTATTATGAATCGCTAAACAATTTAAATAACGGATTATTGGAATATCGAAGAGACAGCTATACAATTGACAATGCAACATTTATTCACGCATCGAGTGCAATCTTTGTACGCGCTCTGCGCATATTATTAAATACAGATGAAATCTGTATAAGTATTGATTATCAATTTCTAAATATTGCATTTATTAATTCTTAAATATATACTTTAAATAATAAGATTATAATAATAAAAAAATAAGAATGTATGATAATAAAATAATGACTTAATTTAATTGAAAGTTATAATATTCATACACACATATTTTTCACACTATTGTTTGAATTAGACCAAATATAGTAAGTTTAATATTTCTTTTATTTTGTTACGGATGCGACGTACCGGAAACGGTGTCTCACAAAGGCAGGAACAAGTCGCACGTGGTTGCTCTGCTGAGTGTCAAACGACTTCGGTGAATCGTTCATCCGGATGCATCCGAGTATATCCTGGACTAGCCTGGGAAGATACCGGCTGCACGCCGGTGACGAAAATAAAGCAGACGGGAGAAATAAATCACTGTTCGTTCGTCTGAGCAGCATCCGAGATCTCGCGAGCTTCGATCGCGTCGCGAAAATGACGCGTAAAAAAATAAATTTGAAGCAGTTTAAACAAAAACGAAATTCTTAATATACATATCAATTCGCAGAT
Organism: Lasius platythorax; assembly: GCA_963971435.1. Lineage (NCBI taxonomy): Eukaryota > Metazoa > Arthropoda > Insecta > Hymenoptera > Formicidae > Lasius > Lasius platythorax. The sequence goes on along the minus strand of OZ020542.1, from coordinate 810,257 downwards.
AAGACGCATAATAAAAATATTATAGCCAATGTAGATATAACACGACTTGATGAAATTATATTATTATTACTTGAAAAAAAAAAAGCAGAACTCACACCTTGTCTAACTTTCTTCGTTAGTGAATTAGAAACGTAAGCTTGTCATTCGGCTTGCGTGATAAAAGAGTAAATATTCCTATTTTAATTTCGGCATAAAAAAAAAATTGAGACGATTTATTGCAATTCGCGATGTTTTTCTCTGCGGTGCATTGTCTCCTGCACAAGTAAACATCCGCGATTTTATTCATCCGCTTAATATCCGTTTGTTCATCCGTCTTCCCGGCGTGTTGTGTGCCGAGTATAATAAAAGACGTGGAATAAAAGGCAAAAATAAAAACGATGATGGTGCACCACGTGCGCGGTTCCCTGACATTGCCGTTGGGAGTAAAAGAAGAGAAACAGCTTGTGGTAGCTTTTTTGATATATCCCGATGCACTCTTCTCTCCCCGCCCCGAACGCATTCGCCCATATACTTGGAAGTTTTGCCTTCACTTTCTCGTTCTCTCTCTTCTCGTTCCGTCCAAGGATTATTTGGATAAATCGCACATCGCGCTTTCGAAAGGAGAAAAAAAAAACCATACGCACATTGACGTCATCCCACTGTCTGCTGCATCGTTTTACGCGCTTTTCAAGGATCGCAGCGGGATCCTCGCGCTGCTATGTTTTTCTTCAGCATCGCGTCTTAATTAAGGCGCGTCGTGTCTCGCATCCTGCTTCATCCTACGTTGATTAATTCTATACGCGCCGATGTCTAGTAGTCTGCGATTTATATGAGAAATTCCCGCGAGTTACTTACCTTGCTACAAAGATAAATGATACCTATACTCTGTACGCAATTAATTCTGTGCCGCGCGGATCTCTTGTTGAATTGAATCTTCATGATATACACGGAAAGTAATAATTACATATTTGTATAGACAAGTACTTCGTAGAATGCAAATTAATTAACCTTGGTTTCATATTGTTTATACGGAAAGAAGAAGCTGGCACACACAGCATATTTTATGCTGCTTTAACAAATTTTGTTAATTATTATACGAATAGCAAATAAATTTCTAAAAAGTACTTCGCTAAAGTACTTAAAGTAATTAACTGAAAATAGTTTTGTTAAATTATTTCTCTATAATAACATTTTAATTGTTATTCTGCTGTCAAAACGATAGCTTCGCTCTGCGACGATAAAAAATGTATTTACCAGAAATAGAATATTCTAATTTTGCAATAAATTAAATTTGTCTTCTCTTTGTAATTTTATTAATTATAATTGGCTTAGCAAGATTTTTTTATTATCAACAGATTCTATTGCAGTATCGAATAAACACAAAGTTTGGTCACATCAAATATGCAATGTTAACAACAATTTCGCCGCGATAGCAAAATTTTTTTCTCTCGGTATAAATATGTTTACGTGATGATTAAAGAAATTATTTCTTTGAAACAAAACACATTTAACACTGATATGCATTAATGCATCGTAATACGATCTGTCTCGGTATTGAACAGAAATATCGAGAAGATGTGAAAATACATTTCAGGAATTTATTCGTATATAAAAGAGATTCGTACAATTGTTTTCGACATGTAATTCAATCTATTGACTCTATTGACTCTATTGGCGAATTAATTAAAATGATTTTATGCCGGATTGCTACGTTTTCACGTTGTGTATGGCAACAAACGTTTCGTAAAGCATATAATTAAATCACATTGTATTTATGAGTCTGATTAATTAACGACCTTGTAGATATACATATACACGGTCGTATATATATCTACAAAATGTAAATATACCAATAAACCTTTGGGAATCAAAATTGGAATTACATATCGTAATGTACAATAGTCTTCTCATGCATTATTAAATTATTCGTGGAACTTTACATAATTTGAACGTTGTCAATTCAAAGAAGCTTGTCCTCCGGCTATAATAAGGAATTATTTTTTAGGCCTTTCACAATTTTGACCTTCAAAAATGTATAGATACGTGAGTTCAATAAACTATTGGATAATTAAAAATTTAGATCGCAATATCATGCCTAAAAAGTGTTGATTTATCGCGCAAATTAATGTCCTTGGAGGTACTAATTAGTTTCAATTTATGTTTAAAACAGACTTTTGCATAATACCTTGAAAAATCCAGCGATATAAATGTTCGACGATGATTGGTTCTAATAATAGCAGTCCAAATTGGTCAATTTGTCACGATAGCTCGCGGATATTCACTAATTTGATAAGTGTTACTTTAAACCATTTTATCAGTAAATTTTCATGCGCATATTTAAAATTTGCAAATTCTATTATTTGAATTTTATGAAGTTTGGAAAGGCTAGGAAAAAGTATAAATTAAATCAAATTAAATTCTAATAGAGAAAAAAAATTATTTCAATGAATTGCACTTTGTTTAGCAAATACTTTCATTATTGAACAATCAATAATTGTATAAGAATTGCGTTATGCATTTGCATTGTTCAGTATTTTCAATAATTATTAAAGTCTTCAATATGACAAACAGACTCATTAGAAAGGAACTATTTGTTGTTTGATTTTATGTATACAATTTTTAAGTCTCATAATGGTTTGCTAGCGTTTCCATTGAAACGTTAAACGCCGAACTCCCGCTCTGTGCTTGCTTGCTTCAAGAATCATCGTATAATTGCGCGAACGATGACGCAAGCCTTAATTGCGCAAAATCAAAAGTTGCGCGATAAATGCGTTACGGACAGTCGAGAAATAGCGCGCGTTTTATGTCCAAATGAGTTTGCAACGGACATTATTACAGCGAAGTATATTCCTTTCTCGATTGAATGCTTTGGAATTTTTTATTTCGACAGATTGATACCATATATAGCGCGCGGTATATTTTCTATGATAAATATTTATTACTATATAATCGAAGTTTCAAAAATTTAGAATGTTTTCTTTTCTAAATGCCTTTCTAAACAACGTCCTTCGGAGACACTTTCATTATCTGGCTTTGCCTTAAAAACTTATTCGCCTCGTTGTCTCACAGCATTATTACAATAGCTGCTTTCAAAACAGAATGAATATATAAACCGCACTTTCTTCTCGACCTAACCGACTATGCGTGCTGTAACAAAAACAAGCGTACTAATTTCCATTTCCATTCTTGAGATATCTCTATGAAATTTTTTTTAGTATACAGCTTTCAAATCGCGCGACGAATTCAATAAATCGAACTTCGGGAAGAGTACTATACTCTTACATACAGTGCTACTCTTTTTTTTGTTAACATAAATAAATATTATATTATTTAAATTAAATATTAAATATTACTTAAATATTATATTATTGCTGTGTGTGAAATGTACATTATTTTACTAAAGACTTTCGCTACGGAAATGGAAACGTCTGATTGTGAGCTTGGCAAGCGCGACGTAACGATCATCTACAACGTCTGTATCTTGGATTACGCAATCATCAATCATCTCACGCGCAGGTAACACTTTTTCATGGTGGGGACTGCAAAGATTCGAATTACTATTGAGAAGCCGAAGCGAGCATCCGGTAAACAGGAAGCAAGATCATTAAGTGCACGCAGATCTTATCTAGGTTCACACCACAGTGTATCGAATATATCAATACATCGTTAGATGCGCAACGGATTATTATTATGAAAAATACCCGATCTCATCAGGATGAAGATGGAATTTATGCAAGTGTCATTTTTATTGGAAAACGCGTCTTCATACGCTGTCATACCTTTTATTGCTAACAACGCAACCGAGAGAGCATTGAATAACTAAGCGACTGACGATGAATACCTGCCAGAAGCCGATTTATAGATAAATTGCTTCGTTATATAATTGATGAATTCGACAAATTGCAATTGTCTCTGGTAGATGGATGATTGCCATTTTGCATAAGTTATTTTTTATGGTGCGACGATTGAACTTTATGTTGGAAAATATTAATAGTCGCAGATAAGCCTGAGGTAGTAAATTCCTTCAATGGAATTCAATGTCTCAAGAGTAATAAAACGATACGTTTATCTGCGCATAATTACCGATAATTATTTTAAAAAAATTGCTTACGTATTTATTGCTTACATGTCTGTCGTTGACAAAAAAAAAACAGAAGAAAGAAATACATTTTGCGATATACATATGTTGAGATAATACATTACTTATATACATATATAAGAATATGATGCGATTGACATATCATTTGCTTGATGTGTCGATAGCTTAATTTCAATCTATATAATTACAAATGCATGTCCGACAGTTTCTTGTTGCAATTGCAATTCTTAATTAGCGCGCAGTGATATAACACACGTGTCGGTATAGCTTCGCTACATCTTGATTGGATTTTAACAGAGAATGTAAAAATCGACAAATTGACGCGTAGCAATTATTAAAACACGAATGAGTTTGTTGATCGACGGCGAATATTTTTCAATTTCTTTTTATTGTGAAAAATGTTTTCACAATCGTTCTCACATCCTTCTTGTTATTCTTGCAAAAAAAATGTCAAAGCGATCTCTCAGCAATTAATGAGGCGTTATGCTGCGCTCGATATGGCACGTCGCACTTATCGCTTCTTTCAACGGAAAAATTGACCGAACGCATTATCATAAAATACACGTGTCGTATGTGTACGTACGTGATATATTGCGCTTATTGCGGATAATATTATTTCGCCATTGTTTCGCTTTGCGGAAACACATCTTTCGCCGCGAGACCCCGCTTGAAAACCATTCGACGCCCGATATTTTTACCGTTTTACGAGACGCTATATCCGGCGAAAGAAATATTGTCACACGTCCACGGGAAATAGTAGCGCTGAAAACGGATTACGAAGCGATAACTAAACGTAAACAACGTTATCGTCGCTCGAAATATACCGTTACGAGCGCTTCGTTAATGAGGATTTGTTCGTCGACATGTACGTATAATAAGTTTCGAGCATCGAGAATTCGTTTCGAATTTGCAATGTTAATATACTGAAACTGTGTAAGAAGGGTAATAGAGGTAATCCTCCACGGACATCAGAAATCCGAGATTCATCTCCGTTATCCCGTTCACGTTGTGGAAATGCGATGATGACTGGCGGCGAACGAGAGAGATTTTAACGCCGCGCAATTGCGACAGAGACAGACATTTCTATTTAACAGTCACACGTCGCGTTTCCGATTCTCGCAGCATCGACGATACATCGGTGGAAATTACCATAATTGTTCCGTTTCCAATTACGCGATAATTGCATTACCGTGCATCGCTGATCGCACTTTTCTTCCTCCCCCGCTGCTTCTGCAAATTCCGAAACGACCGTTTCAGTGCCACGCTTCGTGAATAACGCGGATATCGTAACAGGATGATCACGTGACAGACTTTACACGCTGTAAAAATTATATAATCGGCCAAGAGAGAGAGAGGGGGGGGGGGAAGAGAGAAAAAATAGCCGGATCAAAGCGTTAATGCAACGTCCGGCTGTAAATTTGCAGCTTTAGTCGCCGCAAGAAACATGGAAGATATATGCTATGTGGGTCAATTCGTGGCCGATCAAATGTAGGCGTGTAATTCACATAATTCGCATCCGCGAGTTTACTAGAGTCGGAGTAGCACAACATGAAATATCCGCAGCAGCGCGTTTGAAAATACATAGTTCCGTCCGGCAAAGTAGATTAGTTCTCGAAGTACTACTTCGGCGAGATCGAGCTGCTCGATCGCGCAATTCGTTCGATTCTTTCTTGTCCGAGTTGTAAAATGTATATATGCGTGTTTAACTAGAAATTGGTGGCAAATCTCTTGGCAAATGACGGGTCGATAACGGCGGAGAGCGTTCGTCACGCGAGACGTGCATGACGTCAGCCTGGCGATTATCTAATTGTAAGAGCAACGTGCATTTCATTATTTTAACGCCGATTTATCTTGCCGTTTTTTAGAGTTACCCGGCTTATTAACTAAATTAAAAGACTCCCATTTAATTAATCATGCACTATTAATTATCGTGAAAAGAAGCGCGCGCGCGCCGTTATTCTAATCACATTTCTTCGAATAATGAGCATTACGAGAAGAACTTTCGCAATACCTGGTATCACGTAAATAGTATAATTTGATAAAATAAATATTATCACGTGAAACACACGTCGTGGATAATCGCGAAAGCGGGCAACGGAATTGTGTTTAACTATACTTATAATAAATTATACATGAAAATATTGAATGCGATTAAAAGGGAGAAAAGGGAGATTACCATACGCGAATCGAACAAGGTCGTGCAACAGGTTTTGCAAGGGGTAAAGATGATGAAGCACGCGAGCTACTTAGAATCTTCCAAGTGCACATTCGTAAACGAGTTTCTTTCTCCATTCTCGTTGTACGAATAAAGCGATTGCTGGTTCTACGATGTATTCCGAATCTTCTCTGAATATGCTAACAAGAGGATTATACAGGGGGACAAAGTGATGGCACTCTTTACATACCGTATTTGTATGTATCGTGTGTTTTCTGAAGAGATCCTATTATTTGCTCATTTGCATAAAATGTATCTTGACACAATTGTAAATGGAAATGTGAAAAGTTAGCTACTAACTTGTTGGATTTTTAAAAAATCTTGATTCAAACAATAATTATTAAAATATTTATTATTAAGAATTAAAAAAATTAAAAAATATGATCTTCAATTAAAGTCCAATAAAGAAAAACTCTAAGTTTGAGTTTATTATCGAATTTATTAACGAATATATGATGTACGTATCAAAATATAATAATTTCAGAAAGAGTAATCAATTGTTAGTCTATCTATGTAATAAAAATCAACTCGTAAGAAACTAATTAACAATATATGCTTGAAATACACATTACTCTTTTTGCTGGTTCGTGCAGCGATTTCATTTTTAAGCCACTGTAAAACAACTTTTCCCTCTTTCTCTCTCTCTCTCTCTCTCTTTTTATTTCTCTCGGGAGATTTATTTTGTTCCCAACGCGTTATTTGTTTGCCGGAATTTTTTTCTGAGACTGATCCGTTTCTGCTATTCTATGCACGATCACGTCTCACTTATTTACGGATTCGAAACTCGTTCGTGAACCAGAATGCGTTCCGTGTATTTGTGCCTTTGGTCCTGCCTCTTGGATCTAGGGAGACAAAGGGAATATTGGATTCCTGTCGTGCTACGTCGACCAAACGGCTTGTCGTCGTAGCTAATGCACGAGACGAAATTTACAACGAGAATTTATCTCGCCTAGCTTGGAACGAATCAAAGCGTAGCCGAGTATATACAGCGGAAATTTATCTCTTATCTTTATTCCAATATCCTTCCGTTTGTGCGTGTAAACAATTGGTCAGAGAAAGAGAGAGAATTTTAATAGAAACTTTTCAAGAGAAGGATATGACGACAACACACGATACCGAATAATGTGATGGAGGATGCAGTCCACCGATGTCCGATGTCGACATAATGCACCGGTAGAGAATAATCGTGATTCATCACAACACACTTGCTGTACTTATTTTATTAAAATCGGTATTATCTTGTGACCTTCTGTGCGCTCAATGAAGTGATACGATACAATGATATCATATTGATTGATATATTTCTGTGTAATGTATCATATAATTCCAATGTAAATTATATTAATATTTTCGAAAGATTATATCGGTATTCTTATAAAAAAAAGCAGTTTTTTTTTTTCGGTTACTCCGTGATTAGAAGATACGTCCGAAAGAACCCATAATTTTAGTATTTGTGGGACGAACTGTACACATGACCTGCTCGATGCGCGCCAAAAAAAGAGAGGCAAAACCCGCTGGATACTCTAATAACAGGATACCAAGGCGGATACGAAAGGGTGACGAGCGGTACGCATTACAAAGTGTCACGGACGCGTCGCTGATGGAGTGTCACGGACACGCGTCACTTCCACATTTCTATACCTACCTACTTCCACGCGCGTTGAACACGAACGAAAACCTCTGCTCGAGGTCGGAGCCGCGTGACAAACGGTCAACCGGAAGTGACGGGCGCTACTCGCGATCGAGAGCTGCTACGTGGATGCTACTTTCTACTTTCAAGATCTTAAGACCAGGAGCGATAAGAGTTAAGCGCCGCCGTCATACTTGAGAAGATCAGGCTTTCCAGTGAAACACATGTGTTGGGAGAAAAAAAAATGAAGAAACTACATTAACATTGAACGTACGATTACGTACGAGGAAACTTTAATGTATTTTCAGAACAAGCCGACCGGGATATTGATAAGAGAGAGAATGCGGTTTTTCCTTCTCGCGATAATTTAATATGAACCGCGACGAGCAGCTGCTCGTTGTTCAACGTTGTTTCAGAATTTCATGACGAACAGCTGTCTATGATGGAACGAGTCGTGCCAGCCACGATGCTTCGCGTTGCGAGATCGCGTACCATATGACGGGAGCTTAAGTTACATCCGTACATTATCTTTTTTTTTTTTTTTTTTCTCTCTCGAATGACGCAGATATACGGGACACGCTGGCTCGTATTCGTGTGACTCATATGGATCTCGAGAGATGGATTTGTTTTTTCAAGCCACAACGTAATGTCAACGAGATGCTCGCTATAATACTGCTAATACTGTACAACGGTTCTTCTTGCGGAATTAAATTTTAGTAAAAATTAAAAAATACCATTTTTTATTACAGCGGTAATGAATATTACCGATGGCTAAAATTTTGCTTCGCTCTTTTACGGAAACGTTATTCGCGATATCTTTAATCATCGTCAGCGTGTGCGCGCCATGTAATTTCAACTACGAATCACACTCGCTTCCTTCTCAATATTTCGAAATAAACGAAATTCACGCGAAATATCTCGCACCAGCTACGCATTTTCTGATCTTTCCTTCCAAGCTCGCAGGCGAGCTATTCAGCTCTTCTTTGTACAATTAGAAGTTTTTGTCGTCGTTCATGCGACAGTGGGCACGAGGGATAAGCTTGTCTGTGGGGGGTAGAAACGAGAGAAGCGAAGGGAAGGTGGGAAAAGAGACGTTGCGATGGACGGAGATAGAGCAGGGATCAATATGCACCTCGCACTGTCGAGAGCGAATATAGAAGTGATTTCGTCGCTCTAGGTTCTAGAATGAATGCCGAGAGATTCATCGTACTGTTACCAGTAATACAAAGCTAGTACATCAACGTTAAACTCTCGTAGTAAAATAATTAATTAAACTAAATTAAACTTCAAATTATATTAAGACCTATCGAGGAGCCAAGTAATTGTTTCTTCTAAAGAGTGCGGCCAAATTCCTCCTCTTTCCTTCGCCACCCCCAATTGAGCTAAATGACGGCTTAAGTGAAAGTTTACGACTAGTAGATTAACCCTACAAAATATTATGTTGAGGCGAGCAAACGTTTCAAAGAAATAAGCGAAATATTTCTGAGGATTAATATTAATATAATATTTCTAAGGATTTCTACTAGTCAAACTAGTTAAACTTTTATTTGAGCCATCATTTAGCTAAATTGGAGGTGATGAAAAAAAAGGGGAGGTTTCTTTTATGAAGACTTGGCCGCTCTTGGAGACTCTTTACGTTTACATTAATTCCTAAAAGTCAAACAACTTTCTTTTGTGCTTTCGCATATCTTGAACGATTTCGCTATTGTCATGCCGATGTTATTATAAATAAATGTTTTGACAAATTGCCCCTCCGACAGTTGTAATTGAAATTTGATTAATCGTCTGGGAACCTTTTTGTCGTATCGTTTTTCATGTGTTTTCGATGTGCAGTAAAAGATTAATTTCACGTCAAATATATTTGGGAGATTCAAATTGTGCGTAGGGGAAATCCAATATTCAATAAAAAATATGTATATATTACATATGCATATACACATATACATATAAATACACATATATATATACATATGTATACATATATATGTATGTACGTATGCTTTAGAAGAAATATAGCTAGATATTTATTTTCCTTACGAATAAAATTATTGAATATTGGATATTCGTATATCAAACATCGTTCGCAGCAAATCCTTCATCAACACGTCAACGGCAGCGTTATAGATTCGTATCTTTCCCACGTCTCTGGGAAAGAACATACTGTGTTTTCCAATGTGTATGTATGCACATTTGCACATACTATATATGTCCGCGGTTTATTTCAGAATTCATAACTATGAACAGTATATATCCATTTCAAATCAACGCGTACCGTGTTTATTTCCCATAAACAACTATCTTTCAATCTTTCGCACTCAGCTAAAGCGTTTCAGTTTCGAGCGCTCGACCTCTCGCTGATTCCGAAGAGATTTAATGCAAATATTGTGAAACGTTATGTAATAAAATTAAAACATAATAATATATGCATTTTATTTACAAAAAATTGATATGTCTGCTTGAAAAATTATAAGACGTTTTTATACGAAAAACAACTTTAATGACTAGATGAATCTTGTAGATTACGGCTGTAGATTATTTTACCGTTTAGAAGAATGAAAACAACATTTAGGATCGAAGGATCGTGTATTCGCAAGTTAATATCTTTATAATGACCGATATTTTATAATGGAGAAACGTTGTGAACAGAGAGGTCGTGGGCTTCGTTAAAACTTGGAGCAGAATCGTGGGAACCAAGATACCGTACAAAAAGACATTACGTCGAATCAAATAACCGTTATTATACGATAGAATGCAAGTTCTTTGCCATCATCGGAATTACTTTATGCAAATGAAAATAAAGATAGATGAAGAATCGACGACGCGATAAGTGATTGTTTGCGAGCTCGATCTTTTTCAATCTCTTGATCATCTTTAAGGACACCAGAACCTTGAAACTCAAGGTACACCGCTGATTTATAACGGGTCCTTACTAACACAAGTCCGACCCACGGATCATGCTTACAATATTACGTGGCGAGATCGTGTAAAAGTACACAAGCGTTGAGACGAGTTTGAAATTCAGCATTGTTGTCTGAAACAGTTAGACGTACGCATATTCTCATAAAACCGCATCTTTGCATAGAAACACACTGCATTATTTGATTTTACTCGAGCTTCTAGCATACTCAACGTAATAACACTTATACGTATGCATGATTGATTATTTATTAAAATTTATAAATTAATAAGGCTTGCTATAAGAGAATAAGAATTTTGCTATTCTTTTTGCTATCGTACATTTAATTTACATTTCTCTGCTAAAGCAAAACATTATATATAAGAAACGTATATATATATATATATTTTCTTAATAACGGAATAAAAATTAATTTACGTTATTAAAATAATCCACAGATTCGGCAAAATTGTTCTCAGTAAATAAAATAATTTATATATTTTACAAGCGTCTTTTTTTTCATATAACTCAAATAAAATTTGGGCTATAATAGCACACATAATATGTTGTACATGCTAGCTTCTTCCCTCTGTATGCAAAATACATTATTAATGCAAATGTTATATGTTGCCCCGCAGAGAGTTAATAATTACGATATGATATCCGCGTGCGAATTAACGGCAATTCCCGTGTGTTTCGCCGCAGGTCACGTACTCGGCTGATCTCGCGATCGAGATACCAGGCAACCTAAGCCAGGGTGGTTCCTGGTACCGTTTGGATTACAGCCCACCCGTCGGCTCTCCACCGCCAAATACCACTATAGCCGCCACCGAGATCGGTGATGTCATAAAGTTTAAGGACGGCCTGCCTGGGACGAGATACGAGTACTGGCTGTACTACAGCAATAGTACTCTTCACGACTGGCTGACGTGGACCGCCTCGATTACGACACGTACGTAATTCGCGATTGTTCAGCGATGATTATTTTTAATTGCGCCGTTAATTTTTTTTTTTTTTTTTTTTACGGTGATTTCTTATAAAATATGTGAACGATTTGTTTTCTCGTCTCTATTTCCGCGAATCGAGTAGTCTTATCGTCTAAAAGTGCGATTAATTTTTTTAAATTAACGGCTAAAAAATTGCTCAACGTGCGATAAGCAGATTCTTCTATATTCTATGCGATAGGTTGATTAAAATGCAATTTTGTTCACCAGCGCCCGATCCGCCTTCGAACTTGACGGTATCGGTGCGAAATGGGAAAACCGCGATCGTATATTGGTCACCTCCGGCCCAAGGGAATTATTCCGGTTTCCGGTTGCGGACGCAGAGCTTCAGCGACACCGGAAATCCCAAGACCAGCGTCATCCCAGTCGACTCGGTGCCGTATACACTCCGAGATCTCACTCCCGGTGCCACGTACTCGCTTCAGCTCTTCACCGTGCTGGACGCCAAGGAGAGCGTCGCTTACACCAGCAGGAACTTTACGACAAGTATATACATAATCGAGGATTATATCTAAATACATAAGTGTTTTTTTTCGTAAGTCTATTTTTTTCAAAAAAAAAAATGTGTGAATTATTTGTAGAACCGAATACTCCGGGAAAGTTTATCGTCTGGTTCAGGAACGAAACGACGCTGCTGGTGCTATGGCAGCCGCCTTATCCCGCCGGAATATATACGCATTACAAAGTTAGTATAGATCCACCGGACGCCATAGAATCCGTACTCTATGTAGAGAAGGAGGGCGAGCCGCCTGGTCCTGCACAGGCAGCTTTCAAAGGACTCGTTCCAGGTCAGCTGTTTGCTATCACGTAATTACACGCGCTGAACTATCGGATACACCCAATAAACGAGATTGTGTGTAAATTACGTAAACTTATTTCGAGACACGCTATTACATTATGCCGTGAGAAAGTAATTTTGAAAAAAAAAAAACAGGAAATGTGCGTGTGTGTGTTTTAATTTGCAATGTGTATATGTTGCAAAATATTTATACACACGCGTTGAAATTGAATCGACTTGTTTCCTTTTTCTGGATATACGAAGCGGAACTATATTTCAAATAGAATCGCGGAGAAAGTACGCGTCTGCCGTTAAATAGAGCAATTCGTGAATTCCAAGACGAGTAAATTGTACAATTGTATCAATATTTTTTTTATTTTTTTCTAAAACTAAGGACAAAAAATCTGTTTGAAAAATCTTAAGCAGATCTGTCAAAGAAAATTCCATACATTAAAGAACTTAATTTCATTCATTACGTAAGGTAAATAATTACAAAAGTACTTATTTAGGTATAATTAAGTTGTGTATCGAACGTATCGTTTTCTACACTTAATATGCTGCAGATGTTTAATTCACTTGATTATACAAGTGCAACGGAATTCGTTATCACAACTGTTATCTGCGATGTTTCTTAGAAAGCTAATTGTGTAATAGGAAAAAACTTGTATGTTATGGAAATTCGAAGTAAAATTGCTTTGTACCAAATCGATATCGTAAATCCTGTTGATTTATATGCACTCATTTTTCCAATTCTCAAATATATTTTACGTAATAAAATAACACTCAAATTAATTGTAGATATTAGCTCAAACTGATCGCTTGTCCTATGCGTTAAATATTTAATATTAATAAACTCAATTATGGAAAATTTCGAACAAACACACAGATTTTGGACAATCAAAGTTATTTAGTTTAAAACTTATCACAAGTCAAGCATCAATTATTAATGATTATTGAGGTCCCCCCAAAAATGCAATATATCGCGATATTAAATTGTAATTAATATTTGAACATAAATTGACATATCATCTCTTACGAAAATGGTAAAAATTGCAAATTTTATTCTTCTAAATCCGTCTTCATATTACAGGAAGAGCGTACAACATTTCCGTGCAGACCGTTTCCGAGGATGAAACGTCCGCGCCTACCACAGCTCAGTATCGTACAGTGCCGTTGCGTCCCCTTAACGTGACCTTCGATAAATCTTCCATAACGTCGACTTCCTTCCGCATGTTTTGGAATCCGCCCAACGGAACTTCCGAGTTCGACAAGTATCAAATATCGCTCGGTAGTAATCGGAGGCTCGCGCCTGTCACGCGAAACCGGGACGACGAGAACAGATGGGAGTTCAAGGACTTGGAGCCTGGCAAGACGTATCAAGTGGTCGTGAAGACGGTTTCTGGCAAGGTCACCAGTTGGCCGGCCAGCGGGGATGTCACTCTGAGTATGTTGCTCGCTTCGCACGCATCGCCTCTTAATTTAGTGCTTGCTAGAACGGATGCGCTTTTCTCGTTATTATTTATAACTATATCGTTTCTTGATTTTTTTTTTTTCGTATTTTTAGAACCACTACCTGTTCACGATCTTCGAGCAGTGATCGATGAGAAAACTGGTATGGTGGAGGTTTCCTGGAGTCCGGAGAATTCCAGTACGCAAGACAGTTACAAGTTACAATATCATGAGGTGGAGACGACGATTGGTGGCGATAGTAATACTTTGACAACTGATAAAACAAAGGTTTTTTTTTACAAATTATTGAATAAAATAATCAATCGTTACTTAATTTGTCTTTAATCGCATTGCTTCGTTTTATTCTTCTGACGTAATTGTTAAATCTACAGGTTACCCTGGAAGCTCTGCTGCCAGGAAGAAATTATTCCATAATAGTGCAAGCGATTAGCAATAAAATCGAGTCAAACGAAACCGTCCTGTATCAAGCGACGCGTCCAGCCAGTCCTGTGATCGAGGATCTTAAGCCTATTGAAAAGGGTTTGAACATTTCCTGGAAGAGCGACGTCAATTCTAAGCAGGAGAAATTCGAAGTAACCCACAACAGGAACGACACCGGGGAAAGTGCGACCACTCTGACTACGGAGTCGCATATCGTCTTGGAAGATCTTTATCCTGGTGCAGCATACGAGGTCAAAGTCTTCGCCATTAGCCATGGACTTCGAAGCGAGCCGCATGATTACATGCAAGCTGTCTGTAAGTAATAAATAATCATTCTTCAAATTCTTTAGACTTTATCTTTTATTTAGTATCAATCGCACAAGTTTTGTTTGACTTACTAATGATACTAATGATCCGTTGAATTATTTTTTTAGTGCCTCATCCACCGAAGAATCTCAGCATCGAGAAAGTCACGAGCAACACCGTTGTCGTGCACTGGGAAGCTCCGACGGACTCAATATTTACCGAATACTCCATCAGATACCGTACGGAAGACGATCCTAGATGGGTCAAACTCCCAAGCGTTCGTGACACGGAAGCGGAAGTCGCGGACATGACACCTGGCGAGAGATATACTATACAGGTGAACACCGTCAGTTATGGCGTCGAAAGTCTGTATCCGTTGCAAGTGAATCACACAGTCAGTAAGTATACATCATAATTTTATCGTATAATTCTTCAATAATAAGTTAATGTATTTAAAATAATTAAGAGCGCGATCTGGAAAACTCGTTTTTAAATAAATTTTCTTGTCATTTTAGGACCTAATCCGGTTTTAAATATCACGCCAATCATTGACTCTACCAACGTAACTCTCGAATGGCCGCGACCGGAAGGTCGTATCGAGACCTACGTTATAAGATGGTGGCCAGTGAAGAATCCGGAGGACTCCAGAACGAAGAACGTCAGCGAGAGCAACGATGTGTCCGATATCAGTTTCGAAGAGAACTCTGTGCAAATCGGAAAGGTCCTGGTGAGCGATCTAATGCCTGGAGTGCAGTACTTCTTCGTCGTCTACACGGTGTCTTACGATCTAGTCAGCGACATCAGCAATTTAACCACGAGAACGAGTGAGTGCGTCGATCTTCCTCGTCATTAGCGATGACGAGTATGAGTTCGTTAGCGTATCCATTTATTTTTCTCGCAAGCTATTTGACAGCTCATTAACGAATTTCGCCTGAGTAATAAACTAATAGACATCTTCGTTTTCCTTTATCACTAATCCGGTCCGTCTCGTCTCTGCTTTTCTGTTTCTATTATGTCATATTTGTCTGTCAAAATGTTTTATTATCCGGCTTGGCAATTTCGTCTGAAAGCTGACGAGCGATGGGCAATTGAGACGATCATGGTAGGTCGATTCATAACTAGGCAAACAAAAACGAGACTTTGAAATCTAGTGCCGCTGATCCAGTCCGAGGTCGTCGTGGTGGTCGACCGGGATCAACCGGGCTCGTTGACGTTGCGATACACGCCGACGCCGATACAGTCTTCGAGGTTCGATCTCTACCGATTCAGGATTAGCGATGACAATAATACCACGAAAGAGCGTATGGTGGACGACACTGACACCAAGGTTACATTTGTTGGATTAACACCTGGCAGATTGTATAACGTGACCGTTTGGACAGTAAGCGATAATGTGGAGAGCAGACCTCTCCTCCGGCAAGACCGACTCTGTGAGTATCCACGTAATACAGCTTGATTAATTGGCGATAATTCTTCCTACAGATGCTAATTCCGCGATTTTTACTGAATTCATGAGTGGATTCATGAACGCTGTGTTTGCTTGAATCGTTTAAAATCGGGGGATTAAATTTTTAATATTTCTGTATCTAACATAATTTTACAGACAATCCACTCAGAAGCGTGGTATTATCTTTTTTCTTAAAGATATTACTTGTGTATATTATTTTATAGTATAACACACATGATACATGACGTAATTATTACTTTACATACGCACAGTCGAAAGATCCCAGTGAAGAAATTTAATAAGAATAAAATAATATCTTTACGTAATATTTCAGTTTTTCTATCGACAATATTTTTATATATTAGTAAATATATTTATTTACTATTTCTATATGTTATTATATTGAGATATATCTATCCGTGCTAAAAGAAAAATCTTCTTTTAATATTTACATAAGAACATTTAGACAATCTTGTTAATACTCTGCCTATCTTTATTAGCCCGAAGATAAATATGATTTTTAGATCCCGAACCGATCACTGCGATCCACGCGATTGACGTGAATGATACGAGGATCACGTTGACCTGGGACCTCCCGCATGGAGAGTATGACACTTTTGAAGTACAGTACATAAATACAGAAGGGAACTACATCCAAAATATAACCTCGGTCAACATGATCACCATCTTCGATTTGAAGCCCCATAGAAATTATACGTTCACGCTAGTTGTACGTTCGGGCACAGAATCCTCCAACTTGAGAGTCTCGAATCCGCTCAGCGCCAGCTTCACCACTAGCGAATCGTATCCAGGAAAGGTGGAGAAGTTTCATCCTATCGACATTCAACCGAGCGACATCAGCTTCGTCTGGTCTCTACCTAGTCAGGAACAAAATGGCATTATTCGAAAGTTCAGCATCACTTACACCTTAGAAGTAAGATTCCTTTTTGCGAAAATACACTTGTAAGAAAAATTCATACTTTTGTACAACTACGTCTTGTACAACAAAAAAAAAAAAAAAAAAAAAACGCGAAAGAAATGTCAACGAATGACGCTGTTAAACGCTTCCTCGCGCATTGAAGAATATAAATATGCGGCGCTTTAAATTACACAAATATTTTTTCCCGATCGCACTAGGGTTCGACCCACACTCAGATGCAGGACTTCAGGCCGAACGAGTTCCGCGGTGTCATCAAGTCTCTCATACCGGGTAAGACGTACGTCTTCCGGATTCAAGCGGAGACGAAGATTGGCTTTGGTCCTGAGGCGATCTGGAAGCAGAAGATGCCGATTCTGGCGCCGCCGAAGCCGTCCACGCAGGTGGTGCCGACCGAGGTCTGCAGAAGCAGCACGACGATACAAATTAGGTTCAGGAAGAATTACTTCAGCGAGCAAAACGGCGCGGTCACATCGTACACCGTCATCGTCGCCGAAGACGACAGCAAGAACGCTTCTGGACTGGAGATGCCAAGTTGGAGGGACGTTCAGGCCTACAGCATTTGGCCACCGTATCAGGTAAATTTAACTGCTCATTTATTTATTGCACAGTTTTTTTATTTCTAATCCTAAAATATAGACGGGCTTTTTTAATTTGATATATTTATTTCATAAATTTAGATATTCAGATATCGTATTAAGTTGCAAAATATCCCTGATTAATTGCACTGCAAATTATACGTTACATAACATTACAAAACCGCGATGCAGTGTATTGATTTTAGTAATCGTTAAAATAAATAAATGTGCATAGAGTTTTCTTCTTGTAAAAGTCAACAGTGTCAATCTCAAGTTAGTGAGTGCAATATAAATTTATTCAAAGGAATAAACAATCAAACGTTTAATTAATACAACATATTATACCGCGCGGCTCTCATTGACTTGCAAGATCATGGACGGTTGTCGTAAAATGTATGCGTTATGACGTAGATCTCTCCGCAATTACGCATAAACGCTCGCGGTCAGCATATTATGCACAGACCGAAGGATATACGCGTAATCTAGTTGCGATCTGAAACTGCGAATGTGAAGATGTGGTTTTACCGTGATATTTTAGAAAATAAAATCATACAATTGTGTTTAATTGTTCACATGTTTACGTGACCGTATAGAGGAAAGCATCAGTGTGTGCATATAACTAATTTTTAATTAAATTTTCGAAAAAAAACTGTGCATTTGAAATTTACAAGTCACGAAATGTATTTTAATTTTTGAAGATTTCTATTATTATTAGATCTCGTATTATTAGATTTAATTGAAAGTAATGTGTAAAATCATGAAACGTGCAAATACGATCGCATCAGACGATTACCTTGACAATTTTATGAGAGGTATCAACGGATTAATTGTGTGTTTAATGGATGTTGACTCTAATTTCTCTCTCTCTTGTGGCCGAATACTCTAATGTCATGAGTATTATTATTTACGTTCCAATAGAAAGAAACTGCGCAGCAAATTAAAAGCAGTTTGTTGCGGAATGTGCGACACGGAAAATTGTTATCGCATCTTATAGTTATACAAAAAATTTAATAAATCCGACGAGATGGATATTTTTGACAACTTAATTTCAAATACCAAGAAAATGTTTATGCAGGTGTTTATAATAATTATATATACACATTATATATATATATATATAATTATTATAGTTGTAAGAAAACAATTGTCTTATGAATTTTTATACAGATACATTAAATGTACAGAATATTAATTATAAAGATTCACAGAAACATTAAATATAAATTATAAAGATAAATGATATAGAAACAAGATGCATGATAAATTGAGAAAACGATTGATTTAGTTGAATTGGCATTTAAAGAACCTAACTTTGTGCTATTTACTATTATTTGCACTATTATAAAAAAAAATTATGTCAGAAAATACGGCGTGTAGTATTATCAAAGTAACTATATTCGGCCATTATTTTACGATCAAATTTATAGGTGATGGAGCCGTATTATCCTTTCAAAAACGGATCTGTGGAGGACTTTACAATTGGCTCTGAAAATTGCGACAACAAAGTTGGATACTGCAACGGACCATTGAAATCAGGATCCACTTATCGGGTGAAGGTGCGCGCGTTTACAGCACCAGACAAATTCACGGACACCAGCTACAGCTTTCCCATCCAAACAGGTGAGAGCGATCGCGTGAAAAGTCTTAAAAGACATGAGAGGGAGAAAAAAAAAACGCGTGCCATTAACGTATCCGATGTCTCTCATTAGTCGAGCAATGAAAACTTTAAGATACATAAAGATATATGTGTTAAAAAGATAATAATAATGGTAGCGCAGACACATCGGATGCGACAGGTGGTTTGTAAAGCTTTAGAGGCACACTGCGCATGTAGTGAAAGCCTCGCTAAATTCATGCCTTGTTATTTCGTGTACATGTCTGCCCAAGGATTGCTGCTGGCAGGTAAGATCTCAGGAATGAAAGTGTCTCTATGCACGTCCCGCGAGATGAATGCGACAATTCTTTTTTTTTAGCGCGAAATCTATCTAACTCGCACTATCCTTGGCGATCGTTTGACTCATTGTGACACTCAAAATTCACTGTGCGTGTCGAACAGATAAGGACAACACGGCCATCATAGTCGGTGTTACCGTAGCCATAGCGATGCTGCTGTTTCTATTGGGCATCGGGCTGTTTATGCGAAGGAGAAGAAGTCAGGGTCGCAAGACGACAGAAACCAGGGCAACCGACAACCTGTCATTGCCGGACAGCGTCATTGAGACTAGGTGCCAAGAAACTACAATATTATACTCTATTTCAATTCCCGTGTACTGAGAAATTTTTCTTTTACTTTTAAATTCTCGACATATTTCTTAGATACTCTGCATATAATAATTATAATAATTTTAAAGACAAATAATTTGTGCTGAGAGACAATTTTACAGTTTAATTTTCTCTTTAATAAAAAAATTTATATAGTATTACTCATTAAACAATTTAATATTTGCCGTTGTATTTATTACAGCCGGCCTATTAAAGTCGAAGATTTTGCCGAGCATTATCGTACAATGTCGGCGGATTCCGACTTCCGGTTCTCGGAAGAGTTTGAAGAACTGAAGCACGTCGGAAGAGACCAGCCCTGCACAGCGGCTGACTTACCCTGTAACAGGCCAAAAAATCGCTTTACGAATATTCTTCCGTACGATCACAGTAGGTTCAAGCTTCAACCTGTCGATGATGAAGAGGGTTCCGACTACATCAACGCTAATTATGTTCCGGTACGTAAAAACTAAAATTATTTATTTCTTCTAAAAGTGTTTCAAATAATTCAAAATGATTTATAAATTTAATAATGGAAAATATCAATTTTAATTTTATAAATATATTAATTTTACAAATATCATAATTTTTTTGCTGAAAATTTTTATTCGACATAACAGGGTCACAATTCGCCAAGGGAATTTATTGTGACCCAAGGACCGTTGCATTCGACTCGCGACGATTTCTGGCGAATGGTGTGGGAGAGCAATAGCAGAGCTATCGTGATGCTGACGAGATGTATCGAGAAGGGCAGAGAAAAATGCGATCATTACTGGCCGATGGATACTTTGCCGGTATATTATGGAGACATTTGTGTCACGATATTAAACGAGACGCACTATCCGGATTGGAGCATCACGGAATTTATGTTATGCCGAGTGAGTGCCTGTATTTCTTCCGTCACGTTTATTACGAATTTTTGCTTCCTCATAGAGGAAGCTTAGTTTTCGTGAAAAAATTTTTTTTTCATTTTTTCATGCCAATGTGTTCAGAATGTTCTAAAACGTCGAAAAATCATATTTTTAAAAAATGTCCGTATGTATGTGTGTATGTGCACCAAAAGGACGTGGTCGCTCTAACTTCCGTAAATTTTGAGATATCGAGCTAAAATTTTTTACATGAATAGAGTATCATTAAGGGTTGATTGGTATTGAATTTGGCTAGAATCGGTGAAGGGGTTTATTTTTTATAAAATTTCGAATTTTCCAAAAAAGAGCGTGGTTGCTCTAACTTCCGCAAATTTTGAGATATCGATCTAAATTTTTTTACATGAATAGAGTATCATTAAAGGATGGTTGGTATTGAATTTGGCTAGAATCGGTAAAGGGATTTATTTTTTAAAAATTTCGAATTTTTTCAAAAAAGAGCGTAATTGCTCTAACTTCCGCAAACTTTGAGATATAGGGTTAAATATTTTTACATGAATAGGGTATCAATAAAGGATGGTTGGTATTGAATTTGGTTTGAATCGGTTAAGGGGTTCATATTTTATAAAATTTTGAATTTTTTGAGATGTCTGTGTACGCTCTAATTTCCTAAAATTTTAAGATATCGGGCTAAATATTTTTATATGAATAGAATTTCATAATATAATTTCTAAATTTTTTGTGATGGTTATATAAAAATAAAAATTGTGCAAATTAGAAATTTGCACATTGCTTCCTCACCATTTTAATTCGCTCATAAAGCTTCCTCTATGAGGAAGCCAATAATCTATTATATACTAATAATTTTAATTTAATTTAAAAACTAGCTTCCTCTAAGGAGGAACTTTGTGAGCGAATTAAAATGGTGAGGAAGCAATGTGCAAATTTCTAATTTGCACAATTTTTATTTTATTATTTATCACAAATATGTATCAAAACGTTGTTTGGTGTTTGCGTCATTTTTCTGATCTCTTGAATAAAACCTCAAAATATCTTCTGACACTTAAAAATATCTTGTCGCAGGGCGATGTAAAGAGAGTGATACAACACTTTCACTTTACCACCTGGCCGGATTTCGGCGTTCCCAGTCCACCTCAGACCTTGGCGAGGTTCGTGCGAGCGTTCAGGGAACGTGTTAGGCCCGATCAGAGGCCGATAGTAGTTCATTGCAGTGCCGGCGTAGGTCGTAGCGGCACCTTCATCACCCTTGACAGAATATTGCAGCAGATTCTCGTATCGAAGTACGTTGACATCTTCGGAATCGTCTGGGCGATGAGGAAGGAGCGAGTCTGGATGGTCCAGACGGAGCAGCAGTACATCTGCATCCATCAGTGTCTTCTAGCTGTTCTGGAGGGACAGGATACTACTGGACCGCCACGAGAGATTCATGACAATCAGGGATTCGAAGGTAAGCCCCGAAATTCTATCGAGGATATTCTGAATCATAATTGAGACGATTGCGAGACAAATTGGATAATCAATGACCAAGTGCGACTTAAAGAGTGCAGTTCGATAGGTAATTGAAATACCGAAGAGTTGAGAAGCTGAAGAGAGTCGAGCGTAGTATTGCATGTATTGAAAAAAAAAAAAATCTAAATGGAATATTTGTAATTTGTTACCAGTTGTTTCTCTTATACAAAGTCCTTTCTTGCACATGGAAGCGGATTAAATATTTCACGGAGAATGCTAAAATTAATAAATCAATATTAATACAAAGATAATGAAATATTGTATAAAAAAGGGTACATAATTACCAAGAATAAACTAATTGGTTATTTTTATGATAATGAGGCAATATGGTGTGGGCGGTGATGGTGGTTATAAGCACATGTATCGTATCTTGAGAAAACTATATAGTTGTTTTTCTTTTTGTAAAACAATTTCACTTCCTTCGCCTAATAACTCACACCCCCCCCCCCCCCTTTCTGCAATCTTTTGCGACCTTTGTTGATATTCAGGCAAGAATCGAAGCTCGGTCGAAAACACTAAGAGTCCTGCCGAGGATGAGAAGGAGAGGTGACCTTCGAACAGCGACTCCTGCGTCGACGGTAATTTCGATCGTTGCTTTTCTCCTTCCCTGCATGAGCCTATATGTTATAAAAGTTATATGCAAAATTTGTATACTAATGGTGTTACATTGCTTGTGAAAGCACGAATGACAAAAAGAGAGAGAGAGAGAGAGAGAGAGAGAGAGAGAGAGAGAGAGAGAGAGAGAGAGAGAGAGAGAGAGAGAGAGAGAAATAAAAATATTATTAAACATTAATATAATGCTTTATTAACAGTGAAAAACAGAGAATGCTTGCCTGTATTTTACACTTAATTATCATAATTTTTCGCATACAAGCTTTAGCGAAATAACTGCAGCAACCAAGATTACTGATCAACTACCAAAAGGATTGGTTTAGAACAAATTTTTTTTCTAATATTGTCTTATTAATATATAGATATTAAACTTTTAATCACAAATTGAAATTTATATTATATTACAATATTTATACGCAGATTATGTCTTTACACGGTTATGTTATTTTTACATTCTCATTAAGATTAAGGTTGTGCTAAGTATTCAAATGCTTTTTCGAGGATTTAGACCTATCCAAAATAAGAATAAAATATATTTTTATTCTTAATTTATTTCATGAACACACAGCTTCTACAACAATGTCGATTTATTTGCAATTACAAAAATTATTACGTAGCTTGCATCAGGCATGTTTGCTATGTGTAAAACAAGCAGCATTAATCGTAATTATTCTAAATTCCTTCTAATTTAATTTATTGTTTTGCAGATGACGAAGGAATAGCCGAGTCAGGGATGTGATGGTTCGATTACTTAGAAGTAATAATTGATGGCGACAAAAACGGATCTCGTTTTCGAAAGGCGCTTGAATCTTCAAGATTCTTCAAGTTTATTTCGAAAGGAAAAAAACGTAGAGAAATGAATTTAAATTGAATTGGAAAAACAAATAGCGTAAGAATACTTGTTTGATCGGATTAATTAGATATCGTGTGCGAGACGTAAATCTCGAATGGAAGAAATTTCTCGGAAGAATACCGAATAGAGCGTATTAAACAACAAGTGTGTGAGCACACTTGTTTTTATTCTTCTACCGTCTACATATCGAAGAGAAGCGTGTTCAATTCCGTGATACACGTAGAATAGTTTCACGAGTAAGATAATTATGTCGCAAAAAAAAAAAAAGAGGATGCCAGTAGGACAATAACACAAATAGAGAAACAGAGTGTCAAATTGAATATGCTGCCAAGTGTGGGATTACGAATCAAATGCGTGCGCGATGTTTCGCGTTGTGCAACTCGACCGGAGATTACGTCTTTATATTAATACACATAATACCTAAAACTCTCTCATGTATACATATCTATAGATATATATATATATATATATAAGTAGCAAGAAGCTGATAAAACGCGCGATGTTGATAGATGTTGTAGGCCGTATAACGAGTGCAAGGATGCATATTCCACTGGTTGTGTCACGATAGAGCCTCGGACCATATCGCATCCGCAATGAGTCTAGCGAACGTTCCTTCGTTAGATCGCGATGTATATAATATATATGTATATATATATAAGACAGACAGCATTTTAGTATCGATCCGTATAAAACTGGCGTCTTGGTTCTTCTCTTGATGCACACAAAACACTTTTCTGAGATTACCACCACAATAACACTTTGTTCAATATTCTACAAATAGACGGAAAGGCTTATTTTACGTTGTCGTGTTTATCTTCTACGGAATTAAAATATAGTCCTATCGGGGATGATCGCTTAAAAGCGATTTCGTTACAAAAGCGAGGCGCAAACGAGGCGTTCGACGATCACGCTGGTTGAGCTATTTGTTCGGAGTGTCCGTCCAAGAGCTATACTAGACGATGATTTAATAAGTAATAACGTTAATGTTAAATCAAATTAAATCTAGAAAGAAAAAAAATCTCAAGGACGAGCGGGTGTGGATGTGCGGAGCTTTTGATCGATCCTTCTTTCTGAGATGGGCGAAACAATATCAGTGGGAACAAAAAACTCGCATTTTCGTAGAAGCCATATCATTTCTGGAAGGAATCACGGTACGTGTGTATGTCTGTGTGTGTATGTGTGTGTCTGCGTATACGTGTGATGTAATACGTGCGCGCATGTATGTAATTGATCGATAAAATCGATTGGAGCGATACATACTGTCCCCTTCCATCATTGCGAATCGAGCTCGCTGTTGGGTAAAATAGAATTTCCGAAATAAAGCAACTACAGTAAACATATAGTTAATCGTCTGAGCAATAAGATTCTCAGAAAGTTAGATCTTAATTTTACAGTTTAAAGTGTTAATGACCAATTAATTTTTAATGGTGACCGTTCGGAGGACAAATCGAAGAATCGCATCATCATTTCCGATATTTAATAACGTCGTTTTTTTAACGACTATACATATACAAATGCTTAAATGTACTTAATTTTGTACTCTCGACCAGGACGTAGTAAACGTGAGTGATTACACGTCGGTAGGTAAACTTCTTTTCGTAATCAGGGTTAGTTGAATTTTCTTCGTTAGATTTTTCGAAGAATGAGAATTAAAAAAAAGAATTCGTATTCATCGATGTCGTATTTTTGGATAAGCATTTTTACATCGGTCACATCATGAACCGTAAATTTATAAACGATAGCAGAGAGATTATTGAAAATTTATTAAATTTCACAGTAAACACTGTTTCTCCAGAATTTATATTAATCCGTTAAGGAACGCGAATAATCTCGTAAATAATTAATTATTAAATAGATTTGCAACGTGAGACAAAGCTACAAATCTTAAACAAGATTTGTTTGAGTGTATATATATATATATGTGTGTAAGTGAAGAGCTTTTACTATATCCTTAAATTATTCAAGGCGGATTAATGAAAATTCTCTTTAATTTATCGAAATGTCTCATAAAGTAATCTTATATAACTGTATTATACATACACAAGTACGTACGCACATCGACAGTAATTATAGTGCTGTTGTCATGTTGCTACAGCATACTATTAATGTCAATTTATATTCACAAAAGAATGTATTAGAGAAAGGCAGAGAAAGAGAGAGATAATGATTTTTTTAGTAATTTTTTTTAACTTCAATTCTTGTCGTGTGTAATATTGCTTTGACATCCGAAACTTTAGCGCTCACTTAAATGCTATTGTTGAAATAATTCGACGATCGATGATCCATTTTAATACTCAGACAGAAATTTTCTAGGTAACAAATTTTTCTATTGTATTTTTATGCTTCGGCAATGTGAATATGAGATATGAATGTGTTTGAAGCATTCGTTGTACCGAATATAAATTTATTTGCTGATCTGTATACGTTGCAGCTTTTCATCTTTATTTCACGACATATTTATTTTAAGATCGAAATCTATACTGGACATAAGGTTGTGTGTATTTTATCTAATCGTAACAAAACATTAACGAATATGTAAAATATCGTGAACAATTCAATGTATATTTCTTCAACGTTATGACAAGCGTACTTGCGAGATGTCTGGTTAAATGAAACACTATTTATAACTGATTTCTCGTATTAATAACTGAGCTCAAATATTTTCTATTTTTGTTATTAATAATTGTTATCAATAATTTTTTTCACTTAGACTATAATTATCTAACTAATATTGTGAAAATTTCCTTCTTAATTTTAAGTAGATTTTAAGATTATTATTTAATATATAATATTAATAATGTTGAAAATTGTCTTTCGTTTAATTAACAGAACTAATTAAAATTCTCCGCCGTGTAATGTACATGAACATTATAGTTACATAGTTTAAGGATGCATTTATGTATTTCTTTTTTTAAAAATGGAGACAGATTGCTAATTGTGAAAGAGAAATAATCTCGCCTTTAGATATCTGCACGTGTGTAAGAACTTTCAAAGAATTTAGCAATTTTGTGCAATCATTGTTCTTTCATATTTAAAATTCATGTATGATTAAGATTCATTAGGTTTTAATTTAGGGACGAAGTCGCGTTGAAGACGTATGGGAACGACGTGCATTGAATTATTAATTAAATTTACGAATAGCTTAACGCGCTTGGACTATTTTCCATTACTTTATTCTGTGATAAATCATGATCGTCGATCAAGGACGAGGAACGAAAGACCCTCCCCCTCCCCCCCCCCGGGCACAGATGCGGTAGGTCTTCCAAAAACGAATTAATAGCGAAATCGTTTTTTTTTTTTTTTTTTTTTTTTAATCGCTAACCATCCGCGATCAGTACGTGCCAATTGTTGCCGTTGAATCAATCGTTGACATTGAAGTCCAAAAATTGCGGGACGAGGTTTTTAATGTATTTGCGCGTATAAAAGCGTGTGCGTATCCTGCCGGGCAATATTGTACATACATAGCTTTACGTTAAGGTCTTATATACGTCGGGCTTATTCACGGACCCTCATCCTCAGGAGCGATTCTCTGTGAGAAACGAATATCGAACACGAGGTTTTGCCTTTCGATCGTAATATCCGACGACAAAGAGTCGTCGCGGCTGCGTTCGTCGCGAGTGTGTTTTTTGACATGCGCGTTCGAATATGTGCTTGAAAAAAAAGTAAAAGTAAAAGAGACAGGGAAGTTTCTCGCCGCGATTTTTTCACGAAGAATCGATGTTTACGACATACTCCGCGCGTAGGGGTTTAACCCCTTTTGTAAATATATTTCTTTTGTATCGTCTGCGAGAGGAGGGAGGACAGTCCGATGCACGAGGACGGCGTTACGAGAATCAAGAATCTCATATGTCCCTCGTAACGATACGATTCGCAAACTCGTTCAATTATTTCTGTCACGTAATATCATATAATACATATTAAGGTATATGTATATCTGAGAATTTGTACAATGTGCAAAGCACGAAGGGGGACACGGGTTGTCCCGCAATATCGCATTATACAAATATACGAGAGAAGAGGGACACGCTTGCATAATAAACGTGGCTCTATCAATAATCTTTGTCATTTTATTTTCTATATCCTCTGTCATATTAGTGATCCTTTCATTGTGCGAGTAGATAAAAAGATAAATTTAAAAAAAGTAAAAAAATTTTTTAAGAGAAGAGAATTTTATTAGATAAATTTGATGAGATAAATTATTCAATTCTGATTTCAAAATGTCACATAGATTCATCGTAAGTATGTAAGCGATATATGTTTCATCAAATTGTTTACGTAAAATGTGTTACTTATAATATCGAAATATCGGTGCAACGATATTATAAATATTTCCGGCAAAGTAAGATAAAAGATTTGAACGTTTCAAAGAAAATTATTTATTGTCTGCACTCTGGGAATCGCCGATTTAAGCGAGGTCTGCCGATGTATCGGCAGCAAGACGATTCGTCCGCCCGCTAATAAAGGATCGCTCGACAAGTTTCTTTGAATCTTTACTTTCCTCTCAGTTGGTTGAGCATTCTGGAGAAAATTCCACGCCCGGTATCCTCCGCGGGTTTATCGGTAACTCCATTGTCCTCATTATGAGGATGCCTACGTAGTATACGACTCAGCGATCCTGTCCGGGGACGGGCAAAAAGTTTTCTGGGCGAACCGTCTTTGTCGACGAGCTTAAGCATCCTTCCCAAAGAGTTTGTCTTTTCTTTCATCGACGCTTTCTCGTCATAGTTATCGACGCTTGTCACATTCTGAGAATAGAAGAGCCCAAGATGTTATAAGTCGCGAAAACTTTTTCCGCTTGTTTATTCAAGTTTAGCACATATACGATTGAGAATAAAGCGACTGTGAAAAATTAGCCAATAATATATATTAAAATATAATTAGTTCCAAACAAGTAATTTCTACAAATTAACGCTGGTCACAATTTACCGATTGATTAAGCGTTTATATATTGTACATTGATAATTTAATCAAATTTGGAGATATAGTAGATTATTTCATTAGTCTTTATGTTGGTGTAACATAACGCATCTAAATTTTACAATCATAGCGAACAGAGCAATATAGAGCATATATTATTTAATTAAAAATCCATTAATTTCATTTGACTACAGGTATAAATTGTTTGATGAAACAACGGAAAAAATGAAAAATAAAAGAGAAAAATTACATTTTTTAATGATTAAATTTATTTCTATATATAATTGATATAAAATATACATAGTGACGAAATAAACTGATACAAAAAAATATAAAAATATAAAAAGTACGTTACGTATAGATATAAAACGTATATAATACTAACAATAAGATCCGTTCAAGGTCGGATGTGGTACAATTTGTTCTCACTATGCTCTGACATTCTCAGGATTCAAACTTGCATCATATATCATGAGATATTACCGAAGAACGGGCGCCCCCAGAAGCCCCTTACATTTGTGAAACATGACGCCCCGAGGATCCAAATCACTTACGGTGTCCAAGCCCAAAGAAGATCTTCCCACGACAGGCGTACGCGTCTTAAATATCTTTCCCATTTTGTCCAACGTGACGCTCTTCAACCTCCTGACGTCCTGCCTGACAGCTTCGGTCCTTGATATCGTTCGAGATAATTCCGATGAGCCTGTTGATTGTTCCGATGGTGCAATCTGTCGAGGGCTGACAGAGTCTGTTGCCATTTAATAATATAATTTTATATTAATATTAATATTTATATATTATTTTTATATTATATTTTATATTTATTTTTATATTATATTTTATATTAATAATTTAATAATGGACGTTTCAGAGTTTAAAATATTTCGTATATTTATTATATGTATATATGACGCTTGTAATATTGATATAACATTGATGTGTCGATTCTACAAAAAAATTCTTAATTATGCAATATATTGCATATCTTTATGAGAGAGCTATCAATATTACATAGTTGACAGTATATTATCAATACATCGATAATTGTTTACATTGAATATAATACTTAAAGTCAACATGTAATATGGGCAATTACATTTTGTGCCAATTGCCTTTATAAATAAACCACTCTTCCTATACATATGTATTGCGATTGGCGTCAAATCGATCGATAACTAGTCCGCCAATCGCACGGTAGTTGCAGCAATAAATATGGGGTGAGTCTTGTAATTGAAACGTATTTCGTGCAAGCGAATATACATGATACAGATTCGACAGCAAATTTCTTGAGAGAAAAAAATTAAACGAAAGTTTAATCTCATTCGTCAGTGCGACTGTGAATTGTAAGTCAGGAAAATCATATAGCTTGTATGATCGAACGAACATGTTATTTTTTATCGAGCCGCAGATGGCACAGTGAAATAAATCACGGGATAACTCCTTTAAAGATTTCATATCGAGTACGAATGCGGAAATGAGATGCAATCTCATTTTTCGAGCTAACATTTTCTGCTATTTTCTTGTCTCTTTATCTCCCTCTTGCAATACTTTTTCTTAATCTTGTATATGTTTTGCATTGTTACAAATATCAACAGAAAGATAGAAAATATATAAATAAAAATATATAAAATATATAATATATAAATAAAAATATATAAAATATATAAGTATATATAAAGAATATATATAAAGAAGATTATATATGTATAAGTTTCTCGCGTACGTGAAGCGCGCATTAAAGATACTATTAAAATTTCATTTCCATTTCGAGATGAAAGTATCGATGTTAAGTCGATAAAAATAAACAAATGGATGGATAAATTTGAACGTGTCAGTGATAATTTTACGATGGATTATGTCGTGAAACGAAATTAAAAACACACATTGAGATTGATTGATAGCTACGCAAAAAGAAAGGATATCCACTTCAAGATTTTTTGACACTCTAATCATTCATCTGTGTAGCATCGAAGTTAAAGAGAAGTAATTAACCATTTGAATGTTATACAATTGTATAAATAATATAAATTATTTACTTGTTTTTTCGATCTTGTGAACAAAAGTATTAATTAGCGTAAATAAGTTATGTAAAGCGTATATTTAAAGGTCATTTGTGCGCTGAAGACGATCTAAAATTAAGTGTGACGAATACACAGCATGAAAGCAAATTAATTGACTTACTCAGTGAGTCTGGTACCCGGGATTTACTGGGATCGGGTTCATTAATTATTTCCTGCTTTACTAGCGTTCTGTCATTTTCTTCTCGGCGAGCATCATTAACGATAACCTAATACAGATACGTCATTGTGCAATTTTACTTTACATCCGGATTTTGATACATTTAATTAACTACTGCCAACGGATTGATGAAGCAATTTGACAAAAATTTGCCCTATGTGTTCCAATAAATTCGAGTAATGCAACTAACCTGATTCTGTGATTGATCTTTGCTGAAAGTTTTTACATCCAACTCATTCATCTGCATCACGTATTCGATGACAATTTTCGGTTGGCAGTAATCCTCGATTTCTATATAAATTTCGAATAAATGCGATATAAATTCGCATGATAATGTTTAATATAATAATGTAAAACATGACATATTCAAGCTATGTAATCGCGGAAAATAACTATCATCTCGATTTGATGCCAAAATACGATTCTCGCGCTCGTAACATCTTATTTCCGATCAGAAAACGCTCCGTCAAGGAGCTTGCGCGAATATTTCAATACATATATATTTTTGCAAACTGTGTGTGATACGAGGAAGATGTTGAATTTTAATATAACGAACGCGACATGTAAGCAGACATTGATATTATTCTATTGAATGAAAAATCCGGCTTACGAGTCACGATTCACGAGTCAAAACCTTTTCCTCTTCGAAGAAGAGAGATCTGTCTTGTTAACAGGATGGATGGTCCTGAGAACTATTCTTTATCGCGCATTGGATTGGTGTTTTCACATTCCACATTGAGATACCTCGTCGATGATACTTGAGAAAAATGAGGAGACATACAAGTTCAAGATCTTCGTCGACATTAATAGCGTATTGAGGAGTCGACTATTGAATATCTCTTGGAAATCGGCAATGGCGGAATTATATATTGTTCGTTTGTTTTGTTACCGGATAAACATGTCACGACACTAATTTGCATTCAATCTAGCGTGATTCTCATTTATATCAAGCGATAGAGATTAATTATAAATTAATGGGAAATTGCTTATTTTTTGCAGAAATAATTTCTTTCGATATTTTCTGGTTCTTTCGATGTTTTCTGAAATCGCTATTTTGAAACCAAGACAGATTTGACATATTCGCAAAGAGAGAATAAGCCTTTCATCCTACCTCTAAATTTACGCTCGTGTGTGCTTGTACTGCGTATTCGCCCCTGAGAAACATAACTGTCTGAAAAAAGTCTTGAGTGCGTTTTCATTTAATGGAAGACCCTTGGCACCCTCAGGTAGGATTAACCCGAGTGATTAATTGGGTCATAAGGTTATTCTCTCTTCTCGACGGGACGTTGGCCAATTGTCGACGAACGTGCGATATAATTCGACGAGTTTGCGATTCTAAATAAACGAAAATTTTTGGACACTCCTAAAATACTCCTCACAAAGACCTCCCTTTACATATTGACATTTTTATTCGATTTAATATAGATAATAATAATAGATAAACGTTTATAAAATAATAATTGATTCTTAACTCTTTTATGCGCGATGGAAAATAATTTATTTTACACAAATAATGCATTGATTTGTCGTTGTGTAAATATAATGATGCCAAGCAATGTGCGCACGTATGTAAATTTGAATTTATTAATTAGAACAAATTAAATTTTTAAAATACACCTTGTTCATTTGCAGTAGTTTTCCTACTACTGGAAATATTATTTGCACAATTCATATTATTATATGTATAAACTCAACCATTAGTTTAAACCAATTTAAAAAAAAAAGATCTGTTTCAACATTAAGTAAATTAGTATTAATTTTTAATTATCAATCGCTTCATCAAAACAAACTTTTATTATTTGAGTTAATGCATTAATATTTTCTCCTGAACAAGGCATTTTTAGGGTCTAATTAATTTACTTTATTTTAAAATTTTAGTTGCATAAATCTTTTTTTAAGTATCACAAAACAAAAATTGCAATAGAGAAAAATTTACACATAAACCAAACAAAACTCGTAAAAAAGTATTCAGGTTTGTATATTTTTTATAGGCGTTATAAAATTTAATGTTGAGTGATTCATGACTCTTGCGGCCACTTCTGATCATTGTGCTCAACATAAAGAATGTAATATAATTAGAGAGAATAAAGTGCGCCATTAAAGTAGTTAAAGTAGCTTTGCTTTATATTCAATATTTAAAGGGTAAAACGTGCGCGAGCGATTCTATTCAGTGGGCACGGAATGCAATTTCTTTTAACGAAAACCTCACGCTTTTCGAAAAGAAATAAAAAAACGGATAGTCAAAGAGAACAATAAAAAAAGAACAGCATATGCAGCGATACTGACGCTGTTTTCATTATATACTGCAATTAAACATCAGATTATTTTCAGTCGCTATCGCGAGGCTAGTTATTCTTCAATTAACGCAACGTTCGTAGCAATTTAATTTTAACAATGAACTGAAGATTTAATACAATAATGGATTCTTGAAGAGAATATAATGCTGAAATGGAAATTTTAGTGAAATTTGTGTATTCTATTATATATATGCATAAAAGATTCAGCTTTAAATGCGTCTTATTCTTGAAAAAAAAGAGAGAAAAGCTTTAAATATTCTCTACATTTAGAACGACGTAATGCATAATATAACGTGTGTGACGTTCTTCATATAATGTCAACTGCTCCCTAACGTAATATGTAGCAGTATAATTTATGATAATGCAGCAGTTGACACATGGAGAGTAAAACTGGATAACGTTACAAACGCTTTGAACGTATATCGCACTCCTCATTAGTGAATTAATCCAATTAGGCAGAAAAAAATTTCGTTATATCGCAAGAGTAGGAAATAATTCAATAAATAATTACACGATAAATATTAAAAACTATAGCAACCAGTAGTGACAGGGCGCCAAATAAAATTCATTATATCACGAAAGATAATTATAATTGCTGAGAATTAAAACAGCTGACTTTACACAATGTTTTATAATTTTAAAGTAAATTTTAAGAAGGTTCTTTAAATAACTTCGAGAGAGAATCGTAACTCCTACACGCATTACAAAAAATTATGAATTAGGAAAAACATTCACAAATTGCACGTGCAATCTATGTAGTGTGTTCGGGAAAACTATCGAAATTCTCTCACTGTTCAAATATTCCAATATCCACATAGGAATATTTACTAGCGAAATCAGAATAGTGCAACTTTCTCTCGCGTGAACTACGCAGCTACACAGTCGAATGCAAACTATATAAACCGCACTGTCGGCGCATATGTAACAAATGTCATTATGTATCGCAGCTTCGATCCGCTATGTTACAAAATTAAATATGAAAACATCCGGTTAAAGTATATTTTGATCTTAACCTATTAATTAAATATGCAAACATCCGCTTAAAGTATATTTGACCTTTGCCTATATTAATATTTCTGACGTCTGCTATCTTTAAAACAAAGCTTTAATTTTTTTGCGACACACAAATACATACAAAGATACAACGATATCAATCTTATTCCAGTAAAATGGAAATTATTTATTTTAGTTTGGGAATATAAATAAAGTCTTATCTATTTATATATATATATATTGTTACGTCCTTGCAATATATATGTATATAAAATCTGATACATATTTTTAATTGTTTATGTAATTTAAAGTTTAAACAAAAAGTTAGTTCTGAAATTATTGAAGTTTAAAATGCCATTGAATCGCTCACGAGCAAATATTTACTCCAATTTGTTAAAAAATTTAATTATTTTACAGTATCTATGTATTTTAAAACACTTCTCTCTTCTCTTCATTTTTTTCTCTCTCTCTCTCTCTCTCTCTCTCTCTCTCTCTCTCTCTATATATATATATATATATATATATATATATATATATATATATATACATATATATACATATATATGTCAGAATAATTTTATAATACATGTGCAGGAACAAGCTGTCACTGACACGGTTTATTATCGCACGTGTACTATATCGAGATACGTAGAAACTATCTTCGACATGTATCACCATTGATATTAATCTACTTGGCGGTTCGATACAGCAAAATTATATCGCAGCGTGACATCGGTTTCGCGCCTTGATTTAGCTAAAGGCTGCAACGGCAATCTTCTCGCAATCGCGATTCTGACAAGTGATCGATTCAAAAAAGTTAAAACCGTGTTGCTATTTCCGATTGCGATCGATGGTCCTCCACCTTCCAATCACGTACTCACGCGATTACGTTGGAACGTCCATCTGCGATGGAAGTGGATAAGAAGATGCGATTCCTATATATCCTTCCGGATTCCTTCAATCTATCGAAGATCTCTCTCTCTCTCTTCTCTCTCTCTCTCTCTCTCTCTCTCTCTCTCTCTCTCTCTCTCTCTCTCTCTCTCTCTCTCTTCGTAATCCGTCCCAGAATTTCGTTTTCGAAGCGAGTGTTGGAAATTAGCGACAAGAAGTTGGCGGATCCGCATCAGCGTTCTCCCCAGATGGACCCGAGGGCTGAGCTTAATTAACTCTCGTGTGATCGTGGATTTCGCGTCATTGAGCGCGCGATAGCGCGCGCGTAGGTAGTTAGTTTTCAACCCAAATTACCTTCTTGTCGGTCTTTTTGACACCGCGCGCGCTCGCGCACATGATTCATAAATATTAATTATTTTCTTGCAATTCTGCGTTGTGTATTAAAAATTCAATTTATTGAAGTAGACGCGTAGCTTCGAGCCAACTTAGAGATTGGATTACTGAGCAAGTTTTAAGAGACTATGAGCGATGAGATCTGGATAAAAAATGGGAATGCAAGAAACAAAAAGGTACAAGATAGTCCACCTGAGTCTCGTCTGGCAATAAAAGAGAGGTCCAACAAAAAGGATCTGTCGGTAGATGCGTGTGACGTGCCACCTGATAGGATTCAATTTCCTGTGTGAGCTTCGTACGTATATCATGTAAACTCGAGAGACTAGATGACACAGAACATCAAAGATGGGAAATATTTAATGCGGTAAATCAATTCGCATAAAGGAAACATCCTTTAGAATATAATATATATAATTATGCTCTCGTATACCAAGTCCCGATATAACAAAATAAGTATGTTCAAATTATTGGATAATATTCATTATTGCACCAATTA
The DNA here is from genome assembly GCA_963971435.1 of Lasius platythorax. Classification (NCBI taxonomy): domain Eukaryota; kingdom Metazoa; phylum Arthropoda; class Insecta; order Hymenoptera; family Formicidae; genus Lasius; species Lasius platythorax. The sequence goes on along the minus strand of OZ020542.1, from coordinate 774,153 downwards.
AGTTAAATATAGAGAAATATCAATAGATTGTCTTTGTTAAGCAAGTTATGTGCTTAATTTTTAAATTTGAATTATTAGATAGTTTCATTTACATACATACGAATAAATGAACACACATACCCATTTTATTTCTTTAAATAACATCGAATCAAATATTTATTTCTGAATCCAAAAAGTGGGCTTCTACAAAACATTAACAATATAATATGTTCTATATATCTCGTTGCCTCGAGGAAAGTTTTTCTTTTAAGACGAGAACGCGCGTATATGTAGAGAAATATGCCATGAATCTCCGGCGTATTGTTTTGAATGCTCCGACAGTATTTGAATGTATTTCGTGTAACATCGATAATAATTCAATCGAAAATGAAATTTTCAATTTGGCGAAATATTTAATATAGACATTCTTTGATGTCGAAGCGATTTTGCGTCATTTTCACGATCGCGCATTTATTCAGAATTTAAAGCAGGTTTCTGTCTGATAATTTGTCCCATATGCATAATTTCACATCACGTAGGGTGGCCAAGTATTTCTGAGATGCTAACAAAGGTAAAATAATTTGAAGCTTAATCAATCGTTTAATTAATCAAAGAAAAGCTGCGATATGAAAGGCGGTTTTAAACTCTCGGTGGGGCAAAATTAAATTTAATTGCAATCAATCATGTTACGAATGCAATATATTAATCGTTAAATAATAGAATGTTAATACAATGTGTTCTCTAAACGTGTGTATTGCAGCGTATATTGTATGCAAAAGCATAAGCGCCTCAAGACATATGAAACTTGAACGTAGAACTAGCAATTAAAGTTTGATTGTGTCAGTCTTCGTGCTCACAATAGTATATCGCGAAGTATTTACTAAGACAGTACACAACATATACAAACCAAATCAGTAATCAAAGACGAAACTTGCGGAGTAAAACGCATACGGAATGTCAGTTACAGATTTGCATGTCAAATACTTTAAATGAGAATCGTCCGATTTTACATGTAATTATATAGATGCAAATGACTTTAATTTATGCACACGAATGCAATCTTAAAATACTATTATATTTATACAGAAAATGCAAACTGTAGCTGCAAAAAAAAAATAGAGAACGTATATTATAACGCTATTTTCTGTCGTACTGTATAACGGATAGATAGATAATAAGTTTGGTTTCTTATAAACGTCTCTTACTGTGCAAATTTGCATTTATAATTTATAATTTGCAACAGAATAATTTTTCACGGCAGACTTGACGCTGCAATATTGAATTGTAAATTTAAATCGCAGAATCCGCTCCATCAGTGATTCCTCATCCTTCCTCTCTCTCTCTCTCTCTCTCTCTCTCTCTCTCTCTCTCTCTCTCTCTCTCTCTCTCTTTCTTTTTCTCCCTCTCTCTCTCTCTCTCGTGGGCGATGATTAATCGTCGTGTAAGAAAGTGCGCGGAGGACGATCTGCATAGAGTTTATTTAAACGATTAACCTCGCTTTATATACAGGCGGGAAACACATGCGACTCGAGTTCTCTCGAATGTTATCTAATGTGTATTAAATATCGCATTGATAGCGGACAAGCGTGGTGCATTGCGACGATATACATATATATTTGTTCGCGTTTATCTGGTTTATCTTGCTCTTTGCATCAAAATGCAACGGATATTAGAGCATCGATAACGCGAAACACACGCGCTTTATTAGCATCATTACGCGACTCACAGAGGTCACACACGCTGTCACTGATGATCGCCACATGGGACAAAGAAAATAATGGGAGCTCGAGGAAGAAAATTACAAGATTCCACGTCACACCCGCCTACATCATTTAACACATGTGTATTTATTCATCGATCTGTATACCTCGCGAAGGTGAAGTTCTCGCGACGATTTCGCGGTCGCGCTGCTACGAGAAGAACGGCTGTATCAACGCGATTATTTTTCCACTTGATTTATCAATCAATACGAATGATTGAAAAGATTTAATTTATCGCAGAAAGTATCTGCGGAATGAAACAAGAATCGAGAAATTTTGACGGCACATGTAATATTAGAAAAATGAACTAGAAGAAAAGCATCAAGTTAATATACGTCTGCACACAAATCGATCCTTAAATAAAGATGAAGCGAAATAAAGATTGATGTTTATTACAAGCTAGATTTATATACACATATATATATATATATAAAATAAATATATATATGTATATATATAATTATATTTTATATTATATTATTATTTTATATATATATATTATATATTATATTATATTATTGTTATATATATATATATGTATGTATCTTTTAAATAGAAAACCAAAATAAAAATTTGACTTAAAATAAATACCCATTTATGAATTTATGGCTTTATATTAGCTGAATATATTTTTCATTTGTTCTCTTTTCGTACGTATTATAAATTTCAAAATTTTTCAATGTAAAAATGGTAAGAATCACTCTGTGTATGTAAAAAAATAGCTCATCTTTTAAAGTTAGAAGCTAATATGCGAGAGTCGGGGGAATGCAAAGTAGTGGCAATATTGTCTCTTTATTGTACAAACATTTGATGGCGTAGTTACGTCCAGAATTAGTACTAAGTTTGTTTGGCCTGCAGAATGTGTACTTTTGGTACAAGTTTATAGTATCATAGAATATAAGTGAAATGATTATGTTAAACAAGGATCGTCTTAAAGATATGTTTATCAAATTAAAACAACGGATAAGAATGGGAATGATGGAGGATTACTCCGTGATGCTTGGCAGAATTTCGCCAAGATTTTCAGGAAACAAGTGATACTCGAGCGGTCTGATCGGACTGTCGACGTCTTCGTATTAGAGACGTCACCCTACAAGCGTTTCTATTGCGCTCCATCAACAAAAATATTTTTGCTGATGGTGTCCCACGTCTTTCTAGATATAGCCGTCCGGATATAGAGGATGGATGGATGGTTGTGAACACGAGAGAGGATTATATTGGAGGGATGTAATGTTGCGTTGTCCGTGCCAATAAATTCCATGGTCATACGCATAAACTCTGCTTGCTGACTCTTTCATGTTCAACCCTCGTAAATTTTTGCCTACAAGATCTCTCTCTCTCTCTTTTAGATTTTATTTTAATATTGTAAACGAGAGAGAGAGGGAGGGATATTAAATTCCGAATAGCTTAAATCTATTGCGAAATTTTCGTCGTTAAAGTACGGGGAAACTTATATACGGGCAGACTTATCGGTTGGAATAAAACTGTGAGAAAGAAAGAAGAGGTACGAGACACCGCCCTGAGCAGTACATTTCGCGTGTTATCTTCAAAGTATAATCGACGAAACTACGAGGGTTAATATGTCGACGCGCGAAATCGTCGTCGGGGAGCGAGACGTCGATCGCGGAGAGGGGGTTGAGGAATATTTATTCTGCGATATTGCGTAAGAACTGATGCGTGCACGAGGATGGCGCGAGGAACATAAAGACGTACAGCTCGTTCACGATTGGCCACGGTGAGGTGTGCGGTATCCCGGACTAGTCCGGAGAGCCGGCCTGGTTTCAGTCAGCGGCGCAGAACCGTCGCGTACGCGTCGCTGATGCCGGGTATCACGTCGACCGTTACTACTTGCCGCCGAGATCGCGAGAAATGCGCCAGCGAAATGTGAAATATCAAGCTTTCATAATACCGATAATAAAAACCTAATACATTCTAGTCACATATATTAAAATAAACGTGGCATATTCCTCGAGCATTATTATATTTTAACCTCGATGAATAGCAATTTGATTTATTCGCGAGACAAGGTTTTAATCTGCATAAGAAATTAATATAATTTTTGTGATGCAAAAATATTAATATTTTTTATTAATTGTGTGTTATCTCTCTCTCTCTCTCTCTCTCTTTGTCTCTCTTTCTCTTATAGAAATTTAAAAAGTTTTCACAACTGTACAATATAATTATGATATACTATAATTATAAAGTTACGCTCGTTAAGGACATTTGCAATGTAAAGTATCAAGATCTTTATAGCGATTAGAGAATGGACAGAAAAGTAATTTAGAGTCGGTGTGAGAATATTATATTAAACTTTGATAGGTTAATGATCATTTTTCATCAAGTATATTTAACTATGTGAAACTTGATAATTAAACGAAAATTTTAATTTATTATTAACGAAACTTAAGTGAAAAGCATTGCTAATTTCTAATAAATCGGACGTGAAATTAACATTATAAAAACATTACAATTATAAAATGATAAAACTGATTTTTATAAAAATCCCCTCAATTAAACTTTTATATGGCTTATTATTGTGTATATTTGATTGACATTATGCAAGCTGTAATATCTACTTTACGTAATATTATAAAGAATTTCCTAGAAATATTACGCAGCTATACAAGAAATGGAATCATATTTATTGGCACTTATATGCGCGATTTAAAAAATTCAGTCTCGTTTACAGATGCGATTTGGGCCGCGATGGGACGTAAAGTATAAATTATGTAATTTATTGGTGGGGTTGTGCGACGGCGCGATTCTGCAGTCATTTTCGGACTATCGTATAAAATTCCAATATGCGATACCATTCCGTTTTATTGAATAGGACGAATGGAAAGGTGGAAAGTTATATACGCGCGTGGGAAGGAAACGCAATATTATTGCTTTGCAGTCAATCGAATGAAATTTGAATCAGCGAGCAAGTCATCCCTAAGGAGATCCACACAGTTAAACCTCTTTAACATTTCATCGTCTAAAAAAAGCGAATGATATTTGTTACTGTGATGTTACGCAAAATGGACAATAACAGAAAAATTCTTCTTTCAAAGTGATCAGAATTTAATTGCTTTAAAAAGGTAAATACCTTTTCGCGAACTTTTAAACGCGTCTTTCTTGCATAAGAATAGCTTATCATAAAAATATTACACATAATTAAATGTTATATATTTCTTATTCAAATTTATCTTCTCAGCACACATTTCCTAAATTAATTTTAATACAACGAAAATGTTCGTGGAAGATTAACTTGGACTTTTTCGTGTAAATCTGGAATATAAAAACGTATTATTGTCTTTACAGTGAATGATTTTAAGCTACTTTAAATGATTTGAAATATTCATGAATGTGACTATCATGCTTGTTTGAATGGAGAAGTGAACACGATTTTACGCGACATGAACATTTTAACGAGCGTGCCGATATACATCGACGTTCGAAATATTGGTGAGTGAAAGATTTACGCAACTAATGGTACACATTTATATTTTATTTTTATGTAAATATTTTATTTGTGTGAAATTAATCTTTTAAATTAATTTTTTCTTAATTTTCACTGTGTTAAAAAATATTATCAATGAAATTACTATACTATTTGATTATAACATAAAATGATATTGATACTTAAATTTAAACTAAAAATTGTAACAAAAGATATTAAAAATTGTATTATTTTTGTATGTAAAAAGTTGTTTATATTACTTATAACTTTCGTTTAACATTTTCATAAACATGTTAAACTACAATAATGTTTGTTATCTAATATCATATATCATATCATATATTCGCTCATTATTAGATATCAATGTATATGTTGTAATACATATTATGGATCGTTATTAATTTTAAATATCGCGCAGGATATGCTATAGAAATGTAATTTACATATTATAGTCTTCCTGTAATACCTGCAATACATATATGCTAATCGACATTACTGTGCGCAGGAAGTGATTAGCTTTGCTATTTTATGATGACTAATAGCGAATTCGATTGGATGTACTGTAAAACGCATAAATGCATACCGCAAAAATGTATTAACCATTGAAACACTTAGCGTAAATTGTGGTTACAATAAATAATGACTCGTATATTAAATATATCATTAGCGTACCGTTCATATTTTACGCGTGTTACGCTTTATACCATCAATTTGCGTGCGGCGGCCTTTATCATGCAAACTAAATTCGCAACAAAAAAAGAGAAGCTAAACTGGAATATCATACAAATGATTAATGTATCGAATGATATTATTTTCGTTCTCCTTCGACGAACACACCGCTTATATCCAAAGTCGCCCAAAGTTGCTTCTGAAAGCCAAGGAGATCAGAGATTGACAAAGATATCAAGGACTGATTGATGCCTCGGGATCGCTGAAAATGCGATTTACTATTCGTCGAGCTTATCAGCCGCCATACCTGTGATCTCCCTGCGACTTTGACATTTAATATAATTTATAGTCCCTTATCAGACTGTTTATCGAAAGAAGTGTATTAATATCGTGAAATACATTGTCAACATAAAAAAGATTAATCCATCCCGCGTCAATTTAGGTATTGTGGTCGATATAATTGTTATCAGAATCGTTAATAATTGTACTAATTGTCTTTGAAGCAACATTTTGATTTGACTGTTATTCAATGATTAATAGATAGTCTTGTTGATATTCCATAATTGATTAAGTACATACAATTATTCGCCAAATGCTAATTCAATTTTGTTAAGAGTTGATAGTATTTGCCGAATTTGCTATTAAAATTATGTTTGAATTGCTATGCTATAATATCGCTATAATTACAATACAGTGGGAAAAATAATTACGTAGGAATGGAAGAAATTAGCCCTGCGGCCAATACGCGATCGACAGAGATAATAATGACAGCAGCTCTCTGCATTTCATCGCTAATTTTGTTAATTTACAGCGTGCTTTTGCAGATATCTAAAGTTGATTGATTATTAATTGACGGATTAATTAACTACTTATAATGTAAAAAAATTAGTTGTAATAATCTTTGCAAAAAATAATAAACAGATGAATAAACTTTTGCTCTGTCAAATAATGACTTACGTTATAAAATATCATGGGAAAAGTTTGGTGTGTTCAAGACAAGCTCGAGAAGTCAGGCAGATTTACGTTCCGGGCCCTTCGTCTTTTATGAAGATTAATGGAATATTATATCTTATGAAATATGTACCGTTATACATTCATTTTAAATGTCGGACACATTCTCTGCTCAATGAATCATCGATTATACGCAACTTCCGATCAATTCATATACTGCGTGATGGAAAGTTAATCAGAATACTAAATTGTGTGATAGCGTTATAACATAAAATAATCCACGCGTACAGTTCAGGTGATCGGCTCATGATTAATATTATAATAGAAATACGCAGAACTATTAATAATATATGATTACATTTCAAATGTCACCGCAAGTTTCGGATTTATTCGGTTTAATGGCGTATATGTTACAAGTTACACATTAGATTGAATGCCAATTGTTATACAGTAACAAGGCACAATCATTTTCATTCATAATCTATTAATAATTGATTAAACTTCTAAATTTGATTGCATTCGCAGAAATATATAAATATAATTTACATATTTATATATATATATATATATATATATATATATATATATATATATACATATATATTACTTATACTGTAACATTTATTTTAACTTTAAAAAGATTTAGGGAAAAAGTTGTATGTATAGAGAAAGAGATAGAGAAAAGAGGGAGAAAAAGAAATAGATAAAGAGAGAAATAATTGAGTTGTCGAGGGATCGAAATGAAAGAAAGAGTATATATATATATATATTGGGAACGAGATACGCATGGAATACGTATTGTATAAACGTATATCGAGAAGGAGCGACACCATAGATGTAACACATATTCTCGCTCGCTCCGTATTATACATATAAGAAACCAAGTGACGAGAGATTGAAAAAAAAAAAAATAAAGATATTGCACGATACGTTTTATGCGTATCTCTCCTTTCTTCTCCGAGCATCAGCACTTGCTCCGCAGTTTCCACCATGATTTCGTGATGATCGTACGATACATTGCATACGTAACATTTCTCTTGCGGCGCAACCTGACCTGACCCGATCCACCTGAAGGCGATAAGAGCGAAGAGCGCGCATACAAATGACAGGAAGTATCTTCGAACATTTATTGCCGCGTTGCATTAATAAAATGACATACTACATTGTTTACGTCTTTCGTGTGTCTACCCGATTCCCATCCGGCGCGGCGGTCTGCTGGGACGAGATGAGATGTGTCCCCACGGCGGTATGTTTCCTCGTATATACCGTCGTATATCAACTATTCTCTTCACTTTGCGTGTCCACGTCACTTCCGCGAAGGAAGTTCATTAAAATTTCGCAGATATTTCCATATCTCATTCGAAACATATGAAAATTTCAGAGAGAGTTCGCGGCTACTTCCTCGAACAATGGAATCGTTTAAATTTCAAGAAAATGCACATAACTGATGAAATTTTATAAATAATAAATGCTTTCATTTATTAAAAGAGCGTTTAGCTTTTTGCGGGAGGCGTCCTCGTGCAGATAAAATTCATGTCAACTCTTCCTCGGCAGAGAAATCAGCAAAGAGACCGCAATTTTTCTCAGTTTGTTCCTCCAGTGTGTCTGAGAGTGACTGAGAAGGCAGAGTCTGTGCATATCCTCGACCGTCAAATTATAAAAATTTAATTGAAAAAAAAAACGCTCTTGCGTGTGATATTCAATTTATGTCCCGCCGACATTTTTACCGTTTTCAACGTCAGTCTTGTATATCAACAAACATACGTATACGTACAAGTTGATGTATACATTATCTCGACTCCGGTATTCCGACACGACGGTTCAGAAATTCGTTCTCGTTACACGCAGTTTCTCCTACCGTAAATATGCTGAAGTATATAAATGAGGGGGGCGTCGTATGGTTTCTCTTCCAGCCTGTTGGCGCGCGGCAACAATTGTGGAAACTGTCTCAGGCAACGAGACGCGTTAACAATTTAACGTGTTAGCTTCGCGAACAACGTTACCCACCGGCCCTCTAGGGACTTCGGTTAACCCCGAGTCGAGCATTCGGGGGCGAAAATTTATCAATCCCCGCGAATATTCTTCGCGCGCCGTTATACTCCAATTAGAGATTCGCCCCTGCCACGTGGGGTGGTCTAATGTTAAAATCGATTGTGTAAAATTTTACTCCGCCCGCTAACTTCGCTGAGAGAATTTGTCGCGTGCGTTAGTCGCTCAGAGTTTTCGGTTTGATTCATTTACGCGATTGAATAATCAGTAAATAAATGACACGCGCAAAACGAGGGATTATTAATTGTCGTGTAAATAGCTGGCGGCTCTCCATCCGTGTATAATCATATTTATTTTTCTATATAATATTTAATTTCATCGTAATATCGCCACACAGAGAACAATATATGTATCAATTTAATCAAATATTGCTGTAATTATTTGCGAAAATGTATGGTCATATGATAGATTTTGAACTATCTATTGTTTAATAGTGTCGCTCAAAGCAAAATGACGCAGGAATAATTATTACAAAATATGTAAGTGAATAGGATTATATAAATATAAATCATTAAACAGCTCACATCGCCGATGACAGCCATTGTAAATAGATATTGCTGAATACACGCGTACAAACCTCGCGGGCAAAAATTTCATTCGCAATTCTATCGTCACGCAACGACACATTTGTTACTGCATCTCGCGAGCCTATCGTGCTGATATCATCCTGTATATGCATAATAATCTCGTTAGACTTTCAGAAAATTAGGTCAAGCATCGCGCGCCTGCCTTTATCCTATTGCAGTATATGTATTTCGCGCGATTTCGATTTTCTTTTCTCGCAAGTGAGTCGATAGTTAGCCGAATGTTTATACACAGCGTGGTATTGTCCGCGATTTTCATATCGCAATTGCGCGGAATATTGATTGATGCTCGAAAGAGTCACGGTGATAACTGCAAACGATAAATCGAATATCCGCGGCACGTCGCACGGCTGCATATTGCAATTTGTAAGTGAAACTGCGATGGACAGAACGAAAATCGGATGGAAAACTTCGTGGACGGAATCTTAATTAGCATGGATATAAACGGTTTTTACCTTTTAATTTCTATAGGGCATCGTTATAATCTTCAATATAATCTTAAAGTGCGATATACGTAGAAGAAATAATCGTGTGTATGTGTTTGCGTCATCGTATAAATTTGACTCTCAAAGGTAGATTATAAATGCGAAAAGATATTTGTTTGCAATATCTGCGCGTGACATCTTTTGAAATCTTTGTCGTTCATATATGTAGGAAATATATATATCGTGTATATTGAATATCCTTTTAAAACACTGCGGGAAAAAAGATTGAGAAGAATAATTATATGTTATAGCCACAGACTAGTCAATATCACACACAGTTCAAGTTAAAATCGCACAAGTTTTTTTTTAGCAGATTCCACAATGAACGTACTTCTTTTAAATAATTTCACACAGTCGGGAAGAATAATTATATATAGGATTGAAAAGAATAATTACATATAGTAGACAGACTGGTTAATATAACATACAGTTCAAGTTAAAATTGCAAAAATTACTATTTTTAGCAGACCCGAGCGACGGGTATTTCTTTATTCTTAAATAATTTCACACAGTCGGTGTATTTAGAAGATTGAGTTTTGTAGGATAATATTTATCGCTGAGAGAAAAACGCGAAAAAATAATTAGAGTTAACATTTCATTTCTATTTTAACATTTGTATCTCAGTTACTTCATTTAGGTATTTTTATATCTGTGTGTATATTCATTTTTTTTGAAACACTCATTTCTTTGTAAAGAGATGGAAAAGATGATTTAAATGGCGTTGATTGCGCTGTGTAATTATATAGCGAATCAAAGAAGGAAAGAGATTCAGTTGTGTAAACAGAAATGAAATATACTGTAAAATAGACTAGAGAATATACTTTCTTTTGTTAGCGTATATCTAGGAGAAAAACAAATAAAGCGCATAAAAATTTAAAAAGTAGGTTCAAGAGTTGCTAAACAAGAATGCCAAGGAAGCTTTACTTGATTCTGATAGCTTTTCCATTAGAATCTGAGAGATTCAGTATTTACTTTGCAAATACAAATCTTGTGTAATCCGCTTTACGCATTTTAAATCTGCTGGCAAAAAGGTAATTTAGTATGCTTTTTCGATTTTCATCACAATATTATTCCACAATATTATTTTCCGATAGAAAGAGTACATTCGCCATTGAACGTATCATATTTTTTACTCTCCGTATCAGAAATAAAATTATAGAGTTGTACTATAATTATAATTATTATAATAATTATATATTACAATTAAAAACTTGTCATATATAAATATTCTTTGATAAATCTTCTTTGATAAAGATATGTACTACATTTCACATATGACTGAATTTTGTATTTTCTTAAAAAATTCGAGTTACAATGTCTTTTGCATTAAATGCATTTATTAATTAAAAGGAAAAGATATGAATAAGTTATGAGTTGTACTATGCATTCGTTTTTACAATAATTTATTTATTTTTCTTATTCTAACATTCCTGAGAATTTGTAATATATGTCAACAAATATGATTTTCACGGGTTTCAAACTACATGTGACAAATTCCCACAGTCAATATTGTAAAGAATGCGCGTCGCGATCGTAATGGGTTTCTCTTCCCTCGACGAATGTGCTTCATCGACCTGGCACTATCGGTAATATGGCGGAAAATTGAACGAGTGAGAGAAAGAGTTACCCACAATAAGCGCACACAGCATATTTCTTACGTTCTACGAAGAAAGGAGCGAGAAAAGAAAGCCAAAGAACGAATCACGTAAGAAAGAACAGCGATATGAGACTAGATAACGCAAAACTTTTTTATTGCAAGAACAGCGATGCAGCACAAGTTTTAGAATGTAAAGAATTGTGAAGAAAATGCAGTATGAAGGAAGAACGAATAAAGAAAAATTCGTAACTGCATGAGGACGCTATGTTTTTGCACAATGCGCGGAGTGAAAAGCTGTTACATTTATAATGCGTCTCATTCTTTTGAGCAGGAAATTAGAAATTGTTACAATCATTCTCTAACGAGAGTAAAATTCAGTAGTATTAACAAAAATTGAGCAGACTTCGTGTATATGTGTATATATATCGCGTTCTATTGACAATATGAGTATGATTGGAACAGTAAGAATTATGATGACATAAGCGGAGAATCAGAAGCTGTAATAAGTACGTAAAAAAATACGTATAAAACTCGAGAGGTTTTTAATAACACGGAATCTGTAACCTATGTGCGCGAGGGAAAGTAATAATCAGTTGACACTATGGCAGATGTGATTAAAGGACGACGGCTGATTAAAGGGACATCTATACGTTGTTTTTTGCGGACTTTTAAACAAACTATTAATATCATAGAGATAAGATCAATGAATTGATATGTTCCTATGTCATAGAACAAACATTACTTATAAAAAGATTTTTCTTCCTTTTTTTTTTGGTCTTATGCACTATATTATATAATTTTTTAAAGAGGTTTTAACTTTTCTTTTACCGTGAAACAAATATTAATTCATCTCTGTTAATGTTGGAATTTTTTCAGAAAATTCTTGCCTTGTAGGATTAAAACATAGATGGAATAATTAAATTATATGATAGAATATAAGAGTTTTAATACCAATCCGCATTACATAGAAATATTTATGCTAAATACGTATCACTTATGGAAAATAAAAATGCAAATGCGTATACGTTCTGTCTGTTAAGCATATCACATAATTTTACAAAATTATTGCCCTAATAATTCATGTATTTTGTTTTTTTTACAGATACATCGAGAGAGCCATCACAAATTTTAGAAGACCGACTAAAATTACGATTATATGACAAGCGTGGATCGCACAAAAGTGTCATTATTATATATAATATACTTTTAGATTTATTTTAATAAACCTAAATTATCAGTGCCATATACATAAATATTTTTTTAAACTTTATTAATTAATATATTATAACAACAGTTTCACATTAATGCTCAAAACAATGCCGCAATAATTGACTATCGTTGAAGCAATTCGTAGTGACAAATAAATTTCTCGCGAAAATAAAAGCCGCAGAACTATAGAAGATATGTTACGAATCGTGGAAAAAAAATTGTTGACTTTATCGTAGCACAGTTCTCGATTAAAGCGACATTAGGAAATTAACGAGCAATGAACGGAAACCTATATTCAGCAGTGCACAGTTATGTGACAAGGGTTTGATAAAGTGACATTTTCAAAATGATGTGTAACGTCCGGTGTAGGATACTTTCATCGATATGAGAGCTTGAGTATAGGACGAGGGGTGGAAACGACGAGAGAAAGATCGACGAGCATACGAGCGCGACAAGAAGAAAATGTCGATTCAAGAGCGCAACCTGTCCGATAACCTGGTTTCCACCGAATATTTCGGTGTTTTAACGGTCGGCGACGGCTCGCCGATCGTTACCGACCTTCCTCGGTTCTCCACCGTCACTTCCGAAATTGCCAACGTCACCTCGCCAGTCATTTCACAATCGTCGGGTCAGGACAGCCTCCTGGAGAATCTCATTATACCGTTATACGGTACAATCTTCTTTCTCTCCATCGTCGGGAATTCTTTGGTGCTCATCACCCTGGCGAGGAACAAACGGATGCGGACAGTGACAAATGTCTATCTGCTAAACTTGGTAAGTCCTTGTACTCTACTTGACTTTTGTTAAATGAAGAATACGGATGTCTTCCACATAAACGCTAGATAGCGCGGCTGATCACAAAAGAGAGGATAAACGGAATTTAATAATAAAATGTGCAATTTGGAACTTTAATATTTACTATCAGCGTAAATTAATTTTGAGAACGCTTTATTGTTTATGTTTACTTAACATAAGAACTTTTCCAATTTATTTCAGATAAAATGCGTATTGTTATATATTTCTTATAAAATTAATAAGAAAATATTAAATAATACTATGATGCAGATAGTGCAGTGATGCATATAATCACGTATCCTTTTTCTGAAAAGAAATATGAACACGGTTGTTTATTCATGAATATGCAGCTCTATCGCCATTTAAAATTCACACGATGACATGCTCCGTTATTGATGCGGAAAATATTAAAGAAATTGTTCATCGAAGAGTTCACCATCAGCGCTTGATTTAGCCTCCACATTTTGCAAACTGGATGTGGCGACAACACGCCGGGTTATGCGATTGATTATTTGTGTTTCAGCAATATTGTTGACAGTAACGATTCGATAACATTGAATTGTTTTGTAATCGACTTTAATCGAATCTAGTCAAGCTACATAATTTTCTGGCGCGCTCTCTCGTTTGAAATTGAAACTTTTGTGAAAGTTGTCTGTTATTTTTGTCCTAATTTATTTTAAGCTAAGTTTATCACTCATGGCAAAACGACAATGTTAATTGATTTCCTATTTTTTTTTTTTTTTTTTTTTTTTAGCACAGTAATATTAAATTTTTTATGACCATAGATGCCATTCTTTAAATCTGCAAATAATTTTATTTAAATCCGGCCATATCTATATCAGCTATCTCGAATGCCATATTATAAATGTTGCTGCTTTAATTTTTAATACATAAACATTGTGTGCATACACACATGTTGCAATGCTGTGGCGCAAAAAAAAATAAAACAAGAAAATAATGCCAGAAACGCATAAATATATAAATTCCTGATTGCGTCAAAAAATAATTACACATTTCCGCTATAACAATTTCTCATTCGACAATGCTTTGCGCGGATAATACATTATTTAAAAATAATGAGCAAGTGTTTCATCTATAGATTCAACTGAACAATTTTTCACATCAGATATGAGATAATATATAATGTTGCGTGCTTCACGTAATATTTCTTGCAACTTTTACGATGTCTCGTGCAGGTTTCTACGCGAACAAAAATATCCGGTATGGTTCGCGCATGGGCTAATAAATAAAAACAGAAGATGATAAGAGCGGCAACGGGATTCAAGAGTCTGCAATGTCCTGCGCGCATCTATTTGCCATTTTTGCATATTTCGTGCGGTGAGCCAAGAAAAAAACTGCCAACAGCACCTTTTTTTCGGCTGCACCGGCTGCTGGCGATTCGTCACGCGTGCATAGTCATCATTTTGCCAGAACGAAGAAGTATGTCGGTCACGTTCCTGGATGCCGGAAACCTGAAACCTTTTCCTGCTATGTATTCAATGAGAGTGAGCTTCGTGAAATTGGTTATTGTTAAAATAGGCTCTTCAAAAGAATCTTTTAGACGTCGAACGATGATCAATTTGTCTCTCAATTTCATTTTATTATTTGAAATTGCTGTTTAAAAAAATTGCACGCAAACTTATATCAATTAACATTATAAATATCAGTTATTTACTAGTATATAAGTTTCATTTATCAATAGTATTTTATTTTTTAAGATATAATATGTAACAATATTTAATGCAGCCAATAATTCAATGCTTGTCCAAAGAAATTTTTTAAAGGAAGCTTTGTATATATATAAATAATGAACAATGAAAACACAAAATAAAAAATATAAAAGATTCAAAGCAGTGAAATATATCGACAAACATTATATCGGCAGTTGATTTTGAATCCGATGTAGATGAAATATCTCATAATCTTGATATATTTAATTTTCCTATCGGATGTGCAACGAGGAGTACTCGATATGGTTATTTGTCGAATGGCATTTGCTTAGGCGGCATACAAAAATGTAATCAAAAAATTTTTTAGGTAGTTCCTTTCTAAAAATACACCACATTTTGAATTCGCGAGGAAATATATGAATTTTTTAACATTTATATTGAACGAAAAATTTTAGTTACCCGCGCGTACCCGTGAATTGCAACCACAGTCCGCCTGCATAAAAAAAAAATGAGCGCAAATAATACAAATATTTGCAATATAAAAGTGAAAATATCGGAGCTAATAAACAAGAATCAGTTATTTCTTTCTCTATTTTACCGCTGTCCATTTCCATGTCAAAGCATTCATCTACATTGACGAATAAGTTTTCTAATATTCCTCTGGATTTAACACGCGAATAAAAGTAAAAAAATATATTGATTGCACGGAAGAGTTATGTATTTCGACTTGAATATGTGATATGTATGTCATCAGTTTCGTGACAATACAATAACGGCTTTAAACATGTAATCGTAAATATATGAATAAGAATTATTGCTTATTAAATATAAATTAAAACTGATTAAATTTCTAATCACTTTTATTAAAATAGTTAGTGTAAGTATTTTTTAAATTTATGGATACGTAAGACATAATACTTTTAATGTCTTTTCAAATGTTCAGGAGAACAGAAATATATATCAAATATTGAAATAGATAATACACAAGTTCAAAACGCGATAAGTTTTATATAAATTAAAGTGTATTAAAGTGTATTATTTAAAAATATTAGTAATTATCATTATATCATATTGACTAAATCACGCAAATAATAATAATAATAGCTAAAAAGTGAGTAAAAATAATTTACTATGCATATTAAATGTTTTGAGATCAACTGAGGATTCGCTTTTCGCTTCACAGCTTTCATCAAGACGGCAGCCTAATAAATGCAAGAGTTGTGTGTGCGCGTGTTTTTTTACATAAATGTTATTTAGATACAAAGCATTTCACCGCGAAAGCAGGGAAAGTTAGCAATAACTGTCATGTCATCAATAAGTCGCGTCGCCATGTGACGCTTTTTGAATAAGAAAAGAACTCTTTTAAGACGGGATTCTTCTTTAAAAAGTAAAAAGAATCTTTAGAAAGCGAAGAGAGATACTTGCAGCTGCTGAATTGTTTTGATATATATAAAGCACTAAAAATTTACATGTAAAACTTTTAGGATCGTGCTCAAAATTTAAGTCCTCATAAAAACTGAAAGAATCCTCATGAACGATTGAGAATAAAAAAGAAACGATTCCTCGTAAATTAATCTTCACAGCTGTTACTAGATAATATATTTTTATTTTTAATTCAAACAAAAAGATATTTAATATAAAAAATTAAGAAAACATATGAAGAGAAATCTATTACAACTTTTGTTAAAAGAAATTGATAAAAGAATCTGTGACAAAATATTCTAACGTAATTTTTCAGCATCTTCTGTATTTCTGTAATCATATATAGATTGGTATTGGTTGTATTATGGATCAATAAAGTTTTTATGGCACGATTAAAAGAAACGTAACATCTTCTTGTTCCAAATCGGCTCGTTTTGTGTGAAATAATTCTGTATACGCTGCAATATATAGTCTGAAAAGTTTACGTATCCCTCGTATAGCAAAGCGTGATGATTGCAAATTATGTAGTGCTATTAGCAAATGGCGTCCTTGTCACCGAGATTAAAAAAGTTTTCAGGACAGAAGTGAAACACAATATTGTTTGCATTTTATTTCCTGAACAAACTTTAGAATTATTCAAAATTTTTCTTAAGCTATTACATTATAATAATATGTTATGACATATCCAAAGATTACAATTATATGTCATCTTGTGTGAGTGAAATAGAAATTGCTCGTTCAATTAATTTCTATCACGTTTTTGTTTAAATGAATTTTATTTGCTCAATGATATTTTTTAAATTATTCTATTTGATGCTACCTAATAATCAATCGGATAAACCAGATTATAAAATTTATATATTAATTTTTAAATTATTGAGAGCAACATTATATCTATATGTGTAATATTTCATAAAATTATGTTTGAATAAATTCTAGCATAAATTAACGTAATCATTATCAAAAATAATAAAATAAATAAAACAATATTGACGTTATTTTATATGTTAGATGGTGTATTAAAGAATATAACAAATGTAATAATATCGCAATTAATTTATATGATAGCTAATTATTATTAATATAATTTTTTTTATTAGATTATTATATTACTCTCCCACATTATTAGCATTATTATCTTGAAGCAGAGAATTTCACAGCAATTTCCTTTCGCGCGAATCTGCTTATGTAATATTCCCCACTCCAAATATTTCCACTCCGTTCCGCATTTCCGCAATCTTCCTTCAACAAAGATTCATCATACTGATAAGCGCCTTAGCAAAGCCTTCGATTCGGCGTCGGGAAGCTTTTCGGAAGCGGAAATGCAGACAATCAACAACTATAATCTCTTGTAAATTTACTGCGCACTTGTAAACAGAGCAGATTACTGCATCGATATCAATTCGCCGAGTAAAATATCTGTGCGAATAAAATAAATTCGTTTAAAATACACTATTCCCCCAAATAGAGGAACATTCCATATATTTGCTTGATATGATTTATTATGTATTGGTGAATCAGCGATTACTATCTGTTGTACAAAATATTTCGTTGTGACGTATAAAAGATAGTGTACACAGTAAATCCATTTTCCCGGATTTCGTTGTATTTTTGATACCGTATCATATTTTTTATATCGTATATATAAAAAAAAAAAAAATCGTAAAATTTGGGTATCGGAATAAGCGTTGCACAGCAATGTATATTCATTCAGTTGTTGTAGAAGTGCTCCGAACACAGTCTTTATACATATTATTTCTTTCGTGCGTTTGTGTTTAACTGGCGCCGAAAGAGTTATATATAAAAAATTGTAGAATATAACGTTTCCACGTGATGCTTAAAACGTCAAATAGTTTGCGCTTTTTCAATTCGTATAAATCATTACTCCGAATTCGTCATCGCAATATGTCCTTTGCTCTTCATCACATGTGTCACTGAACCGCAGAGAACTCCTCGAATTCCGAGAGAGTATATGCCAAATCATTATCATAAATAAAATATAGTATGACAGAGTCTCCTCTAATACCGATTTTATTTATGCGTGAACGTGCTCTTGACACCACGGGAGAAAAATGATAATGTCTGGATATGTATGACAAATTTTTTTTAACCAGAGCTGACATCATAATTCTGCACGCCGGATTTGTGAAAATTTTAAAGGTGAAGTAGCGCTCAGGATGAAAAAAAATGCAACTAACACTATACTTTTAATAATTCATCATATACTTTATTCTAAATCGGGATATTTGTAGGGACATTTATATAATATTTGTATGCGATTTTTTTTCACGTTATTTTGTTATATCAATTTGATGAAAAATATTACGTAAATTGGTTTATAGCAGCAGCGAGCGAAATAAGTTTTTTCCATGCGTTACGGATGATAAAATGTCAAAGTTGAGATTGCTTAAATGCTGCGCTGGCGTTGCTATCAATCAAAAATGATCGATGCTCGACGTTCTAACTCGACACCGTTTATATATTTGGCTTTTCTATTTGTACAATATACCTACAACCGCTAAGTCAATATACGACAATCATTTTTATAACGCAATTTTTATTGCTGTGATAACAATTTGTCGACTAAAAGGACAATTCATACATCGCATGTTTCTATTATTACACGTTATTTTTGCTTTGCAGCTGTTTCGGAGTAAAATCTGTTGTATTATATATTACACTAACAATGTAAATATTTAATTAATATCTTAAGCTATATTACATGTGTGCAATATTTTCGATAAGATGGAAATTGGATTGGGCTTTAGAGGTTTCAAAATGTCGCGTTTAATAAAAGTTGATAAGATGTGATAGCTCACCTATCTTCGAAAGTTGGCGAAGACCGATCTCTCTCTCTCTTTCTCTCTCTCTCTCTCTCTCTCTCTCTCTTGCTCGACTATATAGTCTACGATTTTACGTTAAACTTAAATCAGAATCTCTAGTACGTGATCCAATTTAATGTTTATCTCACTTCTCTAACGCAACATCGGTTTTACCGTTATTGGCGAAATAAAAAGTTCAAGTCTGTCTCTGACAGAAGGTCGGTAATTGAAAGGGGCAACTGTTTCATATACACAGGTCAGTTAACAAGTAACTGTCACAGGATAACAAGTGTATGTAGTGTTTTCACTATATCGTGTTTACCGAAACGAATGCAACGAACGAGTGAAAATTGAAAGCTAACTAACGCTAGATTTAGATAAATGAAAAAAAAATGGTTTCTGCCACACATCTGTGCGATATGTTATTAGAAAGTTACGTATTTCTCACAGCGTTGAATTTCATACATCTTGCTGCTGACTCTAATCGAGATGTAAGACTTTATCTTTCGAAGAAGTCCGCGATTGTGTTCTTAAGAAATACATCGATTCTTGAACGGAGTTTTGCGGAGAGTAGTTAAGCGCTTAAAACATTCTTTATAGCCGCAACGTGGGTCTCGTCGATATACTAGGATAATCCTACCATGTGTTCCATGCATTCTAATTTACTAACAAATTTTAGATACGTTGTTGAACTTATACACGCGTTTCTCTGCCCCAATAATTGCCGACGGAAGTAGCTATTTCTACGTGGAAATCGGAATTATTGCTTGTTTGCGATTGTTAAGCTGTTTGATATTAAGTCCTAGTCAAATTATTGATATTTTCTCGCGGAAAGGAAACTTGAAGGAAACTCGTCAGGAAATTTAAAAGATCCTTTATCGCTGATTTAGAGCAATTAAGCCGTTAAATTTTAAGTCTTTAATAATATTTGATAAATGTCTCGGTCGCAGTTAAGTCAGCGCTCCGTTTCATTAAAAACTTGTTAATCAAATGAATAATATTAGCTTCTGTTATGGTGATTTTTATCGCAACGGGAATTAAATGGACATTCTCTCAAATAGAGCACTTTAATGAGGAACTTTCGCTCGCTAACAAAATACATTCAAAACTTTTTTTTTACCAACGAGAAACACCAATTTGTACTCTGATTGCGAAACGTTGTGTTCACACGTCAATACTTTCGCATTTTACTCGTATTAGGAGAGCGCCTCGTTCGATCAGAAAACAGAGAGAATAAAATTTTATTTTCTTTTCTCAAATATATAATTTCAAATAGAGAGTCATTTATTTTATGACAAATTTACAAAAAAGTAAAAGAACAAACATAATCGTTTTATTGCTGAGCAAAAATTTATCAATGATTTAAATGAATTAAATTTAAATTTATTCTTTCTGCATTTATTCTTTATTCTCACTGCATATTCGACGATCAGATTTTTAATATCAATCTTTACTCACTTGAAATAAAAATATACGTTTACGTGTTAAAATATAGAATTGGATTCTGAATATAAATGTAAAATTTTTAAACGTTTTGACGTTACATTAAAATTTAATTCGTTAATGTATTATTTAATATTTGCGTACGCAATAATATTAAAATAATATACACATGCACATAAAGAAAATATTTATACATTTCGATATTATTATTGAGAAATTTTTGAAATTTGAATTGATATTTTATACTTAAATAATGCTGACTGCTACGTATATGTGTATGTATAAATTTATGATCAAATTGTAATATTGATAAAGAAAGAAGAATTAAAATGTTGAGTGTCGTATATCTCGTATAATAATTCTTCGAATAGAGTGGCAAAACTTTTAAAGATATCTCGAGAGATACAGAACTTCCAGTTTTGCACGGGACAGATCAAAAAGTTGCAACGCGTTGAAAGAAGCTTGCTACTTAACGGAAATGCGTTGTGACAAGAACAAAGCCTTTCCAAATGTCTTTAATTCCAACTTGCAAGTACTTGCAGTTTAAAACTTGTTATTTCAACCGTTTATATAATTAAATTTTGCTAGATTCTGTAATGTAAATGATGCACTACCAGAACATGATATATGTACGCGTATCATGTTTCCGTCACTAGCGTAACGTTTTTAAATAGCATAAAACACCGAGAGAGAAATTCTGTTTAAATATACATTACGACAAAAAGTTAATGCTATTTATACAACGTTTATACAATTTTCAGAAATGTTTGCGAGAAATTAAATCTCTTTCTCATCTCGCTTCGTAAAACATATTTCTGCGGAATTACAGTTGTACGCTGATTTATGTCGATTGAAAAATCATAATTCCTGTATTACTACAAATGCCCGTGGGATACGAAGGATAGAACGCGCTGTCTCATGCAGAAAAATACGCGTATTTCGCGCAGACGAGATTATTGTGCTTTCACATCACACCATTTTCGGTCTATTTTTTTCATAAATTCTAGCTAGCGTGGATATTGACATTTGTTATCTTTATTGGCAGTCTCGATTGATCGAAACCATTAAATCTAACCAAGTATAAAGAAATGAAATTTTACTACATATGTATTGTTGTTATCGTTCACTTTCTTAAATTTCCTAGCTGCCACATTTTTCTTTCGACTGAGAATTAGATTTGTCTTGCAAAATGCTTTTCAAAAATTGAATAATAAGTAAGAATACATATTATATGTATCAATTAGTTATATATACATTTTTTAAAACATTTGGTATTTTTTTTCTCGCGGGTTAGGCTTGCTCTTTAAAATAATCTATTGAAATTTAAATTTAAATTAAAATCAAAGATCGAGGTTTACGTAAGGAGCTTCAAATATTTTTCTAATAATGAATTTGTAATCGTCTCGTCTAAATGTTTTATACATAATTTTGGCTACTTGGGAACTTTGGAAACGCGACTATTAAAACTATAACTTTATAACTTTCCGCTTGACAAAATGGCCGAAATGCAGAACGTGAGGATTAAAAGTTGGGCCATTAATATAAAATGCGCGCGTAATGAAATTAAGTGAACGCAAGAGATGATCTATTATCCGGATGTGATAAATATTGTAGGATAATAGGTTACATTCTCACCATTTTCACGTAGACTTGTACCGAAATTCATATATTAATATTCTTTTATAGTTTTCTTTTATATTATTTTAATTTTTTAATATACTATGCGAAGCAAAATAACCGCACTGTTTATATATTCGCATATCTTGTAAAATTTTTATATGTATTATACACGGTTTTGTATTCAAAGAATAACACATTGTTATATTATCTAGTAAGGAAACATTG
Source organism: Lasius platythorax (assembly GCA_963971435.1). Lineage (NCBI taxonomy): Eukaryota > Metazoa > Arthropoda > Insecta > Hymenoptera > Formicidae > Lasius > Lasius platythorax. The sequence goes on along the minus strand of OZ020542.1, from coordinate 751,431 downwards.
GATTGAAAATCGTAAATTTACTATTATTGCCAATAATATTTAAGTCATTACTTTTTCTTAAGATGGGCTATCATTTTTTCCCGGATTAAATATTGGTAAATTTGTTTAAAAATATGAATTTTAATTTTCTTTTTTTTTGCATTAATAATTTTATATACATTTTAGCGTAAGTATAACGTTAGAAGCATAAATTAACAAGTGTAACGTGGAATGAAAATTTAATTTCGCGGTATGCTTTAATAAAGTCATGGTTGTAATAAGAATCTTGATCTAATACAGTACAGTTTGCAAACTGGTAATAGCTTCCAGCTTGTTTTTTATTATTTTTGTTTTCTTATTGACTACATCTTTATTCTTGATCGTTTATCTTGATTTCTTTCCTAAGTTATATCAAAAATCCAACAATGAAACTGACTTTCATCGTTTAAACTACTCCAATGGATATTGAATAAAAGAAAAACAAGAATCCTGCTTTCTAAGACCACATGACTTCAGTTTAATTAAAAGTAGTGACTTTCTTTTTACGAGATAGAAAATGTTTTCCTCGGAAAATAAAAATTATTCTCCAAATGTATTGTAAGTAGATTTTATTTTGTAGAAACAAATAATATACATTTCTTAACTATTTTTTTAAATACATAAACAAACCGTGAATCTTCCGACCGAGTGTAAATATTTTTTAAAATCCAATTTATATATAATTGAGAGCTATTTTCTTATTGTTTGCCGATGATCGATCGACCTAGTATCTCGAATTTTATTTGTAACCTTAGAAATTGAGAGTTCGCAATAAAGAAACGATAAAACTATTTCTACTTTAATTCAAGATGTTTAAATGTTTCGTGCGGTGAGCCTTCTTACTTCGTCTCTCTCACACACACACGCACACGCACACGCACACGCACGCACACACACACACACACACACACACACACACACACACACACACACACACACACACACAAAAATAAAGTCTGGCGAAATAAATCTTGGGATAAAAACATTGGTTGTGTTCTGATCGTTTAATTTTGCACAATCATACAATCTCAATTATTTTCACTTTACGTTTTTTACCATCGATATATTTGCTGTGCTTTTATTTTAAATTAGAAACGCAATTAAGAAAATTACCGCTGACTTCTGTTGCAGGCTGTATCGGATCTTCTGCTCGGTGTGTTCTGTATGCCTTTCACTCTTCTGGGTCAGATTCTCAAGAACTTTGTTTTCGGTCTCACAATGTGCAAACTGATACCGTATTTTCAAGGTAAGTGTCAGCTCAACGTGTTCAATGATATAAAAATTGGATATTATTGGAAATAGACGTTCACACACACACACACACACACACACACACACACACACACACACACACACACACACACACAAAATCTTTGACTCACCGTTCTACATTATAATAATAGAGATCAGAGAGGTTTTCACGAATCCCAGAGCTAGAATAATATCTTGGAAATCACAAAGGACACGTCTATTCACTAAAACATTTGCCAAGATGTAGGCGGAAAATTTATTAAATAGAAGGTTACTAGATTGATGAAGATAATTGTTTTAAGTCGACGGCCGTTTTATCCTGATAGCTTATTAAAGTATAAGGCAAAGATTTCTGCTAAGGAATATTAAATCGCTATTTTGCTAATTTAATTGACGTTGAGAAATAATAAATTGCTACTCTGCTAATTAATTAATAAGCACATAATTATTTATCTAAAATGTGTGTTATATAGAGAATCCGACGAGCTGAAATAATTGCCAAGATACATTTTCAAGTATTTAGCTTCTTCAAGCGATTAAAGAGGGAAAAATTTTCGGACGATTGAAAGACTCGCTGATGAATGTTGTAAAAAAAATTAGATAAGCACATCAACAGACCGTTCTTTTCTGACAACTTATTAATTATGTTACCGACATTATCAAAAATCTTTCTGATTAAGCAGATTTAATATTTTTGCGTTGATGTATACATGACTTTTATAATTAAACACAAACTTTTATTAATTCTGCTTTCTGTGCAAATATTTTTTTAAATTTTAGTTATATTGAAAAGCGTGATTGGAATTAATCTTAATGTAGAAATTTATAATTTTATTATGCAAATATTTACATAAATGCTAGAATATAGTGTAGATATAATTACTTTTTTATAAGAGCGCTGAGACTGCGGTAAAGTAATATCTTTCCTCGAAAATGCGCTAGACAGAAATAATAGAGTTTTTGTCTCTATCCTTCTCTCTAAAAAAATGCAATTATATTTTTATGTAGTGCACTTTTTATCGCGTATATACACAATCGTACATATAAAAGTGTCTTTGCAGAGGTACTAAATTCATATGAAAATAAAAATCACAGAATGAGAAATAAAGATGATAAGGCGAACGCAGCTTAGCGAGTAACCGCTTTTAATCTGGATTTATTTCTATGCTCGTACATATAAATCAACACATAAAGTGATTATTTTATAGTCAAGCTGGCTTTAATCTGGCAATATCGATTCGATAAACGGCACTTCGTTGTCAGTGATGAATATTGCATACATCCGCTATGTATTACAACAGATAAACTTCTGTATGTCTCAACTTGGGTTCAGAATAATTTTCCGCGGCTAACTCATTTTCCTCAACAATTGGTTTAGTTTAATTTGCGAAAGTGACTATACAGACGAAGAAGATTTGTAATTTATTGCGCCTTTCCGTAAGCTTTGATTGGAGAAAGACAGAGATAGTGATATTGAGTGCAAATTAAAATCGCGTACGCTTGTACAATAATTTCTGTGTCTTATATCCTCGAAAGTTTTATCAAAGACTCGGGATCCAATTATGAAGTGCAATTATTCAGATGATCACGTAGCGGAATGCATCGCTTTGTCATTTATTCGCAATGAAATGCGTTTAACATTCAACATGACATTTTATCCATTTTCAATTAGACAGAAAAATTCATTCTTTTATCTTCTGTAAAAAGATCGGTATTTTCGTAATGAAGAATGCAACAAAAAATCATGATTTTATAGATAACACAGCAAAAATATTTTTATTTGTCTAGTATTAAATTTTTTCGCGCATTACAATTTTTAAATAATTTCTATATAAATAAAAAAATTGTGTAAATTATATACAGTTTGAAAAATTATTGTGTGTGTAGCATCCAGTATTTGTACAGTTGTCCTTTTGGCTGTAGATATATGTATCGTGATTGAAATTCGTCATCTTTCGACGTTCTCAGAAATATAAATCTTTATTGATATCGAATGTTTGCTGAAAATACTGAAAATGTAACAATATAGATGCACACATACTTTGACAAGTCAATTGTGTGTTTGGTATCCAAAGCTCTTACGGAAATTGCAACTATTACATGCAATTTTAAAGTCTCATATCGAGAGTAAAAAAGGATGATACTAGGTAAATGCGATGGTAATGGGACAAAAGAAAGATACACTATTAGAGAAACATTCTTGAAAGAACACGATGTCTTCATTATTCTTTCTTGTCGACATGTTGTAATAACATTTCCGAATAATGATACGACACGGGATAGTGATTAGCTCATATTATATTAGCGTATGATTAAAAAATTGAGACACTATTATAAAATAGAACTATTGAACATTTACGCGAATGTTGAATTTTATTTTTACGCGCGCTTAAGATCTTTTCAATACCCTTAAAAAAAGCATATAAAATCGATTATCCAAAAGTATTGAAAATTGTAATACATTTTTCTTCACTTTACAATTTCTTTTTAAATATGTTGAAAGCTGTCATTTTTCGCAGAGATTTCCTTAAGCGACTGCGGCGTATTGCTTTCGCTATTGATGGAATATTAAAGATTATTCAAACAAATGTATTAAGAAGAGCGTTTTTAAAAAATTAAAATGATACGTGAAGAGAACTGGTATAATTGATAACAAACAGTCAAATATAAAACAAAATCTATTAGTGAAACTTGTAAACAAAAATTTGATAAAGATTTGAGAAATAAAAGAAACATTACTGAGAGAGATATATACATGTCTTAGTTTTTACACAAAAATTACTTGAAAAATGTTACTTATAAAACATTGTTATAATAAATATTTTAATCTTTTCATATACATAGGTATAAAGAATATAATAATAATCATTAATAAATAAAATAAATAAAATAATAAAACACGAAATGGCGCGCTGTACACTGATATAATTTAAATTTTCTTAGCATTTTACTAGAATAAATAGATAAACGTATCTTTAGATAGATCTCTGATGTAACGATCAATTTACCACCAATACTCAAGCGATACTCGAAGAGCCTGTAGCTGTCAGACGTGATATATTTGCTAAGCGAGCAGCAAATTGCTATTGCGCAATGCATGTCAGGTAACCGCAATGATGTAACGCTAATTTTTTAGGTTGCTCGATATTGTGACAAGTGAAAATAATGGTGAATACATATATATATGTATATATATATAAATAAAATAATATATATATATATATATATATATATATATATATATATATATATATATATATAATAATCTCCGAGAGAAAAAGAGAGAAAGAAAGAGAGAGAGAGAGTTTTTTATTACATAACAAATATATATGGGCACGTCAAATCGGACAAAAATCGACCTTTTTTGACGTCGTATTTTTTAAATCGAACGAAACTTTTTTCACGTGAAATATACATAAAATAAGGAGATACGTATTTTTTTAATATCTCTGGTTATATTTGTCGCAGAGAAATTTTCAAAAATGCATTTTAAATCTAAGAAGACAACCTTTTTTATAAAAATAGTTTAAGTTACAAGAAATTGCTAATTACAATTGTTATAAATAATTGAAATGTTTAATAATTTTTTTCACCAATAAGTGCACTTTTTAAAATTTTTGAAATAATGCTGTTTCATTCTCCATTTTATTCTGAAAGTGTACATATTTTGTATTTTATGGAGAATCAATAGATTCTATTTTTTATATATTTTTAATAAATTCGCCGCGCCGTGCTCGCGTCACTGGCTCGACCAAGTAGTATGCTACGTGCTATGGCGCGCCGTCCGCCATAGCGCGTAGCATACTACTTGATCGAGCCAGTGACGCGAGCACGACGCGGCGCCTCATTCATTAAAAATATATAAAAAATAGAATCTATCGATTCTCCATCAAATAAAAAATATGTACACTTTCAGAATAAAATGGAGAATGAAACAGCATTATTTCAAAAATTTTAAAAAGTGTACTTTTTGGTGAAAAAAATTATTAAACATTTCAATTATTTATAACAATTGTAATTAGCAATTTCTTGTAACTTAAACTATTTTTATGAAAAAGGTTGTCTTCTTAGATTTAAAATGCATTTTTGAAAATTTCTCTACGACAAATATAACCAGAGATATTAATTCTTAAAATTGACAACTTTATTTTTCACGAAAATTTTGTTGTTTATAACTTCTGCAAAAAAATATTTCGGACAAATACAAAAATACGTATCTCCTTATTTTATGTATGTTTCACGTGAAAAAAGGTTCGATTGATTTAAAAAATACGAGGTCATTTCTTGTCCGATGTGACATGGAATTGCCCATATGTATATATAATTTATATATTTAATTTAAATATTTTTTATGCATATAATAATTTATATTAACGTATCGCGCAATTATTAAATATTATTACATTATCTCCGCGTATTGGACGCTGGCAACAGATAGTTGCGAAATTATGCTTATATAATAAGCATCGGTGTAGTTTGAAGTCGAATTTCCATCGTAAAGAGATGTTATCCTAAAAGAGAAAATTCCGATAGGTATGCGTATTTGTTGTATATCATAATAGTCTCATCGCATCCGCGAAATTCAAATGCGCCAATAGTGATTGTCCCGTGAAAATCGCATCTCGAATGTCTGCCGATAAAGGAAAATGATCCCGCGTACTTCGGCAGGAACTTTTATTACACTCCTGAGTATCTCAGGGATATTTCGATATTTCTTTAAATGCATATGACGCTATCAAGTTCATCTCATGTTTATGATTTGATATTCGGAAGAAATAAAGAATGAAAATTATGTATATATATATATATATATATATATATATATATATACATATATATAATGTACATATGTAGGTAATATAAAATAAAGCGCGTTTATTTTAAAATAGAATATATTATAACGTATTGATAAAATATTTATTATTGTTTGTGGTAAATCACGCTAATGTTTCCTACTGTTTGCTTATCATATATTCCCCTTCTCTGATATTGGATTTTTAAAGTTATAATACACACGATTGCATAACAGCACGCGATTGCACAACTATAAAATTGAACGTAACTTGTTGTACGCATAACAATAACCTGCGATGAGCGTATCGAATGCATAAAAAGGATAAAAGAAATCAAGAATAAAGATAGTCTTATGCCGTCAATTTATTAAGGAATTTTGTTATCGCGTATATATATATATATACATATATACTATATATATTTTTTTTTCGATGGATTATTCACACAAGCGTACGAAGGATTTTCGAGGACTCATATACGCATATACATATATAAAATATAATCTTCTTTTCGTAACCTGTTTTGAAATTGAAATCGCGCGAACGCGCAGTACATTTTTCGTCGTAGATATCGTTTCTTTTCTCGAGACACTTTTATTGTCGGCGGCATAAGAGTGGGAAATAATCGTTTTTTTTCTTCCATTGTCGCGGATTATACCGGTTCTTTTTCGCGACGACCCAAATTTGCACAGTCCTGCGTCTCACTCGTATAAAACGAATAGACAAATAATAGAATTTAACAACGGTTTTTTACAAAGAACAAAGAACTTATGACGTGTATCGAGATACGATAACAAAATTACTCTCGTGAAGGATTTTTATAGTGTACGTTACTTAATGAGCGAGCTCCGTGCCATGCCATATTAATTCGTACATTAATAACGCGCGGATTGATAAACGTCTCTCGTAACACGAGATCCAAAGTTCTTTATGCAAAATATTGTACAAACGAAATTGGCTTGGAAACAAGTGGATGCACGTTTTAGATTTACATTACTGTGTAATCATAATTAATTGTGACATTTTACAGAAATATAAGTAGATATTGCTTATAAAATTATTATTTCTCTCTTTATTCTAGCATTTGTTCCACGTCGCGATGGAAATAAAAGTACACACTCTCTCTTTCTCTCTCTCTATCGGCAAAGTTACTCGAGTGAAAAATAAATTGAAATTTAAACTAACTTTGCCGCGCCGCGTGTTTCCTCTCCGGCTTTAAAACTGAGGGCGTAAATGAACATCGTCATAAAGGTCACAAGCCGTAGGATGGATAGATGCGTTCATTTTGCCATATGCGAAAGTTTACCAATGAAATATAGATCCAAGAAGTGCAGCGTAAATTTATCGGATAATATCGGCTTTAGAGCGACGTTCTCAAAAGGCCAGCGTCTTTCTCAATTTCGCTAGCTAGGACGCTAGCTTCTCCGTTATTTCTGTTCGCTATATCGTGTTTCTCCTCGCAGTTTATATCAAGGACGCGAAAATGACGAAATGCTTTCACGTTGTATCAACAGAACTAGCGACTCCGTACATGAATTTGTGCGAGATTGTGCGATAACTCCAAAATGTGCACAAGTATAACCATTAATTATTATATAATCTAATTGATGCAATCTAATCTCACCTAATTGTATAATATAAAATTTTGACTTTGACTTAAACTATAAATTAGGCGATGTATAAAGTCATTAAAAAACGGTTAATCTTAACGCCACCGAGGATTCGCATTCTTAGATTCTTGATACTTTAAATGCTTGAATTACCGAGTTAATTTGCTCCATTGAGATTTTCTTAATTATACCGATACATGTTACATTTAATGTTATCATAGCATCTGATAATATACATATATAAACTGTAGAAGAGTTGTCTTTTTAGAAGCAATTTACGTAATATTGTGAACAAGTGCCATAAATCGCTTTCAACCATTAATTCCATTAACTTCAACTGTCCTTGTTCTATGCAAATTAGCTTCAACTCCTTGCATTGTCCGCCTTTTCAAAGTGCATAATTAACTTTTCACTACAATTAAAACGGATTAATGGTATCCTCATGTCCCTGTTTACCTAAGTTTTATAACTTATTTAAGTTTTACTCGCTACCGCGAATGGTTTTTCTTAATTTCATGGCGTAAAAATTTAACTACAAACATTTATTGTTAACATTTATTGTTAACATCGCATCGCATTGTCGTCGATGGATTCGCCTTCGATAGCACGAAATAATCTTTAAAGAAACTCTGGACAAAAAAGCCGTAACACTTGTATACGGCATATGCTATACATATACACTGCATATACCATAATTGAAGTACGAACTACGAGAGATAATCTTGTTTATAATCCATATTAAATTAATGGTACAAGTATTTTAATCACATTAGCTGTATCGATCGAAAACCTATATCAAACAGGGTAATTTGTACTTGTAATTCGATGTTGCAATGCGTGTTCTTAAATTAAATTAGAAATCATTGTAACGCGATAGCTTGCACCTACGTAAAGAGTGTTCTTTCTTACGTACATTATTCTTTGACAATAAATTTTTTAATTAATTTGGAATTAACTGTATCTTAGCAAAAATGTCAGAAGACATCAGTAATTTTCAAGCGTTTGAAACGAGAGTGAAAAAGAAAGGTTTTCTAATAAACTAAATTAAATTTCTTTAAAGAGTATGAAATGGATAACAATATTACATCCTTGATTAATTTCAAGTAAAATTAAAATTATTTTAATTAAAAATTTTATCATATACGTGAAAAATGAGAATTGTCTTTAATGTCTTCGACATTTTTGCTAAGAAATAATTGATTTCAAATTGATCAACGAATCTGTTCTTAAAAAAAGAAAAAGAAAATGGAATTGTATTTGTTTACCTGTACACAATAATATTATTTGTGCAAAGTGACATCGCAACTAGACTAAATTGCGATAAATGAATAAAGCATTTTCCAATCAAGCTTAATTCGATAAAATTCTCCGATAAAATAATTCGATCCTAAAAATAATTTCCTGTCTATAGCCTTGACATGAAACACCACGTATATGTAAGTCATGGTCACGAAAGAATTTCGTAATTGGCTCCGAGGCTTCACATCACAAAGAAAACTTTCTCCATCTGTGTGTACTTTAAGTCGTACGTCGTGAAAATTGTTTGGCGACACTTCTAAATAGAAACCTCTCTCTATAATCTCTCTCTACCGGTGGCTTTCGTATCAGCCGATAGGGATGAAAAGAGAGCGAGCTGGAGTATAAAAGTGGTCCTCTGCAAAGCTACACGTCACGTGCTTTCGTTCATTTCTTGCGATGTACATCGCCGGTCTAACTAGTCTTAACCCTTCAACTTTCTATTATTGAATGTTGAACTCTCTTTCTGTCACCGACAACGTGCAACTGATATTTTTTGCTAACAAAATCGAACGATATTCTCAACTTTCAGCACATCGCAGGAAATTGAAAAAAAGAACGTACTTCTTCCTTTTTTTTCTATATTCCAAGATAATTAAATATATCGATTTATTTGTTAATTCCAAGCGGAACGATAATAAATCAAAGATCAAATTATACGAAACGACCGTCGATATGTTATATATTATATCGCACAATATCGTATTAATTTTTTTGCCGCTCCATAGACAGGCTATCAAATAGAACTGTCACAAATCAGATATAAAAATTATTTCTGAGATAGACAATAAGTCTGCACGCGATGAGAAGCGATTTAAATGTACGATATGCCTTCCTTCAGCCGTGTCGGTGTCGGTGGGTGTCTGGACGTTGGTCGCTATTTCGCTAGAACGTTACTTCGCCATTTGCCGACCGTTGAAGTCGAGACGATGGCAGACACAATTTCACGCTTACAAAATGATTGCTGTCGTATGGACTCTCAGCCTCACATGGAACGCGCCGATTCTCGTCGTGTCTCGATTAAAGAACTTACGTGGAGGTGGAGGTAAGAGAATGTGCTGATACATACATGGTTACCGGCATCGCGTACCTTATTTAAGCAAACAACAAACGCGGCGGACAAATGAATAATAAATGTGACTGAATAATATTTTACAATTGACAATACAATAGCTGAAGATTATGTGATAAATTGTTTTTTAGATTTATCTTTTTTTTTCGCGAATAAACTTGCAAAACCGTCCAAAATATAATTCGCAAGCGTTAAAAAAGTCACTGAATGCATGTATTTTGCAATGCGACATTTGCAATGTTTGTTAAAAAATGTTATATGTTATAACTGTTCATAAAACTGAAGCCAATTTTTTTTTACACCGTGTTGACATTTTCATCTCGGCCCAATATCGACATTTACTCTCGTCCTCCGGGAACTTTACTCGTTGGTGTAGGCAGCTTATGCATATACATAATATCCAACAATTGAGATATATTGAACACTCTGCAATATTGAACATCTACAGAAGAAATTGAGCTCTTTGTGCGGATGAAATTTTGTTACGCGGGAGACTGCTTTTTGACTATGATGAAAAAAGTGCTTTTAATCACTGAAATTAATTAGAACTTGAAAGGACAGATAATAAATAAAATTTACAATTAGTACCAAACAATTCTTTTATCTCATATACGGATTGATTGCATTTGTTTAATATTAATCCTGATATGAGCCATTTGTTGCGTAAAATCGATATATTGTATAGAATATTGCTTTGAGATATCAATTAGTAATTCGTGCTTGCCTGATATCCATCGGAAGATCTCCAGCACTTAATCTAATCTAAAATAGGATATAGTAGAATATGTATATATGTATAACGATCTCTCTATAACTATATATATATGTATAGGAGCAACATGGCCACATTACATTATATAGTTCCTTCAGCACTAATTACACGCTCTCTGATATAGGTTTCTCTTCTTAAGATATTGAAAGTCAATTGTGTGCAGAGCGATATTAATATTAAATCTTAATATTATATTAATATTATAATATCGATACCCTATATGACTTATTAAAGTTCAATATTGAGGTAATGCAAGTTAATTGCATCGCAACATCATTACCGACTACTTCTCTTCATCCACTTTATTCTCTCTATCCTCCTTTATATATATATAATTTCGTAAATCTTCTCATTAACAAATAGAGTAGATTCCTAGAATATTAATTATCGTCGTGAATTTAGAGATACAAAATCATACATAGCGTAGAACGTAATTATTTTAATAACTTCAAAAAATTAATAATATTATTAATTATTATAAAATTATTAATATATTATGCACACGCACATACGTACGTAGTATTATATTGAAATTAATTCTATTTATAAATGAAACAATCTATGAACAAAAAAAAAACAGATATCTAATTTTAATTAACGATTTTAATTAACGGCTACGGCTAGGTTTTCCGTGTGAACAAATGAGGAGTTAGATTGCCTCTGTTTTAACCGCGCGGTCGGTTTTCCACTGGGATTCGAATTCCCGATTATGTCACTGCTCCACATCTAAACGGTTTTACGGCTGAATGGTCGAGAAAAAAAACTCTCTCGCATCGCATGACGATTTCAGGAAGACGCAAATGTCGCGAAGAATGGCCGAGTGTCGGTACCGAGAGAGCGTACAATCTTTTCCTGGATGGCACGTTGCTTCTGATACCGCTGCTGCTCATGAGCCTGGCCTATTCGCTGATAGCGATAAAACTCTGGCGCGGTCTGAAGCTCGAGATACGACAGTCGTCGACATGCACTAGAAGACGTAAGTGAAGTGTCGCTTCGGGATATATCAAACGCACGTACATGTCAACCATCTCGTGTCGCGAACGTCACGGGAAGATATTTCCCGAAGCTGTCTCTCGTTTTCGTACGTCAATCTTCGCTGACATTCGACTCTATTAAATACAAAATTTACGTAAAATACATCAATGAAATTGCACGATGCTGCAAATAATGATAACAATAACTGATACATAATTTGTACCAAAGCTATTGAACAAAAAAATTCGAAAATTGTGTACCTTTTGTTTTCCATCAAAGTGTAACTTAAAGTCAAATGAGCTATACGTTCAAGATCGAAGGTTGTAAACGTTATGAATTACAGTGGAGAGAACGGCGTCTGGCGCGACAGTGCGAAGCTCAACTTACAACAATAACAATGACAGAGATGCAAGATCGACGGCGTTTCGCGCTTGCGGTCCAACTTCGAGGTCGCGTCGAGGTTTCTCGTCTTCCTTGAGGCACTTTCACGGCGCTCCTCAGGGTGCATCATCTAGGGTGAGAAAATATTGAGTAAACATCACCTTGGAAAATCTAATATCAATAGCGAATCCAATTATCACAATTTATATTGAGCGTCGCCGAAGAGACAAGAAATCGAGCGCTTAATGGTTTAAATTATTTATCTTATTATAGTATTTCCTCTCTTAATCCTGTAATTTGATTTATAAGATCTCTCTAAATAATGTGTATACTGTTCCAGTATACAAAGGCGTTAGATTTTGTTTTCAGGCATTGATACCCTTTTACTATTTTTCATAACAAGTAAACAAAAAGATCATCTTCAAACACAAGTTCTTATCAAATAAAATAATATTACTTCGTTCTATTGTTTATATAAGTATAAGCTACAAGTAAATTTCGTAATTGCATAAAGTTTTTAAATTTTTACCTCCTTTTTTAATGCTTGTTTTATTAAATTAAATTTTGTAATAAATTGTTCAGACTTAGTGTGCTTTATTATTGACGGAATTCAATTTCATGTTACCAGAATGCGGAGAATTAATATAGTTCAAATATCTACTTAAAATTGTCAATTATGTATACCATAAAAACACATTTTAATTGATAATATTGTAATTATTTTTTCGGGCTTAATTATTCGGGCAATTATTCTTGTTGATAACTCAATTAATTAAATTAATTACATTATCACTTTATTATTACAACGAGTAGCTCATTAATATAACCGAGAAGAGCTGCAGTTTCGATTATATAAATTGGAGAGTGTAATCACCGTATTATTAATTATCCTCGGCTAATTGAGATTCCATGATCGAGCGTAATGGTCCGTGGCGGATAAATTTGCGGAATAGAATGACGAATTAAGTTCGTTCGCCGAGATGACACATTCAAGCAACGCGCGTGCAACAGTTAACCGAGACATCGCGTTTTTCTCTCTTCCTCCCCCCTCTTCATCCCCCTCCCAGAACCAGAAAAAGGTGCGGTCACCACGGACAGTAGTCTCCAGGGTGCTTCTTACCGACAAGTGTCACGGTACAGATTTGTCCCAGGGATCCAGGATTCAGATACGAGCGAACGGCAGCGGCTGCTTAACGCGGGACACGAAGGACGTCGCTAACGAGGATCAGCAGGACTCGACCTGTCCGTTCAGCAGACAACACGTGATACGCAGTAATTACATGGGGAAGAGCATCGAGGCCAAGAAGAAGGTATAACGCGCGATTTAGCGGCTGATTAAGCGAAACTGCGCGCGGTTAACTCTGCGTGCGGGTGATTTTTCGCTTCAATAAAATTTAACGCGGAATTACGTATGCGTTTTGCATGCATGTAAAAGCGCGCTCGGAAGGTCCCCCGGTTTCTAGGAAATCGCGAAATCTGGAGCGAGCGTAGGAAAAAGCCGCGATTGTTGCCGTTGCACGCCAGGTCGCGAGATATTTATCGCCAACTCTCTCGCGACTATATTAACCCTCTATTATTCCCCTGCAACGCTCACTCGTAAAGAATCTTGTATATACATATATATATATATATATATATATATATATATATATATATATTTGTACTCTACAAATATGCAGAGAGAAATCGTAATATATTTTCGCCGTTATATATTTGCGCGTAGGACGGTTTAATCTCGTATATGCATGCGTAGAATCGCGCTCGCGCTACCCTCGAATATCAGAACGACAATCGGCATTGTGATAATACGCATCACGAGACGAATATCAACGCAATTTTGAATATGAATTCCGGCGAGCGATAGATATGATGCTTCATTGAAAACGCGCCCTTCTCCCCCGGTGGTGTCCGCAGGTGATCAGAATGCTCTTCGTGATAGTCCTGGAGTTCTTCGTGTGCTGGGCGCCGTTGCACGTGATCAATACGTGGTACCTCTTCGCGCCTGATCTCGTCTACTCGGTCGTCGGTAGCACCGGTATCAGTCTGGTGCAGCTATTGGCTTACGTATCCAGCTGCTGCAATCCCATCACGTACTGTTTCATGAACAGAAAATTTCGCCAGGCGTTCCTCGGCCTCTTCGACTGCCACCGTTGCTGGAGGTAAAATTTAGCCAAGCGAAGCCAAGCGCGTACACATCTACCCAGCAGACTAGACGTAGACTTACAGGAATTATGATGACACGTAAGACGGAGCTTCCACGTACAAAATCCGTTCTCCTTACGAGTTGTAGTACTACTTGGCTGCCCCGGCGCCGGGGATTAATTTTCGTGGAAGATACGTAGAAGAGTGTTCTCGGAGCTGCCGCAACTTGTTAGGAAGGCTGTAATTACGAAACAGTTTTTCGTGCCAAGCCCCAAAGTTGTTAACAGGAGCTCGTTCTCCGCTCTCATTAAAAAAAATTATAAAATAGTAAAAAGTTTGTTCATTTAAACGCGAAACGGGATTGAATGCATAAAAATATGCAAGTATGTACGTACGCAAGTGTTTCTCTGCGTATGTTACGTATATAAAAAAAAATGCACACTTTGAGGTAAATTTAAGAATAAATTTCCGGATTTCGAGAGAAAGAGAAAAGAGAATCGCACGAATCAATGTCTGGCGTAAATATTCTATTGCAAGTGAACGATTCACGTAAACGGACGTGCGTTTTATTTCAGGGTAGGTTGCAGACACAGCGACATCGCTATGGCGACCACGGGAAATGCCGGGCAAGCTGGCAATAACAGCGAATTAAGCGGAAATGACTCGACGGTGTATCTAGGCAGAGCGTCCCTCGTCGCCAGATCAGGTATCATCATACCGCTAAGTTGATCGTTCATTATCGTCATTCTCGCGGATCCGGTTGCGACATCGACCATAATTTTCAAGATTCCGATTACGTTACCTCGCGACATTATACAATACCATAACACGGTCCAGATTCTCTATCAAATTATCATAACATTATCATAACATTATCATAACGTTATCATAACGTTGTCTCACGAGATTCTTACCGCATTTCTCTCAAAATATTAATTAAATTCTGCACACAAAAATTCCACATGTTGTACACAAAAATATAAATAAAATGTACATTTAACGCACGACATTTTCCATGTTTAGAGTCTGCTTCGTAACTGCTAAACTAAAACAGTGACGTGATCGATAGCGGTCCGTCTCGAATATTCACTGGCTTTTCATGGCATACGTTAGTGTTCCCACGTGTAATTCCTTCATGAGATACCAGCTTACATTTACTATATATGCACCGGGTGTGTCTCTAAACTTTTGAATGAATAATTAGTCCGTGCTCTAATTCCTACTTGCGTGAAGGTTAATTATTTGTATATTTGTTGTACATGAGATTGTTCTCTCGGTCTGCATATATAATAATAAAGCGGAGATGAAAGTGGGAATTGCAGCGCTTAATAATAACAGACATACACATAAACTAATATACATGAGCGCGTCTAATTTGTGCTTCAAAGATTTGATGTTAAAAATTACGAGTTAACGCGATTTAATACTCAAAAGAAGAAAAAATTATTACTTTGCAAATGTAGCGAAAAATGAGAATATTCTCGCGTAAAATGGAGTATAGAAACGTAGTTTTATCTTACGAATGACAAACTAATATCGATCCATCATGAATAATTGGAGATTACTATACGGAAAAAAAACCAACTTTAAAAAATATAATTTTTCGGATCTCGGCATTTTTTACAAGTACCTATATTAAAAATAAAATTTTATGAGATGTTGAATTGAAAATAAAACTAGTATATTTTTTTAGATGTGCAATAATTTTTGTATGACAGTCTCGCAAAAACCTAAAAATTGGCAGTTGATTTTTTTTATATAATTGCATTTAATTCTGGCAATCTTAAAATTGTGCAGATGCACCTTTGATTGTCAGATAAAATGTCAGATAAAATGTAGTAGTAATCTGTAATAAACTCGAATTTAAATTCCACAACAAGTTCGGGTATTATCACAGACCCATGTGGCATAGCACGTAATCGGATTGTACGTCACGCAACAAACAATCATGAATTTCATATAAACTATAAGCACTGCTTATCTTTCGAGACACTTCAATTTAAACTCCCACGTGAGGATAATATCCCACGCCTTTTTCCCTCATAATAAATGCATTGCTTCATTTTCATTCTTAAAAATTTACTTCGCAAAATGTGCATTTTACCGTAATCCTTATTTTATCCGTGCAAGAATTTGTGCAAAAATGCGTTTTTCTTACGGCTGGTAAAAAAAAAAACCGAATAATTTAACATTCTGAATTATCTGAAATAATTATTCACACAAGTCCGAATATCCATATAATTCATCTTCCGGATTTTAATCCGGAAGACGAATCTGTCCGAATCTACGAGAAAACTTTCGCTTGATAAATAGTTTTACTTCTCGTCGTGCTAAAAATTTGGAGTATATATTTATTTTTAACGCGTGAAGAATATAAAGAACACGTCCAAAAATAACGCAAAATGTTCTTCACATTCGCATCGCTCTAATCAGAATTAATGAGTTTGCAGATTTGGACGGATACGATTTTTCGTATTATGTGCGCGGATACGTCTAAGCTTGAGTAAACGAATAATGATTATTTCGAACTCGGACTATCCGGGTCCAAAATCCGGGTCGTATTTGTACGATCCCTCGTCTTCACGGGAATGGAATATTGTTTCAGAGGTAGTTCGGTTGCTGGAGGAGGAAGATCGCGTCTAGTATAGGTCGTGCGGATTATGCGACGGGGCGACGGAGCCGAATGTATCTCTGCCCCAATTTCGCGAGCAGGAGGAGGATTTTTTTCTGAAAATATCCTGGCGACCGCCCGTCGACAGGATCGCTTGTCGTGGTAAGGAAACACTCGCGTGCGCGTCTCATTGCTCATCGAGATCCTCTTGCATGGACAATCTCAACTTCCTTTACGATTAACCGAAGCGAAATATCGACGTTATTCTCCCCGTGTAGCGCGTATTTTTTGGCCTAACAAGGAATTTCAGAGCTATCTTTTTTATATACCTTTAGTTAATTCATAGAGATTATAAATGGTTCGGAGAAAAGAAACGCCCAATGTCTTGCCGGATTCCCGTCGAATGTGTATCTTATTTTTGTATTCTGCATCAAATCGATCGCATTCATATGCACATAAAAATATAAACGCGTTAGTGTTTTTTGTACAGATCTCTCAGTCGAACAGATCAGACGGATGAAAGTTTTTTTACAATGTAATTGCAGATACGTAAAATAATTAGTTTGTCAAGTATATTATATCTTAATAAACTAACAACTTATAAAATTGATGAAATTCATCGATAAATCATATTAAGTGTATAATCGCGATTGATATATTCCTAACGATGATAAAATACTTAAAAACTTGATGATTACAAATATTTAAAAAAATTGTAATTTCGCATCAGTTCTTATCCTTTAGATATGATAATGATATGGCACGAGCCATAAATCTTTGCGATCTCGCAAAACATTTCCGGAAGATTAATAATAAATCTAATTTTGCGAAATAATGTTTCCTACGTTTACATAAAAAGAATGATAAACCGCTTTGGGCACTTTCGCACAGGTAAGCTTAACGCGTAAAGCCGTAAAATATTTATTCAGTAAACGGAGTTTTATGTGGAGAACAAACACAGTTATGCTGTTTTAGCTTAACGCCTGCTCATTTATGTTACTTATACTAATTTCGAGAAACAGTTTTATATTCAATGTATGCACATATATCCAATCAGATATTTTGCAATGATTGCAACTCCAAAATGGGCGGCATTTAATCCAATTTCCATTAATTTCTCGCGATAATCGCAGGCGCATTCCAGAAATATATATAAAAAAAATTTCTTCGATATAAAATATATTATTCCGTATATGAGTGAGAAAAAGAGAAAGAGAGAATTTTTATATACAAATGCCACATGTTATTCAGTTCACATAAC
Organism: Lasius platythorax; assembly: GCA_963971435.1. Lineage (NCBI taxonomy): Eukaryota > Metazoa > Arthropoda > Insecta > Hymenoptera > Formicidae > Lasius > Lasius platythorax. The sequence continues at coordinate 733,249 of OZ020542.1, read as the reverse complement.
TTTCATCATACATACCTTTGATACACCTGTTGCACATGTTTCATAGACCTGCCAGAGAATAACCCTTAAATGATAGCGCGAGATATACATATATACAGCCACGTTGCGCGGTCGCTCAAAGGCATACTTGCTGTGTTTTCGCAGCTTCATATTTATATAATGATACTTTAACGTCTTTATTCGTGGCCAAGTATTGTTGCTCGTCTAACGCAATCGCTTTCCGTTTAAACCTGTTAAATATTGCTGCATAAAAATTGTAGCATTTTAAAAAGTTTATTCTTGTGAATCCATTTATCATTTTAATATATTTTAAAAATATCGTTAATAAAATGCTTTATTAGTAGTAGTTTTTCGTCCAGATATCAGATTTCTGTTAGATATGTATAGTAAATATGTACAAAATGAAGAATCTATCGACATACATTTTAAATGCTGCTTTCATTAAATAACTGTGTTTGTTTGAATACATTTTTCAATTTCTCTTACATAATCTTTTAATATAATAATATAACAATGTAACATGTACGTTTTATTTATTAAAAATGTTTAAATGTTTAAAGAAAGATACACATAAATGCAATGTATCTCTATGTACAAAAAGTATATTGATCGTTATATTGTATGAGAAAATATAGATTACATAAACTATATTAAGATGAACATTGTGGCTCAACTGTTATTATAAGATAATTATTCGCAAAAATGCAGATTGCGCATCGCGTATAAAATAATAAAATATAAGTCTCCTGTAGGATTCTATTATATATTCTTCTGAAATATTTAAGAAATATATTCGAAAGTTCTTCGCGCTGCGACACTTGTAACGAGATAGAATAAGATTTGATCGATTTTAGACACTGCGCAAAGATGTTTAATAAACTTTTTTCAACACGACTCTACAATCTGAATTATTTTTGGATCAAGCACTCTTTGTCGCTCTCCTGATCTCACTGTTTAACCGTGTCCTTTAGTTCTCCAACTTTTTCTCCGACCAATGCTGGAAAAGTGCTTCGTTTCCACTGTCTGCATACGTTGATTTTCTATGGAAAAAGTTTCCACGCGTTCGAATGGATTTCAACTTGAAAAATAAACTATGACTTCTATGCTACAGCATAACAAAACGCATGGTGGATGCGAGAGTGATATTATACATGCATGAAAAATAACATTCTACCGAATTATTAATTTCATCAGCTTTAATTTTAATATTACTCTTGTATTAAGACTTTGATTTGTATTAAATTTCTGCTCTGGTAAACACAAATGTCCACGTCATCAGATATAAAAAAAATTTGTAAGCAAGTGAAAAGAAAATTAATCGTCATGTAACGCAACTTTCTCCTGTTACGCAATCCATTAATATGCGACTATCTCTAAAATATGCTTTAATACTTTTATGCAATTTTTCGTTTATTGTATTGACACGTTCGACGTTGTCAAAGGACAATCTGTTGTCACAAAGAAATTGATTACAAACTGCTTTACAAGGCTTTCGTTTCGTCCGTTTGCCCCGCGAGAATATCACGGGAATATAATAATCAAGAGAATATGGAGAAAGAGTTAAAAAAAAAAAAAATTATTTCTTCTTGTTACACTATTCGTCGAGTTACATATATACGTTTGATAAATCGAGCAATCACAGAGTGGAATTTTTTGTAATTCAATTTTTCGATACAATGAAATCTATACTGAGAATTCTCCGGGAAAGAAATAAAAAAAAATTTGATTAAAAATATCTCAATAAAATTTCTCATATCGAAGAACATCCCTCAATTTTTTTTTTTTCTTTTTTCGTACATATATGTGGATTGTGCCGATATCGTCTACTTTCTCTTGGATTAATAATTCTTGCCGAAAAGAGGTTGGGGTAAAGCTGGGTTATATCTAAACGAACATGAGCCCTTGTAAAGCTCAAGAAAGGATATTGTCCCATGTCGGCCACTTGATCTCGTGTCTTATCGGTCCGCAAGGAATTTACCCCAACCCAATTATTAATCAGAGACCACGGTTTGTTTCAAGGAGTAAAAACCCAAAGGACGAAAATACTTCAATATATCACGTCACGTGCATTTATCACTCCTATGATATTTAATCCCGTTCTTGTCACGGAAAGTTACGGAAATAGGTAGCGAGGACGTGACTAGAAATGAAGTTATTGAATAAATTAATTGAAGAGTCATGTGTGCGAAATAGAACTCTCACGTTATTTCCGTGGCTTTTTATAAGTCTCGGCTGCTCGATGTGTAATGCGATTAATAAAACCATCCGAATACGTTATACATAATACATAACGTTTTTGTGATGGCATTTCGTAAGCGCAGCTATCAGAAGCTGTTTCTCTCTAATGAAAATATTGTTTACTTTGTATAAAAAAGAGGGATTCCGTTCGATTTTGTTGGCTACATATTCTTTTCGCGCGATATAAACTTTCAGTAATTTCGTAAGCAAAATATATTCAAGGCACTAGATCGTAAAGATTCTGATAAAAGATTTACTCTTCTGCTCATCATATTTTATATCTTTTATCATCTTGAAATATACTTCTCGCTCTACTCTTCTATCTAATCGACGAGATTGAAAGTCTCTTGACAGCAAACCGAAAATAACATGTTTGTGTTGATGTTTTATACTTTTATGAATAATATATAAAAATTTACACAATGTAATTCTTATCAAAATTATAAATTGTCAATACACGGTATTTTGCTCACGAATAGATTCAATTTATATATTTAATTAATTTTTGTCGCTATCCTTCTCTTACTACACATTGCATTTATGCGTGTATAATCTAATCCTGGCAGAGTTTGTGATACGTAAATTACAACGCGCTTATTGATGAAATATTCGATTATCTAAAACTGTCCATGAGCAGTACTGCGGTTTGTTTCTTGCTGAACTTGTCATACATTTTACATGAGAGTTGGAACAATGGTAAATCCGCTTTAATTTGCATTTCGAATAAACGGTTGAAGCTAATCCGACTATTGTAATGTAAACCAGATTTAATACCGTTACTATCAGATAGCCATTGTTTAATTTGCCTTTCTGCAGCTTTATTTTCTGTATGCGTTGTAATTTATACGGTCAATGGCAACTTTTATTGATGCAATCCGTAATTAATTTTTTGTCGAAAATAAAATTCTACTTATATGTATTATTAATTGACGTAAATTATGAACAGTGATCTCGTTTATTACATGTACATTTATTTATTTCGTTTAATTAAACTTTAATTATTTAATAGCAATTGAAAGTTTATAATATATATGCTTATATATCATATTTACAATATTTATTTGTTCGCGGATCAAAAGTACGTATGATATTATAACTCAATATTTATCTTAACGGAATAAAATACGAAATTTAACGTAATATAATACAAAATTAATTTATAAAAGAAGAACGTACGATTTGATTGCAGTTCACATATATATTAGTGTAGAGGTCATGGGATTAGAATAGAATTAGGATCATGTCTGTAGAGCGATTAACTTAATCCGTTCTTCCACCACCGACGAAAAGTTTATCATTCGAATAGCAGGAAGGAAGACGAAGAGTGCTAAAAGGATTTCCTATCTGCGCGTACACGTTCTTAGAATTCTAAAAATGCACGGCTCTATTGAAAGATAAAAGTCGTGGAAAACGGAAAAACGGTTTCGCAACTCACCTTTTTTTTTGGCGTCCTATAATCGATTTCGGCTTGCTTCTACTCGTCACACGGATACTCCAGAATACGCATACATTTCAAAGAGATACGGGTTAACTCGTCGTCGAAAGCAAGATAGTTCTTCCAAGTATCAACTCGAGTCTCTTTTAGACTAATGGTATTATCCTGAAAAAAATCGTGATGTCCCTGTTGACAATCCGAAGAAGCAGTAAATCCTTTCGAATCCTTTCGAATTATCGAACCATCTACTTCATCATCATCGTACATCCGTTTGAAAATTAATGTGTTATATAATATGAAAATTAATGTGTTAAATAATATAGGTAAGTAGATTTTATATATAAAAGAAACTTTTAAAAGCTAAATAACTTTTTATGCGTGGAAATAATAAATGAAAAGTAATATTTCTGAATAAAGGAAAATTAAACTTGCAAAGTTGTACATTTATTAATGGCGATTTAGGAAAAAAAAGCCACGAAAAGCTTTTCGTTGGGAAAGTTAAAAACTCTCTTACTGGAAAAATGGAGTTTTTAAATTCAGTAAAAGATGGCGAGAATTTGTAAAACAAAGCTGCGCATATATTACATAATTGTGTGCAAACAACATATCTGAAAAATAGATCGCGTTTGCCTTTCTTTGAAAAAAAAATAGAAACGGCGTATTCCGAATAAGATGTTTCATTATTTCAAACCGTGGTTATTATCACGCCGACAATCTGGGTGACTATCTGTTTCAGCAGCATCAAGATTCATCTTGTGCTGCAGTATTCCAACGGTATCCGGACGTGTCCGGCGTATATATATATCACATTGATTTAGTGCGAGCAAAGTGCTTTTTCCGACCTTGCGCTTTGTACAGTAGATGCGGACAACCTTGATCGATCGGCTTTAACTCACAGCTACAATGTTACAAAACGAAAAGGGATAACAAGGAAAATGTAGAATATACATTTTTATTTCGTGATTTGCATAAGATTATATATATGTATATTTACAAATTTTCTCTTATTTCATTTTGCAAATATCCAGTGTGTAAAAATTGATTCTTATGTTATGTATATCATTAATATAATGTGATATATAAAGGGGGGCTTACTTCATTTTAATATATTTACTAGAATTCGACATAATATCATTTCTCCTTTCTAACTGACAAAAGTGCTGGTACTGTTTATTTTACATAAATATAAGGTATTTTCTTTCCCATTTATGATACATAATCTAATGGACATGTCCAATTCTTTCCTCCTCTTTTGAATTATAAATCTTAAAAGTTGCATGTACATGTCATATAATATTCATTTTACAGCTAAATAAAAAGCGAAAAATTATAATCGACTATAATGCAGTTATTCACATTTCACATTCCATATTTCACATTTTACATTTTCATTTTACTGTGCTTTAATCAAAAACTATATATGCATCGCGAATAAATCTCGGAATTCGGTCTGCATAATTCTCGCATAATACAATAATAGTAGTAATTAGGAGAATAATGTACGTATAATTATTGAGTCGCATATTTCTCCGAAAATAATTTATCAATAATTATACGTTTATCCTGCAGAAACTGTGATGTTCTTCTGAATTAAATTCTATGTATTATTATTAACTCCGCGATACAAAATGTACCAACATTGCAATATAATTAATATACTTGTCAAAATATTAATCCACGCTACAAAGCATGACGTAATTTTGCATGTTAACTTCTTTAGATTATGATAAATAGTTATATTGTGCTTAAATAACATAGAGTATATTTATGAATTGCATGCCGGATAATGATTTACAGATTGCAGGTATCGACGTGGAAAGATTGATTATATGTCTACATATCAAAATCAGTCAACCAAAATTTTATATATTTACACTAATTATTTATTCAAACTTGGTTTCTTAAATTAAGGCTGAATTAATCTGTATAATAACAACTTTTATGTGTATAAAAACAATATCTATAAAAAGAGAAATGTATAAAATAGAATTTAATATTCTACTGAAAATAATTACTCTTCATTAAACAAAAATTTAAATTACAACGAAGCATATCAATATAAAAAATTTTAGATGTTTTATTCAAACGTATATTTTAACTCTTGTTCTATCGCGCAAAATTGCATAACGTAGAAAACGATATTGACGTATTCTTTATCATTGTTATTTACGAGATTCTCCCTTTTGCCTATCTAATAGCGGATGAAGTTGCTTCGATTTATGACGCTGTGCGTTTCATTTCGAGCATAGATCTTTTTCAGCGTCGATTGAATTCTATTCCTTCCATCCTTTTTTATGTCATTCAATTGTCTAGACCAATCGCGTTTGTCGAATTGCATTTGGCGTCTGTGCCTTCGGCACTATAGACAAAAAGCGCCTAGCCAATGACATCACCCACATTAGCGTGTCGAATGGTGTTACTGGTAATAAGGGCAACCGAAAGAACGTTTATGTACCTTCGATTGCAATTTAACCCTCTATTTCGGACTTACGCTAGAATAATGAAAAAGAGAGAAAAAAATTCTTCTATCCTCTCATTCATTTCTGATAAAATCTCAAAAATTTATTGCTATTCTCAGAGTTACTGTTATTGGTAAAATAAATCTTACTTAAGTTTTAAGCTTAAATGCATTTTAATAAATAAATTTTGAAAAAGAAAATTAGTTTTACATATTTTTATTTTATATATATTTATGTACACTTTTTATTTTAATATTTATAACGCAAGAATTAATTCTTTATATATATTACATGATATTTTTTGTATTCTTTTTCTATTTTTTATACAATTATTTATTAATTTAATTCTTTATATATATTACATATATTATTTTTTGTATTTTTTTTCTATTTTTTATATAATTATTTATTAATTCATTATATTTATTACAAGAATATTTACGCTTGTAATTACAATTACAAACTATCTATGTTTCATTTATTTTATTTTAAAGAACGATCACAGCGCGATCACTTAATATCAATCAATAATAATAGTAACAATAGTAGCATTAATTAATCTATTAAATTTTTAATAATATTGTTAATTATTTTATTGTTGGAAAATTAAACTCAATCTCATTCGAAGAAAGATTAACAAACACCTGACGTTTGACAGTGACAAATATACAATTATATTCGATGTCAGTTTCAACGCCAACTCAACGGAGAGTACGACAGCGCGACTATGATTGAGTATAAACGATAATGCTATATAAGTCGTTAGCACGATCTCGGTGTGTAAACGATGCTGTTCTGAGAAATGCCGAAATCACGTAAGACGTTCTGAGAATTCGTGACTAATTGCCCTTCGCATCTAAAGAAGAGATTTTCCTGTGATGTATGGATTTATTTCGCTCAAGAGTGCGTGAATATTTGTATCATTTCCCAAATGTTCTTATTTGTGAATGCAGAGCAAATTTATCGCAAATTACTCAGATACGCTTTGTCTCTGATATTAATTTAGTAGCCATGTATGTATGTAACTTTTTATAGAACGTTTTTTTTTTAAACTCTTCTTTCAGTGATGATAATAATAATACTAACATTTTTATATGAAATGTATAAATGTGTTTCTTCTTTTTTTTTCTTTATTGCGATTGGATATTTGTCTGCGTATTCTAAGTATTATATAGACAGAAGTATACATATATGTGCCAACAATGTGTGCATCGATAACATCTAATTCCACATCAAAATATATAAAATATAGATTTAATATAAAATTTATATCTATATGCATGTATTAATTATAATTAATTAATTTTTAAATATTTCTTTTTCTTCTTCGTTCGACTATTTCTTAGTTATCAACGCTATTGTAAAATTTATTTGGACTGATGTGATTTTGTTGACAAGATTGCATGAGCACTGACCGTCGAGATTTTCCTACAGAAATGTTCTCGTCTCTATTTTGCGTCCCCAACTGTGTCAGTCCGCCAGACTCCCGCTGCGACTCTGCTCGAACTCATTCTACTAAACTGGAAATTTCTCATTGTTTGGACGCAAACAATAGACTCTGTTCATAAATCAGTTTGTTTGTTTATGAATATAATATACTGATATCTCTATAATTCTCATTACTTATGCTCATTTTCAATGAAAGAACGATTACATTGTATCTTATTGTCAGTATTACTCGTATTAATTCAGCAATGTTAAATTATATCATTTTTACGTATGTTACGTGCGCTTTGATTTATGCTAATTGTAAGAAAAAAATATAAAATATAGACAGAAGATTCTTATATTTTTTCATCATATATTTATGCCACGGAATTGTACTGTATCGTGATAATACAGAAAACAAGGTCTGTTGTATGTTGTTTCAGCGTGCATAAGATTTAGAATGCATAAGAAAGTTATTCGCATAGCATAGTAAATTTTTGAAAACATTCCAATCTGTGTTTCGCATACAAAAAATTCTCTTCATCGCTCGCAATCCACTACTACTTTAAGAGGAAAATTCTCTCGATCGAGTCACAACCTTAAAAAAAAAACTTATTTCCTCGCCGAGCTATTTCATTATCGGTACTTTGAAACAATTATGTCAATTAACGCTGGAGACTAATATAAAGGCAACTTGGAAGGAACTTAAAGTTTACTTGATCGTAAACTCTGTGGTTTTTGTACTTATCACAAATTATTCCCCTTGGCAAACTTTCATTGCGTCCTAAGAACTTTTGACACACACACATACACACATACACACACACACACACACACACACACACACACGGATGCACGCACGCACATATACACCCGCGCGAGACCTTTTGGCGACCTTTCAAAAAATTAGACGCCCTACGGCCTTGACATCGCAAACTCAGTGCTACTCATTACTGTCCTTAATACCAGCGACCGTTTCTCAAAATGATTAAGCGAGACAGGACCACCGTGGGATGTATCCTGGTTTAAAGCATACGGAATTCCTGCCGAAATAAGGACGGAGGGACGCGCCGTTCTCAATTTCACGCGTAAGTCCTATCGCGGGTTGAAATTCTGCGCCTCGTCGCGACGACGTTTATCAAGCGCCCCTTTCCTTCTTCACGCCTCCGCGATTCGCGAGCTTGTTATTGCGAAAATGTTGTTGCGCAAAACTTGTTGCGCCCGCGTTTCAAATCGATTATAATAATATTTGCCGAAAGAAATGATACGTGCACAAATAAATGTGCAGTGCTTCGCATTTTTGCATTTTTGCAGATATTATAATCGAACAGACGATAATTATAATTCCGAGAGAACGCTATCGAGTAAGAAAAAGAATAAGACAAATTTATTATGACACATTAATTAAATATACATTAAAAAAATTAATGAATTATAATATGTAATTATATAGCTTTTTAGATTTTTAATATAATACAGTTTTGCATTTTTTTTTCTATGTGGAATATACTTGTCTAAACAATTTTATCTCTCGAAAGACACGATGTAACACAAAAGGTACTTAAACAGCGATGAAAGCTCACGATCAGACGATTTGCATTTGTTGAAATCGTCATGGCAACGTGTTCGCGAAATTACATCCTTTGCTGCGAGCGTTTTGTCCTAACGTTGAAACAGAACTTTGTTAGCCGCTGTTTCCCGCAACCAGCAGTGGAAATCCGCTGCTATCCAGTAACTATCGAGCATTACTTGATAGCATTCACGAGATCCATTTACACGCTCCATTTATTTTTCAGGAATTTTTAAAGAATCTCCAAAATCAGTAAAAAATCTATAAAATGGTTATCACAAATTATTGCGAGATATCTTTTTAAAAATTTAAAGAAATATAATGTTTAATTACAATATAATAAAATATTTGATGTTATCACTTGATATATCATCGCAGCGCTTGAAATTCGTCGTGTTTGTGAGGAAATGGAACGAAAATGGGCGAGAAAACCTTTTGACGAAAATTCGAGGGATTTTTATCCCGGTTTTGTATCATTCTGTACACGAATGCATTCTCAGCGATTTATTTCTCATGCTAGAGTGAAAATCAGGTTTTCTCGTGATTAAATGGCGCAGCAGTTTGTGTAGTTAACTTTCATGAGGATTGCATTTTCTATCTTTATCTGCTGTTAAAAATTTAGTAGCAAAACTATTCTCCAAAATTGCCAGAAAATTTTCAGTTGAGAGGAAAGTTTCTTTTGTTGTTTAAATATGCTTGCAGCGAATCTCGCATCCTCGAGAAGAATTATTCTTCATTAAGAAGATCCGACTCATGTAAACTTTAAAGGATGTAAGTACTGTATAAGGATCATATAATATGTCTTCTTATATTAAAATATATAAATATAACTTGGTCCTTTAACCATAAATCATGTATTTTATTTTTTAGGGAAAAAAATCTGTCATATATACCTATACATAATACTTATATAGAAGATAGAAAATAAACATCATTCTTACAAGATAAATTGTGGCATGAACGCTACGATATTATTTTTCTAAGATCTAAGATTTTCAATATATTTTACAATATATTTTCGGAACATTTATACTCAAGCAGCGTTTATCTTCTCACAAAGTTGAGCAAAATTCGTTTAAAATCTTATTAGAGAGAAAATTGTTTTATATTAAAAAATTGTCATTTGACTCTGATTTTTATCAACTAATAAGCACAAGCAGATAATGGAGAACGTCGGAGCTTACTAAGAGATTTTCAATAATGCCATAATTTAATTAAAATTTTACTTATTAATGACGTAATGTCGCTCATTTCTAATAGATAAACCTCATAATGTGTAAATATTGATCTATTTAACAAACACAGCTTATAAATGTCTTGCATAGAGATTGTTTGAGAAGTTGGCAAAGTATAATATTAATCTTAATTATAATGGTTTTACTTGAGAGAGACTTTTACTAAAGAAGAGAGAGAGAGAGAGATATGTTGATATCAGAGAAGCTACACTTTGTGCAGAAAACGCCATTATGACATTTACATTTAGTTTATACAGCACGAGGTAATAAACCGACGCAAGCAACTCGATACGATTATGTTCTCTCGCATTAAAGTGGAAGCGGATATATTTTATTTTATATTTTTGATACAACGGAAAAATATAACACTTTAATTTTATATTCAATAACAATGAAGAATAGATTAAAATTTTTTGCACGATTTCTTCATTTACTTTGTAACATTTTAACTCGACGTGAATTATTATTGAGCGAATTTTCCTAAGATTCCGTATTCTTCGTTATTCTCTAGCGCATTTACATTATTCACCATATGCGCTCGTTGATAAATTGCATATTCTTCGCATTGTAATTTAACAAGGAAAATTACATCAAGTTTCTCAGCGCGCGGCGGCGCTTTTCTTCGGCTAATTACCACCCTTTCACCTTCCTACGATTTCCATCTCGTGAGCCTTTCATTGCTAAGTGCTAGCATTTTGTATATTAACCGTCGTACATATGTAGACGTGTTGCTATGACATGCGCACTGCTGCTATATATAATTTACACACACACACACACACACACACTTTTAATATAATGATCAAAGAACAGGCTAATCACTTTGTGGTCAATATGGGTTTTGTGTCACCATATAGTATATATATACAATATATATACACACACACACACACATGTGTATTTATATATATATATATATATTATATGGTGACACAAAACCCACATTGACCACAAAGTGATTAGCCTGTTCTTTGATCATTATATTAAAAGTACTTTTACTAATCAAGGAAACGTGTACTGATAATTAAGCTAATTACAAAGTCATGAGTAATTATTTAATATTTGTAAAGGGCGCAACGGCAATATGGTTCGAATATATATTGACCTCACGTGCAAAAATAAATCAAAATTGCGAAAGAAAGATTTTTACAATGTTTTTCTCAAGAAAATCGATCTTGAAGATTAGAAAAATAATAATAAAATGAAAAGACTCTGATATATGAATACAAAAATTCAGATAGGAAATGAGCTAATAAGAGCCAGGCGCAGAAAGCAGGCACAACTTATCTTAAAATCTTCTTTATTTGACTTGAATGTTTCAGTCTGTCCCCTTTGAACCATCTTCAGCAGATCAATTGACAAAAAATTACAAAGAAAATTCATGCGTCTTGATTCTCATCCTCGACTTACGTCTTTGATAAGTTTCCTATCGATTCCTGCCGTTAAGACGAGAATAGTTAGAAAAGTCAGATATTGACATCGTAAAAGTTGGAGGAAAAAATAATGTTATGGTTTCTTTTTTTTAATCGATTTTCGATTTTCAACAATTTTGTATTACATATCGTCATATGTTTTTCATTGACAATTGTTAAAGTATAATTTAAAAAAATACAAGTATGATAAGAAATAATTGAATATATTTTACACTACCTTAATTATATATAAAAATATTAAAAAGTTATCTTTATAGACACTTTTAAATAACATTTTATATTCTCTTATTTATATCCATCCGAGTTCTATGACATTTACAACAAAAGAATTTTAAATATTTCTTACTTCTCTCCTTCTAATTTAAGACAGAAAATATTATTGATTTCTTATTTCCTTCTAATTTAAGACAGAAAATATTATTGATTTTCCAATCTTAAAGATAGATGGTTTCAAAAGAGCAAAATTTCATACGAAATCAATTTATTCTGCAATTTCGTATGGAAATTTATATATTCGTAGCCAATTTATTACTACTGTACATTCTCTATGTGTGTATGTATATCTCACCAATACTAATTAAAAATAAAAAAATATTCTATAGGAGGCACATATATATATATATATATATATATATATATATATATATATATATATATATATATATATATGTATACATCTTTTTAAATATTTTTGACAGAGAGAAATCACACTGTCATTTTTACTATTTAATTTACACAATAATAAAATAATAAAATAACATCTATAATTGAAAGCAATATAGTTAAATGCATCACTTTTCTAATTAAGACTATTGGCGCGAAGAGTATATATGTCGTCTTGCCGCAGCCGGTGTGAGTTAATCTCTAGGTTAAACAACGCCCCGTAAACAACCCCCAGCTACAATTACCGTGTAACGACGGATATTTTTCTACCTGCGGTCCTATCCTAGCAACGAAATTACGAACTTTCCTGCAGATTGCAGTTGTCACGACGAGAGGACGCGATAAATCCACATTGCTCACTTTGAACATTACAGCGTTACATATTACTCTCGCGCATGCACGTACTCTCACTAATATTTCACTAATATTCCACTTGTAATATCGGCGAGAAATACAATTGATATTAAATCAGAACTGCGTTCAAAATTATCGAATTTAATCAATCAATCAATCTCTCTGCGTACATGCGTGTGCGCGATAAAAAATAATAGATAAATTCAATAAATAATATTTACAGACAATAGATTTATAACAAAGGGAATGAGATACAAACATGTTAAATTTATTGTGTGTGTACTGCGTGTGTAAATAAATATAATTCAATCTCACAGAATTTATTGATCCATTAAAAAAAAAAAAACGTGGTGAAAAGATACGGATAAGAGAGAAAAATGTACGATGACACATTTTATATTATTTGAATTGTATTTTTTAACAATAATAATGAAACGAGAGAATATATTTTCTTTGTCTCTCACCGAGAAGTTAAACAACTCCATCGGTTATCGTTCCTTTACATTATCACCCTTACAATCAGCAACAATGGGGTGTCTTAACCCCATAACAAATTGACGCCCAAGACTTGCCAAAGAGGTTCGTCGATCACCGTCACTATAATGGCGTCGGATGGGTACAGGCCAGAAAATCAGGTCGGAATACAGAGTGTTTTAGACCTTCAAGTCTTATTTTAACGACATTCCGGTCTGTTTCAATTGAGTGTAAAGTCGGTTTAATCTAACGTAACAAGATCGTTACTTTTGCAATTCTTAACGTACGAATAATTTAGCTTCAGATACTCTTCTTCAAACGAATGAATTAGAACGAATAGGCCGGTAAGGAAACTTTTCACGATTTTAAGACATAATTTATACGCGCTCTTTATATAAAGAACGTGAAAGACCATTAATGTGAACGACGTATAATAAACTTTTGCGCAGAATACGTGTCAGACATAGTTGTTAGATCCGTCACTAGCGAATGTCCCGCTATGAAGCATCTATACATGCGACAAATGTCATTATAATTTTGTGCAGATTAAAATTGTCATTTAAAGTTGGCAACATTCTTTAATAAAAATTTCTTTGAGAAGAAAACACTTTTTTTTTTAACAAAAAGCTGCCTTAAAATATGAATGCTGAGCCATAGATGCAACATATCACGCAAACGATAAATGCAAATAATAAACAAAAAATAACATTATATTTTTATATTCATTATAATCGCATTTTTCAATATATTACTTTTTTATCCCAGAAAAAGTCCGGAATAATTGATCGGGAAAATAGAGAGGGAAATGTAATCAAGATATTCGTAAATCCGGCCGTAATTTCATTGGAATTAAACAAAATTTATTTTTCTGTTTAACTCTTATCAATCCGTTTTTAATTACAATGCAAATTGTGAAATAGGGAGTGAAATATTGCAGTTTACGTTAATACTATTATCGCTTAATTATACAATCAGTAAATTGATGAAACTAAAATTAAGTAAAACTAATTTGCTCGCGTTTACGTTACTGCAACTGGCTGTATATATACTTTGTCTTTTACATAACTAATTACAAATACAAAAACTTATTCAAAGTAAAATACTAGCATTTATATAGTGCATTAATTTATAACAAATAAATTTTTTTCAAATATATTATGAATCAGCAAGTTAATGAATCAGCATTTTTCGCGATAACGTAATTATAACACGCGATATTTAATACGAGAAATGAAGGTCCAAGTAAAGCTCTCGGCTGTAATAGGAATGATGACATGGATAAAAATAACTTTATGGCATGTCATTATAGTTATTAGATGATTACTTTCAATATCTTATTTTATCTCCCTGCATATTTTTATGTCACGTTTTATTATTAATATAAATATTTCGTATTCTATCGATCGTAAAGTATATGTGTTAAAAAGTAAGTTTGAAGATTTTCAAATTTTTTTTGCTTTTCTGCATTCATGTCTAGCTTTTTCTTTCGTTCAATAAAAATATTTCAAATCATCAGATAAAACGTTTTATAAAACATGCGCCATTTAATAATCCAAAAAGATGAAATTCTGTACACTTGTTTTTTGATAGTGTACGATTACAAGTTTAATCTGCAGAGATTCAATTTGATAAACGAAAAACATAGTAATTTCGTTTTCTTAGTCATAAGCCTGACAATACGAGTTTCCCTGCTCGATTATAGAAACTAGAACATACCGGGCTTATCTCGCATTTTAATAAAAACACCTTGCATGCTCGTTATAATCATGGAGAAGTTCACAACGTTTCGTTGAATTTAAGCTCAATTAAATTTTACAAAACTTATTCTAAATACTGATAACAGAAGGAGCTACTAGAATGTTAATAAGCTTCATCGTGCCAAAGAGTCAAAAAAATGCAAAGGTCGCTCTATCCCAGTGGAATCCCGGCAACATAGCTAGCTGATCTTATCAGCTTCTCCTGTGAAATTCATGCTTGGCAAAAGAACCATGAACATTCCGCGAAATAATGCGATTTAATCTAAGCGCTTCGTATTCGAAGTGCGAAGAACGTGTCTCATCCGTGGAAGTTTTTAGTGTGTAAGTTATAAACCGCAAAACATAGTCTCTCTGTGAAAATAAACGAGAAACGTACGCTATGTGCGATATCCGATTCATGCTTATGTACATACGTGTGTTCATGTGAGATATATGCGTTGTAAAATACAGCATACAGTATCCAAGCAAAAATACGCATTCGATATAGTATTGTCACGTACGAGAGTGTACTTTTTCTTGGAATAATAAAGGAAATAATCTGACTCTCCAACGCGAAACATACATATATATATGTATATTATATAATTTCCGCGTAACGTGTTGCAAATATTAAGTTGCATTTTTCTAAGTGTTAATTTATCAAAAATAATGTTCTTTTTTCTTTTTAATAAAATCAAATTCTTGTTTATAAGCATCTTTAATAGATTTTATTTTATTTTTGATTGATTTTGTCATATCAGTTTTATTCAAATAGCATCTTAATTTTTTAAAAGCTATTTTTAATACTTTTATTTGAGTAATCTTTAAGTTGAATATTCCATATTATGAATATTTTAATAATGTCTTGATATTAGAAAAATAGAGCGAAATAAAAAGCGAAAAAATAATTAAGGATAAATCACTAATTTATTTTTTTTCGCTCAACGGCGACTTTGGCCACTTCGATGGTGAAGGCAAATATTTCACGAGAAGCATTTTCTCATTTAATATATTTTTTTTGTAAATCTAGAATTTCGATACAAATACCTTTCAAGCGTCTTATCATGCTTTTCATTGCAAATTCGTTGCCTTCTGCGAAAATAATGAGATGTCAACAGAATTTAAAAAGAGATTATACAGAGTTTCGATATAATCGCGTGAGTGCAAATAGAATGTGCATTTATTACACGATTCTCAGAAAGGTAGGCGAGTGATTTGCCCTAAGAGAGTCAGTGCACATTTATGTATACCGCGTGACGAATGCAGGCGGATAATAAATTTATCGCGTGTGAATGCAATACACCAATCCAATTCACCCGCATAGCAATTCTCGTGAAAAGTATATAAAAATTATACAATAAGCTGTTTGAACTAGATACGAGATTTATAATGATACACGCGCACGCGCGATAAAATTAAAAATTTATTTGATTCAAGAGTGTTATAAAAAAATCTACAAGACATATTCATTAAGCCATTTTTTATGAAAATAAAATCCGAATAAAAAAGTACTGTAAAGTTAACAGTACAATTTAATTAAATATTTCTATTATTTTAAAATACAACGTATAATTTAGTTGTTTTCAATTTCTGACAACGAAAATGTTTCGTTACGTCCGCTAAATTTTCGATGAACTAATACGAAATGTTGGAAGACAAAGAGATGATACGTTACAATAAAAAAAAGAGGTTTTTTTATAACATGATTTAAAATATTTCTGTTGTAAACGCCTCTATCTTCTAATAGGATTCGCAGTATCGCAAGAAGTTACTCTCGGAATAAATTTATCGCAAAATATCGGGCAATTTGTTCTCTTTCCGTAAGTTAATGCTTGCGTAATGTCTTACAGATTCCGACGAGGTTCGACTCCTTCACGATAATCCTTGATGTAATTAATTTATTGTTCGAGTGAAGCCCACTTGGCCATTTCTACGATTAAGCCTGCGCTGCAGGATTCTGAATTCATCAATTATAATTGTTTACGACACGCCGATGTGATTCAATGACGAGAGTAGTTCGATGTACTCGATATAACGATAACATATTTATAAACTGGAAAATAAACGAATTTACGACTCTAAGAGAACAGAAATATTTCTGCAAAAAGGCATGCTTAACGTAATTTTAAGAAAATCATTACCGTCTATAATAAATTACCTGTGATAAAGAAGAAATCTGAGACGCTTTGTACTGCTAAAAGGTTTATCGTTACGCTCTGTTTCGATACTCTGGAAATGGTATGGTCTCTTTAAAACCACAGCACTGCTTTTAAAGCCTTAAAGTTGCCTCGGGGTAAACGTGCATTTCGCGTATAAAATATATCTCTGAGAGGAAGAATCGCGTATTTCCTGTATCATATTCAAGAATCGATCTTGTTCCTCATGATGTTCATTTTTGTCCCATCCAGAATAATAAAATTGGTCTTTCTTTCATCTTTCGTGTTTCGATTTCCTTTTATTATCGATCTCCCGTCGACCATTATTATCCATTTGCAGTGATAATCTGAGTATAGAAATCGATCGTTCATTCGGTACAATCTTACACAAACAGATCGAGGTAATCGAGAGAAATGGAAGACAAATCGTGAGCATTTTGAACTTCAATGCCTCGTTTGTCATGTTCATGCTGATGCGACGTGGAAATACATCAGCTTTTAGTTTCGCTAAGGAAACGCGCCGATAAATGCGTGTTTACTTTGATAGTAATTTGACAATAATGCGTAAATAAATACCGTAAACTGCAGCATCGTATATTCTCATTACCTACCGTATAATTCATTATCAAAGTAAACTCATCAAACAACTAGATGCTACAATAAATGTAAGTCAAATATAAATCAGCTTTTTGTCTACAATGCACTGATGTTAAATTTTTCTTTAAACAGTTTTTAAATATGTGTATATCTCATATTCATAAATCATTAAAAAAAAAAGATATTACATCAAAATTCTTATTTTTTAGAAAAATCACAAAATATAAACCTAGAACAAACTTATACTGACCACATAAAATATTCCTTTCGATTTCATTTAAACTATTTATTTTCATCAAATTTAATATACATATTTTTATTAAAAATTTAATATAATTTTAAAATTATTTTGGCACAGATCAATTAAAGTAGTTCATCCTTTGTATATAATAATCGTGCTACGCAGTATCTTTGCATGAGAGATATTTAATTCTGGAGAATATCTAAATATTTGAAAGACTGACATATGTATATAAATATTATACTTATACGGAATATGTATTTCTAACTATTATATTTACACAATCTATGTAAACTGGCTTTTCTATTATTTTACGTAAATTAGCTTTTCTATTTGCTTCTCTTCTTGATTGCTTTTCTTTCGATACACATCGTACAGAGTTACTACATACACGATATAACATTCTTGCAGAAATCAGTCGCTACACATATCGGTACTTGTGGCCACTAAAAGCACTAAGTTCCTCACCAATAATGCGTTTAATTGCATTTACCAATCTCTGTTATCTAATATTAAACGGTTGTGAGATAAAGGAGAACTGCAGTATCGGAAAATTTCAGAGTAAATACTTGATTGTTGGAAATGGCTTTATAAACGCCGCGAAAACATACGATTCGCTTAATCTAACTGAAAGGTATAAGACTATTAAGGATTAATAGAAATAAAGATTTGTTCATGGATTTAGATAATTACATATCTCGACACATCTCTAGGAATGTATTACTGTACAACGAGAGAGTCATTCTCTAAACGCATTTCTCACATTTTCGAAAACTTAGGGGCTTATAAATTCTAATTCGCGTTTCAGGTAGTTGATTTCAAGAACTCACGCAGGGTCTCCGCAATTTTTCACAAAAATGCGCACGGATACGTGCAATTTATCGTTTTCTTTCTTCTACTACCATTTATGGGATGTACTTGAAGGTTCTTTTACTGCTCGTGTTCCAGATCAGCGCGCACAGACAGGTACAAATGATAAAGGAAAAAAGAAAGAGAGAAGAGACGTGCTTGTGCAGAGAGATGAGACGGAGAAGATCGTAAAAGAGAAGTCGAAAAGTGCGAAAGAGCACTTTTCGGCACAAACGTGGAAATTATAATTCGCCTCCCCTCCCAAAATAAATATTCCGCTTTAAATTTACTATTGCAATCTCAAGAATATAAAATTTATATTATTCGTGTTGTGTGTATATGTAAATGCGTCGTACCGAGCGTTCTGTTGTTACGTAAACGTTTATACAAAAGTTGACTTTTCGCGTAATTTATCGCGACATATTCGAGCAGACACTTCTATTACTGTGTGTGCGAAAAGCAATTGCGAAAATAGTTGAAATCAAGCTCCGAATGATACGTAATAGCATTAACTGCTACGAAGATTCCTTTCATATTGACTTTGTTTCAGTAGATATGAAATACTGAGTCTCGATTAAGTTAATTTATATACCGACATGTTGTAAATCTCCGAAGAATCTCCGAGCAGAAATTCCGAATTAAATGTCGTATGTAACCCTAAATTTCGACACGTCAACTAAATGCGATATGACAAGATGTGACGCGATATAAAGAGATCCTTTATATTCGACACATTGCATTAGGTTCTGAAACAGCCGCTCGTTTAGGAAAAGACATAATCGTTTGAGAACAGCGCCTAAAATTTATTGATCTGACTTTCTCCCTACAACCAGCGGAGAAATAATTCTTGACCCTCGTATTACGAGAGTACTGAGCAAAGAAAGAGAAAAATATCTCAGACATATATCGCTATCTCGCACATTCTCATATTTTAATTGAAACAAATGATTGAATTGTCTATTAAAAATAAAATTTAATTTTGTAGACTCTGTTGAAAATCAAAGAATTTCTTTTTAATAATTTATCGTATTTAATTTATCGTTTATTATGTTTCAAACATGCTAGTGTATCGAATATTTTTTATGCAGGTACTATTCTTTTTTCAATGTTAAAATGTTAAAATTATTTAACTTTAATCTATTATTGCCAGTTTGTTTTGAAATATATCGCAATGAAGTAAAATCAAGTACTTCGAATTACAAGCTTTTTCTATTGTTATTGTTCTTGCGCTACATGTAAAGCCGTTTTTTACATGCACGTGCAAAATGTTACAATGAATTTCAACATATATGACTAAAATATGCATATTATGCATCCGCGATATTATGCATCTCAAAGGAATTCCTCTTAAATTTTATCATTCTGTTTTATACTAACACACTTGTTTAACTATGTTTAATTAAAATTCCTTTTTCACGGATAAAGCTATTGATTGCAAAGATGTTGGGCTAGAAAAGTTTATTTTATTAGATTTTTTTATATTCGTCCCAGAAAGAAATTGTTTTAAGAATCTGAATAAAGTTAGATTTATAGAAGCCCATACATACCTATGAATTATGTATAATAATGTCAACTTATGTATAATAATATCAAACTTGACGTATATAAAATGCTCGTAGCTTGATATAAAGCCTTTTTGAAATAACAAGAAATTAAGCCAGCAAGACAAATATATATATATGTACTAAAATAGTAGATCTAGATCGTAGACCTAGTGACTCACATTTCATCTATGACCTCTTTGATTAATTTAATGCCAATCTTTAATTAATCAAAAATTCGAGAGTTGTCATTATTGTCGTCAGTTATCGATTTAGTACATTAAATATTTCTCTAGTGATTTCTAAAAAAATTATTAATATGTAAATTCACTTTAAATCCCATTCAAGATTAAATAAAATTAAAATTTTACACTTATTAATCTCTCTGCATTTGTAAAGTTTATTTTTCGAAAGTACTCTTTTCAATTTTAATCATTTATAATTGAAAAACTATCGATTTTTTAGTACTTAATTTTTGTTAACTTTCAGAATATAACTTTGATAAGAGCACTAAAGTTTTTAATCTAAGTTATATATCCACTTTTTCCTCTCAAACATAGACAGCAAGCAGCTGACAATTTCATTATTTGCTCGTCTTCTTTCAAAATTTTATTATTTGCTCATCTGTTTTCAAAATTGGTTTCTAGATTAAAAGTTAATAAATAATTTTATTGTTAAAAATATTTTTTCTTTACAATTTTATTTTTTTATTCTCACAAAGAGTTCAGAATTTAACTTAAATTGTCTGCTTACTTTCTCGAGCACAATAACGGTAATCAAAGTTAATGAGTTTGCCTACATAAAATCGATTATTATTCTATACAATAAAAACATCATGTTACATTCTGAAGATTAATAACAAATTTCCTCTAAAGTATGAAAAAAAGCAATAAAACAATATTTTAAATTTGAATATATTTTGTAAATTATTCAAAGTTAATTATCTTCTTCAAATTAATTAGAATATAAAAATGCAGATATATTCTGTTCAATTTTATTTCCTACATCGTTAAATTATAACTAATATTATTTATAACTATAAAAGATACATAGATGTGCACTTTATTATTAGTGAAAATTGTAGTAATTATATTTTTAGTAATTATATAATTGCATATTAAAAAGAAAACCCTGAAAGTAGCTTATCGAACCTTGTTTAGTACCGCCATCTGAGTTTATTTTAAAAGCTACGTAGAATTACATAGCCGAATTCACATTTTTCGACTTACTTTACTGCTGGTAAAATCACCGTTTGATTCGATATTACTATAAATATAAATTAAGAACACATCTAATATATTAATTTAATTAATTGTATATTTCATTAATTGCGCATGATGTTTTTCTATTATAACATATATAAACATCAATGGTGAGACTTATGATGAGAGAGACATCCTGTAGATATACATATATGTATCGCTCTAATCTTTTCAACTCTCTTTCAAAATACGCGATCTCGGAGATGACAGTCGCTCACGAAATAAGCATAGCGAAAGAACCAATCGATATCGCGAAAAAGAGGTAACAATTCGATACGTTTGATACATTGAAGTATCGACTTAACATATTTTTTTAAGAACGAAAAATACAAGCAATTAATCTCACAATTAAATAAACATAAATTAAATTAAATTAATTATAAATTGCTCACTTTGAGGCTGCTTCGTCGTCGTCTGATGTCTTCTCAGACCTTTTTTGTTCCTATTCATCCTTCATTGCTTCTTCATTGCACTTGCACGATTACAACATACGCAGAAACGATTAATTACGATGGTTTCAACATGCTTACGAGTTAATCGTTAATTATAATAAACGTAGAAAATAATTGCGTTTCTCGAAGAATAATCCGACGATTCACGAAGCGACGAACTTTCCGCTCGAATTTCGCCGTACGAATGGCAACAGGTTGACCGCGGTTGTATCAACAATAACAGACTTCAAAGGCCAAATATTGTATGACAATTAATTCGTTGCCATTTCAAAATAATTAATATGTGATAATAAAATCACGCGCTAAATATTCTATTGTATATCTGTGTTTTAAATTAAATTTGCTGAATGCATTATCGTCGGGTATAAAATCTAACATTTATACGAAAAATTAAATTTACCTGGTTTTGAGGGGTAAAAGAAATTATTTATGCAAATTAATTAATTTATTATTATCACTTAACGTTTTGAAAAAAATTAAATTAAATGACTTTATAAAATTATATATATATATATATAAGAATTTTCTTTCATTATAATAGATCAATATAATTCTTTTTCCTTGTTTTATTAAAATCGCGCAAATTTCTTTTGGAATTTAAAAATTTTATCTTTAAGTTTATATTTAATATTTAGATTCATTAATTTTATTTAAAATATATGTTTAATTAACTATTTAAATCTTTATCAAAACAATGATTAAAAATATTTTTATTTAAAATTTATTTGAAAGCTATTAGAAATAAATTTATCCATTATAACATATAACGAAATTTATTTCAGTGTACAATATTTTTGAAATTATTAAATTATTATTATACAAAAGAGGTTTTATTATTTTCTCTAAAAAGAATTATTTTTTAAAATTATTTTATTAAGAAGGATTGAATTTAAATATATTAAGGAGTATTTTTTTATATTTGCATTTATGTATATTTAATTTTTTTTCTTTTCTTGTTTTCTATCAAATATAACATCTATATCATGCATATATGTATAAATAAAAATATTCGAATAATAATATATAATAAATAATAATATATATTGATGTGTCTATAATATATACATAGAATAGAAAAAGATTACGCGCAACTATTAAAATATACAATTAAATCCATACACAGGATATGTTTCTAATCCACATAATTTATGGATGTATTACGAATTTACAACAAATAATGCTTTTACCGGCAGTGTCTAAAAAAGTATACATGTGGCTATGTAATTCTACATAGCCTCTAAAATGGGTCCAGATGGCGATACTAAACGAAGTTTGGTAAGAATTTTACGAAAAACGTCGAGATAGTCGCTCTCAGGCTTTTCTTTAGTGTATACTTTACATATATAAATATTATGCAAAATTATTTTATTATACTCACTTCCATTATATTTGTTCATACTTCTCCATGATTTCGGTGGCACGAAAGAAAGGATTCAATAAATGTTATATTATTTCTCAGTCGAGATCGTCGCTAATGTTTATCTTAAAAAAAGAGAAACAAAATTCACTGTACAGATAGAAATTTACTTCCCATGAACAATCCTCATCGCAACCCCATGCTTATAATATTTCAGACAAAAAATTCCTTGTATTGTAAAGCTTTTACATTTAATATCAAACATTTTTCTGTATATTTTAAATACATGATGAAATTGAATGCAATCTTCATGCTAGACAAATAAAATTCAAGCTCTTATGGAAATATTAAAGATAATTCATATAGCACTTATATAGAGATATATTAAAAAATATTTTATATCATTACTTTTTTATTTTAGATTATTTTGCAAAAAATGTTATTACATTTAAGATTTATATTTAATTTTGATAACAAGCTTGACAAGTAATATATGTTAATAATATTGAAATACACGTTCTATTATCCTAAGCAATTTAAACAATACGTTATTGTGGCGGTGATTTTCAACGTCGACCGACTTTAACATGACTTTTACATTTTCTAACATAATATGTTCGCAGAAGTGTAAAAAGGATATCAGCGGTAAGAAATAGAAGAGCCTCTCTACTCGTGTCAGAAACTGAAATAAATCAAAAAGATTGGGAGATACGGGAGAGTGGCCGAGAGTAACTTATAACGAGACTCACGTCGTCGCCGGTACCCCATAATTACCGGCGCCGATGAAAAAGAAATAAAAAATACAAAACAAAAACGGACGGCCGCCGTGCAGCCACCTTTTAAAAAGGTGTTAAAGTGTGCTTTGTGCCCGTGTGTTCCACGCGGGGTAGGTGTTAATTTAAAACAAACCTATGGATAGAGAGCGCCGATTTGAAATCCGGCCGCCGTGTACTTTAATTCGCTCTGAAATTTCGACCGGTCCTCGCTTCA
This sequence comes from Lasius platythorax, assembly GCA_963971435.1. Classification (NCBI taxonomy): domain Eukaryota; kingdom Metazoa; phylum Arthropoda; class Insecta; order Hymenoptera; family Formicidae; genus Lasius; species Lasius platythorax. The sequence goes on along the minus strand of OZ020542.1, from coordinate 708,779 downwards.
GTGGCGTATCGAGAAGATTTCTTATTCCCCTCGATATTAGCGATTTATTCTTCTATCTCACGTAATAAAGAGACCGAATGTCTAATTGAGTTATGCAATTTAATCAAATTATTTCCACATAACTTTATTCTCATTACTGCTAATTGTATATATAGTGAGCTATGTTTATAAATTTATTTATTTATTTCTTTAAAAATTCTACGCTTTGAGATATATCATAAATAGCGAAAGTTGTTTTATGTCTAATAATAAAAAAAATGATTATTATATAAATTATAAGAATATATCTCTAAATAGAAATAACATAAGAAAGAGATTCTTCGCAAAATTTTAGCAACATTCGAGCAATTTCGGCAATCTCAGAACACGCCACTGCGATAGCAGATTTTCGTATATAACGTGTAATCAGCACAGCAGTTTCGAACCAATTTTTTTTTTTTATGTTTACCTTCGGGCGCAGTGGCCACCTTCCCTTCGCACCTTCCCATTTCTTTCTCATCACTCGAAGGTGATTTTACGATTCGCGTCCACGAAGCGATGAGCAACGCCCTCGAGATGAGTCTAGGGCGAGTTGAAAAAACTACGCGGCCAGCAGTAAATTATTGTTTTTATTCTCATAAATTTATCACGCGAAAACGCGACGAATCATACGCGATGCACTGAAAACCGATGCATTAATGTGGGCTCAATGCATGAAATGCGCACATCATATATGAGTTATTTGCGACTCGTGGCAATGCTTCTGCAGCATTTTATCACGGGTCATTTGAGTACTTAGCTTCCTCTTCAGGATAACACATCAAGGTGTACCCATTGCTGGGAGGATTATATTATATAATTTTTTGTAATACACAATATATAATTTGTAATTTATTTTATAAGTGAGGGATTATTTCTATATCGCATTTTAACACAAATGAATAAATATACAAGTTAAAATTAAAGATAAATATTTGCGAATTATAATATTCGAAAATATAATTAGATTTGCCGCATTTGTTCACATGATAGATAGATTTCGATCGAATTATTTTGAGATAAACAATAATATCTTATACACCGTAAGAAAATGAGAGCTAAACATCGTGTAAAGTAAATTAATTCATTACCGCCGCGACATATTTAAGGCAATATGAGATAAATTTATGCGAAATATCTGTTTCTGCTAGTAATATCTCCGTTTATATAGCAAAACGTGGAGTAAAAATAAAGACACTTTCCTGATACAATCGAGATTAAGCCTATTAAGAACTCGATTGGCCCAGCCGTTACTGAGATCCGATAAATAATCTAAGATACTCATAATTGGGCAACTCGCGTATAAATACACCTCGCTATTGCTGCGCATGACTTGACACGAGATACTATCGTATCTCTTGATTATGCAAATTATTTCGCCAATGATATCACTGGTATCTCATTATTATTGATAACACAATTCTTCTTATCGGATAAGCAAAAGTACTTAACGATGAACACGGCAATTTTTCATGTAACATTCCTTCTCCGATAATAAACGAGATAAAAAGTCCGATTTTTCAGGTAAGCCTCGAGCGCATATCTAATTCATTACAGATTCGATCGATCTTTCTCCTCGATCCATAATGCACGCGGTCCAGGCGCTAACGAGACAGCTCCAGAGCCATTAAGATTCCGGCTTATCACGATCGGGGGCTGCAGAGCACGCGGAAAGACTCGTTTTCGTTTCAAATTGAAAACGCGCCGATATCGCGGCGAACAATCGGCGAACAAGGCCTGATCTTGCTTGCCCTCTAATCGCCAGTTAGTCGGCCCGAGTTGCCGCGATCTATCGATTTATCGGTTCACGGAATTAGCATTCGAGGCGGTGCATCTCACCCGCGGATCTCTCTCTCTCTCTCTCTCTCTCTCTCTCTCTCTCTCTCTCTCTCTCTCTCTCTCTCTCTCTCTCTCTGGCTGCAGCCACGTAAATTTCAGGGCTCCCACAACCCTATAGAAGATAGATCTCACTTGCGATCTATGCGTAAATCATCGACTCACTGTCCCGTCGAGTAGATCCGCGCACGGATACATTCGTGTGATATTACCATATATGGACTAAGGGAAAAGAGAAATAATAAATCAAGAAATATATTAATGTTATATACGATATAATGATGGCCTTTTTTTCGAAGCCAAATTTGGCTCACTGCGCTTCATTCGGGGGTTGCTTCGCGATTACTTCGGGAGTATAACTGCACGAAACAAGAAATATATAATAAACGGTGCCGCGTGGATCGCGTCGCCCGGAGAGAAGGAAAGTTCTAATTCTGCACGGCCCCACCGGAGAACAGACGATGCGCGTGGCCATATTTTACGGGCGGAGGCGTGAAACGGATAATTTTCGAAGGAAGCAATAATCGGGTCGTATATCAGGGACCGCACGAACGGCCTTCAAATTATCGGAAACGAGGGCCAAAACTAATGGGAGGCCCGCGCGTTAAACCGTTTGGCTCCTGCCTCCTGGCAGCTCGACACGATGCTGATTCACGCCAAACCGTTCGCCATTCTCGCACCGCCACGAGCCGAAAAACTAGCCGCTTCTCACGTCCAGGGCATCCGTCCAATGAGGCTCTATGCCTCGAAGAAGGTTTAAGGGAGAAGCGGGGAAGTACGTTTCCAGAATGTTTTTCGTTATCATTTTTGTTCTTTTCAATTTATCGATATGGCTATATTCTCGAAATGCGATATGCAGAGATCAACACGCAATGAGCCAATTTCACCAGATCTGATTGCCGATAAATCTCAACGGCATGTTGTCGCAGACAGTTCCCGCGATCGCTGCTTGAACCGGTGTGGTGAGTATTCTAAAGTTCACGTCTGTGTAATTCAGCGTCGACAGCAAGAAAATCGGCATCCGATCCGATATGATCCAGAGTAAGCCGCGTTTCACCTAAAGCAATAAAAGAGAGAGCAATTAAGAGTGAAGGAAAAGTTAACAAGTTTGACGGGAAAATTCACAGTCGATATAACTGCTCTCTATTACGGAGCGCTGCATAAATATTACCTTAATGTCGGCTGGAAATATCATAGCCTCGTCGTGTCTGGCGATAATTGCCTGATTGATTGGCGCGTAAGGTAGCATAGAATTCCAACAGCCAACTGCATTCTGATCGATCAGGTTAAAGAACTGAAGACCGTTCTCGTCCATCACAGATGCCGTGCAATGAGACAGCGGTCCCCTCGACGGCAACACCTACATCGTATAAAAATTAATAATAACATATGTATATGTGTAAATGATCTTCTTTTTCCGTAACGAAATCTCGAGATGTCAATAATTTTCAGTGATACAAGTCAAAGAACTTTTCGCGAATCAAACTTTACGACGGCAAATAGATGAATAATTTCTTGTTACTAATTCCAAAGCATTCAAAATATTTTCATTTCTTAAAGAATGTAACATTATAAGTTTCTAAATAAAATAAAGACTTTTTTTATTATAACAATTGTGTAAGGAAGTCTAGACAACAAACTGGTAAAAATATAAAAGACGAGAAAAATTTATTGAATAATTATTAAATAAATGCGAAAAACTGAAATACCTGAAACTCATGATAACTGTTTTGAGACAATTGCTGGTCTCTCAAGATCCTCGTGGAAACCGCAAACTCCCGATAGCTGCTGAGAGGATGAAAGAAGAGAGTCCGATAGCCATCTACTTGTATCGGCGACAGACTCATCCCAAAAATACCTTCCTCACCCCATTGAAAGTTCAAGCCTCCGATATTGTAATCGCCCGCCAGAGGATCCGGCATGAAGTAGCTGTGCGTTATTCGCCAGGATGTATTTTGCTGCCACGAATACACGATCAGACCGTAGCCGAGTTCGTCGGACATGTAAGCGAAGGCATCGTCGCAACTGTCCCTTCCCAGATCAACCGCGATGTTGGCGATAAAGGTATTCTAGATGTAACAAACGAAAAAAAAAAAAGGAAATATCCAAATCGATTATAGAAATCAGAGATGTAAGTCGAGCGCGAAAAGAGCTATTATACCTGATTAATATCTTCCGATCGGAGCCTGTATTGCCTTATAATTTGATCCGTCCTCAAGTCGAATACATTCAAGGTATAAGGACAGGCTTGCACAGTCGTTTCACCGATTCCTATCGTTCCGGTATCCAACACCCACAGTCTGTCACACGCATCTGCGTGAATTCTAAAAAAAATATATATTTATAGAATGTTTTAGAAAATATTTTCAAGCTTAATCACATCAAGCGACGTCACCTGTAGACGGTGGTCAACCCGCTGCCGCAGACACCAGCCCTGTTCTGAGACCAATTCGGATAAGGTATTAGCTTCGGCGATCCACCATGATTAACGTCCAACGGTATGTAATTCAACGTAGATGGTATTCCTGTAGTATGTAAAATGTTGCAATCATTGTATTAAAATTGTATTAAAATTAATATTATAAAAATTAAACTTTACCGTACAATTATTTATAAAATCAACACAACGATCAGCACATTCAAAATAGAAAAAAAAATAAATTAAATAAACATTATAGTATATATATATATATATATATATAGAACATCGAATATGTAATTAAAAGTGAAATGGTGTAAAAAGAAGAAAAGAGGATGCGAGAGAGAGAGAGAGAGAGAAAGGGAGAGATGTAAGAAATGCGCGAAAGGACGGAATTGCGTTGAATTCGCGAAGGTCTTGCGAAGGAAGTAAAAGGAGAAGGATGGAAGGGTAGAACATTAAAGAGCTTACACAGCGTGCCGCCGTCATTGTTTGGCCTTTGTGCCATACAAAAAACGGTGGCGCGCGCCAACGTGTATAATAAACATAGAGCGTGCAAAAAAAATGGAGAGTGAATAAAGGGCAGCCGAGAGCTTGAATAAACCCGTTCGTCGCGCTGTGTTTCCTTTTCTCCGGCAGGTAAAGAGGTGGGAGGAGAAAGGCGAAGGGGGAGAGTTTGGGGGGGGGGGGGATTCGGGGGTTTTCGGGTCCGCGGTGATGGGGGCGGTGGTCGACAAAGACAGAAACGCTCCCATTGAGAGCGGGCTCGCGGTTTTTCGGCGCTTTTTGTCGCGGACCGGAAGTCGCTCAGACGGGAATCGAGGCGTGCACCTCCTATGGCGATCTTCCGCGTATTATGCCGGCGTCTGCTTCCGGTTCCTGACTTTGAAGCGTCGCGCCTCGTTCCTCGGCACAAGCGGAATCCGTTTGTCTGTCTGTCTGTCTGGCTGTCGCGTCGTCTAAGATTAACGTCATTAATCGCGACAAAAGCGAAATATTTTTTTTAATGACTAATATTTTTTTGACATTCACCATCGCGCCATCTTGGTACCGTGACGAAGAGCTTGTTCCCCCAAATCTCGATTCCGACAGGCAAAGAATTCTCCGGCACGTATTCCCCGCTCGCTACCGCCAACTCTCTGCTGCGCTGATTCGGATAAGCGAAGTCCAGCGTCTTCCAGGTGAATTTTTCCAAAAGCGGAGCACGTCCTATCTGCATGCCCCATAGTTGAATACCGTCGACGTTTTTAGTTCGGAGTAACAGCAAGATGGAGATGAGAGCCAGAGAATACCAGACGCAACGGCTTGTCATTCTCGTTATTCACAATCTCTGTATACAGAAATATATTTGATTAAAAAATGTCATTATATAGTAGTTATTCTCTGTGGAAATAATATAAACAAGATGGTAACATAAACAAATCTGTTGGATTATAATAAATATGCAGACATTTTTTTTATACACATACGTAGATATATGTTATAAAGTATTTCAATATATGTATATCCTTTACATATTATATATATATATATACTTATATCACTAATTAACTTAATAATTAAATCAATCTTAATCTCTCGTTATAAAACTATTAAAACTTGTAAAAATAGAACGAAACGTTAATTATCTGTGCATACATAACACTCAACCTCTTAAGAATGCGCATTAACTATGCACTTATCACGTTTTTATAGACACGTATCCAATTCCTCGCATTTTTATACGTAGATTAATTATATAGATATGTACGTTTTTATGTGGCATCGATTTTGTGTAGCAATCTTTACCAAAAGCAAAAAAAAATATAGCACAATATAATTGCCAATCAATTTTTTTGTTAAGAAAAAAATTAATTTGTAATTTATCAAAAACTTCTTACATTAGTCAAGGATATATGTAGAGAATTTTACGAGAGAAATATATTTCAATATTTATTTATAATCTTATCATTTTTCCTAGATTCATAACAGAACCGGTTAGGTTCTGTTATGAATCACATTTCACAACAAATCTCTCTGCTGATTTAGGAAATAAATTATAGTGCTATTACGAATTATATAAACTAACTTTCTAAGCCTTCAGCTCTTAAACTAAATTAGCATGCTCTGATTAGTAAATAATGTCAAAAACCTTTAAATTTACTCTTAACTATATGATTAGCTTAAATGTATTTCTAACTATTATTATAAATTTATAGTAAATAAATATATTAAATTTAAATACATTTATTGTAATTCTACATACATATATATATATATCATGTAAATAGATATCTTTAATCGTTAAATGCATAGCCAAATAAAGGTTTGCAAAAACTGAAAAAGCAAGATAGTTGATAATTCTAAATTAAGTAGTAAAAATAGCTTTAAAATAAATTTCTTTAAAAATTATCTAAAACAAAAAAAAATTTAATCAAAGATATTGGATATACATATAATAAAAAAAAATAAAATATTATAGATTCTCCTACAATAGACTCCTCTTATGTATCCAAAAATTAAATGGAAGGTGCTGTTTTTCTATACAACATAATAATACGTAATCTGTAAGAAACAGCTATTTTTCTCTTAATTTCAACTTTGTCGCGATCAAAAGATAGAAAATCTTACTGTAAAATTATTATCTTGCATCCCTCGATATTTACCGCATTTATCCAAACAGAAACACGCGATGTGAATCAGGATCTTCAATCGCACCCGAACACAGAAATACTACGTAGACTGAGGAATTCTGTGAGAGACGCGACGAGAGGGACGAAAAGAGGGAAGGATTTTTGTACTCCAAACACCTGGAAAGTCACTGGCGCTCCTTCGGTTCTAAACTGCATGTTCCTGTAATACGCTCGCCGTATATAAAGCAACCCCGGTCTTAACCATACATATCACACGGAAACTCGTACCCCACATAGAGAGAAATGCATCTTAGCATGCGCTCATGCTCACGCCTATCCAAACCTATATATCAACCATCACGGACATCGTGTGCACCTGCACTTATGCGTTTTGACGCGTCGATCTAATCGTCTGGGAGAGGGAAAAGACACGCTTCACGCGTGCCTTAACTTTGATATTGGGTCTATCAGTGACTCTCAAAAATGTGTTTCCGGAAAATCCGTAATTTACTGATGCTGAAATTAAAAAGAGGTAATAAATCGTTCGAAAAATGTCCCACTTCTACCGACAATAAATCATAAATTTTTAACGAGTTCGGGGTGTCTTTATTACTAAATTTACTCGGAGATAAAATTATCGCCCTTCCACATTATTCAATTTACACAAGCTATGTGCTTGCAAGTAAAAATTCGCTTCGTGTTATTCTCTTTTATTATAATTATGAGTCTCGTCAGGTTCTGTATTGGATAGTCGTTGGTATAACAATAATTTATTTTAAGTAAAAAGTATTATGTTTACTGGTAGAAGTGGTAGAAAATTTGTGTAAAATGTTCCGTAATTACAGTTAATACACAGAAAAAAGACAAATTCTTATTTTGAAAATATCTTTAGTTTCAACGTGGAAATCTTTAAATGAGATTATATTGCGTTAAACAAAAAAAATTTGCTTGAATAGAGCCATTTTATATAGTTTAACCAAGAAAAATATATTCTTATTATTTAAGAATAATTTTCTTGAATGGAAAGGAAAAAATGTTGGATAGAAAATAAAATATTTTCAAATCGAAGATTATAATTTTCTTAGAGTAAAATTAAATAATTTCTATTTAACTATACCTTATTCTGAAAGAGAGCTAAAAAAAAATGTTGGATCAAAAATAACATTTTCAAATCGAAGATTATAAAATATAAAAAGAGGTACAATCAAAACAACACTTTCATCTTCTTAATACAACTTTTCATCTTCTTAATACAACTTTTTTAAAATGTTAAAAGAAGATGTTTTATTGTCAAGATAATTATATTGTATTCTTCAAGTGACAATTATAATATTGCAATAAGACTGTAATGTTGTTGAAATTTAAGATTATAAAATTCTTATAAGAAGATTATAGATTGTTGCGTATATAGGAAACAATGAACGCGTTAAGTTGAGTATATAAGTTTTGATTTGACACCTCTTTTTTTTCCGTGTACGTAACATTATACCATAATTAAATTACAATTCTCAAATAGCGTGCAGCAAGTCACGATTTCTCTCGTTTTTAACTAAAAACGTCGCAATAAAATTGCGAGCATTTTATAAAGTTGCGAAGTAACTGAAGTATTGCGAGCGACTAGTCTTGCCATAGTTGGATATATTGCAGGCAAGCTCGCGCTGTTCGTAATGAACAAGATACAAGCAAGATTTCTATAAATCATAATGGACCATCGATGCGAATACACATACACACAATTGTATTTTATTTCAACATTAGCCGCGAACGGAACGATTAAATTGAATCTGATAGCGATTTAATTGAATTCATAAATCTCCCATCGGGGGGAACCGCGATGGGGCACGACGAACGTGAAAACGGCGCAGACGGGGGGTAGGTCGAGGGGAGGGGGAGGGAAAGAGGGGAGGCAGGAAAGTCATTCGTTAGCCGTAACGAGGTGACGACAAAAAGCCGCCGTCTGTCTCACGGATGATCGGGGCTCCCGGGAATAAATTCCCGAGGGCGCTCCGTTATCTTCTCCCGCGCAAACTGACGGCTGAAATTGCGTTCGGTCCACCTCCTTCGTCCCCCCCGCGACCCCCCTCGTTCCCTTCCTCCTCCCCGTCCCCTCCCCAACCCGCTTCACGGCGTTTCATTAATCAGCGCGCTCTTCCTGAAGGGTGCAATCAGAATTTGCGAAAATGAATAATTGCCGGCGGGCGAGAAATACTATTTCGGTTTAATTATCGACGACACGCGCGACATTAACGGTGAATTGCGGATGCAACGTGGTTTGGTCGAATTGCCTTATAGAGGAATATGTTAGTTGTGTATAAGAGTAAAAGGTAGAGGTAATATAAAAATATACGCACAAGCCCCCCCCCCCCCCCGCCCCCCCGATGGCATGAAAAATGTTGGTCCCGGCGTTTCATTCAATTTACGCCGTAGAAGCCACAGGAAATCTCCTTCTGCTTCTCTTTCCGAGCAATAACAAGCTTATTACGATGGTTACGAGTTGCCGTAATCTGAGGAAATTGAATTAAATACGCAGCCATTTGATTTCCTACTTTCGTGGCAATCAATAAAAACCCGGGCAATTTCCAGTCTATGATCACCAGAAATTTGAGCAATCTGCAATACAAACATCATATCGTATTAACTTAAAAATTATTAATACGTCTGCTTGATATTTATTACTGTCGTAAATATTAAAATTCTGCACGTGTTAAAATTACATAACACAACATACAAATGACAAGTTGAAATGTATTTCGAAAAGGATCTCGGAGATATTGACAAGCTACCAGTCACGCCTCGCCAATTCTAACCAATCTCTTATCTATATAATCGCTTGAGCAATCGGTTAAACCGCGTGTGCTACTTACTTTACCTAGATTTGCATGTTCGGTTCACGAACGTTAGATTCGAAACTTAGACCCGTGAATTTCGCGCGATTTAATCAGTCATGCAACGCTTTACAAATGAAAGTCCTGGAAGTGGGTCAATGCACGGCGCATTCCTATCAAACATCGTTAGCCTTACGTCTCGGTCGTACGTATAATCATCCAGTTGTGACTTTCGTCAGCTGCAAAGTTAATGCGGACCGACTACGTCAAGGCATTTTCTTTTGCGATCGTAGTGACTCCATCAAGGCTGCCTAGATTGCTTCCCGGATCGCCCGACAGCTTTCTAGTTGACATGGTAATTTAAAAGCGGCCACTCTCGCTGGAATCACCCGGAGAATCATCGCGGCTCGTCGCCGCCCATCATTTTCTCATCAGACGCTTCTTGCGAATTATTAAAAAAAAATTTCAAGAATTTCACAAGATTTTTTGTCCACGGAAACCAGTTATACTTAAGTATTCTCGCAATTTGCGATATCACGATCTTTTCACGCGTGTACGCGTAAAAAGTCCGCGAGTTTACCGCACGCGCTACACGCGAAAATATAACGAATGAATTTTTGCGAAAAATAAGCAATTACCATCGGAAGCTCTTCGGAGGAGGATGCAAATGACTGAAGTTGGAAAGTGGAACGCCGGTGAAATACCGCGGGAAAGTGTTCTGAGTATCCCTCGCGTTACATCATTACACGTATCAACTGATTCAACCGCCCGGCTAATTGCACGATTTGCAGTTCGTGGTAATAATTATCAAGGAATGTACAGAGCGCGGCCGCAACACCGACATATTGTAGACGTAATTACAAGGTACGTCGTATCAGTGTTAAGCTTCTTTTTAACACGTAAGTATAATCATCAAAAAAAAAGTAATACTTAGCAGAATTTTAAATTTAATTATTTTACACACCAACCGCGCGAGCCGTGTGTGATACTGATAATATCATACGCTAAATACAATAAACATACATTAAATTTAAATTGAAGAAATAATTATTTGCGTAAGTACACAATTTGAACGTAATTTTCATAAACTGTTAATTCATTCCAGTTTAAAACGAATTTGCGTGTCCTATTGCGCATGCGAAATGTGGACGAACTGCATCCGCAAGATATTTTATACGCAGCGCTCGTTAATTCCATTTGCGCGCCACGCGCACGAAAATAAATCTCTGCCTCCGGGCTCTCGGGATTTTACATACGGGTCATCGACGTATTTGGACGCGAGCGGTACCCTCTGAAGGTCTCAGACAAATTGCGATCATTAGTCTCCGGGATCTGATTGTAATGAAATAATTGGTGCACGACGGTCCCTATGAGCTCTATATGGGTCGCAGCTGCAAATTGAAGGGGATTCAGTGAAATAACGGTGCGCGGACCGCGAATAAAACTCTATAATAACATGAACGATGCGAGGAAAGTTCGTCATTTGCGGATCCAATTGTGCAACGAGAAATTGACGGTTAACTCGAGATGATCAACCTCGTTTTCATTAAATGCGTAATTTCGGATGTATGTATACATGTAAGACAGAGTAATTATTATGAGGCTTCTCTAATAAATCTTCGTCGTACAAAAAAAAGATAGGTGTTTTATATGTATAAATATGTATAATTACATAAATGAAAAAGTGTATATAGAAATTATATATAAATATAAAAATAAATTGCGTATTTAAAAAATTATATATATATATTTATATATTAAATTCACGACACTCAAGGAGCAATTTTATTCCTGGGCTGCTAAAACTTAAAAAAAATAATTTAGTGAGATGAGAATTTCTCAGCAAGATGAATTAGTGGCAACGCCTGAGCTTTCAGCAACCATCCTGACATCAAACGAGACGGGTTGCCACCGACTTTAGATTAAGCAGGTTTAATGGCTCAGTAGATTGGTTTTTCCTTTTATAGAAATCATGTTATATATAACGGGGCGAACTGGATAAAGTATTGGTAGAAAGTGAGTTTTCTAATATGATGTAAATATATGAATCACATAATACCATACAAGATACATATACATATGTATCAAAATGTATCTCTTATACAACTACTATTTTTTAGAAATAATGAGAGCAAAATCAGATTTTCGAAAAAACAACATTCAATTTTGGCCTTAAAAGACAAAAATTATAACAATCATGATTTGCATGTCATATTCATGTTGTAAAAAGTCAGCGAGTATTGATTGGCTGTCTAAAGTGTCAATAAAAATCATCGAAAGAATTCTTTAACATTATGATGTAAACAATCATCGACTAAAATAACTTTTAAAAGTTTCTCTAGAAATTGAATATAATTAATAAATTGAATATAATTTTGAAAAAGACAAAATAATACTTTTGCGTTTAAAAGAGAAAGAAACGGATCTTTATAAGAGAAGAAGAGAAGGAAGATTGGCAATCTTGAATTCGTGGCACGTGTTTTCTGGCACGTGTTTTTTGACACGTGCATTGATTCTTCGTCGAGTGGGAGAACGTTCACAAGATAATTTGCAAAGAATCGCAGGATGATTTATGCATAGAAACGGCAGGTTACTTTTGATTTGATATTTCATGTTTGATTGCTTTGAAAAATTCTACGCAAAAAGAGACGAAACAAAACGCGTATTCGCGAAGATTGATGTGTCTGCTACATGTAACACGCGCACTCGATTGATAATTAGTAGTAATAACATTCATAAGGTTTGAATGTGCATGTGCACTCGTTCTAAGATATGGATGATTAGTCAATAATATACATACAATAACGAATGTAGTAATATCTTATCGTTAATATAACATAATAATATCTGTTATACTGTTACAATAAATTTGAACGTTTTGTCATTTGTAATAATTTGTTTACGTTGCTTTTTGGATTCCACAAATGTTACGTTACTGTGAACTAGAGGGAAAGAAAAGGGACAGAGAACTTGGCAAAATAAGGCAGGTGCACAAGTTTAATTTCGTGTCCTGACGAACAGCCTCGGTTTCGTCCAAAATCCCCGTCGAGCTTCGACTCTTCGTTGTTTATTATTAAATTATCAATCGCATCGAAAATCTTCATTAAAAAAAACCGAAACAAATTTTGTTTTTTAAGTACGATAAGAACTGATATTAGTCATATTAATCGAATGAAAAAAACTCAACTAATGTGAAATATCTATTAATCGCAACATAGCTTTTATTAGAATAATTCGAATAGCAACAATTCTTAAATGTTTCCATTTAAAAGCAACAAACAAATGTATAAGACATCTTATTAATTAGTAATGTGTAATCGCATATCAACATATTTATATATCAATTAAAAATAGAACAACATCACAAGAAATGCTCTCTTTTAAAATGTAAATTGCTAGGTCAATCAATCGCAAAGCTGGATACCTTTTTACGAACAAATCAGGACCGAGGATGAATCCGACATAAGAATTGGTCGCGAAGCGTACAGGTGCACCGACTAACGAGCGTAGCCTGTTCTTCCAGGTAGGATAAGAAAGAAGAGAGGAAGAAGAGGGCAGTAGAAGAGAGAGAGAGAGAGAGAGAGAGAGAGAGGAAGAAAATGAAAGCTGGGAAAAACAGATCAAAGGCGCGAGCAGCAAGAAAAGCGAAGGTGAAGATAACGGCGGTGACAGGTCGTATCGAATGACACGCGAGTAAAGAGGAAGCGATAACAGGGCGATTTATCGAACATCGAATATCGCTGATACACGGAAAAAAAAGAGGTGTCAAATCAAAACTTATATACTCAACTTAACGCGTTCATTGTTTCCTATATACGCAACAATCTATAATCTTCTTATAAGAATTTTATAATCTTAAATTTCAACAACATTACAGTCTTATTGCAATATTATAATTGTCACTTGAAGAATACAATATAATTATCTTGACAATAAAACATCTTCTTTTAACATTTTAAAAAAGTTGTATTAAGAAGATGAAAAGTTGTATTAAGAAGATGAAAGTGTTGTTTTGATTGTACCCCTTTTTATATTTTATAATCTTCGATTTGAAAATGTTATTTTTGATCCAACATTTTTTTATCTCTCTTTCAGAATAAGGTATAGTTAAATAGAAATTATTTAATTTTACTCTAAGAAAATTATAATCTTCGATTTGAAAATATTTTATTTTCTATCCAAGATTTTTTCCTTTCCATTCAAGAAAATTATTCTTAAATAATAAGAATATATTTTTCTTGGTTGAACTATATAAAATGGCTTTATTCAAGCAAATTTTCTTTGTTTAACGCAATATAATCTCATTTCAAGATTTCCACGTTGAAACTAAAGATATTTTCAAAATAAGAATTTGTCTTTTTTCTGTGTACGAGCGGGAAAAAACCGACGGGTGACGCGCGACGAAAATGAGCGGACATCGAGTCGAGAAGAAGAGGAAGAAGAAGAGACGCGCGAGAAGCTGCGTGTGTCTAAAAATCGAGACATTTACGAGACTCTCCGATTAAACGACGCGTTAGCGAATGGAACAATCCACGGTTCTTTTACGCAGAAGCTCTATCCTCGTAAAAAATTTGGACGCGTTAACAGCCCTCTCCCCCCTTTTCCTCCCGAATAAGTTTCGGAAGCCCTTTGACAGCCGAGCATTGAGAAGAGACGCTCGTTAACTGTTCTAAGGACTGTCGCTTTTTGTTCCCTCTTAAAAGGGTAGTAGCGACGTCTTTGTTGCGGTCGTTAGGCGCTCGGACCAAAGTACTCGAGTACCCCCGAAAGATACATCGACGAGTAGCGGTCGCCCGGTTAGACGGTGAGGTAGATGAAACGGCCACGCAGATCCGACTCCGATGAAATACGGTTTGTCCAATTAAGTCACGATAAGATCGCCGCGGTCCTGGGTGGCGAGTTTTGAAACGACTTCATTAGACTACCCATAAAATTCATTGGTTAGCCGTGAAACGGTACCGAGGGATTTCGGGGGGGTGGGGGGAGGGGAGGACAGGTTATAAGGGGGACAGGTGCCCGCGCGTGTCGTACATCACCTCGGGAGGTACCCCCAGGTATATATATATATATATATATATATATATATACGTTCAGGAGGAACGTCTCGATTTCCACACAAAAAGAAATGATTAGAGCTTATTAGCGGCGACATCTCCCGAAGAATCTTGATAGAGGCGAGGCGGGATTCTTGCGCGTGTGCCCCGTAGCAAGGCTGAATTTTCGGTCGATATTGTTTCTCTTTCGAGATGCAGTGGAATGCGACGTGAAGGAAAACCTGTGTCGAGTATATATATTTTGTATAAATTCTCCGTACAAATATCTCTGTATTTCGTAACGACGCCGTACGCGGTTTAAAAGAGAGAAAAAAAAATAATTATTTATATTTATCGGTATTTGACAGTTGCTGGAAGATGGTTCGAAATTAGGGCCGAAACGTACATTTCGAAATAAACAATATACTTTAACAAGAAGGAGTGATTTGCGCACTGTGTTTACTGCGCCAGATTCTTAATCAGCCTGCTATACCCTTTGCTTCTGATATTAAAAGAAAAAATTATAATACCGACACGATGTCAACAATTTTCCTTCACGTTGAAGACGTGTTTAAAAACACATTCCTCCTCAGGAGCAGGGTTGGGAAAGTTACTTTATAAAAGTATCTAGTTACAGTTACAGTTTTTTTATTGAAAATGTAACTAGTTACAGTTACAAGTTATCGATTCTGAAAAGTAACTCGTTACAGTTATAGTTACTTAAAAAGTAACGAGTCGTTACTTTGCAGTTACTTTCTTGTAATGAAAATAAAAATATCAAATCTCTCTCTCTCTCTCTACACTTAGTGATAAAAATTTATTGACATTTATTACAAATTTATACAATGTTATAAACATTATAAACAGCGATTAGAGGCAGTTACAATGATTTAATATCTAAAATTTATCGAATAGAATATCAAATCCTTTTAAAAATTAATAAAAATTTTAATAAAAATTTAAAGTGTCGATAACGATGTTTATGCACAAGCGCAAGGGCCGCCCAATGCAATCTGCCAAAAGTTTGAAATATATATAAAGTAACTATTAATGTAACTATTAAATTAGTTACTAGTTACCGAAAATATGTAACTGAGTTAAGTTACAGTTACAGATGGGGAAAAAGGAACGAAGTTAAGTTAGAGTTACCGAAAAAATGTAACTGTAACTGTAACTTCGTTACAAGTAACGAATTACTTCCCAACTCTGCCCAGGAGTATACAATTAAGTCCAAATCCGGAAAATTGTAAGAAAGGGGAAAAGTTTATTTTAAAATTCTTTCCGCGCAGTGGGCACACGGGGGGGCTGTCATCCCTTTCTTAGGAAACGAGAAAACGCGTCCGCGCGGATGCGGATGGATAGAGACGTTTCAGCAAGGAGTAATGATACAGGCGGCTGGACACGCGCGCTCGCGCTCGCTCGCGAAGCTTCCGCAGTGCCGTTTATATCCAACCGGTCTTCTCTCGGCGGCACCGACAAGTTCTCTCTCTCTCTCTCTCTCTCTGTTTTGTTGCTTTATTTCGCTGAAATGAGATCAAACGGCCGGCCATCGGCGAAATTCGTTGCCGCCTCGGCGAAACTCGACGCGCGCGCTGTGTTTCTTCCCAATAATAAGTTCTCCCCAAAAAGGGCCCCGTTGTTTTATGCATCCGGAAGAGAGAGGGCCGCCGCGGATCGTAAACGAGAAGCGTATCGATGAATAATAAAAGTAGCCGCGGAGGTAATATCGCAAAGGAGGGAAAGAAGGGGAGGAGAGAGGAGGAATTTCTTCGTGTATCGAAAAGCCGCGGACGGCTCAAAAAAGACGGCGAGGTGTTTTGCGCCGCGGTTTTTTTAACGACCTCTCGCTGGTTATATTAATACTCCCGTGTGTAATTATCCTCGAGAAGATAACATGTTACCTCATAACTTCTAATTTTTCAAGTTTATATCCCTTCTCTTTTCGTGCGGTTGTAAATTTTCACGATCAATCAGCCTTCGATTTATAACGCAATCAAGCGAGTTTGCGCTCCAAGAACGGTCAAATAAGTTCCTGTCAATCTTGATTTAGACTCGAATGATCACGATATGGAAACAAGGAAATATATATTGCAATTAAACATCTTTTATGTTTATCGATGTACAAATTACAGAGTTTGCAGAATTATTTTATAAAATGAGAAATTTTTTAAAAAATATTGTTATATTTGTGTCAAAATTTCTGATTTTTATATTACATTACCGTATCTTTGAACAAAACCAAATCTATAAACAAACGATAACTTGCGAAAGAACTTAAGATGATACGTACGATTAGTTTGTGTGGTAGAAAGAGTGAAAGGGTCGACCGCGAGAGAGACTATTAAGCGACCGAGCACAAGTGGGTACCGCGGACCCCACATTTACCTTCATTATTCCCACGTGACTCGTTGAAAATCTCACGTGAAACTCTAATGAATACTAATTTCGAACCGGACTCCGGTCCGGCCAAATTTCAGGTCTTTTACCAAGGCAAGGCGATAAAACTCGGGTTCGAGAGCGTTGCGTGGATTCCCCGATTCTCGCACCGCGAAGGAAAGAAATGCCATCTCACTTATGCGCCCTTCCACGAAGGGTCTCGCTATGCGCGCGTCCAATTTTCGTGTGTCAAAATCAGAGTTGGGAAGTAACTCGTTACTTGTAACGAAGTTACAGTTACATTTACATTTTTTCGATAACTCTAACTTAACTTCGTTCCTTTTTCCCCATCTGTAACTGTAACTTAACTCAGTTACATATTTTCGATAACTAGTAACTAATTTAATAGTTACATTAATAGTTACTTTATATATATTTCAAACTTTTGGCAGATTGCATTGGGCGGCCCTTGCGCTTGCGCATAAACATCGTTATCGACACTTTAAATTTTTATTAAAATTTTTATTAATTTTTAAAAGGATTTTATATTCTATTCGATAAATTTTAGATATTAAATCATTGTAACTGCCTCTAATCGCTGTTTATAATGTTTATAACATTGTATAAATTTGTAATAAATGTCAATAAATTTTTATCACTAAGTGTAGAGAGAGAGAGAGAGATTTGATATTTTTATTTTCATTACAAGAAAGTAACTGCAAAGTAACGACTCGTTACTTTTTAAGTAACTATAACTGTAACGAATTACTTTTCAGAATCGATAACTTGTAACTGTAACTAGTTACATTTTCAATAAAAAAACTGTAACTGTAACTAGATACTTTTATAAAGTAACTTTCCCAACCCTGGTCAAAATCTCCGTTGTGTGTAAAATTCTCGCTCACGTAGCGTTTAATTCGAATCTTTGAATCTCGTGATAAATCGTCGCGAGATGAATAAAAAAATTCATCGCCGTAAAAGATTGAATGTGTCATAAAAGATCTATATGCCGCTTCAATCGTAAAAATAATTCAAAACTCGTCGCAGTAACGAGGAATATAAACGTCACGTAACCATTCTCGAGGCGGCACTTTGAGATTCGTGTTTTTAATATATCTCGAAAGAGAGATGCGTCCTATAAGCGAAACATTTCGGTCGCATTCAAAAAGTCCAAAGTGAACCGGACTCGGTCGCGTGGCGTGCGATTGATGCACGTCGACATGTGTGTTCTCAGCTATTTGCAAATCACATCTCTCGGAACACGACTCCTTGGTAAAGGAGTGCGCTCTACTTTGCGGCGGGACACGACGTTGCTGCGCCCGAAAAGGGTGTGGGCAATTACGGAAATTGCAAGGGATAATAAAGCAAGAGAATTGGTTTCCTTCGGTTAATCTATTAACCTAAATTATCTCCTAAATGAGCGCCCGTAATCGTGAAAAATGCGGCGTAGCGTTGTCACACAAAGTGATGCCAAATAAGAGACGATGAATTCTCGAAACGGAAAAAAAAAAAAAAAAAAAAAACAATAGTTTACAAATTATATATTACAAATAATTTCGCAATACCTTTCATATGATTAAATAACATTCTACATAAAAATTGATAAAGAGCTATTTTACTTTAGAAAGCTATTTTACTTTAATTTGTGCAAAAGGAATCGACACACTTGACGCACATTAATTAAGAAGAAGAAATATGTAATAAATAATTAATAATTATCATTTCAAATGCTAGAGTAATTTCAAAACTTCCTAGTCGAACAATTTCTCAGCAGCTTAGCGAGAAAATTATCTCTCACGCGATCAATGGCTAACGATCTAATTAATTCGCGCAAAAGGGGGAGGAAATCTCGTGGAATATAATAATAAGCGATCGCAAGCGGATCTCCCGAGAAAAAGGGGGAAAATAAATAAGTCCGGCCGCGCAAAACCTGCCGGCCTCCGTGATACTCTGGGCAGTGCAGCGCTAATTATGCAAAATAAATAAAGGCACGTGTGGACATTCTTACGCCCCCTCCACGATCCCGATCGTCGCTCGCACGCGATTTCAACGACCCGGCAATTACCGCGTAGAGATCATGAGAGAATTCCCGTCTCTCTCTCTCTCTCTCTCTCTCTCTCTCTTTCTCTCATTCCCTCTCGTTCCTTTCTCCTCATCCGGCAGCCGCGATTTTGGTTCACTTCTTTCTCGGTCGACGCGCACAGACTCCACGCTCGATTTTCGTATACTCATCTCCCATCATTTTCCCTCTCCTTCTCGTTCCTTTTCGCAAATTCGGCCGATCGCAAAGCGGTCTGGCAACCTAAACTTCCAACACTTTGCCGAATTACGCTCGAAGCGTCAGATTCCAAGAACTAAAAGTGACGTACTCTGTAATTGAGGTGCTGAGAATGATATACAGGCGGATCGTACCTGTACTTGAAGAGAGGTTGCCCGACTATACCCTATTATATTCTGAATCAACATGTGTATGTCAATATGATAAATCAATGTGATAAAACACAAAAATAAATTATTGCGCTCTCCCTCTCTTTCTCTCTCAAAGTAAAATAAAATTCAATTATTTTATAAAGCATTACGTGGCAATAACTTTGATATATATTCCGCCGATACGTAACTCCGATAAAAAGAGAGAGTTATCGCTCTTTTATGTCTTATTAATTTATAAGAAGCATTTGATGTTTTATGTATAATATGATAATTATAATACTTTTTTTACTTCACATCGACACGCACGCAATCACATTCTATTTTTATGCAATCGCATTTTCTGTCTTTCCTTTCATTATATAATTTTACAAGAAGATGCAGATATTTTTTTCCCGATTTTTGTCTTTTTCGATGCGCATCATCCATTTCCGGTTTACGACGCTTTTGTAATCTTCTCGGAGAAGAATACAGCAGATCTACGAAAGCTACGCTCGAGAAAGATCACATGTTCGTGAATGAGACACGAGAAATAAAATGATGGGCGATCCGCGCGTATAATTATGCGAATTATACGTGTAGAGAACGCGTTTCGAAAATTAATAATCCAACGGTGGTGAGAGAAGAGCGATGTTTACGTAGAAATGCTAGATCGCGTCGCTTCGGCGCCGTAATACGTCCTTTGGAAAGAACTCGAGAAAAAAACCCTGTGGAGACCAAATTAATTCTCTAATTATGGTGCCGGCAAACCCGTGATTCTGTGGAGAAGAACACGGCGAAATACTATGTCATTTCAGCAAAAACTCGCGCTGCGGCTTAAACAACATGTAGCCAAGTTATAGTCCGAACCCATTTTCGTAATGTTTCGTAACACGAGGTAAAAGCTAGTCTATGTTTCCGGATAGGAGAATATCATTCATTCAAATAAAAGTCTTTGGCGGACTTTTAATCAACGAAACTCGCCGTACATTCCTTCACAAAATTATACTACAAAAAGTAATTTTATTTTTCATTTCTTATACAAACGCTCTTTCTCTCAATCACACATATATATATTTTTTTAATGTATATTTCAAGTATATAAGAAATAAAAAAATTTAATTACTTTTATATACATGTATATATTTATTTCATATATATATATATATATATATATATATATATATAAAATTTGTATATATATAATAACAATTTTTATATATATATATATATATATATGAAATAGAATATTATTTATAAAAGTACTTGGCAAGTTAAAGAATTTTTCATATCAAAGTAAAAAATTTATATATATATATATTTTGTAAACTATATATTTGCGAATAAATATTGATATAAGCGCTTCCTGTTTCAGAGAAAAATTATTTCAAAGGACTGCATCCATTTTACATATTTAACATACATACTCGTATTTACGGTACATACGACGACTTCAATTTGAGAGAAGGTATTCCCGCCTCGTATTACGAAAGGATTAGATCGCTTCCGAGAGCAGCAAGTTGTCGCCTCTAGTTGCCGTCTCGTTTGATTTAAGAGCTCTCGTCGGGTTGTTGTTGATATCGATAGCTCGGCGCGCACGCGAGCGCGAATTTACACACGCCGGGTTATAATCCACGGCACCTAGAAGCATAATTTGCATAAGCTCTTATCCGATCGACGTGTGCCGTTACCTTAGCACGGCCGGATACGGCTTATCCAACGGGTCGCGCGCCCGAATAACACGACCCTACGAGACAATTATTCCTTCGCTCGTTCTCGCTTTCGTCCCAGCTCGTGTACGATCATATCTGTTTCTCCCTCTTCGGGAGAAGCAAAGTGACATTCCGTAACGACGACGACGACGACGACGACGACGACGAGGGATACCTGTCCTTTCGATCGAATTATCTCTAGCGAAACTGCATGCGATGAAGCTAATGAGACCCGATCATAATACCGTGGGCGAAGAGTCGATCTTAATACCTCGTGTGTGAGCGGACCGGATCCCGATAATCTCGGATGGATTTTTTTGCATAAGCATCGGAAAAAGTATATTCGCCGTCGATTGTACCGTCGCATTTAAAAAGCGAACGTATAAATTTAACGCGATGGTCAATGAATGACGCACGGCTGTCGGATTATATGTTCGATAATTAATTGTGAAGCTTCGTGAACTTCCGAAAGAACAGAATGTACTTACAAAGTTCGTTACACGCGTATAATTGGGTTTTGTGTAATAATCGTATCCGTTGTAGATATTACAGTGCAATTTAGTATACTATTAGTTCCTGTTACGACGACAGGTAATTTGCGAGAGAGATTAAAATTATTTTATCATTAGTTTGACGCTTTGTTTTTATCGATTATCCATGTATTAAATGATTTTCAAACGATGAAGGAAAACTGATGTAGGAGATATTATTCGAAATGTATCAGTCATTTATAGAGAGAATATATTGTATATATGTATTTATCAAAGCCAGGGTTGGGAAAGTTACTTTATAAAAGTATCTAGTTACAGTTACAGTTTTTTCATTGAAAATGTAACTAGTTACAGTTACAAGTTATCGATTCTGAAAAGTAACTCGTTACAGTTATAGTTACTTAAAAAGTAACGAGTCATTACTTTGCAGTTACTTTCTTGTAATGAAAATAAAAATATCAAATCTCTCTCTCTCTACACTTAGTGATAAAAATTTATTGACATTCATTACAAATTTAT
This sequence comes from Lasius platythorax, assembly GCA_963971435.1. NCBI lineage: Eukaryota > Metazoa > Arthropoda > Insecta > Hymenoptera > Formicidae > Lasius > Lasius platythorax. The sequence continues at coordinate 686,532 of OZ020542.1, read as the reverse complement.
ACAATGTTATAAATATTATAAACAGCGATTAGAGGCAGTTACAATGATTTAATATCTAAAATTTATCGAATAGAATATCAAATCCTTTTAAAAATTAATAAAAATTTTAATAAAAATTTAAAGTGTCGATAACGATGTTTTTGCACAAGCGCAAGGCCGCCCAATGCAATCTGCCAAAAGTTTGAAATATATATAAAGTAACTATTAATGTAACTATTAAATTAGTTACTAGTTATCGAAAATATGTAACTGAGTTAAGTTACAGTTACAGATGGGGAAAAAGGAATGAAGTTAAGTTAGAGTTACCGAAAAAATGTAACTGTAACTGTAACTTCGTTACAAGTAACGAGTTACTTCCCAACCCTGATCAAAGCTCACCGGAGATTCGAGCTTCTTCGTGGTTTGACTAGAATTCTCCGAGGCGCTAAATCAGATTCTCGGCCAAAGATGATTAAAACCGGAGAGATCGATCTTACGAGACAACAATCGAAAAACAATGGTCTCTTTATTTACACGTATTATTTCTACGTGTACATTTTACTGTGTAATTTTTTTTTTATTATACTCTCTTTATATATACGTACCAAACAACCTCTATTTTCGAGTACACGCACCGTCGCGTCGTCCGAATTGCCGATCGTATTCGAATTACCACGCGAATCTGTGCCACCCACGTGCACTCATATGATCGTCCGAGGTCGACGAACGCGGGGTTCTCCACGGCGAGAAGGTGAAAGAGCGCGGCGAGGGGGGAAGAAAAAGGGGGGAGACGGCGGGGTTGCTGCCGCTGGTGCAGGCAGACGGTACAAAGAGCATTATGTACAAAGACGTAAAACGAAATGGGAGCGAGATGCCCAACGGTGTCCGGATGAATGGGCGAGGTGGGGGTGGCAGGAGGCCGAGGAACCGGCGAGGAGAGGAACAATGGACCCGCGGGACGGCGGAAGGAAGGACGGCGGACCGAAAGAGGGTGGAAGAGGGAGGAAGAGGGGGAGCGGAGCACAGAGAGGCGCAGAAAAGTCCGCTATACGCGAGGCTAATATCGAGGAAGGGCCGACGCCTCCGGTCGACTCGGGAGAAATGAACCCTGCGAAGGAGGAGGAATCGTGTGTACCTGATGCGCGCCCTACAATGTGCAAAGTAGCCGCGCGGGTTTTTTAGCAGCCGCGATGCGATACGATGCGCGTTCCTATCTCTCGGGGGGGGCGCGAGTAAACCGACACGTTGTAATCGAGTGAGGTTTAGTGCCAGGAAAGTTGATGAACAGTCTTCTGTCAATGAACGGGGTACCCGGGTACCCAAAAGCAACTCGAAATGTTAAAAATGTGTCGGAACTTTTTTTCTCCGCCCGAAACGAAATACAAAAGGGCCTTCGTCTTCGGAAACATTCTGAAATGTAACGGGAAAAAATTGCTCAGCAGCTGCTATAAAGAAATTGTCGCAGTGCAATGTGTCGAAAACACGCAGTTGGTATTTCCATACATTGATGGAAAGGTGAAAAAATTATTCATTGACAGAAGGGTTAAACGTGTGTCCAGTCTTTCGCTTTAGGAGAGAGAAATCGTATTTGCAATGTTACACGCACACATCATTTCTCGTAAAATGTTATTACATTGAATGTATATCGAACATCACTGTGCCATTAACGATATTCGCATGTAAGGTTTTGTCTTAATTTTTTATAATTATTTCTTGGCGTAATTTACGAGCGACAAACATAATGTAATTTCTCTAATAAGAATTTAATGCAACTTTATTATGTCGGGAAAACGACATCGCGTTGTAGCGTGTGACTTTTCATTCAATCTCCTTAATCATTGTCAGCGCGTGCATTTAAATAGCGCGTATAAATAACTTCTGAGAAGCGACGAGAACTTGATTTAGCGCCTCACAAGGAGTTCCAATCGAACCAGAAGAAGCTCGAGCCTGAAGAGATCTTTGGTATATGTTCTCTGTACAACACTCGCACAACACACGTTTCGAATAATATCTCTCCTGCATTCGTCTTCCTTTATCTTTTATCGCTTCCATTTCCTGCCGCGGAAATGCAGTGTCTATTCGTTATAATAAATCGTGATCTTGTTAAGCACGCTGTCAGAGTGGCTACAAGAGTACAATCATTATATCTTATTCGCTAAACAAACTTTTACGATTCCTCATTTTATTATCAGGCTGTTGCTTATATTTCTCCCGCTTTTCCTAAAGAGCAACGTTCTAAAGAAGGAAAAACTTGAATAATTAAAATATCTAATTATCCATATATAAAGAAAAAACGTTCTATTTATACCGCACAATATTTAGATATTATTCGTATAGGAATTAAATTAATTGTGCGCATCTCCGGGAGAGATTCGCAAAAAAAAAATGGCATTTATCTTTAAAACTACGGTGGTGCAGGTCGCGGACCTGGAAGACGTCGAAGACGCATCATCACGACGGACGTAAAGAAGTCAAGCCGAAACGACAAGTCGTTGCTTTCGGCAGCGACGTCGAGATGAACAGTTCGCTCGTTCCCAGGCTCGGTCCACGTCCGATCGTATCTTCGCCAGGATTTATTGTTTGGTAAATCATTTAGTCGCTGCCAACCTGCTGCAGGGAGAACCGAACTGACGGCGCGCACTCCGCAATTCCTCTTTCTCTTTATCTCTCTCTCTCTCTCTCTCTCTCGCTTTCTCTGTCTTCCTTCTTCCACCTCGGGCCACCGCCTGCGCCTCGTTTATTTGCCGTCTCCCTTCCTTTTGCTTGCAAACACTCTTTATTCGAGTTCGATTCGGCGGATGTGCCGTTGCATTCTAGGCTCCGTCGAGATTCGCCCTTCTCGGAAGATAGTCGCTGTACCATAAGTTAGGGATGCTCGATTCTGAATCGATTTTTTAAAGAATATTGATCTTTTCTTATCAAAAAATGGATTTTTAAATCGATTTTTTTTTCTATTCGATTTTGATGCAAATCGATTATTTTAATAGAGAATCAATTTTCGATTTGTTAATAAAAATGTCTTTACGCTGACTTTAACCTTTAATAACACATTATTTTATTTTTTTTGTTAACGCATTTTAATCATAGATTACTTTTACACCATCTAATTGTAGATTTATTAATTCTAAAACAAGATGATTTTATTTAAAAAAATAAGGTAATAATCTTCCTAAAAGATAAGGTAATCTTTAAATCTTGAAAATGATACCATCTAGAATAAAATTAATCCTTTTATTTGATGTAACGTAACTCTGATATTAAATATGTTTTTTAATAATATCTAATTATTTTTCTAAAGATAATTATAAAGAAAGACTAAAATGGGTCATTCTGTATATTAGATGTAAAAAGTATTGTGTTAATATATGTACTTATTTTTTAAATTGTGCACGATTTTTTTAGAAATTGATCTTTCTAGTCCGGTTTCTTTTAGTGAATCGATATTAGTTTTTCCGATTCAAAATCGATTCAGAACATTCCTATCATAAGTTATGATCCATAAGTTTGCAGTACCATTTCGATTATCTTCTATAAATTTAGACAAAATCGAGACAAAGCCGTGAAATTATTTGAAAACATCATTGTGCGAATATAAAAATGGTAAGAAAATATGCATATTAAAAAAAAAAAGAGAGAGAGAGAGAGAGAGAGAGAGAGAGAGAGAGAGAGGGAGAGAGAGAGAGGGAGAGAAGATTTATCACTCGGTCACACTGCAAATACTTAATCATCTACAAAATAGCTCAGAGCGTAGTTGCGGAATATCATTCGATGTCTAGTATTAATAGAGTTCTCTGAAATACAGAACTCTGAAATGGAGTTACAAGATGTCCGATCCGTAACTGATTACACTTGTAAAATAAATGAAAGCACGAATATTAGTTTCCACGCATCTCCCGACCGGCCAATCTATTTCGCTACTGGGCAAATATAAGCAATCTCCTCGGTGCTCATACAACATATTGAAGCTATTACATATGTTGACCATGTAATATATGCATTTAATAGGGCAGCGTTTCTCTCCCCCCCCCCAACCCCTCCCCTTTAACGAGTTTGTTTTCAAGTACAAAGTAAAACGTGAAACGAGTGAAACAGCTTACGAAGGTCGCTAATTCGCGCCACGCGCTATCTCAATGAAACGGATAAATAACCGAATCGTCGTTTTACTTTTGCAATGAGCAGTTAGAACTTAATCGATGCCGGAGTCAGGCATCCTCACAACAAACCGGTCTCACGGTCGACCGCAACACTCCAACAAAGTAACGTTCTTATCACGTATGCGTATCGGAAACCGAGAATGCATTTCTGCCGGGTGCATCTCTGATCCTTTTTGGTCCTCTTGGCTGCGCGAAGAGCTCTCGTCCGAGGAGCCGAGGAAGAGGAGGGGGAAAAGAAGCGCACGACAGGCACGCGTCTCCTTCGGTAAGAACGTGCTTCTTCCTCCTCCCTCTCTTTCTCCCGCGAGCGTCGTCGTCTCCGAAGGTCCGTGGAGCGGATTTCGTGACGCGGGAGAGAGCGGAAGAAGAGCGAGACGAACGAAAGAAGAAGAACCTGATACACAAGACGGGGAGGGGGGTGGGAGGGGGAGGGAGAGGACGGTAAAGAGGGAAGGAAGAGAGGGACTCTGACGTGCAACACAGAGGCGGGCGATGCAGAACCTAACCGTGCAAGGGTACAGGTGCATCGGACGATGGCTCTCGGGAATTCGTGCTCGTTCCACCCTCGAGGAATTTTGTCCCTTACTCCTTTCTTTCTTCTTCTTCTTCTTCTTCTTCTTCTTTTTTTTCTTTTTCTTTTTCTTTTCGCCCGATGCTCCGATCCCGTTCCCGCTCGCGCTCGCCCGCCTCTAGTTGCGTAAAATAATGAAAGGTATTATCGCTGTGTAAATACGGCCTTAACGATGGCGGTCTGTTGTAATTACCGTAGATAATTATTACGAGTAATTAATTCATTGTTGGGAGAATTAATTATTCATCGGTATTGCAATTTGCAGCAGGGGATCTTCGATTATTTCTTATATCGTTGAAGTTGCACACGCTGTGTATCTAAAACGAGAATTTCTATCTTATATTTTTATTTATGTAAAATGCAACATTGTTTTTTTTTTTTTTATGGTATCATACAAGAAATGCAACTTTGAGATGAATCTGATAATAGAACTTAACACATACAAAATTTTAAGAAAAGATTCAGAGACTTATTGTTAGATAGCATGTGGCTTTACTCAATAAATTGTGAGTAAAGTCTGCGAATATACAATTTTTAATGATATTCCTATATATTGTGTAGTTCTATATAAGTAGAATAAAATCTTAATATTATCGCCCACATACATATCTGCGCATTAGAGCTCAAAGTTGAATTCATGCTTGAATTTAACACATTTAACGCCCGCTAGCGATTCGTGTCATACTGAAACCACACTCAACACAATCGGCACGTTGCAAATCCCTCGTACAAACGATGAGAAGCGGTGCTTCAAATTAACTCGAGATGGCCAGAAAAAGTGACGCGAAAAGTGGCGAGAAAGGAGTCGCAGCAACGACACGAAGTGGCGAGCAAAGGGTCCGGGGCGCATTTTAATTCGAGCTTAGACTTCGTTAGCGCCCGACAAACGTTCGTAATGCCGTTCGTTCCATAAAGCCGGATTAAATCGAGATTAGAGCCGTCCGGAGCGCGCGAGCGGTAATCTAGGCTTAATAGCTAATAGCCCCGTAGGATTTTCCCGGGATCGGCTGTCGTGTCGGGCTGTGAACAACTTGCTTCAAATTCTGCCCGTCATTGTGGACGGCTTTGTCCGGAAGTATCGCAGCGCGAGAGAATCGGGAAATGTTAATTTCTCGGACGGACATTGTGCCTGTTATATATGTTTGCACCCGATTGAGCTGTACTTTTGCCAGCGGTCTTGTCCGATCGATGACGCGTGCCTCGACTGTTGAATGACTTTTCTGTAAAGTTGGCACTTTCGATGCCGAACGAGCGCGCCAGGTGCTACTGGAAATATCGAGGTCGGAGAGACAGGACGATACAAACGTTGAATTTTTGGAGAACGGTGTGCGCAATGATTTATAGCAAACAAAATATTATACCTTCGAATAAAATTTGCGTGCGAGATATATTTTTTATCTTTCATTATAAGCATGATTTTATTAATTATTCGATAATTATCAATTATCAAATCTCTCTCTCCTTCTTTCTCTTTTTTTAATATGTACATACACTAATGTTACAATATATTCAGGGTTGGGAAAGTTACTTTATAAAAGTATCTAGTTACAGTTACAGTTTTTTCATTGAAAATGTAACTAGTTACAGTTACAAGTTATCGATTCTGAAAAGTAACTCGTTACAGTTATAGTTACTTAAAAAGTAACGAGTCGTTACTTTGCAGTTACTTTCTTGTAATGAAAATAAAAATATCAAATCTCTCTCTCTACACTTAGTGATAAAAATTTATTGACATTTATTACAAATTTATACAATGTTATAAACATTATAAACAGCGATTAGAGGCAATTACAATGATTTAATATCTAAAATTTATCGAATAGAATATCAAATCCTTTTAAAAATTAATAAAAATTTTAATAAAAATTTAAAGTGTCGATAACGATGTTTATGCACAAATGCAAGGCCGCCCAATGCAATCTGCCAAAAGTTTGAAATATATATAAAGTAACTATTAATGTAACTATTAAATTAGTTACTAGTTACCGAAAATATGTAACTGAGTTAAGTTACAGTTACAGATGGGGAAAAAGGAACGAAGTTAAGTTAGAGTTACCGAAAAAATGTAACTGTAACTGTAACTTCGTTACAAGTAACGAGTTACTTCCCAACCCTGAATATATTATATATATATATATATATATATATATATATATATATATATATGTGTGTGTGTGTGTATAATATTATTAAAAAAAGAAAGAGAGAATATATATATTCTACGATTGATAAAATTATATTTGTAATAAAAATAAGAAATGTGAATATCTCCTAACTTTTTTAATTTCAAATGTCCTGATTTTTTTTCCCTGTAATCCTAATCGCATATAAAAGATATGGTTGCCTTATGATGAAACGACAAGAGTGACAGCACTGAAAAATATAGAGAGAAAACCGCCATTAAGACCGGTTGCAGTGTTGAAGGAAGAAGGACCATTTTTCAAATCACAGAGATTCTTAGTGCATCTTCGGAATATAACTACCACACCCTTCTCTTCCGGCATCTGAATGTATCGGGGTGCTCTCGATTTTCGGGGTATTCGAAACTTCCAACCGCTCTCCTTTCTTCGTTCTGTTTTCTTCATCGTCCCCCGAGAGTCCCAATAAGCTCCCTTAACGATTCCTCGCCACACCCTCACGAGAAATTAGAGCTCCCTTTCCCATTTCGCGAGATTTCTCGGTTCATCAGCAAGCATTTCATGTTTTCAGGATAGAAAAGAGCCGACCCACACACAATCAAACTCTTACCTATTTTTCCAGGACTAGAATAAACTTTTTTGTGGGTTGCTAAGCTATACTTATTGTGCCTTGAAAATTATGGGCAATTATCTAAACAAATATTTACTTCTATATTGTCCCTTCTTTCTCTATTATCAAAAATTTTCTCATTATAAGTATTCAATTACACCATAAACGTTTATATATATATAATCACAATTTTAAAATACTATCTAATGATATTAATGTTATTTTATTTTATATTGTTTATATATATATTTTTTTTTTCCCTAATATTCTTCGCGGTACTTTCAATTCTATATATAGTACTATTCATTATAATCTTCTTCTAAACAATTATAATATATGATATAAAAAAAATTAATCTACATATGCATGTATGTATGTATGTATGTATGTATGTGTGTGTGTGTGTATGTATTTATATATGTGTTATACATATGTATGTACATATATATAGCGCCCCTAATCTTCAGCAACCAGACTAGCAGCGTTGCATAGTTGCAACGAGTCGAATATGATGTATATTGTGTGTATGCGTGTATGAAATAAATTCGACATTGGATTTTATTAGCCATAAATTGTAAATCACAAAGATTATTATAGCAAAAATTGTTATAATACTTTGCATGCTCTAATGAATAAGGCAATTATCGTTGTCATGTTGATTTATCTCGCGTTGTGTGCCAGAGATAAATTATACCAGGATTTTCGATAATCTCCTCGTCCAGCTAATTATTAATAAGTAACAAGTGCTTTTCATTTATATACGTAATAAAAATTGATACTGTAATTACGCAAATTAAATCTGCAATTCAATGTAAATTTAATAACTATGATGATTTAAATCTAAACAGGACTTTTCTCGTATAAAAATTTTGTACAAAATAATATAATATATAAAATTTAGATACAAAAATGTCCCGTTTATATATTTGAACTAAGCACATATAAATATCAGCTGTCATAATTATTGTAAAAATATACAATATGGACAAACATATTTCATTACCATCGATAGCGATATAAATTATTACAGAAATGTAATTTGTGTATCTATGGCTGAAAGAAAGCCGCTGGTTTCTCGATGACAAGAGAGAAATCGCTTCGATCACGAAGGCTACCGCATCTCGAGTTACTAATTAAGACGCCGGTGGACCCACAATTGTCTCAGAAACCAAATCTCTCTCTCTCTCTCTCTCTCTCTCTCTCTCTCTCTCTCTCATCCCGCTTTGCTCGAGTGTCCGCGATTAAATCAGTGCATCCAATCGAGCGAATTAAGTCTTCGGCGTGGGTGGACCCGACCTGAGAGGAAGATTGTAGGAGTCTTCTGATTATCATCCGACTCCCTCACACAACATAAGCGCCGACCTCATGAAGACACTCAAAAGCTTTTACAATTCTTGCCGAACAAATAATTAATACATTGTGACATAGCAAATATTATAAATACATTTACAGCGTGATTATTCGAGAAAAATTGTGTTCTCTTCTATTTTACACGCACGTCTAACTTTTGTGAACATTCAACATCTTAATTCCTAATTTTCCGTCTTTATAACTTCTAATCCATGATTTCTAATCTTTGAATTTCCAGAATTGTTAATAACGCGTAATAGAAGAAGGATGCTTGTTCACGCCTAGATAATAATAGCGATTGGTCTAAAGAAAATCGGCGCCTATGAGCTTACGCACGCATCCGTTTACTCCTTCTTCGAGAAGGTTGTCTTCCTTGGAGTCTTCCCGGCCACATGGCGCAGCTTTGTCTTGTAAATGAAGCCTCACTGATTCGTATCCGGACATTGATAAATTTACCCGCGGAGTTGAGCGGCTCTTCGCGGAGACTCACTTCGCTTATCCTGCCCATTCAGAACGGAAGGACGAATGGTCCTGGCTCTCCCGCGACGGTGTATCCACCGACGATTCCTCCGACGGGGACAGAGGGAGGGTAGAGGAAGGAGCCTTCGTGGGAAAACGATGACCAGGCCGTCCACACTACCGATCTTCATTCACAAGCACTTCCCGCGAGGCGAGCCGAGCAATAAGATACGGTGGACGTACAAGAAATTATCAAGTTCAATCATCGAGTTTCAAATTATATCTATTTATCAGTTTTGATGTGAGTAAATTTTAAAGTTTGAGTGTTTCTGAAAATAATACAAAATAGATTCAAAACACATTGCAAAGATGTTGTCATAAAAATGTATAAAAGCTAACATTCAGCCATCTACCAATTACTGAAATTTCATAAGACATTAATTACAAATATTTGTAATATAAGGGAAAAATCGAGATGGTGATTGTAACTGTGTTAAAATGCTGTTTCTAACTAGTTGTTTCCAAAGTATTTTACAGAAGAAAATAAAAATTTTAAATGCATTCCTTTTTTTACAAAACAAAAAAATTGTAAAAAAAAATATTAGTTTGTACATTTCTCGATTCAATTAATAACAAGCATAACTTTGTAAAATCCATCTTGTAAGGACTGCAATTATTTTTTGCAAAATCCTAGCAAAGTGGCAGAAGACGTTGTTCTTCGAAAAATAAACGATCGCGAGTTCTACGAGAAATCATGTTCAACCAGTAGTTTGGACCCAAAGTTTTATGGAATTGCGCAGCATGGAGCAGCTTTGCTTCATTGTAGAGGAACGCGAAACATCTCGAAACATATCCCGTGGAATTTGCGACGCGGAACTTCGTCTTCTTCGCGCCAGCTGCGTTATCGACTAAGATCTAGCTTGTTAAAGTCGAGGGCAACGAGACCGAAAGTGTCGCAGGGTGTTAGATCAGCGAGAGACTGCTTTTGCAAGATACCTCGTCGATCTTGTCTACAGATACCCGTCCGTTGTCGGACATTAATCCATGAAACGTCTACAAGGAATGGCTCTTACTCCGAAAAGGAGATTCTTTAACTTATTTCCACTTTCCCTACGGCTCGAATTCAACAAGACCTGAGAGATAGCATAAAAGGAAATGAGCGAGAGAGGAAGAAATGGAAAGAGAGAGAGAGAGATCGTCATTAGAATCAAAGATGAAAACAAGCTAAGTCACAAAATGAATTGAAATTAGTGTAACGTAGAGAAATTCAAGTAACATGCTGAGTAATTAATTTTTGTCAAATTGTTATTTTTTACTATATACGTATTGAAATATATTATAAAACAAAAACGATTATGTAAGGATATAATACGGTAGAAGATTTGCGATACTATATGTATATATTTAACGTATGTTATATGCTCGCAAATTTTATAATTTCACGCAAATTTTGTAATATAAATATACAAGTTAAAATTAAAGATAAATATCCGCAAACTAGATTTCTCTACACAACAAATTTCGATCAAATAAATCTCGTGAAATATATGTACGTTTTGACAAATTGCAACAGTATACAAAAACCGAATTTATGATACGCGGTTGATAAATAATAATGGAATTAATATAACGAGCGTATTCATTAATTATATACACATCAAGACGCCGCTCGACTCGAAATAGATCTATGCTCTACCTGCAACGTTTTATTAATGATCGAAAAACACGAAAATGAGACCGGCATTTTCACTTTGAAACTACGTAATTATATACGCGCGAGTCAAGTTAACGACTAATTAAGCTTCGACAGACAATCAGAATTCAATCTTGTTAGCATAATACATTTGTGAGTCCCGCGAAATACGCGTATTATTAAATTATTAAACAAGTCGATATATTATCGCTGTTATTATAAATTAAAATTATATATTAAAATTAATATATAATTAAATATATAATCAAATTAATATATTAATATTATATTAAAATTATATATAAAACAGTCGATATATATTTTAATTAATTGATTGAAATAGCCATCGAGATACTCTTACGTGTCATTTGTCGCAGGAGTCAATTAATTGCGCAGATTGATAATCGTTAATTGTAATTATAAAGGAATGATCGCGTTTCGACAGATACACGGAACACCTCGCGCTGTTGTTTGTTCATTCGAGTCTCGCCATGCGAATAATATCTGAAGGCCATGGCATGTAAATAAAGTAAACGCCAAAGTTATTTTCGGCTAGCGTGTTTATCGTCTTGTTTCAACTATTTTTACAGACAAGTAATGATAATGTAGTATATATTCTCTTTAGTTAAATTTATTCCTTGACTCTGTGTCACGTTCTCCTATAATATAAGCGTGGTTTGCGTGTTTTATCGTACACGAGAAAACACGCTGTGACATTTATAAAAAAATTTCTTTCGCTTTCGTTTATTTAAAACATCCCGTTGCCTTGTGGAGCATCCATTTTTTTTTGAGAGACCCGTATAAATTAAATTCAAGCAAAGCCGATCGCAAAAGTGATACGAGAACGTGGACCGCCACGCGATAATAAAGTAACTTATGATTACGGCACGTTTTATGCAACAGCCGGTCGTTTCGCAACGACGCTCATGTCAACCGGCTTAAATTTAAAAAGGAGCTGCAACATTTTACGAGAAGCGTCACACGTGGGATCTCCTTAACCCTTTCCCTGCGACAGACATATGTATATCTACAGACGTATATACTTCAATAAGAGTAACTGTGCGCGCAATTTATCTACATCTTGCAAAATAAGATAAGAAAACTAGTTCCGGGTCGCTAAAAATATTTACTTTTCCCAGAAAAATGCCAAATGTACGATAAAATATTTAGCGAGTACGATTAATTTACAAACGATTTTTGTTCGCCTTCTTATATAATCCTTGACGAAATGGAGAAAAAGGAAACCGAGAGAAGCACCTCGAACGATTTGCCCGGAGTGCAGCAAATGTCAGAATCGATATCGATGTAATTGCAATTTAACTACCATCCCTCATAATAATGGAATCTGCCAAAGTAGATAGGAAAAATAAGCGGGGGATGCGAGATCGCTCCCCCTGGATTTAAAGTACAGCTATACCAGGACGATTGCCGAAATACATATCTGATCGATCCTGCAATTTCTGCGAATTTCCAGGAAGTCTGTCTTCTAGACTCTCTATTTCGCGCGCACCAAATCCTCCCCCTACAACATATACATGTATATGATTATCCGGCGGTGGAGGCGGCGCGAACGGAAGTATCGACGGACATTACGATCTATCAAAGTAAGAGGAACCGGGGTAAGAAGGGGGAGGGGGGGGAGGGGAGAAAAAAAGCAAGAAAGGAGAGAAATAAGAGCGAGACGGAGAACCGACGAAAATATTTCATCAAGGCGCGCGCGGCCGGTTCCACGGCCGTCTTTTTCTTAACGGGTCGGCCAATCAGCTTGCACCGGGCACGCGTCCCATAACCGACTTCTCTTTCTCGCCGAATGTATCCCCACGGCGAGAAGAAATGCCGAAACTATACCAGAAAGACACACTCGAGCCGATGGAGCAGGTGTATATGAAAAACACAGGTGCCCCCTCACACGCGCACACGCACACACGCACACGCCACCTCCACGTGCGAGCCGCGGCCGACGGAGACGATGGACGATGCTGAACGACGTTCTCGGAGGGGGATGAAGGGGGTTGGGGGAGGGGGAGAGGGAGGGGAGGGGAGGGGAGGACGGGCAACGCCGATCGACTAGCGCGCGGGATACCCTCTCTCGGGAGTCTCGAACAAAAAGCTGCATGAATAAAAAATCACTTATATAAATACGAACGTGGCAGCCTCCGGCGCGGGCTCGTATCGCGTCGGGGCCCCGAAACTCGGGGCCCAGCCAACTTTGGTCATTGACGCAACCGGAGCGAGCCAGACCCTCGTAATTTTCGTCGGACGGTGAAGAAAGATAGATAGATAGATAGAAAGAAAGAGAGAGAGAAAGGGGGGAAGGGGAAAGGGGGCACGTTATCGATCGGGGCTCTCTCGTTCCTGTAGATCCTTTTTTCAGAGTGGCGTTGATCCGAGGGCGTCGCGGATCCTTGGGAATTTTATGCGAGATGAGAGCCGCGTCTCTCGATCTTGTTGTCGAGAGCGTCTCTTCCACGGGAGACACAATGTTCTCATTTTGACCGTTATTTCTACCAAACGATTTTCCTGAATGTTATATAAATAAAGTATATAATATACGTAATTTTAGTTAATATAGGAATAAGATGAAATGCGCTTTTTTCTCGAAGTAAAACTTTAAAAAATTCGAATAAAAATATTAAAGATTCTTCTACATCTTATAGACATTAAAGATGCTTATATTAATAAAGTATTTGGCATGTGCTCGGTACGAGATTGTAGAAAATGTTATCATAAGATACATAAGACTAATAAAAAAAAAAGAATATATGTACATTGATATTACAGATAATTATATACACATTTCTGTGACATTGTATGTGATCGCTGATATGTCTATAATAATAACATATACAGACAACTAATTTAAAAATGTAAAATAAATTCAATGAAACAAATCCTCTTGTATTCTTAACTATATAAATAAATTAATATTCTGCAACGCAATATAAAAAGCCTTCTATCTTCTTGTACTCGATATAGGCAACGTTATTTTTCCAATTTTCTCACGCTAGAAGAAGAGAAGGTAAATGGAAAAGATTCGTCTTAATGAGATAGTGTCCACACCCCCATAAAGGGAAAACCTCATCTCGAGGGTGGCTAGAAAGCTAGCCTTTCCGTACTCTACGTAATAGTTTCTTCGATCTATCATCATCAACCATCATTCACCTTTTTTTTTGTAAGACTTAAAAACGCGCACCGTGTAAATACTGGCAAGCGGGAGTTCTTGTTAATTGTTTTTCTTCTTTTTATATTTTTTTTCATACATGTATACCTCATATATGCCTCAGGTAGCTGGAGTGAAATAGTTTGTGTATCATATTTAAAAAGAAAATCTAGACGTTTAACTCTTCTATGCGTGTGTATAATAGATCGTTTTATGAGTATAAATAGATGGAAAACAATTTTCTTGATAATTTCAAGTTTGCATTAAAATATAAACTTGACATTATCAGAAAAATTATTTTTTTCTATTAATTTACATTTATCCCATTATCTATCTAAGAGAGAATTTTTATCGTCGTATAATGGTAGGCGTAGCCGCTCAAAAGTTTTTTTATATCTTTAATCTTTTTCACGGCTATTTGCCGTACTTGGACGCGATAATTTTTTAATTACTCGCTATCCGCCCTTCTTCTCCGTAGACTGCTTTCGTCGAGATCTACAGGAAAGATTATAAGCGATAGGATCTCTGCGTGGTCGATTGTAGAGGGTTGTTCGTTGCCACACGACGAAAGGCAAAGAAAAACGTAAATATACATATATATAAAACGCATCAATTCTCGTTAATGGAAGTATTTTTATGCTTTAAACAAGTTGGATATCTCGCGCACTCGTTATAAAAATTACTCGTTATATATGTTATATGTATATACATATACTGTTTCACATCTTTACCGAGGAATCATAATTTTTTATTTTGTAATTTCCTCGATATATTCTGCGATACGCTAGACTTATAATTTCTCCAGTGATTCACTAACCCGTTTCGAGTACATTTCCTCACTCTCGATGGCGCGAAAAAGTGGACCAGCATCTTCCTCCTCTCATCTCGGGACCGCGTTTTCTCTCTCGACTCGCGCGGATACTCTTACTTTCGACCGAATGCACATCAAATCGATCCATCAGCAAAAACACGCGGCTGTGTTTGTGTCAATGTGAATATTACATTCCGTATTTATGGCTACCATAAATGTACGGGTCGCGCGCGCGAGTGACACCGCACCGAGCATTAATTATTTCATGTACGTTAACGATTTATGTGCCGCACCGATGTTGTCCCCGAGAAACGAATTGCCAATTTGTTCGAGAGAGGTTTGGATTTGCCGTGCGTAAACCCGAAGAATTTGCGCCGCGCGACTAATTAAATGCGCGATTACTTGTCCGCGCATTATGCGTTTGGTATGCAGAATTGATTTTCAACGCGGGTGCATAAAATTAGCAGAACATTTGTCGAGATCGTGTTACATGCGGTCAGAAACGCGCGTCAAGTTAATGGGGCAATTACATTACGCGCGAGTCACATAAATTTTTCGTCTCTACAGCTATCTTTCGAAATTAATCACTAATATATGTTGAATAATAATGTATCGCGAGAGAGAGAGAGAGAGAAAGAGTTATTATGAAGAAAATCGCACATGTCACAAGGTGATTTGCGGATTCGTAAATTGTCATGTAGATGCGCAAGGATGAAGAATAAAAATCGAAAAGATACCGGGTACCTGAGTCCTGCGGAAAGGAAGTTTCAATACCCACGAAGGCCGAAATCGATGAATTGCTGTTTGCCGTTCGAACATCTTCGCCGAGCGAGGCTCGAGTAAACCGTCTGCATAGGCGAACGTATTTACTTTATTCAATGAAGGAAAAAAAAGGGTCAAAGGGTGGGAGGATCGGGTTGCTTTTCGAGAAAGGGCCTCTCTCTGAAAGAGACTCTTTTTCAACCCTTCCTTCTTCTGCGACTTCCGCTGCGCCGCCAGGAATGGATACGTTTATTGAGTTGTCCGCCACTTCAACGAATTGTCAATGTGCCAAGTTATTTTGCAAAGACTCTTTCAACAACTACTCGAATCATGTTACATATATGCATATATAAGATATTTTTATATTACACTCTTATATATGTATATTGCACATGTGTTCCAGAATTGACGGAAAATCAGCCGTATGTTCACATTATCCCTCGTCAACTTTGGACTTCATCTCTTCTGAGTGAATATGAGAGGCACCTTAAAGACCTTTTTTCTCGCAACACATTTTTCATTAATGTAAAGATAAATCTTCAAAAGATTTATATATCACTCGTACGTCATAATCGCCGTAAACAAAGTCTTTGGATAATCTCGAATTATGCGGAACTTGACACTCGGAAGTGGATCGATGGAAACACGAATTGTCAAGAATTATCGAAATTTATCCCATTGTAATTGCAGCGAAATTTCTTTTCGAACCGTCGCTTTAAGCCCAGCTGATACCTGCCATTCCGCGCGCTGTCAAATGCAACTCTCGGCAGTAGTCGGCGAGGAAAAGTTTTCTCACTCATCAGATAGCGTGGCTCTTGCCGTGTCCTCTTAGTTCCCGCACAAAAGCGTACAAATTGCCATCTCGTGCTGGACAATGCGACAAGCCTGGCACCCTCGGTGTTCCTGCGGGTGCCCCGCTGTCTCCCGCGCGAACTCACAACCCACCGGATTCAGGAACATCCATGTGGAATGCACCGCGAGATGCACCACCGATATTCGCGCGTATCTGAAAAAAAAACTAACTTATATTAAAAAAAAAAAGACTTGGGTTTTCGACGATAAAACTAAGTATTTCATACAATTTTATCTTCAAACAAATGTCGAGATATGAATAATTTTTCTAACTTCAACAAATAGTTTATAGAGTGTGATTTACAGCCATTTAAAAAAAAAAAGAAAAATTGTGCAAATTAGAAATTTGCACATTGCTTCCTCACCATTTTAATTCGCTCACAAAGTTCCTCCTTAGAGGAAGCTAGTTTTTAAATTAAATTAAAATTATTAGTATATAATAGATTGTTGGCTTCCTCATAGAGGAAGCTTTATGAGCGAATTAAAATGGTGAGGAAGCAATGTGCAAATTTCTAATTTGCACAATTTTTATTTTTATATAACCATCACAAAAAATTTAGAAATTATATTATGAAATTCTATTCATATAAAAATATTTAGCCCGATATCTTAAAATTTTAGGAAGTTAGAGCGTACACAGACATCTCTCAAAAAATTCAAAATTTTATAAAATATGAACCCCTTAACCGATTCAAACCAAATTCAATACCAACCATCCTTTATTGATACCCTATTCATATAAAAATATTTAATCCTATATCTCAAAGTTTGCGGAAGTTAGAGCAATTACGCTCTTTTTTGAAAAAATTCGAAATTTTTAAAAAATAAACCCCTTTACCGATTCTAGCCAAATTCAATACCAACCATCCTTTAATGATACTCTATTCATGTAAAAAAATTTAGATCGATATCTCAAAATTTGCGGAAGTTAGAGCAACCACGCTCTTTTTTGGAAAATTCGAAATTTTATAAAAAATAAACCCCTTCACCGATTCTAGTCAAATTCAATACCAATCAACCCTTAATGATACTCTATTCATGTAAAAAATTTTAGCTCGATATCTCAAAATTTACGGAAGTTAGAGCGACCACGTCCTTTTGGTGCACATACACACATACACACATACATACGGACATTTTTAAAAAATGTGATTTTTCGACGTTTTAGAACATTCTGAACACATTGGCATGAAAAAATGAAAAAAAAATTTTTTCACGAAAACTAAGCTTCCTCTATGAGGAAGCAAAAAGAAAAAAACATTGGGAATAAGATTCCATAGTTGTTAAACTAAAAATATGACAATTTTCTAACGTATTATATGCATGTATAACGCTGCACATATTCCAGCAACAAAAATCCCAAGATTCGACCATCGGCAGTTGGTTCCTCTTTGCATAAGTACGTCGAATTTATCTCATTTTCACACACGTATAATACCGATCCCTCCTTTTATGGAAAAATGCACGCTTCATATATCTTAAAACATACGAGTATCGGCCTGCGTGCGTATCACGAGGGAGCAGCTGGGCGGCTCCTCTTTCGCCCCGAAATCCCATTAATGTCCATAAAGATTCGTCGGATGACCAGCGGCGACGGTAACACGTGAAAACGGCACAGATGTCACTGTGTCGCCCGGTCGAGCGAGCAAATCGCAAAACCCGATCGACCCGTGAATCGATTTCACGCTCCTACGATTCTCCTATTTTTTTCCTCTGCTGCTGTCCACGCAACATCGACGTGGAAGCCGCCCTTATAGAAGGCACTAACGAACACCGCGGGATCTTGGAGGAGATTTTGCGGTTACCGGAATTCACGTAACCATTATGAGAGCCCTTTAGCGATGAACGATGCGTACTTTGTGATCGGGATGAGCGAAGATCGCCGAGAAAATGCCGCACTCGGATTTACGATCCCGTAAAGTGGACTCTCCGCAAATCCGATCAGGCTCTTTATAGTCGGATTCCTTCCACGTGCAAAATTTAATGAAGTTTCCCGATCTACGATATCTATAATAGATATCAGTTTTCCAATCTACGATATCTATTATACACATCGATTAAAAATATTACTTGCAAGAGTTCATATTTTATGATAGCTTTATTATGCATCGATAATGCAACTGTAATAATTTTCAAAAAAATTTCAGTCAATTAAAAAAAATATATACTAAATATAATATTCAGCATTAATAGCATAATGCATGGTAAATATTTATGAATATCGTATCTTTCATTCAGAATTGTAGCGAAGCATATTTTCATAGACCGCTACTATCTATCCGTCCTGTTAACAGAGCTTTCTACTTTTGACTTCTGAAAAAGTAGAAGACAAACAATCGCGATTCACGAGATCTTTGTCAATAATCCGTTAATGTTATTGTTGCAGCTACAAAAACATTCCACGGGATAATTTGCAAACGGAATTTTCACGTATCGCAGGCTCTTCCGAGAGCGATATAGCGCGCGAACCGCTTATTTGTCCGCGTCTCGTTTACAAAGTTCTCCACTCGAATTTCTCGAATGAAAGTCGAGAGCCGCGCATTGTGTTGACGCAACCCCTTGCCCGTCCGGACCGAAATTCAGGATGGGCGGAGTATTTTCGATCGTGACCATACGAAAGGGCCATTCGCCGACGATGACTCGCGATTTTACCGCAGCCCTTTTTTTCCGATGCCGACATTGTAGCCAGCCGCGCGCGCTCCAAATTAGCCTGCATTTTTACCTCCAAAAAGTGGCGAGTGACGAGGATCACGGAATATAATAATCTTACAGTGTAATAATACGGGGTTTCTCTCAAGGCTGATGGAAAGTGAACCCAACGTTATCCTAAATCTAAAATACAAAATTAACTTTTCTTTAATGAAAAAAAAATATCAGAAGGAAAACATAAATATAATAATTCTTCAAATTTTAACTTTTAACGGGTAGAAACTAAGCCACAAATTTTAAAATTTTGATAAAGTAGTAAGAATCTCTATTTTAATTTAAACGACAAATAATTTTCTATTCTTTATTTGTGGCTCTAATAAAGAAAAGCTTAGTTTCATTTTTATCAGTTTATAGTTTAAAAATTAGTCATTAAAGATTCGTATGCACTCGTTGGCTTGCTTCACATGCTGATGATGATCCAATTGAAACGTACACTTATAGAATTCTATAATTCGAATTATATTTTATTAATAAATATTAATTAATATTTTATTAATTATATTTTCTTAATTCGAATTAATCAATAAAGTCTTATTAGAAAAAAAGAATCTGCGCTTCGCTAACCGCGCCTAGCTCTTAGTAGCCCATTATTTATTGTGTTAATTAGATATTAAAAATTACTATACTTCAATATTTATTCCCCCTCAAGACACTCATTTGAAAAAAAGTTGACTCTAAACTTTCCAAGAGATAAGATGCTGTAATGCATCGTGCACAAACGTTTGGGAGATTCTCTTCAAAAAGAAAGATTCGTGAAATTTCTCAAAAAAATTCATCAAATATACGATTGAGTCTTTCAGGTTGTCTTATAAATCCAAATAAATCAAGTATCGTACCCTCTTAACGATACTCTTTGTTGAGGCGCATCCTCTACGCCCACGCTACCATCCTCGCAAAAGCCGAACAGGCAACGAGAACAACACCGACCGCCCCGGCGCGATCAAAAAGTCCAACGAGGGGGCTACCTAATTGGAGTGTATCGTTACACATTACATCCGTTAAACGGATCACGCACGCACGCGAACGTTTTATTTCTCGCTCCGACCGTGATTATTACCGATAGCCAGGAGGGCCAGATGTTCCGCCGACGCCGCCGTCGCCGAGCATCGCCAGCATCGCGGCCCCCCCGATGACGGGGGGGGAGGGGGGAGGGGGCGGGGGCCCCTCGAAAGATTCCTAATCAGTTTTCATTATGTTTCCGTTGTGTCGGTCGCGTGGCACTTTCGTGTGATTCGGTCCTTTTCTGCCGTTCACCCGTTTCCTAATCTCGCCGCCACCGACGCCTCTCTATCCCTTCACTGCCTCTCCTTCTCCCTCTCTCTCCCGCCCCCCGCCCCCTCGCTCTTTACCGACCCCCTACTTCGGGGCGCAATCTTTATCCGTCGACGTATCTTCATATTTCTTGCCGTCTTCTTTTCTCTCGCACGGGGGAGAGCCTTCGATCCTTATCCCGGTATCTTTTGGGGGGCCCTACGGAGGATGAACGACTGGACGTGGAAACGAAATGGACAATCGTACAGCTGTTCGCTCTCGGGGGCGCATCTGCCTCGCATCCAACGCGTGCAGTTTAAAAAAAAAAAGAAAAAAAGAAAAAAAAAAGAAGCCACGGAAGAGGGCCCGATTTCATGTTTTCGAATCGTTCCGATTAAACGCTCAGGAGGCATGTTTGTTATTCGCTATCGGAGTGAAACATATTAGTTAGGCCACGAAAATCGATCTCGAGTCAGGCCTGTCGCGCGTAGTATAACGGACATTTGTAAACACTTTATCAGATTAATTAGCATGTCTCGTATAATAGTTATCAATATTTTTCCGACAGATGATATCGATATGCGGAAAAACGCCCACAATTTATTATTCGTTCTTAATACTTTATATAATAAAATTATATTAATACTTGTATTAATACTTAATTATATTACTTATAATAATTAATTATATTAATACTTAATACGTTATATAATAAAATTTGAGACATCTAAATTTCTGTATATAATATGAGAAGTAAATTTTTCTAGAACACGGCGCCACGTTTCTTTTAGATATAAACGAAAAGAGAGACACACGATCGCGTGGTACCGTTAGGACAATGGCTTTAATTGATGCGACAATATTTGTGTCGACCGAGGCTACTAAAAGTCGCTCGATTTATTTAGGATGAAGTGGGTCATGTGTACATACGTACCTACTTTGTCCCCCGGTAGTGCGTACACGCGGAACGAACATCCGTTTTTCGGGTAGCTCAAAAGTCTTTGCTTTTGGGGAGCGAACGAGAGAATGTTCGCGGGAAATTTCGGTTTGCCATGTCAAGTTAGAGCACTCTTCTCGTTTTAAAACTGAATCAAAATTCCCTCAAACAAATCGCCCGATGCCACTTTTCACAGATATTAAACACACGTGCAATTTTTATAGATATAATTGTCAGATATTCTTGATTTACATTTAATAATACGCGAGAAAATTTAACTTATCCGAAGGAAAGAATGTCAGATAGTATGCAGAAAAGAGTCGACTGTCAATTTTGAACTTTTGCATCTCTATTGCAAAATAAAGTTAACTGTAAGTCACGCAATATCAAAACAATTATTTTATTTTTATCAATATTGTTGTCAAATTTTATTTCTGGCATTCTTCTAAAATAACGGCATCTAAAAAGTGTCACAATATTGCTCTCTTTCTGCATAATTATGTCTAATTAACAATTCAAAAAAGTATAATTAAAAGCAATTTAAGAAAAAGGGAGGGTGTTGCATCTTCAGATCGAAGAGGATCCCTCTCCTCTCGACGAACTATATTCAGCCAAAACAGATACTTGAATCCATCAAGTCTTACCTTTGTGGTAGCCGACCGTCCGATCGTCCATTAATACAATTAACTCCTAATTAGCGTCGGCTGTTGGAAGAAAGACGAAAGCCAGGCGGCTACCTGTCTTTGAACAGAGGGATCGTAATCGGCCTTAATTCGTGCTAAACCTCGTTCATCGATGCAATTTATCAAGAAACTCCCATTTGAAGCGATTCTTTTATCTATGACTCTACTTTGAAATTGTATAAGAAGCATTGATCAATTAAAGCCGATTGAATTTAAATAAATAACGCGATGCCTTTAAAGTATTATTTTCGACAGAACAATTTTTATTTCACAGTTCTCTGTCTAAATTATCTTTTATTCGTGTAACTTTTTTTTATTTTCTAGTATAAATCAAAAAATAAATTTAATGAGAAAATGTAATCATATTTCGTTTCCATGAAAAACATTTTGTAAACGGGTTATGCAACCCATCGTCAGATATTTCCGTAGAGTTCAAAGAATTTTAAGGAAAAGATTCTCTACGAATGAGAGTTGCGCAAGCAAAGCGCATGTTTTCGGACCAGCTTTGGAGAAAAATATCGTGTTACTCCGAGAAACGTCAGCATAGTGGATATATATAAAATACAAAGCGCGTAATGTTTCTGCCTTAACTATTTCAAAAATCTGCCGAGGACTGTGCTTTAATAAAATTAATCGAAACGTATTCCTAGTGTATCGAGCGTTCCAAACTTTGTGCTTGTGCTCTATATCGTGAGATCCTTTGATCAATATTGTTTTTCCAAATGCAACGAAAAAATAAAGGAAACATATATATATATACATATATATAGTTACGAGAGAAATATCCAATTTTTTTTCTCTTTCCCGGTAAACGGAAATGTGTCGACAGATTCTCATCTTGTCGCGACGACTCCTCGAGACGCGCCTCCAGCACTCGGAAGTATACTCGAGACTCTTTGGAAGTGGTTGCTTAAAAAAAGATTAAAGGAGGAGCGCGCGCGCGATCGGAGCTCTCACGGCTCTCCCGACGACGGAGGGTCCATTAAAACCGACGGGAGTGTCCTTTCTGTCGGAAGTCTCGAAAAATGGACACTTCGTGTGCACAGGACGCGGACGGGGACGATGCGTTAGCATGACGAAATTTGAGCCGCGACCCGCGGGACGAAGAACAGATTTCGTGCTCTCTCTCTCTCTCTCTCTCTCTCTCTCTCTCTCTCTCTCTCTCTCGATAGACAGAAAGAGAGAAAGATAGAGTGGACGCGCGGCGCCGTGCGCTTCTTCTTTGCTCACCCACGCGCGTGCACAATGCACGCGCGGGTGCACAATGCGCGTCACGCGTGATGGATCGTTATGGATATTAAAGATTGAGATATACCTTCTCACTGCTCCCTGTGCATCTCGAACGGACGATCGAGACTTCCCGGCAGATATATTATCATCTTTCGGTTCTCTTGGAAAGAGTCATTGAATCAAAAAAATAAATAAAAATTCGCTATATTAATTTCGTAAAAAATTTCGATTTAAATTTTAATGGAAATAGAAAAATAAATTATCAGCGTCAGTGTATTGAAAGCGAGCGATATTAAAGACTTCTTCTCGCTATATTCGAAACGAAGAAAGGCGGGGATCGTAAAAACGTCTATCGGCGCGAACGCGCGTCGCTCTCGCGCCTTAAATCTCTCGAAAATCGTCAAAAGGCGCCGCGGCTCATTTACAAATTTTCAATTCGGCCACTTGGAGCGTCGAAGCGAACCGCCGCTTCGTGCGGCGACCAACCTCGGAAACCTTCGTCATAGATTATCGCGTTATTCTCTCTCTCTCTCTCTCAGGGGCGAATGGAAATGAAGAAGCGGGCTTGGAGTTCAAAGAGCTTCGTGCGGTAAGGGACCCGACTAAGGTAAGAGGCCACGCGACTCCCTTCGTTGGGTTTGGCTTGGTTGCTGCTCGTAAATCCAAGGGCGGTCTCGTGGATCAGTACTTTGCTATACGCTACTTGCCTTCAGGGTGGAATTTAGAGATCACGGCTATCTCGAGAGATCCCCGTACGCGTCTCCCTTTGGGTCTAGACAGAACAAAATATGGACCGGTCTCTGGTAGCGCCTGATCTTCGCGTGGATCTTCATATCCCTTCGTATCCTTAATTAAGACATTGAAAATGTGTTTAAGCACCATTTACATCATCTTGATTGTCAGATATAAATTTTTCCGACTGTTTGCTGGTAATGAGACAGTCAAAAAAAAAAAAAAAAAAAAACAAGAAGATACAGATGTTGAATTAATTTTACACCTAATGTAAATTTGCTCACATCGACAATTGTGATCGGTATATTTTTTTACACGTAAAATGTTGCTTTAAAGCCGAGATATCGGGGTATATATAATCATACGGTTCTAATAATCTGATATAACGAGATCGAAAGATGCCGATCGTAAATCCGAAGGCAGTTTCGTGAACTACTACCCCGTTCGTTACTTGCCCTCGGGCTCGAATTTAGAGATCATGGATATCCCGAGAAGCCATCATTACTGGTTCCCATCGAAAAAGTAGCAGAAGGTCCAGCCTGCGAGATTATTGTACGTGGAATTTTTATTTTAATTAATGCGTGCGCGGACACGTACACTAGTAAATAGATCTTATTTTCTTAATTAGATGTCGATTATTTATAAATATTAATTATAATTATTTTAAGGAATTCGAAGGAACGCAACCCCTTTTTTTTTACACGTTTCTCACGTAAACAGAATTATTTTGTATAGAGCACATCAATGTAATCTCTCGATCTGATGCAATAAAAACGCAATGTCTCGGTCATAAATTTAAGGATTGTAGACTACCACTCTGCTCTCTTTACTTGCTCTTGGCAAAAGAAATTTAAAGATCATTTAAAGATATCCGTGGAAGCCCATCATTATTGGGTGCCGATCAAAACAATGCAGCCCGTGTCTACTACCGTATAACATGATTTCACTGAATTTCTTCGTAATTATTACGAAAATTTATCTACGTTTCTGAAAAAAAAAAACAACAAAATTTATATATATAGTTTTATAATACTTTTATAGAAAGTGTTATACCCCGCGCTGTTTTTTATCGAAGCTTCAGACCTCGAAACTCGCTCCAAGAGACTTTGATCACTTTTTTTTAACTAGATGATAGACGATAGCAGTTGGGGCTTACGCCCCGAAAAGTGTCCCATAAACCATCAGTGAAACACCGATGGTGAGCTGGTTGCCGCGAAGGATAACGGTCTTACCTGCTCCAGTGTTCGAGGTCCCGGTCCCGATCTAGTCCGCTCGTCGATCACGGATATTTGGGGCAGGACTCCTTTTCTACGCGATATCACATTCAACGACTTTTCTACCTGCCTAACCTACGTACCGCTCGTCTCTTATTCTGTGATGAAGCACGTGAAAAACCCCGATCTAGATACAACGGGTGATCAAGAAGCATAGTAGAAACGTAAAACTGCTTTTCACAGATTGAAAAAAAGTCTGGAATTCAAAGAAATCAATCGTGTTTAAATTAAATATATCGTCGTAATAAGTATCGTAAATAATATTGTGAATAATAAAAAATTTCTTACAATGCCTTAAAAAATTCATATTTATTTTTCAATAAGATGTAAAACAGACACAGACAGTTTGCAGGCATAATTATAACAAATAATTTCTAGAAACTTATTTTCGCGCTATACAATTATTACAATTATCATTGCACAAAAATACACAAGTGAGCTTACCTTCACATTCTAGAGTTCGAAACGATCACCTTGTATAGAAGATTCCCGACGGGATCACCGGGCATAACCAACATTTCGAAGACCCGGACCGCTCTTCGACAACTCGCCCAAGTACACTGAACCCACAGGAGAGAGAGACAAAAAAATTGAGAAAAATGCGCGCGCGACACACGACACATTCTTCCTTTTCACCCTGAAATCATTCCGGAGTTAGAATCAAGCTTAATGCCATTCTAGACGCGGCTCCCGCGTACGTGAACAATGCGCGACGACAATGATCATCCTCCTTTTTCGAAACGGCTCCCAACCCCGCGTCGAATCCCTCCATCAGGACGTTTTCCTACCTGCAAACCTCGATATTTCGCGGCCCTTTATCTTAGAAAAGGTGGCCCGAAAAAAATTGAAACTTGTCACTTTGCCTCTCACTGAATGCACGATTATTCTGCGAATTTTAATAAACGTTGAACACGATACACGAATATGCCGATTTACGCGATAAGGATTGGATAAGAGCCTACACTTATGTTAGTATTTATTATTATAATCAGCTTTAGTTTCAATATGTTTTATACTCGCTTCATCCGTGTGCTAAAATAAAAATACGCATCTCAATCTTGCATACAAAATGTTTGTATATATTAAATAACGTCTATATCTTTCTAGTCTCTGCGCCGAGAGATACAAACGAAAGATACATGTATAATGAACAGGATACATGATACAATAGTGTACAGAAAGAATTCGAATAAAAATTGCAGATTTAAGATTCGCCCCTTCTCGATAAGAAGGAGGGCAACGAAAAAGATTAATAACAATGCGCAATTCGGGAATCATGAATGGCGATCAACCCCTTCTTGATCTGAATTTTTCTCCAGGTAGCTGTCCCGTCATTTCGTGATTCCGCGACCCTTAGTTCCACAGAAGAAGAAGAAGAAGTAGAAGAAGAAGAGTGAAAGAGGGGCGCATCGGATCGTGGAATGCATAATTACTCGACAATCAGTTTTTTCGTCGCTCCTTATTTCTCGGTAAAGGAAGCATTTACATACATCCAGTGACATGGGCGTAGCATAGGTAAACATAAGAATGCATGTCCTTTTTAGCGACGGGAATTTCAAATCATATTGTTAACATGTAAATGAGAAATAAATCACATAAATATGATTATATAAAATATCACTATTTTACATACATAGGAATAATTATATAAATATACTATTGCTGTTAAATGTATGTACATACATACATATACATATACTCGTTTGCAATAATAAATAAAAAAAAAGTGCATAAATACTTGCATTTATTATACTGATAAAATGCAACTCTCTCTATCTTTGCATCCCCCAAAATTAATTTCTACGCCCCTGTCCTACGAGCCTTGAGAGAATCTTCAGCGACAAAGTCCCGAAAACTTGCCGTGCAATTTGTCCGCCATTAATTCCACCAGATCCTCTTTTTGTTACCGCGAGCGCTGAATAATTCTCTCTCGTGAGAATTTTTCGCGCTCGATCGTTTTTCTGTTCGGATATCATACAACTGTCCACGACAAAAGGGAGACTATATCGTGCTAGTGTTTCGACACACGAGGACGCTTAAAGAGGTGTGCAAAAAAATGGCAAAAATATTTGGAGACAGTTAGATGAGGGATGGTGTAAACAAGAATAAAAATGACAGATATAATTCATCCCTTTGTCTGTACGAGAATCAATTTCAGGTGGGTCGCTTTGTCCGTGGCGTGTGAAACAGTCCTTTGTTCGATGGATTCTACCCCTTTGCAGAAATATTATTTCTTTACTAAAGGCGTATTTCGAAATGTCGATGTGCTCGTGAAAAGTCCCGGAAATTGAAAATCTGAAAAGTCTCTGAAATCTGAATAGAGTCCTCTATTAGTTCTAGATGCGTCTTTCCGGTAATCAAAATTTCAGCGGACGTCAAGGCAAAAGGGAGTTTCATTTTCCTGTCAAAATCTTCAGGATAATTACCAACGAGCCCATGAAAGACGCTCAAGCAATGGGAATTACGTGAAAATTCGAAGAGAGTCGGCGTTCTTTTGAGTTCGCTTCTTCTCAATCGAGCTATTTCCGGTGCACTCGACTTGCATTTAATGAGACCTTTAAGTAGTCTGCCATACTCTTTATATACGTTATATGGAACTTTCTTTAACTCGAGTATTTCTGAGAAAATTTTTTTAATCAAAGAGATCGTGCATTTTGCTAAACAAATAATTTTATATTTTTATTACAGTCTTTATAGAAGTTTAAAGTAGCATTCGTGTTACGCATTGTTATCTTGCGGTGCATAATCGATATACACATCGTTTTTTCTGCGGTTTCCATCGTTTCTACTAAACCACAGGAGGTTGGTATCGTGTTACAGACATGAGTGTGCACAGATGCTCTCTAAGCCGGCCATCTCCGCGGATTAGGTAAATTAAGGGAACGAACCGCAAGAAAGTGCCCTGGGCGCTGAATCACCTCAAAAGCCTAAGGTGGACGGTATTTCGCTCACGTGAAACAACCCGGCGTAAACCACAAGGATAAACAACACCCGACGACACAATGCACGAGAAATCGATACCCCGGCGAGGCGCAACGTCGGTTCTTCTTTTGAAAATTAGAAACCCATTTTGAAAATTCGGGCCCGGGCGGGCGCATTATAATTCCCTCGGGAGGATCGTGCGTTACTCGTCAAAATTTCTTCTCCTCAGTTTGGAGAGAGCATTAACTTCGCATTGCGAATTTCAACTTGACTCACACATGAGCGGATTAATGATTCACACCTTGCGAAGAGACGCGAATAATCACCACGAAAGGCACGCCTTATGATTTAATCGATCGTTATAAAAATAATTTTTATCGACTCTGATAATTTTCCGAAATTTAAGACAACGCGAGATGCATCTGCATTTTTAGTAACACGACACTTTTACGTGGCAAGAAAAAGAGGAGGGAAAAGAAGAGGGCCGACAATTTTTTTCATCGACGATTCGACAAACGACCGATTCGGTGAAAGCAGGATGTGTATTAAGGATATACGAAGATCATTATTGCTTTCAAAAAAGTAAAAGTAAAAGATACGATTACACTTGCTGTGCCATTATATTCATTATCTGCGCATTTATACCATGTCGATCGACATTATTCCTTAGAGACGTCGAGATATCGAGAGAAAATCCTAAGATAATGAAGAGACGCGTTCGCGTCTCTTCGACGAACGAAGTCGAATCGGGAATCGCGTCAAACTTTGCGATCCTCTTATAACGGCGGCGGTGGCGAATTTACGAGGGAAGATATCGGTGAGACGCGGCGAGAGAGTTTAACGCGGTCTCCCTTCGTCATCGCGTCTCGCTTAACAAACCGACTAACGTAAGGAGAGGAGGGGAGGCCAGGGTTCTTGAATATTTTACGCGTAAGGCAGGCAGCTGCCCCGAGAAGATCGGATCGCTTTCAAATTATCCGGGCGACTTGCTTCGAGTGCCCCCGCGCCTCTCTCGCCGCTCGTGTTTCGCATCCACACGCGGCGCGCGTGCGACTGCTTTTCGTTTTATTTTTAACCGCGAAAAATACTGTCTTTAGTTTTCTCTTTATCACGAACAATTTTCGCCGTAAGATTTTCGAGTCAAATTTTTGCTCATACAATTCTGCGCGCCGATTCTCCGGGCAAACGTCTCTCGCAACATCTGGCGCATTATATAACGATTCTCCATCATTTTTATTATCTCAGAAAATACGTACGGATTTCGCGCAGATATCGATATACAGCTGTTCCAATGAATATGGGATTATCAAGGATGATTTAAACCGATTAATTGATACACTCTTTGTGATTAATATGTGTTCAATTAGGCGATAATAAATATTTCACCGTTTAATTAATGCGTAAAAGAAATCCCAGTGATACTACTTAGAGTTAACATTGTATGATTGTATAGCATCGTCGGATTATTTATACGAATAACGATTTCGTGCGCGTATATTTCTTTTTTTTTTTTTACGGTTTAATTAACGTTATAAAATAAACTTACTTTTTAAATTGATTGCCGTATCCGAAAGTAATTTTCGAAAGGCACCTTTATCGACGGTATTATAGTACGCGCGATGCATCAGGGTTTTTGCGGAACTTAATCTACATCGGGAGCCGCAGGGGAGTGGAGATAATTACTCAGATGAAAAACGCGGGATCGAGAAAGTTGTCGTGCAACGGGCCACGTGCCTGGCATGAGATAATGAAAGGTGCCATTTTTTTTTATTCGTTTTATCCTCGACGAGGACTCTTTGGACTCCGCCGGGGGAATAAAAATTTCGCCCGACACCGAAACTCTGGGAGAGCACGAAACGCGCAATTAATTGTGCGCGACAGTTCATTATTAGTGACCGCCGTGCGCGAGTTATTTTGCAAATTAAAGGCGAGTTTTAAAAGGAACCAAACGTAGAATGCCGATTAAGAAAAAGGCGAGCCCGTGTACCTAATTATGAAGAAACGGATTTCATTTTGAGATACACAAGTGAAGCGCAAGTGTATCGCTTATCTTAAGCGTTACGCAAAAAGAAAATTGTACGAGAGGACTGCGAAAAATATTTTTATCTTTTATCTGTTATAAAATCTCTGAAATTATCATGGCTTATATTATGATGATCACGAATAATTGCAATTTACGCTCCAGATTTTGTATAATTAATGAATAAAAAACTGTCGACGAAGAATCACTCGCGTTGTATAATTAAATTATATTAATGAAATATATAAATGATATAAAAAATGTAATAACTAAAAATATAAACTCGTTTATGCCATATGACGAAAGTGCGCGCGCTTCTCAAATAGATAATTACGTAAAATTAATTGCCGACTCCACCCATCGAGGATAATTATCAATTGATTTCACTATAGTGTGCGGCCTTTCTTTTCCTCCACTTTATTACTCTTTTTTTGTTCCCGGTCGATCGCGGAAGGCGTGCCTGAACTACCTCATCGTCTTCGTAATTGTACTCGTGCTTTCATGATCGAGCATTCGGGATCGAGGTCGACTTTCGTTCCTGAAATTCGATCGAGAAACGTCCGCAAAACGGTAACGGTCGGCAAAAAGAGCCTTGGCCGATGTCGCCGACTTCTTGATTCTGCTAATGTGTGCGCGCACAATTTGTTGCTCTTAATTACTGTCAGATTGCTCAACACGATAACGTTTATGATGCAGCGATGGCATTTCTTGTTCATATTTTTAGGTAGTTTTTATTTTGTGTCTATCTTATTAGATTATCGTATATATCATATCATGTGTGTGTGTAACTATTGTAAATTTTGTTACCCAAAGTTTTTTTGTATATTATACATCAATTTTGTTAACTTTTGATAAATATAATAGCTATAATAAAATTTCAAATAAATGAATAACAATTCATTAATTATACAATATTTATACTTTTTCATATAATCAGATATGAGAATTGATAATGTTTCACATTATATTGTTCTCGATGAAAGTTTATTGGAAATATCTATTGGTGTACATATGATTCTCATACCTTTGGGAATCCTTACAGATACCCGAAAAAGAGCCACGGTTCGACCAGCAGCTGTTCATCCATGTTTACACGATAAATGGACTCGTTCGAGGAATCAATGTTTCCGATTTTTCCGATGTAAAGCGATCGACGATGACTGAATAATTTCTTTCTAATTTCGAAATAATTGATTTGAATTATTAAAAAAAAAATTATTATCAATATTCTCAAACAGCATAATATAAAAAAAGACGAGAGAACAAGAAAAGAAATAACACGATCCACATCACATCATTCAATCCGCTCTGAAATCGGAAATCTTTCAATCGCCGACTTCATAGCAAGAGACGAAGCGGTGGACGCAATTAATAACGAGTCGTTATTTAACGGGGAAGAGAGAAACTCAGAGAACGCGCCATTCTAGCCGCCTATTAAATCACCCGAGGATGGGTTCGCGGACGGCCGTAAAGATATCCCTTCGATCATCTCGGGGCCCCGGCACGGCCGGGGGTGAAACGGGCCTAATTATTCACCCGACGAATCGGTTCCTGCCGAAAAGTGGATTATACCACGTCCTCCCCCGGTGAGGAGCGAATAAGACGCGACCATTCGTTAGTATCCATTACACACTCTTTCCACCAAGTTCGTATATATACATATTGCGGCTATCTCGTGAGTTAACGAGGCGCATTAATTATTTTCACTCGCTGACCACGAGACACCCCGTCGGGAGGAACTCCCTTCCTGGTAAGGATCCATCGGGCCCTTGGACCCGTTCGTTCGTCCTTTCAAGTGGAGGATTACCGCACGGAGGATTACGACGTTGCCCGAAGAATATAACCATCATGGTTATAATTAATAATTCGATATAGATGTAGGATGTATTGAGAAAAAAATGAACATTTCTTTCACGTTTATACGTTTACACGCGATAAAAATTATGAAATCATTATCGGCGACTTTTCTATTCATACACAGAAAAAAGACAAATTCTTATTTTGAAAATATCTTTAGTTTCAACGTGGAAATCTTGAAATGAGATTATATTGCGTTAAACAAAAAAAATTTGCTTGAATAAAGCCATTTTATATAGTTCAACCAAGAAAAATATATTCTTATTATTTAAGAATAATTTTCTTGAATGGAAAAAAAAAATGTTGGATAGAAAATAAAATATTTTCAAATCAAAGATTATAATTTTCTTAGAGTAAAATTAAATAATTTCTATTTAACTATACCTTATTCTGAAAGAGAGCTAAAAAA
The DNA here is from genome assembly GCA_963971435.1 of Lasius platythorax. Classification (NCBI taxonomy): domain Eukaryota; kingdom Metazoa; phylum Arthropoda; class Insecta; order Hymenoptera; family Formicidae; genus Lasius; species Lasius platythorax. The sequence continues at coordinate 653,969 of OZ020542.1, read as the reverse complement.
ATGTTGGATCAAAAATAACATTTTCAAATCGAAGATTATAAAATATAAAAAGAGGTACAATCAAAACAACACTTTCATCTTCTTAATACAACTTTTCATCTTCTTAATACAACTTTTTTAAAATGTTAAAAGAAGATGTTTTATTGTCAAGATAATTATATTGTATTCTTCAAGTGACAATTATAATATTGCAATAAGACTGTAATGTTGTTGAAATTTAAGATTATAAAATTCTTATAAGAAGATTATAGATTGTTGCGTATATAGGAAACAATGAACGCGTTAAGTTGAGTATATAAGTTTTGATTTGACACCTCTTTTTTTTCCGTGTAAGAATAGAGATCGAGAGATCTGAAGGAAGGGAAATCGCGCACGAGGGGAAGATTCCAAACATTCATAAAATTGGATCGCTAATGGGCAGATTTTCCGAAAGATTACGAATCGATTCTCGCCCACTCGACTGCTTACGGAAACGCCTGTATAACTCTTCCTGTTTCGATCCTTCAACTGCTGAATCGTTACGTCACCGTCACGTCAAAATTTCATCTTCTTGGCTGATCTCACGAGATTTCGATCGCGATGCACGCGAGGGACTTGGAAAAGTTTCGAAAATTTTTTTCGCCGCTTTTTTTTATCCCTTTCTAAAATCGTATATCGTTCCGGTGTATCACAAGGACAGCTCCGATCTTTTTGCCGTCTCTCTTCCCGTCATGTTTTGCTTTTAAAACTGTTCGTTTTCGGGCATAAAAATTCATTTTCACAGAACGGATTTGTCGCAGCAAAATAAAAATCGCGCATTAAAATAAAAATAACGATGATGAAAAATTATACTTTCTAGATATATAAAAAAATTATATGTGTTAAAAGATATCTTGCAACCTTCTATTTTTATAGAAAAATATAATTTAGCATCTATTCAAAGAATTCTTATTGCGAGCATTCAGACATTTCTCGACACATTTATCATCATGCACACATTTATCATCATGCATACATTAAATAGTAAAAGCAGTAGCCACAAAGCTTTGAAATTTCGACAAGAAAGTGCCAGATATGTCTCAAACGCATTTCGCTCCCACGAGACGCGCGGGTTCAGATTTTCCCACGCGCGCGAAGCCATAGAATGAACCGCAGGCTCTCTGAAACATTTTCCGCCGAGAAAAGGGTATACGAATTCTGAACTATCGTGAATATACAAAACTCCATTTACGAATTTCACACGGACATCAAATACTTACAACTCAGATACATAAGAAAGAGAGAGAGAGGGAGAGACAACATAAATAAACAAATATTTAACGATGGCTGCACGCTGACCATCGTAAACATAAAACTTACTTGAGTAGCGCGATATGAAAAATGTTCTCCCTCTCCCCCCGAAATATAGCGTTAATGGCATCCCGGCGACGAAATGTTTATTCGCGTCTGAACGTCACGGACGAAGAAACATTGACACAGGAAGATAAGAGGAAAAAGTCCGGCGCGTGGCAAGGTGTCTCCAGCTAGACGACAACCCGGGAGGGAGCGCAAAAGCAGGAAGATAAGGAAAGAAGGGCCGAGTCTCTGTCTCTCTCTCTCTCTCTCTCTCCCTCTTGACATAGCGCGTTTATTATTCCCGACGCATCCACCAGGAAGGATAGAGACGCTCGGGGGTGTCGACGGCGCAGCCTGCGCGCGGAGCCTGCGTGGAGGATTTACTAATTTCTAGAAGGACGAAAATGGCACACGAGACACACTCTCATCTCTATCGACGGTCCGGTCACGCGAGCGCGATGGAATCCCGATAGCCTCTATTCTCCCGCGCACGTGCTGCTGCACCGGATTGATGGCATTCGCACGTATATTCGAGGATAATAAACGCAATCGCGTTATTCAAGAGGCAAGGATTCTTTTATCTCAATAACGCGAGGCGTTCAGCATTTTATTGGCTCGGCATTTATTCGCAGTCCAAATAATTTTTACAAATATTAAGTTAATTTTAAGTTACTTAAAAAAAAAAAACTTAAGATTAACTCTTGATATTTGCAAAAATAAAATTTTTCGAATAAAATAAATTCAATGTTATACATTAAGGGAAAGAGAGGACTATATAGTCCTTTCTCTCTCCCTTAATGTTAAATTTATTTTATCCGCGAAATTTCGTAGAAAAAATTTCAAGAATATAATTTATCAAGTATACGATGATGACTGATTGTGTTGCAAAGGACTATCGTCGATTCCACATCTCGACGTAAAGAGTGGCAAGGAGTTTAATGAGTAAAGTTTTACGACACATTTTTCTCCTATAAAACATATCAGACTTGTCGATCAACATAACTTGGAAAATTTATGACTCTCGTTACAAGTTTTAGTGCATCCCGTATTAGAGTAAAGGATTAACCCCGGGCTCCATCTGGGTTCGATATTGCCGCGTAAATCATCGCTCGCTCAGTTCAAGTCGATATTTCAAATAGGTCCGCATTATCGGTAAGGATAATACGTGCGCTTAAAATGCTGATGCGCTGATGCAGCCTGCGCGCGCGCGCGCGCGCGCGCGCGCCGAGGACTCGGTAATTTCTGGAAGGACGAGAATGGCACCGGGACCTGTATTGGGGATTCAGTCACGAATGTCTGATGGCATCTCGATAGCGATCGTCGGACGGTAGTGCGTGTTGTTGCTGACCAACACGTAAAAGAACTGAAAATGTAAATCTAAACGAATAGGAAGAAAGGACGCGCGCCTCCTATATAATAACGTATGAATATTTATGCTCGTGTAAAGGGACTTTGTAAACTTCGTTAAACGGGCCACAACAGAGGACGGTTTCTGTTGTAAGCGACGACATCACACGAAGCTCTCTCGTGCATAATACGTTAATAGAGCCGGCAAAAATCACTGTTATTAGCGTCAACTTGGCGACACACACGGAAACTAATATATATGTGTTCCTCTCTCTTTCTCTGCGGAATGCGATTTGATGTATATTCCCGAGTTAACAGCTCGACCCGACGAGTTTTTCAGGAATCTCTATGCGGTTCACCACGCGATTCGGCACGAGACACTCCGAGGTCGGATTTGCATACCTAAACTACTGGCAACCTAGCAATTATGCGTCAATATTTTCGGCACAGAAATTAAACGTTATTTCCGAAAATTAGCGCCGCACTAATGCCGGAACACCACCGAAGAATCGAGATCGACAATATACACGTAGCTTAATTGTATTTATCAAGTAAATGTAAAAATTCAAAATAATTAATTAATTAAGTTAATAAATAAATAAATCAATCAATTCTGATACTTTGTGCTGTTATAAATAAAATGCGCGATTTTACTTTTTACTTCTTTCCGTCGATTTTACCTCACGATTAAGGCATTTGTTCGAAGAAAAAACATTGATTACGATAAATTATATATATTTAACAGAAGAAAGAGACGATTCCAAATAATAATAATACAATAATTTATATGATTCTTTCCCCTCCTTCTGGCGTAGAATAATCTTGTTAATTTAAAAAAGCAAATCACCCATTCGCTTAACAAAGGAGGTACTTCTGGAAAATTGAGATGATTGAAACGATTGACATGATTGAAAGTGTTATTTACATTATTACCGTCAATCATCAAAAATATACATGCCGTATGTGGCACGATATAAGTGCATATCCGCAGTTTAAGTACACGTTGAAAGAGGTCGAGGGGAAACACACGCGGGATTCTCGATACTCTCGTCGGTACTTATTTTCCTCGAGTAAAGTAACGAGTAAAGCCACGAGCTACGATTTGCATTTGGGAAAAATCGCGTCACGGTCAAAGGAGTTTTATTAAGGCCGGGACTGACAGCTCGCGTCGTAAAAGCGCCTTATTAACGTGAAACCTCGAATGAAGAAATTACTCGCGAGTATAAAAAAGCGGCGATATAATGGAGCATGAATAGAGGCGCCTTGCTAACGCGTCTTCGGGGTAACCTGTGAAACACGTTGAGCAATAGAAGCGAGAGCACCGGTGAAGGGGGCGAGAAGGGGGCGAGAAGGGGGCGAAAAGGGGGCGAGAAGGGGGCGAGTTGAACCGGATTTTTGACGCCGCGAACGGCGAGAGATGCGTTTACCAAAGTAATTAGTGCGAGGAAGAGCGATTTTAATGAAACTCGGCGGTAAACACAAAACACACAGAATTCGATTACGGTGAGATCTTGGTATGCCATGCTTGCATGGTGCTTCTATCGACGATGCGACGTTCAATAGTTCTTCCTCGCGTGTCAGTTCGCGATTGCGCGGAAAGAAGTGAGAAAAACGATGCTCGCGCATCCTCGCAATTTCGCGACGTAATTTAATTTCTGAATTAAATTCTGCCCCCCTCTTTTTTCCTACATACTTTAAAATCGAAACAATATTCCATATTCTGTAGGCAAAGTAGAACAAATCGATTGAAGGAGAAACAAAATTTTAAATGTAAAAAAAGCGTGATACATGTTTCATCTCTCTAATCCGGAATTAAACAAAAACCCTATTTTAAGTGCGGTTAAACGATTTGATCTCCGAGTTGGTAAGAACGAATGGCTTCTCTCTCGTCTAAGGAGTCCAGCATAAAAGCGACGTGTAGGATATCGCGGATCCCGGGTTTGGCTGAAAATCGCTTTCCGTGTATTTGACACGACGACGAAGGTGTGTACCCTTCTCTCCATCGGGAGATAACCGGCGAGATAGCCGACGTTTCCTGCGGGTAGTCGAAGGGAGGCGAAGACCTTCCTCTCTCAAGCGTCAAGCGTCGGCGACGGAGCGCGGGAGAGAGAAAGATATGCGTAACGCAGCGCGCCCGATAAAGAGGGAGAAAGATAGCGAAAGACGCACGCTTGAATAGATAAAAAGCGGGGAAAAAGGAGGGGGTGAGATTGCCGACACAACGAGGCGATTCAGCGCCTTTCACCGTCTCCTCTCGCACCTTCTTTCCCCTCGGGCACTTTTTTTTTCTCCCTCTTTCGGCGAACAAATACCACGTCGTATCTACACCCGCACCAATATGGCGACAAGTTGTGTGTGCGCGCTGGAGCACGTGCCGCCACACCGGTATTACGTTGCACTTCGCTCGTGCTGTGCTCTATTTATAGAACGCAACGTGTCGCAAGCTAACTTTTTACGTTTAATAAAAATGTTATGTTTTATTATTCGATCCCATTTTTCTAGCGTAATAAAAAGAATAATCCTAATCAAGTATATATCTCTACTGAAGATGAGACAGTAGCGGATTATTTCGTCCCGGAGAAATATATGTACCGCTCTAAGAATGAAGTCATAATTTAATAGCGTAAAAGAGTAGGAAGAATATTACAACAAAATGACATAAAAATGTAATATGCGTAGAAAAAAAAGAAGCATGTACGAAGGAAGAAAATAAATTCGATAAACGTCAACCCAAATTGTATACCTCTCGATTCCGCTTCCGTCGTGCGTCCCGTCCGAGCTCCTTTCTTTCTGTAACACACGCGTGTTGAAACGGCACGGAGGAGCGAAAGGGGGATCCGCGCGCCGCGTAAACTTTCGCATTTCGCGTCGAAACGATCGGTTTCTCGGTTGAAGTGATATTTACGGTTACCTTATGGCGTCGACGCTTCTAGCGCATTACGGCCGCATACGGTGCGTGAGTGCAAACCATAACCCATCCGAGTACGATGTGCGGTGTACGTGAGAAGTAATTGAAGGGTGTACGCGCGGCTCAGCCGTGTTAACGATTTCGACGCCTAATATTACGGATCGTCTTTCTCTCCCTTTCTCTCTCTCTCCGTTTCTTCGAGACACGAAATTGCGGATTCGTTTAACCTTGACACATTAACGTGTGTGCCGCGCTTAACCCCGTACTTCAAAATCAATTTCCCGCACTTAATAAGCGACTCTGCTCTTTCTCTCCTACTCTCGTTATATGATTCGGTGAGACCTATTTAAGATTCTTTTACCTTTTATTAAACGCGAGAATTTCTGATTTCGCACGTGAGTCATAAAAGTTTATGGTGAGGGATGTAATGCGCGAAACTCTCTACTTCTTAAAAATATGCTCTTTACTTTTGAAGATCTTTTTTTTTACGATTGTATCTAAAAAAGAATGTTAAAGTTTTCTTCCTTCTGTCGTGTACTACGAGAAAATAAAAGAGATATGGAGAACGGAATAATGTGATAAAAGGTGGATAAGTTTTGTGATGCTCGAACGACCGTTGTTACACTCCGATGACTTCTATCGACACTTCTTTCTTCTTCTTCTTCCTCAGAATCTTTTATACTACGTCTCGATACGTTTGAACGATTCCAAGAGCGATCTCTCGGCGCTCTGATGTACGTGGGGTAAATTCTGGACCACCACTGGACGATGATTTTACGGTCGAAGGCCGTCGACGATACCCGTCGCGCTCGTGACTCGACCTTTCTCGAAGATAATAAAGGATAAAAAAAAAAAAGAAAAAAAATCCGTCCGTCGATCCAGGATCCGAAAATCTCGATCGGCGGAAGCCGTCCGTTGTTAAAAACATTCATTTTTTCCCGCGATTTTTTTACCCCGCCTTACTTCGAAATGAACATTCGTCGTAAAACCGTTTCTCTCGTACATTTTACACGATCCCTAATTTTTAAACGCACGAGGACTCAATAATGCGTACAACTGTCTCTCTCTCGTGAAATCGTATAAGTATATAAAACGCATCGTGTGTAACGCTATGAAATTTCCATATTACGGCGACACACGCGATCTCCGATCGCGAGGGCGAAATTGCTACATTGTCGCGAGAGAATATCTTTTTCTCCTTGTATTCCCGACGAGGACCGTAACTCGTGCAAGCGCTTAAATAGCGCTCGAGCGGCACCGGTCACCTGCCTTCATGCTGGAGTGACTTGTAAATCACTCCACCGAAACTGGGGTACGTGCCGCTACGGGAGACAAAGGGGGAACCGAGTCTCGAGCCTTGACGGGGGAAAAAGGACCCTTGGTCTCTTAATCGAGGCAAAACAACCACGTTCGTCCACGGAACGAGATGGTGCTCTTTCGCGCGTTTCCTCCGTGCTCCGGTCCATTTCTCCGATTTTTTTTTTTTTTTCACGCAGGTTGAGAGATATGCTCTTAAATTCAGGGTTGGGAAAGTTACTTTATAAAAGTATCTAGTTACAGTTACAGTTTGTTCATTGAAAATGTAACTAGTTACAGTTACAAGTTATCGATTCTGAAAAGTAACTCGTTACAGTTATAGTTACTTAAAAAGTAACGAGTCGTTACTTTGCAGTTACTTTCTGGTAATGAAAATAAAAATATCAAATCTCTCTCTCTCTCTACACTTAGTGATAAAAATTTATTGACATTTATTACAAATTTATACAATGTTATAAACATTATAAACAGCGATTAGAGGCAGTTACAATGATTTAATATCTAAAATTTATCGAATAGAATATCAAATCCTTTTAAAAATTAATAAAAATTTTAATAAAAATTTAAAGTGTCGATAACGATGTTTATGCACAAGCACAAGGCCGCCCAATGCAATCTGCCAAAAGTTTGAAATATATATAAAGTAACTATTAATGTAACTATTAAATTAGTTACTAGTTACCGAAAATATGTAACTGAGTTAAGTTACAGTTACAGATGGGGAAAAAAGAACGAAGTTAAGTTGGAGTTACCGAAAAAATGTAACTGTAACTGTAACTTGGTTACAAGTAACGAGTTACTTCCCAACCCTGCTTAAATTCAGTTTTACATCTGCGAGAGAGTACAGTACGCTGCGCTTATATATATACAGCTACTATTACGTACATAATATGTAAATTTAAACTCGAAAGTCTTAAAAAAAATGCGACGTAAAAATATGATTATTATAAAATTTATTATTAGATTATATCAGAACGATCATTATTCATGAATATTCTCAGTCCATGATTAATGGGAATATTAATTCAGATTCTCCCTCTCTCTCTCTCTCTCTCTCTGTAATTACAAACAATTACGGAATATCGAGATAATTTATGCGAGATCGGTAGCCAGATCTAATATGAAGGAAGAGCAAAAGGCCGGGCCTTTTCTTCAGGCAGCGCGACGAATACACGTCGAAAGTTAAATGGGATTTTTAGGTCACACACACTCGCGGCTCGCGCGGGGTCGCAATTTCAGGCGCCGAACCGGCCGCGTGGCTGGACGGCGTTGTTTTTCAGGGCGCAACCGGGGCAAAATAAGACGGTTAACGCAATATAAGGCGCAATGCTGGCCGAGTCACGTCCGCAACGGGGCACGTGCAGCACGCGTGCTTCGGCTTCGCGCACCGACAAAAGAATCCCGACGGAATAACCTGCACCAGCTCTCTCTCTCTCTCTCTTTCTCTCTCTTGTTTTCTCTCTCTACGCGATCAGAGTGCACCGGGAGACGGTATTGCAAAAATACGCGATGTTTGGCAACTTACGATAATTCGAATATATATATATGTATATATATATATATATAGGGTGCTTGTGATCATAAGCGCATGTATACGGGAAACTATTCCTTGTTAAAATGAAATTATTTTTTCTGAACGATAAGATCGCAAGATTAATTTTTGAGGTGTAATTTCTCTCTAGGTAACAATCTTATTCTTCAACTAATTCTGCACGTATTTTATTTTATTAGAATCTTGAATTGTAAAAGGCGATGTGAGAAGGAGATTTAATTTTAAAGTTTTAAGAACTGCGAGAATATTATCCGCAATAAAATTTTTTTTTCGATAATAAAAAGAATCATGTCAGCTCTCAATGAGAATTATTATTCTTGTTCATCTATATTGCCCGAATATCTTCTATATCTGCTGCTACATATAATTTACTGCGTTTTTAATACTTTCAATCTCTTCAAAGAATTTTATAAAAATATGAAGAAAGAAAAAAATGTCGTTTCTTCTCAAACTTTTTTTCGATTAATGCATATAAACACAATATAAAACACACACACACAGATAGATTAATTTAATTTAATTTAATTTTATACTTGTTAAACAATTTCTTGTTCTCCAAGCATGACTACGGATCATCCCGCACAGTAATGTCTGTCTTCCTGTTGTTACTCATCTCTAGACTCCTATATAGCCCAAGTATCGGATTTTAATCTTTTTTTCGCCCGCTCGGATATATTCGCCGTATGCCACGATGGATCACCAGATGGTCCACGGTGGTCTGGTTAGCCAGCTCTACCATCTGATGCCGAACTTTCGCATTCTTCCTCTTCGGGGTCCGAATCCATCGCAAAATAAAACAATGAGATACATATTTATCCCAGACGGTCCAAGAGTCCTTAGGTAGACTTTCAAAACTTCCATAGATCGCTTATATTATATTAAACGTATCCCCCTGATCAGGCGTAATAGATTGTACGGAATATTTCATGACAAATGTGCGATTAATCCGTTTATCGCGCTCCCGAAAAGAAAGCTGCAGACACCATAATTCCGCGATTCGCTCTTATGAGAGATCTCGTGTAAGTCACGTTGAAAATACAGCGCGTGTGTTAATTTCACCCATATTCCCGTGTAAAATATCGGATCCTACTGCGTCTTCAACTCTCCCGACTCGGGTATCATTAAGATTGTCGCGCGAGAGACAGACACCTATTAAAAGGCAGTCAATTTCTATCGCCGAGATAGATAATAATAGCGCCGTAGTCCTTCTCTTTCTCTCCCTCCCTCTCTCTCTCTCTCTTTCTATGGGTTACGCCGTAAAATTCTCCTCTCCGTAAACCGCGACGGTTTTACTTTCGCGCGGCCTTCTTCGTTTTTGCCCTCTTTGTTCTTCCTCGTCTATCGCTCGCGCCAGCAAGATCGTAAACGGTATAAATGTTGCCCGCGAGAGAGGTACTCACACCTCGCTCACCTTCTCCTACCTTTTCCTCTTTCACTTCTTTTTCATCTTCTTCTTCTTTATGTTCTGCTTCGTCTTCTTCTTCTTCACGATTCGCGTGCGTTCTTTTTTTCCTCCCCGAAGCGCTTTCACGCGGCTTCCTCGCCAGCAAGGAGCGCTCGCTCTCGGTTTCGACGACCTCCTATTTATTTTTCGCATATGTATTCCGCACAGTATATCCTCGCCGAGCGAAACAGACGACGCGATGACATGTGGCTGGCGATCGATGAGATTGTGTTTCTCTTGTACCAGCGAGATCTCGATCATTATCGTTTCGCGATACCTTTTCTTTCGATCAATTAAATTAATTATCAAAAAAATTATTTAAATTCCACAATATAAATATATATTCTAAATTCCTATTCTAAGTCGAAAGTTTTTGTTTTACCTCCAAAGGTTATTATCGATTATAATTTTTAATCATAAAATTTCCAAAAATATTGTCTTAAAAATACATAAGTTTTGAACGTTATTTAGAAAAAGAGTCACACACACGCAGTTTAGATGACAAAACCGTTTGCTGTCGCCTTTTGCTACCAATTTCTTTGGTTTCACGAGGCAATTCGCACTGTTTTATGCTTATGCGCGGCTCGATAACATGTGGTTGGCGGTCCGGACACTATTTATAGTCTCACTATTGTGATCCTTTTCACGCGTCTAGACTGTATATACTTACGAGTACACAGGGTGTCTCTAATTTGCGCCTCGAAGTCATTGTAACAAAACAATCCGTCAAAGACTAATAATTAATTAAAGTCTTTCCGTGCAAATTTTTAATTCCGCAAATATTTAATAGTCGTTCAAGTACACAAGCATTTAAAATTAATTCCAAAGAGAATTTTATCGGTCTTTCACAAATACTTCTTTTCTGTATTTTGAAATGAATTTTAAGACATTTTATATTTGTGAATAGTTCAATTATGCAAATATAGCTTTCAAGGCAACAAAACTTTTTTATATTTTTGCATAATTTTTCAGTAACTGATGTATAATATAAATCTCAACTCGATCAATATAAAAATACAGATCACGTACACTTATATTTCCAGTGTGACAAGTAAATTGTCTTTTCCTCATTATTACGTGAAACATCAATTTGAAAATGTTTTCGCTGCGCGATTAAACGCGAAATTTTACAGAATAAACTGTTGCGACGCGTTACCTTATGTTTGAAAGGCGTGTATATCCGATGGTGACATGATGCGATCGATCGCCAAGCAATCTCAATCAAGCAATTGTCTCGTCCGTGAGAATCGTGTACATGTAGGTGTCACGTAGCAAAACCGTTGAGCTCTCTCTCTCTCTCTCTCTCTCGCTCTCTGTCGAGAGGAAGCGCCATATGGCGTAGATGATGGAATCGCGTCGAATCCAGGTAGTTTGCTGTTATTGCCCGGTTTTCGCTCTTCGACGTTTCGAACAGGCAATTACACGACGTGGCCCCCACGCGGACCCGATCCCTTTTTTCACATCGGAAGGGCGAGTGGTCAACGAACGAGGGTGGAGAATTTCGGGTGCGTGCCACGCAATACGTGCGTGGGAATAGAGAGGAATTGCTCGTTTGTGCATTATCGTTACATCATCCGACGCGCGGTTCGTTGAAAAAGAAAGGAGTAAAACGCGCGCACATATAGATACGTTCGCACGATCTATCGTAACGTAATCGCGGTTTAATGACAAATTACGTCGCTCGTTTCCGCATCACGTGAGAACTCGCGCGATATATTGCTAGCCGCGCTTTCCGGCAATTTTTATTTTATCGTAACGCATGTCTCTAGTAATTACGTAATAATACTATACGTCCCATGTGTTAAATAAAATATCAAACATCTTGTTATATAAAGAATAGAACGATATTATAACAATAATTGAATTTGTTTTATTTTGCTGTATGTATTCGATGTATTAATACTCATTGCTCCTAAATTTCTTTATATTCCAGAGAGTTGAAACTTGAAGTAAATAAGAAGCACATTCTCACACACACACACACACTATTTCGCATCAGAGGAAAAAATAGAGAGAGAGAGCAAGCAGTCAGAGAAGAATTAATCCTGTTTTGACACGTACGCAGTCGGCGGTATCGCATCCCTTGGCAGCAACGCCAAAATCTGGCATCTGCCTCTTAGCTCTCCCACGCCTCGCCGGAGGATCTCGATCCTCGTAATTCACAGTGGCCACTTCTCGAAAGGGTTCCCTGCGGGCACCGAAAAGACCAACAACAGCCAACGAGGGAGAGAGAGAGAGAGAGAGCGTATAAGCATGTGGAAGGTCGCGTGCCCGCATCACCTGCGGCACGCAAAAATCTGGAAAAACTACGGAAGACCTCAACGCGCATCGCATTTCTGACAGCTGCGCCCGATGTGCGTCTTATTCAAACAGGAGCCGGGTGTTTCCGCGAGGAGAGAGCACGGACAATCGCGCATCGAAGGGATGATTCCACATTTCGTAAAGAGCGAGATCGGAAAAGGGTTGAAGTCTCTCTCCGAATCGTTTTTCGCACGATTGATACGTCGGGACGACAATAGTGCGAGAAAAAAAAAAATATTCGCATCGCGAATAGATATTTCATACTGTTGCGCAATATCGATTTTATTAAAGCGCGAGCGACTCGATTTATAATAACACTCATGATAAAATGGGGAATTTTATTTTAAATATTCTCGAATATCACGATTGAAGAATTATTTTTAGCTTAACGGGAAATAATTTAAAAAAGAGTGAGCACACAACACTCTTGCACGCAAATTTCGAACTCATTAAAAAAAAAAAAAAAAGACGCAGGAAATTAAAAACAAAATTGTGCGTACAAGAGAACGGGAAGGGTTAAAAGTATAGAATTTCGAGAGAAACCATCATTGTCGTACAAACCTTTAGCGAAAGTCTGAAATTTGGAAGAAGGGACGTTCCATTCATGTGAAATGTGCCGCTTCTACGAATCGGAACGAGGAGGGTTGCATTCGCGGCAGCGGCAAGGGTTGAATACGCCTTCGCTGCATCTATTATTGACGATTATGCGTCCAGTCGAAAGAAATCGCGCGTACGTATATGCATATGTATATATATATATGCGCTTATAGGTGCTCGCATCTGCCGCGCGATCGTTACCTCGGATTTTTCTCTCCTTCGGAAGTGGCGATTGTGGTCGCACCAGCGGTGCGTACTTGCGTACACGCAGACGCTGCATCTCGGGGCTTCGGGAGGAAATACGCCGTGGTTTGTTTGCCGATGACTTCTGGCCTCGGTTGTCAATTCTCGCCGGGCGAGAATTCTCCCAGCAGTTTCGCTCGACCGGCGCGGCGCCTCGTTTCCTGCGATTCCGCCGCGATTGTTCCGCGTCGGAATGATTTCTCGATAGTTCTCGATAGCGAGTTAATTGGACAAGAGGCTGATAATCGGAGAGACGCTTGGCGGCCGTTCGATAAATTTATAACAATGAAGGAAGATAGAACTGCAATTATAAGATTTTTCACGCGTATTGGTTTTATATAAAAAATACGTCACACAATACAATATTTTATAATATTACGAGATATAACGTTTTATAATATATTTTGCCGTGTATTATTATATACATAACATCTGTGATGTGTATTTTTATGCGCAATGACAGGGATACAAAGCGCGAAATTAAAATGCAAATAATCATATATGCAAACTATAAGTACATCTGAAATATTCTAACGTTGTATCTCTATTAATAAACTGCGTAAATATTTGTTTGAAAATCTAAATGACATAAATTATGTCTCTTTCTCTCTTCTTTTTCTCTCTCTCTCTCTCTTTTGCCTGAGGCGATAACACGTCGGTCGAAGGTAAAAGTATATGCCGGATTACGAGCACAAGTATGCACACGTGTGCAAGTATGCATAGATCCCGGCAAGGTGGTCAAAGGGATAAGAGCGCGTGCGGGGGTGGCCAGGTGTCTACTCCCGCATAAGTGATTGCCGGGAAAGCGAGGGTGGATGAAAAAGAAAAATATATATATATATATATCGGCGTGTGCGAACCGTTGTATCGATATACACATATAACCGTGGTCAGTGATAAAAGCAGATCAAACAAACTCTGCGTGAGATATATAGAACTTACAAGAATCCAATATCGATACCAATGTACACATTTCCATCATCTTTCGGATTATCTATAAAAACGAAGAAAAAAAAATCATCTTTACCGAAAAAAATGATTCTTTTATAAGAAATGCCAGAAGAGAGAGTTTTCATTTTTATACGATATCTTTATCTTTATATGTTGAAAGAATTATAAGCTGACTGCAAACTGTCGTTTAAAAAATTATGTTCCGCACTACTATTAGATTAATATAATATTAAAAGCAAAGTTTCTTTTTATGCATGACATAGCAGAATAAATTTCCCACTTTAAACATGCAAACGAGAATAATGAGACTGTCGATGTTTTCATCGGATTTTGTGTTTAATGTGATTACAAAGGGTTGAGGCCATATCTACATAAATAACAGTTACTCACCAGTTGTTCGCCAGTTGTTTACCCGATCATGAGCACGAGGATAAATTTTTTCCTCGTTCGTTCGGGCGGGCAACCACCTGCGGGGGGCAGGTGGTGTTAGACGTAATCAGAACCATAGGGCGCCACAATCCGCGCCACCCTTTCCGAACACCCTTATCGAATCTCCGACGGCCGTTTGTTTTCCGCTGCGTCGCAATGCGAGTGGTTGACTCACGGTATGCAAAACGCACGCATGTATAAACTTCGTTAAAGTAAGAGTTGTCCGTATACTTTGATCTGAAAAAAAACATATAAGAGAATATATGTGAACTGAGATTCGGTAATATATTTGCATCATCAAGAAATTAAAATATTTAAAATAATAGATGCATTTGTGCCACATGTGGGGAATATTTCTCATAAAAAAAACTGGGCTAATTTTTCCTTAAAGTATATCAAAACATGAATAATTTCTAGATTGTAATTTTAAAAATTTTGGATGTAAAATGCGATTAAAAAATATATGTGAATGACAGAATCTTTCTGTTAATCCCGGTGTTACTTTAACAAAGTCTCGAGTACAATTATTAAACTATTTAACACTATAGGACTTTGAAAAAATATTCATCGATTTAATTAAATTTTAGTTTAATTAAAAGAAAATGGAAATCTTTTCAAGAAAATATATATCATCCTATTTGCCGAGTGCGTCTATTATCAAAAATATTATGTATGATAAAATAAAATATATATTATGTATAATAATGTAAAATATTATATAAAATATATATATATATATATATATATTATATATAAAATATAATATATAAAATATATATATTATATAAAATATAAAATATTACATATAAAAAATATTATGTATAATGATATGATTATAAAAAAATTGTGCAAATTAGAAATTTGCACATTGCTTCCTCACCATTTTAATTCGCTCACAAAGTTCCTCCTTCGAGGAAGCTAGTTTTTAAATTAAATTAAAATTATTAGTATATAATAGATTGTTGGCTTCCTCATAGAGGAAGCTTTATGAGCGAATTAAAATGGTGAGGAAGCAATGTGCAAATTTCTAATTTGCACAATTTTTATTTTTATATAACCATCACAAAAAATTTAGAAATTATATTATGAAATTCTATTCATATAAAAATATTTAGCCCGATATCTTAAAATTTTAGGAAGTTAGAGCGTACACAGACATCTCTCAAAAAATTCAAAATTTTATAAAATATGAACCCCTTAACCGATTCAAACCAAATTCAATACCAACCATCCTTTATTGATACCCTATTCATGTAAAAATATTTAATCCTATATCTCAAAGTTTGCGGAAGTTAGAGCAATTACGCTCTTTTTTGAAAAAATTCGAAATTTTTAAAAAATAAACCCCTTTACCGATTCTAGCCAAATTCAATACCAACCATCCTTTAATGATACTCTATTCATGTAAAAAAATTTAGATCGATATCTCAAAATTTGCGGAAGTTAGAGCAACCACGCTCTTTTTTGGAAAATTCGAAATTTTATAAAAAATAAACCCCTTCACCGATTCTAGCCAAATTCAATACCAATCAACCCTTAATGATACTCTATTCATGTAAAAAATTTTAGCTCGATATCTCAAAATTTACGGAAGTTAGAGCGTTCTTTTGGTGCACATACACACATACACACATACATACGGACATTTTTTAAAAATGTGATTTTTCGACGTTTTAGAACATTCTGAACACATTGGCATAAAAAAATGAAAAAAAAATTTTTTCACGAAAACTAAGCTTCCTCTATGAGGAAGCAAAATTGATCGAAATCGAAGCATGAGATAAAAATTTCGCGAAATTCATGAGAAACTTCGCCAATTGCGGGTCTTGAATCGTCGCGGCCGTAATTATCAATGGATCGAGCATTCCTCTACTTACCTCACGCCTCGTCCGTTCCCGTTGAGAAGAAGGGGAATCCTCGAGACGGCAGACTAAAGCTAGACGCCGCTAGACCGGTCGCGAAGAAAAATCTTACCAGTCTCCGGCTCATGCAGCCGGACATCGCGTTCAGTGGGTTAGTACTGCCGATCTGTGCAGTCGTGCCTCATCACCGGCCTCTCTCATATCCCCTACTGTTCTCTCCACCTTTTGTCTTCTATTTCTTCAGACCGATCATGCGGGTCGGCATACGACTCGCATTCGCTCATCTATGTACGCAGGCTGCTCTGACTTTTTCTCCATCTCTTCCCTTTCTTTTTATCGACCTTTTATCCACGAACGTTGCGCGATAATACACTCTCGACGTCGACGTCGCTTCTTCATTTTTCGGTCCCCTCGATCCTCATAATAACATACTCTTTGATCTGTGCGAAATTGATGCAACGCTGACGTGTTTGAATCTGTCGGTTATTCAGCATGAAAAATGTACTCGAGGGACTTGTGTATTTCGATAAAGTCTGTAATAGAGGTAATCTACTTGAAGATTAAGATCATATTGACATTATTATAGATTCGAATCTTTCGAATCTCTTTTTTATTTTTCCAAGTTTGCAAAATCTGTTCGAAAAATATAATCTTCCCTACGTATAGATATATTTAAATTAAGATGCGGCATTTTAAAAGTAACAACACAAGACGAACGTAATCCATGTTTATATAGACAGATTCGCAAAGTCACATAAATGTATCTTTCATCCGAGAAAAAAAAGTCACGAATAGGACTTGGATGATCGAGATGAAACCCTTACACCTTTATCCTAGAAGAAGTACGTCGCTTAACTATTTACCCGATCAAAATCAACGAAAGTATATTAGTCCCCTTCGGTAAAAAAAAAATGGATCTCGCTCTGACCGCGCAATTCCTCCACGACCGTTATCGTTATCCAGGAGGGGGAGGGGGGCGGAGGGGGAGGGGGAGGGGGAGGAAAGATGGGGCCCTCGGGAAAGCAAGGGGGAGACCAGTTAATGACTCGGCCACTTTATGCGACAGGTACACGTGTGTCTTCTCTTTCTCTAGCCGATGATTTTTCGTGGCGGGCAAAGAGATGTGGGCATAGGGGCCCGAACGGGGCCCGAACGGGGCCCAGGCGCTATGAGCGATCGCGGCTCGACACCGTGCTGCCCGCGGCAGGTGCTTGTGCCTCTTATACAGTCTTTCTCTCGCTGATGCCGGCGCGTTCCTCTCTCGTGCCTTCAATGCCGCGCCTCTGGGTAAGAGGCCAGAACCCGAAAGAAGCACCACGGCATCTGCCTACCTATCTCCCTTTCTCTCTCACTCTCTCTCTCTTTCTGTCTCTGTCTCTCCTCTCTTTCCATCTTCCCGAACGGTCGCGCGAGTCGGCGATCGGCGGACGAGTCGAGGGGGGACCAAAGGGGGGGAGAGGATCGGAGCCACGCGCCAACGACCCCCTCTTCTCTCTTGTCGGCGCTCTGTTGTGTGTGCACGTTGCTCCTTTCGCTCTTCTTCATGTATGTACATCCACGTTCTATTTATATAAACCGACTTATCGCGCGCTTTACCCGCCTGGAAAATCGTCCAATTTGCTATCGAGTCTATCTATACGAATACACACTTTCATTCATCTAATGACGTCAAGACTGTCAGCTGTTCGGAATGTGTTGACGATATACCTTGATTCTCTTCAGAAAAAGAAGGGGGATGATCGTCGTCGTCGTCGTCATTAATTATAATCAATATATGTGCATATTAGCGATGTATTATGATCATTTTGGCAAATGCTATAAATTGCGGAGAATATACCGAATAACAAGTCGAATTTACGAAGTTGTTGCCGCAGAACGAATTGGAAAAAAAAGAAAAAAAAATCACAACTGCGAAGCGATCGTGACATCCGAGGAATATTTCGTCCAAAATTTCTCGCGGTCCGGATTAACGCAAGGAATGTTGTAAAGACCGCATTTTATTTCCCGACGCGTCGGGAATAGAAGATTATTCGGCGAAACGGAGAGATCTCGTTCTCGTAATTCTTTAACGATTATTCCTTAAGATACGACCGAGACCGCCGCAGAAACAATCGTGCCGATGTCTTCGAGCCGATTCGGGTGCCGGCTTGAAAATATATTGCACGCGAACACTTTGCAACATTTTCGTACGCTGCTTTGCATAAGCGCGAGGAGGAATCGTTGCAACACACGCCCGCGTTCACTTCGGCGTAATAAAATCACCTGTATATTGCTCGCAGATAAGAATAAAAAATGGAAATACGAATCCCACGGTCTTGGGAATCGTATTAGCTTTCGCCGACATCTTTATAACAAACCGAAAGTGCAAACGTTTCTTAATGCAATTTGAAAGACTTGAGCGGCGCGCGAGCTTTTCGCGCTCGATATTTACAGTTTTGTTTGGAGAAAGGAACAAGGGAGAGGGAAAGCTTAAATTTGTAAAAAAAATGAGATAGTAAAATTTCCTTCTACGCGGCAATAATTTCCGACTTAATTCTCTTCCTCTCGATTCTTCTTTCACCCGCGAAATTGCGCGTGAAACTATTAAAATAGAAATTATAATATCCTCCGGCATAATCGGAATATTAATTACGGTGGAAATTACGAGGGGAGAGGAGCCTTTATAAATTCTTTTCTTTAAAAACGCTCTTTGATAATTAAATAATCAACCTCTTTTTTTTCCCCCTCCCAACGTGACGACGTACACTTGATTTCCGTTTAGGAACAGACACGATTGTCTTTTCGGAGGCCGTTCCTCGTCGAGTTTGACCGCGAGGACTCGGCCATAGAGAGTGCACGGTCATGTCAGAAACGCGGGGGAGGTTTCACAAAAAGCACGGGCAACCAAAGACACACGCACAATACCCACCCACCCCGCTATTATTTTCAATTCCTCGCATTCAAGTCATTGAGCCGGCGAGACCGGATCATTATTGCACCGCGCTAGCACCGGCTTTATTACCGGACACTTGTGTGCGCAAACTCCCGTCATCATTATTCGCATTGATAAACGATCGTCGCCGCGTCACGAGGGATAATGTCGTAAAAAAGTGCTCTCTACCCGATCACAATCGGCCGGATGCAAGGTGGGGGCCAAAAAGGAGGCCTGTCTCTCGCGAAATCTCACGCCAGTTCCTGTGTGTGTGTGTGTGCGCGCGCGCGCGCGTGTGTGTGTGTGTATCGATCGATACCATAGCTCTTGACTCCGATCTTTTTTTTTTTCGACTGTATCCTGACTCGAGATAGAACGTAATTTCAAACTGTAATCGAATAAGAAGTGAAGAACATGTATTTACAATTAAAACAGACGTCACGTGTCTCTTAATCTTATGATTCTCGGTTTATCTCGGGTGGTTTTCGTGAAAGTTCTCACTCTGTCTCTCCACGATCATTAACATAGCGGTAGTCACTTCTGATCTTTTACCAAACACTATTACCGACGTACAGATGCCGCATTTTAATATATTCCTAACGACAGCTTATGCCATAAACACACAGTTCTTTTTTTTCTCTCGCTACACGGACCGTTCAGAATCTTTCAATCACGGATTAATCGATACCGATTCCACGCGCGTACTAAAAACATGCTCCATTCATATGCATATCGACAAATATGAAAAGATTTTACCGCGAGAGTTAGAATCTTCGGTGTAAAAATAATTATCAGAAATTATACGTAGGTTTTTTTTGTTGCATTATTGTAGAAAATTGTCTCTCCTCTATCGAATAAAAGGTATACGACTCACGTCAACATCGATTTCACGTCCGACTGGTAGAGAGTTAAACTTCTCGATGGTATTCTAATTGGCAGTGGCAAAACTTGACGATATTTAGTGACCGGTTCATTCATATTTTCGAGACGAGACCCCAAGATCAAAGTCGTCGTGATATTTCCAGGAAGAATCCGTTTCTTATTTGCGTCAGTTTATCAAGAGCCTTTGATCAACCGATATACTCTATAAGATCTTTTATTTACAACGGCGGTCCACGCATCTGACGCGCAGACGCGTTTTGCGTTCGCGAGAAAAAAAAGATGATCGAAAAAGTCCACCAAACTCTCCGGCTGCGCTAAATTTCAACTAATTTAACTAACTAATTTAACTAAAGGATTACGAGCGGGATGATAGGATGTTAACGTTGCCCGCCGCTAATTTACCAGTTTAGTTCCCTGTTCTTTCTCATTATGGGTTCTCAGCATGAAGCGCGAATACCACCAGAAGCTAATCCTCGCTCTTTCCTCAAGGAACACCGCGTCATATACCCCCTGTGCCGAATTAATATAACAGAGTCTCTCTATAACTTTAATAGTATATTATGTTTCAAAGTACTGCGATGTGTGTGTCGCATTTTCAACATTTCGTATAGGTATCTCTGTAATATTATCGATTCTATTTTGATATCCCGCTGTGAGCCGACAAGAAAATGTAAATGTTTCTTTTTTTCGAGAACCTTCTATTTACATTAACAGTTCCATCTAATGAAAGAAAAAGTTAAATTCGACGGAATATATTTTAAAGTATCGCTATAAGATATATTTGTCTCGTACGCGAGTTCGGATATTGTTAGTTTTGCAAAATTAGCTATCTGAGCGTATCACAGCGTAAAAATAGCATACACTCTGTATATGAATCGGCATAAAGTTGTAAATATAAGTGGATGCGAATCACATCGAACTACATATGTAACGAATGAAAAAGATTTAAGAGATCCTCTCTCATATAAGGTGCCGCATGATCAAGATTGCGCGATTACAGATGCATCTCCGCCGCTCCGTCTTAATTAAGGCGTCCTCATGAAAAGTTCCCTCTGTCGGGTTCCACGGCATGTGTTTCCGCCGAGACACGGTATCTTTATATTTCATTTTTTCGAATTAAGAACGCTGCTTCTTTTATTAAATATCGAGTTGATATATCATTCCAGACATTCTCCTTGCACGAAATAATTTCTAGAAACATTAGATGATTTGAGGATTATCGAGTGTAAAAATAGCACACGGAATCTTGCAATAGAATTATTTTTTTTTTATCCATCGATTATCCTTGATATATATGTAACTTTTTATAATATATTTAAATATATCACAATACGTTATTTAACTCGACACACAGCACACTTTGAAATTAATTTGTACATATCTCGTAATGTGTCTTAACACTTTCACAATATGTTTTTTTTCTTTCTTACTAAGTGAATGCATTATTGCGAAATACAGCAAATTTCAAGATATAAAATTGTAACGCATTAAGACTCTCACCTGGCACGCATTGCCAAATACTTTCGGTATATTACAAAATTCATCAAGCTGCATGCCAGGATGGTCCGTCTTAATTAAGCTACCGTTATGAAAAACGGTCGGCAATCATCGAAGTCTCGGGTGATGCAGCGGCCAAGCTGCACGGGAATGCAATATATATCATGTAATTATGAAACAGGAAATTTATCATCGTTCAAAGTGTATTTCGCCGTTGTCGTCAGTGTGCCGCAAAGTTAACAATTTAACATCATCATCGAGAAGAAGCGAGTGCGCGCACAAAGCGACACTCGTCGCCCGATCTATCGATGCGAATTCGTTTTATATAACTTCCCTCTTTCTACTCATCGACCGCGTAATTCAACGACCGTATAAGATCGCTCATTAAGACGATCCCATTAAGCCGTCCAATTTTCGCGATTTATACAAATTAACGCATTAATTCAACCGATGATGAGGAATTGGGCGAGCGCGTCTCGCGCGGGAAAGTATGCGGCATCGCGCCGCCAAGTTTCGCGTTAATGAGTGTTGGCGCGCGCCACGCCAAGCACGGCACCGGGCGAGCGAGCGAGCAGCACGCGCGTGCGACGGAGAACGCGCGCGCGCTCGCGCGAGCCGCGGCGCGGATGGAAAGAAGAGAGAGAGAGAGAGAGAGAAAGCGCCGGGGTCCGCGCGCGCGCGCGCGCGCACGCGCACATGCGGAGACGACGAAAACGGCAGCTGCAGCCACGCGCCCTCCGCCGCCGCCGTCGTCGTCGTCGTTGCCACGGCCCTCTTCGTACATTTTACAGGTTCGCTTCCACAACGCTCGTTCTCTCTCTTCCCTCCTTCATCCCCCTCCCCTTCTTTCCTTTTTCCTCGTGTATCCTCTTTCTCTCACTCTCTCTCTTTCTATCGCGAGACCGAATTCTGTCGTCTTGTTTCGTCTCCTGTGTCCACCTTGCTCTGTTTCCTCCTCGCGCCGACGAACGGGCACCCCGTATCGCTATCCTCCTTCTCACGTGTTCGGTGACACGCACGCATGCACGCATATATATATATATATGTACATACGCACACCGAGGAGAGGTCGTGCGCCAAAGAGGACCACCGGACTCGTCACCTGCAGCCTAGCAAGCAGACTCCCAACGGTCCTACAGCCACCGTCGACACCTTGCCTAACTTCTTGGGTCCAGTGGAGAGAGAGAGAGAGAGAGAGAGAGAGAGAGAGAGAGAGAGAGAGAGAGAGAGAGAGAGAGAGAGAGAGAGATGGAGGGGAAGGGGAGAGGAAAAAAGGGGGCAGGGGAGAGTGGTGAAATTCGGGAATTGAAATTGTTCCTATACAGTTAGATATACATGGATTAGATTTCCAACACGTGGTCGTAATCGGTCACGCTGTTTGTTTACGTCAACATCGTAACATCGTAATATCGAGTACGATTCGATTGCCTTGAGAGAAGCGCGAGGGGATCGAAAATTTATTGACGCAGGTGCAAATGCGATAAGACGGGCTGATTAATTAAATGAATGAATAAATTGAAAATCGCTAATTTAAATGCTCTTTGCTATCGTTTAAGAGTCCTCTATCTTGTGCTCTCTCTCTCTCTCGTCCACACATTCCGAAAAATTATCAATGTATCGAGATAAATATCGAGGGACGAAAAAGATATCAGAGGAATCATCTCTTTTAGGCACACTATATGTCGTGCAATTTAAGTGGATGTTATTATATAGTATCGACGGATTAGATCGACGATTTTTATCTATTTTCTCCGCCTTTTTATCCCGCCGAAAGGGATGAGTATAGCCATTTACACGTACGATTCGACCCTCTCTTCGGCGAAAATTCCGTTCAAAGTCTCATTCTGACGTAACGCGCGACATTATACGAACTCCTGGATCGCAAGCAGGTGCATCGCGCGCAAAGATGAATCTTGATGCAGAACAAAGTTTTTTTCGCATGCGTGATCCTGGAGCGGAGCACGCGCTCGCGCGCACGAGAGCGCGTGTCATTAATAATGCTTTCGGATTCACGCGTACATCTCTTTTCCTCTTCTCCTCTCGCGCATTACATCGAATCGTATACTTAAATCAAACATGTCGCTGAAAATAAAAGTTTTACACAAATTAGGTTATATATAAAAATATAAATAATAGTCGATAAAAAATTATAATATAGAGAGAAGTCGCACGTGTGTGTGTGTGCGTGACACAAGCTTATAATACTTTCACTTAATTAATTAAAGGTACGCAACATTACATGCGTGAAAGATGAGTACTTAATTATGCATACTTGCTAATTGATAGAGAATCAATTCCACATTAGCATATATAAGTGGTCTTTTTATTCCGCTAATGTCAAAACTCGCTCATTAATGCGCTACCTTGCAGATTAAATACTTACATATCTCTTGTAAAGAGAATTAGTGAGTGCTTCGTAGGCATGGCATTAAGTACGGATGATATTATTATCGCGCTCAATTTTCCATCTAATTTCGATAACGCTTTATCAACATTTCAAACGAACTTTAAACACCGGGGAGCTAATTGGAAAAGTAGTATACTCCCGAAGGAGTTGATAATAATTTATGTCACGTTTATATACATACACGCTCGTTCATCTCACGGCGCATCGTTTATCATTCGTCGATGTGCACGCGTCGATTGCGCTTACCTATATCACGATTAAAGGCAGTTAGCGAGATGAGGCAGTTGACTCGTTCCCGATCATTCTCTTACCGTTAAATGCAAATTAATGTTTGAGAATGCATGCTACGTACGGGGCGGCTTATGTTTCCGCAGGTGTTCCGCATATCAGCCGACATTTTTCCCTTTTCTTTCTTAGACCGAAGGTCTCTTCTGGTACCGAGAGTATCTAGAAAGCGAACGGGTCGTAATCGAATATCGATATCCATAATCTGATGTAGCTGTATAGGAATCGGCGGGCATATTCGAGAAAGAGAGAGAGAGAGAGAGAGAGAGAGAGAGAGAGAGAGAGAGATGGCGGCGGCAGCTGCCATCGTAATTGGTAGCCTCGGAGGCCCGCATGCTCAAAGTGTCGTCGTGTATCTCTCGCATCGACGTAAAAGTAAGGACACGATCGTGAAAAGCGGCCGGAGAAGTCGCGGCACGCGACTTAAACCTGACGAGAGGAATTCTGGAACGGCGTCGCCGATAGGTTTATCGCGCGTCGAACCTCATCCAAGGAGAAAAACATCGTTGTTGTTTATCTCCCGTCGCTCTTACGTATA
The DNA here is from genome assembly GCA_963971435.1 of Lasius platythorax. Lineage (NCBI taxonomy): Eukaryota > Metazoa > Arthropoda > Insecta > Hymenoptera > Formicidae > Lasius > Lasius platythorax. The sequence goes on along the minus strand of OZ020542.1, from coordinate 629,184 downwards.
TCGTTTATGAGAACGATATGTTAATACGATAATATCGCCGGACGTACGATGAATTATGACATCCCCGATTTCGGAAATCGTCCGATAAAAGGCGCAATAATAACAACCGTGATCTGTGACACATTCGCGCGTGAACGTGTGAAACAGGTTTCGAGATGTAAATCGCGAGACATGCGTATACACTGTGTGCGTTCAATTAAATGCGACAGTTCTTCGATGTGATACTGCACGATGATATAAAATAATATCAATCGACGTCCTTGCGAAGAAGTCGCTCGAAGAAGACCCACTTGTCTCGCGATAGAGGTTGCGTTGTCGGGATCCGAATATAGAAATCGATCGCGTTGTCGCCAAAGCACGAAATTGAAAGATAACGTTGAATATCTGAATTCGCATGCCTCTCGCGAAAAATTCGTCGCGAGTAAATTTCGTGCAAATTTCACCTGCCGTTTCGTTTCCAGGCCGCCTCTCTTTTTGCCTCCATCTCGTCTTCTTTCTCTTTTTTTTTTCTCTTTCATTCTTTTTATCACGATGTAGCACCTTCTCTCCTTTTCTATTCTCTCGCGGATCCGAAATACAATGTATCTAGACAGCTTATGTAAGAAGTTGCTGACGAAATTATGCTATAATTTTCTTAATACTCGAAAATTTTTGTCACTATAAGTATGAGACGCGAATAAATATAACAGAATTCGAGAGATCTATATCCGGGAAAATCTCTCTTGGTTGACTAAGATTTCTCAAAAATATACAGGATCAGCATTTTTTTTTTTTTTTTTTTTTTACTTACATTGACCGTCATCGGCAATCAATGCGAACGCATATAATTTCGCAAAGCGATGACGACGGCAAAAGCAATCGGTCTTTCGTTGGACGCTGTCTTGATAATCGGCTCATTATCTTGCCGAGAGATAATTACGATTGGAGGACGCGTAATTAATGGGACATCGGCGCTAAGAAGCGAAAGAAGAACGCATGCCATACTCGCTATCTTCAAAATCTCTCCGCTGGTCCCTCTTTCTTCTCTTCGCCATACTTTTCTCGCTCTTTCGTCTTACGTACGTACTTATCCTTTTTTCCCTCTCGAGCCACGAGTATCTTTTTTTGCCACGCCCTCTTTCGGGGATCCTTTTTGAGGGTTTGTCCTTCGTTATTACCAGCCGAGATTATCGAGGTTTTTAGCACCTCGGAACAGTGGGCACCCTCTTTGGGAACCGCTCTTTTTGCGTACAACCCGTGAACCGATCGTACCTTTTGCGCGAATGGGCATCGCAGCATTTCACAGAGTGACGCGGCGATAAAGTTAATTACATTTGAACGCAAACTTGATAAATAGTCTGTGAATTTTTGCCGAAATACCGTTTTAGGTAATTGTTACTTTCAGTAAAGAAAATAACGCGATGTGTGTGTGTTATTTGTTTAAAATATTTAAGCCGCATTAGAGAAGCGAATCGCATCAAGAATAAAAATGGAAATTTGCTAAAATTTCTTTTATGCATAATTCTCGAAAAAATATTAAAAAATAAATTAGATTTATTAGTGAATTTTTTATGTTTATAATCAAGTGTCGCGATACAATTTTTTATGTATGTGTGTGTGTGGATATCGATACAAGGAAAATATAATATTGTAATATAATTAATATTTAAATTTCAAGAGAGTTGTAAAAAGAACCTCCTCGATATTACATTGCGGATCAAAAATTATATTTATATCAATTATAATTATCATGCTATGAAATCCATTCACATCACAATCATCTCTTCCCCAAAATAATTAATGGTTGATTAAATTCAAATCAGAGGCGCGAAACATTACCCGTCGGTGATTACAAGGAAAGCCCCTATCCGCAAAATTATTGCGTATTTTTTCACGCATATACATATATAAAACCAGGTGTTGCCGCTGCGCGCGAATACGAAGAGCTGATGCCATATCCGTATTTTATTATTATCCACGATCATGGCGGTGGCGGCGAGAGAGAGATATTTAAGTGTTTTATTATCCTCCGCGATTTCTCCCTTTCTCTCTCTCTCTCTCTCTCTCTTTTCTTCGTCGGTGGTGCCTCGAGATGCGCCGTGGCAGACAGGCGCGGCGGGACCTCGGATTCTCGCGGGTCACAGGAACAACGAACGGGCCTCGCGTGCGCGCGCGTCCTTGACCGCGAGACCTTGACATCCGGGCGACTTGCATCCGACCTCTCAGGGTAGACCACGTCATTTCGTGAAAGTGGAAACGCGCCGCGCCGCGCCGCGCCGAGCCAAGCCGAGCCGAGCGCGCGCATGCAACTTATCGCCTTGTCGCGCATCCCTCGCGTCCGATCTCCGCGCCGTCATCAGCTGCCCGATATTTGCATGTCAACGAGGCGCGCGCGTGGAATCGCGTGCCAAGCGGGCTCACAATACGAGCCGGCCTGAAAATTGTAGGTGGCGATATGAACGAAGTGTGTTCACCTTGCTTGTCCCAGGAGCTATCACTGCAATTTACTCTCGCGTATACTGTATTTTCGCTTTTGCGCTCTTTTTGCTTCAGCTTTATTTCCTACACAGAAAAAAGACAAATTCTTATTTTGAAAATATCTTTAGTTTCAACGTGGAAATCTTGAAATGAGATTATATTGCGTTAAACAAAGAAAATTTGCTTGAATAAAGCCATTTTATATAGTTCAACCAAGAAAAATATATTCTTATTATTTAAGAATAATTTTCTTGAATGGAAAAAAAAATGTTGGATAGAAAATAAAATATTTTCAAATCGAAGATTATAATTTTCTTAGAGTAAAATTAAATAATTTCTATTTAACTATACCTTATTCTGAAAGAGAGCTAAAAAAATGTTGGATCAAAAATAACATTTTCAAATCGAAGATTATAAAATATAAAAAGAGGTACAATCAAAACAACACTTTCATCTTCTTAATACAACTTTTCATCTTCTTAATACAACTTTTTTAAAATGTTAAAAGAAGATGTTTTATTGTCAAGATAATTATATTGTATTCTTCAAGTGACAATTATAATATTGCAATAAGACTGTAATGTTGTTGAAATTTAAGATTATAAAATTCTTATAAGAAGATTATAGATTGTTGCGTATATAGGAAACAATGAACGCGTTAAGTTGAGTATATAAGTTTTGATTTGACACCTCTTTTTTTTCCGTGTAAACGCGGCTTACATACGGTATGTTGGTATGTACATACATTGAGAGGGTACATGTCAATATTGATTAAAATCTTCGAAGCGAATTTAAATAGATGTTTTATAGCTATATAATAATATATGATTTTTCGCCGGGATTAAATTATCATTCAATTGAGGGCATCGAAATTTTAATTTTGATTTCCAATTTTGATTTCTGATTTACGCTATCTACGTATAAAATATTACTATCAGCAGCAGTACCAGCCGACAAATTTCCTTATTTTACGCTATCTGTTCAGTGGATCACCAGAGTGGATAGATTTAATATTAAATAAAAAAAAGTTTAAAGAGGAAAGAGATAAGCTGTTTCGCTTCTCGAGTTCATCTTCAATTATATATATGAATAGTATGAATCAAGCTTCAATTGAATGCACCTCCGTGATATTTCAGTGTTGCCGGTATCCAGCACGGTTCAAGGAGAAAGGTCCGTGGAACATTTTCTCTTTCTCGCATCGGCGTCTTGTTCTCCCGCTAATGTATTCAAGGTCCCTCGGGATTTAATCGATTAATGCATAAGGACACGATTCGATTCTTCAACGTCACGAGCCACCGCGCCGGTGGGGAAGGGGGAGGGGGAGGAAGGATTTTACGACGGAGGTTGTGCCTCTATGGGGTCTCTGCTCGATCCCGATGCTTGTAATTAAGGCTATCTCGGAATATCTGACATTCCTCGGCGCCCGGTCGCCAAAAGGGAACATCGGTGACAATTTAGATAACGCCGTCAAAAAACCATACCGGCCCTCCGCCGTTATACGATATACGGTAGCAGGTAGAAGTATCGAGAGAGAGAGAGAGAGAGAGAGAGAAAGGAAAAGAAAAAGGAAGACAGAGAGAAAGGGAATAAAGCCGATATTTTGCTCTCACGGCGAGAAAACACTCTCGGGCAGCTCGAAATCCGGAAAGCCATAAAGCGACCCGAAACAAATCTCGGTCATTGTTTGCGTTTGTTTAGAATTTTGGCGAGAATCGACGAAAGGAAGAATAATGTGTATCGTCTTGCTTTTAGAGGAAACTGCTGGGATATCTACGTTGTTGAAAACTGTGAACAGAATAAATTTGCGTTTGAAATTTGCTATTCTTAGTTTCTTTGTCTCTCTCTTTCTCTCTCCTTCTAATCTTAACAGCGTGTAAACGCGATTTAATATTAGCCGGCGATAAAACGCGATGCGATAAAAAGCTGAATGGAGTCATTGTCGGCAAACGCGCGACGATACAGAACCTAGTACTATGACGTAACGTCATAGAGTCAATTTCTGAATACACATATGACTAAGTAAGTATCCTTTTCGACGTTTCATTTATTTAAAAAAAAAAAAAAAACGCCACCAAATGGCGCGGAATCAAACGATGGTATTCATCGTTTAACATTCTCGGCATAAATATTGTCGACCAATCAAGTCTCCCTTGTAAAAGGACCATCGATTCTTCCGTAGTGTGGTCATTCGGTAGCTGATTCTTATACATTTCGACCGACATCGCCGCCTCGAATCATCGGCAACCATCAACGGTAGCTCTAGCTCGAGAGATCCTTTCAACGGTCTGGCCAAGCCTCGCGAAGGTTCATGATTCCGTCTTTTGTCGGACACCGAGAAATTCCTGCCAGGACGTTCGCCCCAGGATCGTGCGCAGATAGTCTAACCAGATATAGTTGTGTGCGAACGCGCGCGCCAACCCTCCGAATTTCCATCCCTTTGTGCGCTCACGTGAAAAATGACTCGTCGAATGATCCGCCGCAGAAGGTCCTCTTCCTCGAATTATACCACGTACGATAAATCTCCACCGAGAAGAATCGTCGCGCTTCGATATCCTCGATCTCGTGACGATGCCACTCGTACATGCGTTCTTACACGTACAAATAACCAGCAAAAGGATGAAGAGATGGATGATGATCCGACGCGGGGAGAAACCGCGATTACACCGGATTGAATTGTGTGCCAGTGGATCAACCGACATGCAATACGATCGCGAATCATAGGCGCTTAAATCGTGTTCGCATTCTCGTATTCCAATTGCATTGCATTATCGAAGGTTCGATCGACGAGGCCTGCTTAATGTGTATGTGTGTATGTCATTATTAGAGATGTACAAGATATACAATTCTAAAATTATAACTTTTATACTGGAATTATTTTTAATGTTTTGTATATAAAATTTTAAAATAAAAAAAATTACTTATTATATACAGCGAGTTGCTTTTAAATTGATGCACGTTTCTTTTCGAGGATGAAAAAATAAAACATTCTCCGGAATATATAATATAAATCGCTCTATAAATAATTACATGTTTGATAAATTTACAATTGTTTCTGACTGCTGTTGCAATAATTTAGGATCATCCTGTATGCATGTACGTACCTAATTGTAAGATAAATCTTCATTGCGCGAGGCTATTTATGAGATCAATGCGTATTTACATAATCGAGCCGATCGTTAACGAGGACAACATTAGTAAATAGTTGCCTAAATTTAATCACTAATGCGGATAATTAATTACAGATAAATCGTCCGATATCAGGAATGAAAGTTTTCTACTTGTAAAATTCGGTATAATTATCGCTTTCTTATGCATCGATCATCTACCTTGTTCTTCGTCGAGATTAAAGAGGATAGCCGGTTTCGAAAAAATGCATTACAATTTATCCTTACGTATACATACATACGTGCACGACGCGTATGCCGATTTGTGGAAAAAGCATCCTCTCTTCCAGTGATAAAGCCGACAAGGTCGTTCGCACGGGAGACCACAATCGCGGCGGTTCGTCGGAACGTGTCGTGGATCATTAATCAGCTCGGCGATGGAACCGTAAGGCCTTTGTCGTTTTATGCTTAAACGGAGAATTATGCGCTGGCTGCGTTACACTCAGCAATTGCATTCGCTCGCGCGGGCGTCCGTCGCGCCGAGGTAATTGCCAAGTTTCACGCGTACGCACAATCTGCCGGGTGAGCGTATATATATATACATACGGGATATGCAAATGACGTGTTTGTCTAAACGTGACAAATTCGGAATACGGTGTCTCGCACTCTTGGCGCGTATATACCGTGCGATAGGAGCGATGGGCCAGCTCTCGGTTGAGACCTTGAAGACCTCCCGCGGGGTAAGCGCAGAGTTCCGCAATCAAGGCTTTCTAGCAAAAATGAAGAAGAGATAAATTAAAAACAAATATATATATGTATATATACAATATATTCTATCTATATATATATCTTCTTCGTATATATATATGTATGTGTGTGTGTGCACATATCTCACGAATTAATTCATCGCGGCCGTACACGTTTTTTTTTCTTCCCCTGCGATGGGATTCAGGAAGAATGATTCAGGGAAGATAAATTCCGATAAGTATTTTCTTGTCAGAAATTTTTATGCGTCTCTTAAACCAGGCGCATGTTGCCCATTAATCTACGTCTGGACATAAAGTGCAATTTAATCACGGCATGATAAGTGCATATGCGTCGATGGTAATTGGTGCCGTCTTAATAACGCGTACCGTTTATTCGAATATTTAATTTAGATAGCTGAAGATACAGCGAAATATTATATATCTAGTATTTTTTAACATACCGATTTTGCTTCCTTATTGCTTATAACTAATTACTTAATTTATAATTAGCTCTGACAAGAAAATTTGTCAAATGAGTTCGTGATTGAACATTATCGTGTCTCATTTTACGTACGTAATATGCATCTATAAAGTACGTTAACATGTCACATTTTTTTTTTATTATTGCATAATCGAGACAATCTGTTCAATCTTTCGTGATTCATTACACCGAATTTTTTCGTCCTCGCTCAAAAATTTGAAAAAAATTCTCGATATCCATACGAGCGGATTAATCAGCAATATCGGTATCCGGCCAACCTGCTGCGACATATGCCACGTACGTTGGCTCGATTACGCACCGATACGCATACCTGCTCACGTACGTTATGCGTCATATGTGTCGCCGATTATATTCCGTTCGGCAACCCTACACATGACCCTATGTATAAAATAGACGTACGCAAGCGTAAATTCTCTCTCCCCGGACTGCCACTCCTCGACCCCCTATTCATTCCGGAACACAATTATCTGTGCATTACATATGCGAGCCGGTGTTGACGTGCCGACACGTGAAAATCCATATTTTCGTCACAAATCTGCATCGCACATGTAGCGAAAAAAAATAGTGCGAGAATTTGATTTACGATAAAATTTATCGTGAGATCGGTGCAAAAAAATGCGATATTTTCGTAGATATAATTAATAGCCGTTATAAAAATCATAAACTTATTGTGTGAAAATTAATTAGCCAGTGTCGGAATTACTACTAATAGTTGCGCGCTTGTTTACATTTATGCGTATAGCACTTGAAATTTACTAGAAGAAAGAAAAAGGAAAAGTATACAGACGTATCTATCGAGGCTCGTTATTCGATGTCCTTATTGTTATAAATAACTCGGTGATGATGCGTTTTGCTCGATGCAAATTTTCGAGGACGATCATTATCGGCCTTGTCACAATCGTGAAAGCGTCTGCAGTTAATTAGGGATCCAGAAAAATTCTCTCTGTGACATCATATCTCTGAATAATGTTTTTTCTAAAATTAAAATTAAACATTAATTAAAATTTTTTTTCCAAAAGAGATTAATTTTACAGTAACCAAAAATAATATGTACCTGACATGAAGAAACATATTTTTCATGGGAACATTAAAAATATAGAGACACCAAAAAAAACTACAACTATTATTATCCCTTTTACTTAAATACTTGTGAGATTGTTTACGATAACGTGTAATCGACACAAATCAGCGCCGGTATATTATTACAACAAACGTATTATAAAGAACTAAACAGCTCTAAACGCCTCCGTCGTGAAAATGACGGAGAGAAGAATAGGGCTCGAGAAATTGTAACAATTGCATAGCGCATCCATGGTCCATACTTCATCCGGTCAACCAGAGAGAGAGAGAGAGACCTCTAATCTCTATGATCGCGCGGGACAATGATCTGAACGATCTAACATCTAAAACCGCGCCCGAGGCACGACTGCAACGCGCGTTCGGATCGCAGTTGCATCGAGACTGCAAGGGTTGACTCGGAGAACGCAACAACGCGGCATCGTTCATCTCACTACTCGGCACGGTAATTAATTTCACGGTAATTGGCGGCGAAGTGTCTGGCAATCGAGAATCGAGGCATCTCGCGCTCGCGCGCGCGCGCGCGCGAGAGGTCCGAGAATATATAATTACGGAATAAATTCTAACTTGAGGAGGTTTCAAGATAATAAGGCTATTAAAAATGTTCAGAAAACTCTCCGATCTGTGTCTGTCCTTTACAACGATTGCCGCGGTTCCTCTTTGACAACATCGCAATGTATCCGCTTTCGAATTCCTTTCTCTTTCTCCAGATTACGCCATTCGTATCTTTTTTTCTTTAATTAAATATATATAAAATAATTAATCATTAATTGTATCATCAATAACGAATATTTTTACAATATTTAACACAACGAATGTCATTCATATCGTCAATCCTCTGAAGAGATTTACGATGTGAATTCCATAACAAGCTTTTTTCTCTCAATAGAGTCGTAAAATGTATCTATATATTAATGTAAACTTTGCAGCTCTGTAAAATTATATATTAAATCTTACATATGTAAGATATATACTTCGCTCCTCACGTTCACGCTTAAACATTCAGCACTCTGAGATGTCGGTCTCTTTCGCGTTCCTGCTCGTCGTCCTCCTTATCAGGAGTTCAAAGCGCGCATCTATTATCTATCCAAATCGTCCGCCTGACGTTTATTTATTCACGTAAAAATGTCCTGCAGGACCCTCCTCTCTCTCTCTCTACGTCGTCATATAGGCGCTCCCTCGTGAGTCGCCTTTTCGACAAGGAGAAAGACAAACCTGTAAAAAGAGAGACGCGGGAGAACCGCCAGAGAGGATCAAAAGGAGGAAAAAGAAACGGGGGAACGCGTATACCTGTTCTCCACGCGCGAGCACGCACATGCGCGAGCGCGACTCCACACATGTACGCGGACGCACGTCCCCCTCCCCCCTCCCCTCCCCCCTCCCCTCCCCCCTCATCGCCCCCCCCGTTCCTACCCCATACAAGCGCCCTTAAGCGCACGAGGCTCGAGCAAGCACGCGTGCGCCCTCGTACACGCACGCATGTAGACGCACGCTCCGTCGCGGCGAGGATAAAACCGGACGAATGGAAGGGGCGAGAAGGGGAGAGAGAGCCAGCGGATGGGAGTAGGCGCGCGCCACGAATGTGAGGAAGGGAGGACGGCTCGCGTCTCTTCCCCTTCCCCTTTGTCGTCATACATGTCTTCTTTACTAGTGACGGCAGTGAGCGTGATATCGTTGGTATCGTATAAAATTTTTTTTTTTTTTTTTTTTTTCCTTTCGGAAGCATATCACTCTGCCATAGAGTAAATGATGATTTGGTACACAAAAATGAGACGACACAAATATACGTTTATATCCTCTGTGTACCATCTTTACTAATACTTCCTTTCGCGCTATCGCAATTCTTTATCTTTGCTTCAATAAAACTTTTTTTTTTTACCCAATAGAAATAAAATATCTAATAAAAATAAATACCTGAATAAAAATTGGCGATATATGAAAGTGTTTCCGACTGCGCAGAAAAAAGACAAATTCTTATTTTGAAAATATCTTTAGTTTCAACGTGGAAATCTTGAAATGAGATTATATTGCGTTAAACAAAGAAAATTTGCTTGAATAAAGCCATTTTATATAGTTCAACCAAGAAAAATATATTCTTATTATTTAAGAATAATTTTCTTGAATGGAAAGAAAAAAATGTTGGATAGAAAATAAAATATTTTCAAATTGAAGATTATAATTTTCTTAGAGTAAAATTAAATAATTTCTATTTAACTATACCTTATTCTGAAAGAGAGCTAAAAAAATGTTGGATCAAAAATAACATTTTCAAATCGAAGATTATAAAATATAAAAAGAGGTACAATCAAAACAACACTTTCATCTTCTTAATACAACTTTTCATCTTCTTAATACAATTTTTTTAAAATGTTAAAAGAAGATGTTTTATTATCAAGATAATTAAATTGTATTCTTCAAGTGACAATTATAATATTGCAATAAGACTGTAATGTTGTTGAAATTTAAGATTATAAAATTCTTATAAGAAGATTATAGATTGTTGCGTATATAGGAAACAATGAACGCGTTAAGTTGAGTATATAAGTTTTGATTTGACACCTCTTTTTTTCCGTGTGTTCTCATTCTGTGCAACAGCTGTAATGTATTTATATAACAAAAACTATACGCGAGAAAGACACAAGAAGAGACACGCGTGCTACAGTCGTACCCATCGCTATCTCTTTTGCCCGTCGCTACTTTCCTCCCCTCTCGTCCCGCTGTTGCAGTCGTCTCTCGGGTACTCGTATGTTCCGTGCCACCGGGCTCCCTCACCCTTCTCCGATACCTCTTCGTCTTCTGCACAGCTTCCCTCCAGCCTCAGACCTCACCATCTCCTCCCACTCCTTGTTCCTCATCATTTTTCTTCCTCCTCTTCTACGGCTTCTCTCTCCTCGTCGTGCGTTCTACACCTCGCTCTCTCGTCGTCTCGCTTCATCAACTTGCCCGGACTCCCGGACCAGCTTTTCTTTCTCCCGGTAACTGTTCAAATTTCGATCCCCGAGACACCGCGAGGCCGGTGGGGATGGTGGACCCTTCATATGCGCGCACCAGTGTCTCTCACGCGAGTATCGCGGAATTCGGCTGAATGTGTGCAGACATTGGGCCTCATTGACACTTATTCAGCCGCAGATTATTTATTTATATTTTTATATTATGGATATTGCGATTGAATTTTTATTATAAATCGACAATCTACAGGAATGCTCCTCGAAATGATAATCCATGTCGTTGCTCACAACGTATTAAAACTTATATTTTCTTCTTTACTTAAACTTTTCTCAATTATAAATTACCAGCATTTTTTTCAATTTACAATAAACAAATCATGTGTTTTACATTTTCAAATCAGGTTTTAATACACATACCAGATGTATGTTTTATTTTTTCACACAGTTTAAGTAAACTATATAAATTGTAAGGATATGAAATAATAAAAATTAATATCTGTACGTGCTGAAATTGCCTTATTCATGAAAAATACAATAAAAAAATATGTAAGTCACGTCTTTCGAAATAGAATTTATCTCTTTCCGACATTAGTTTATATCAATTATTTCGAGCACATGCCGACGACGGGCCCTATCATATTGATAAACAATGCGTCGTGCCTTGAAACGTAAATCGGTAAACAGATCGGAATGGTAGCGGCGTACTAGTACGAGGACGACCGGAGATGAGAATCTCGGGCAGCGTAGGGCCTTTGGGACCGCAGTAGTGGGAAATCACGAGGTATGAGGTACTGCGGGCCGGTAAGACGGGGAAAGAGAGTGAGAGAGAGAGAGAGAGAGAGAGAGAGTGTGTGAGAGAGAGAGAGAAAGAGAGAGAGAGAGAGAGAAAGAGAGAAGACCGGGGGTTTAGGACCCGATCGAGTACGAAGGTTCGTGGAGGGGATGGCAGGCGCGTGCCTGCCCCGGCTATATAAGGCCCCGAGCCCTCATTGGCTAAGCATTTCGGGAGCCAGAATCGTACCGAAAGCATCGAGGGTGCAGTTTAATTTTTCTTCCCACGCTTGTCCTTTCGGTCGGTCGGTCGGTCGGTCGGTCGAGTAAAGTTGCGCTTTTCCGTCCGTAATCCCCTACAGATCTTTACGCGATCGCGCGTACCACGAAGGTGTCGACGAGAACATCGCATCTGACTTATACCTCGACGAAGTTTCTCCTCGTTATATCGAACAGTGCGGTCTACGAAGGTCGCCTGGCACGCGCTACCGCACGTCCTACTCCTGGGTGGTGGGGGGATTCGGACCCCGTGGTATGACCTTAGTGGGGCCCAAGGAGGAAAGCGTCCTGCCCATCATGCTGAGTGTACAGCAGCAGCATCACCATCACGGCCTTCACGCCGCTTCGACCGCGCAGACCCATCGCGGCAACGTGATCGTCTCCACCAGCGGTATGCCGACCAATAATAGTAGCCTACAACATGGATGTAAGCGCTCCAAGATCTACGCTCAGTCCGGCGGACCTTACGGCACGGTGCCGCATCAGCCTGCCTCGGTGGCCAGACGAAACGCGCGTGAGCGCAACAGGGTGAAGCAGGTAAACAACGGATTCGCCACTCTGAGGCAACATATACCGCAGACGGTGGCGCAGGCGTTGGGTAGCAGTACAGCCGGGACTCACGGCGGGTCCAGAGCCGGCAGCAAGAAACTGTCCAAGGTGGAAACCCTGAGAATGGCGGTGGAGTACATCAAGAGTCTTCAACGTCTCCTGGACGAGCACAACGGCGGTTCCGAGTCGAGCGGATCTTCGCCCATCTCTTCCACGTCCTCCAATTCGCCGGCATGCGATTCGGAAAACGGGATGTGTTCCGATTCCGTTCATCCGGCGGAGCTGAGACTACGAGGTGGCATCACAGGGGAAATACGTCATCACGGTACCTCCCACGGATCTGATCTACACCGCCATCAACATCTCCGGCAGAATTCGAGCCCGAGTTTCGTCCCGACAACATGCTCAGAATCGTCGAGCTCGCCGACGCCGAGCTTCGTCTCCGAAACCTCGTCAGCTGGAAGCCAAGGTTACGGCACGTCTAACACGCTTTACGCGGCGTATTCCGACAGTTACGACAATCACGAGCCGATGAGTCCAGAGGACGAGGAGCTACTGGATGTCATCACTTGGTGGCAGAATCAATGAGAAGACGCCCACGTCGGTGTTTCTCGGTGTCCTTCTCAAGGTTGGTGTCGTGATTCATTGTTTCTCTCTGGTAGTTGTAACTCGCAGGTCATTCACTTTGCAAGATTTCATGACCTTCAATAGCCGCACCGCGTGTCGGTAATTGCGAATGTCAGCCTTATCTTATTGTTTAACTAATTAATTAATTTATTGTTTAATTAATTAACTTTGAATCTCATTTATGATCTCGGGTCAATTTTGCTCTGCAATTTTCAGTCTACGAGTTTTTACTATTATTATTATTTTGAATTTTCCAAACGTGTCATCTGTGTGTGAAAATCTCTCCCAGTATTAAAATTCGCAAAATAATGCTATTTTGTTAAAGTTTACTTTAGATTAATTAATTTAATTAATCTGCTGTAGAATAATTAAACAATTTATAATTGATTATTGCTGAATCAGATGAACACACATTCGATAATTCTCTCGATCGATTCGTTCTATTTTTCAAATTATTTCTTCTCATCCTTGCCACCCTCACCAGTTGGCAATCATATATTTTCATCCAAGGGTGAATGTCTCGCTATGTTACCGGGAAGCTCAAAGAAATTTCCGACTAGATTTGTGACCTTGCCCCCTCACAATGGCGCGCGCGAACCCTCGCTGAAACCCTGTCCATTCAAATCGCAGACTCTATTCAGGAGGGGTACCGAGTATACATTCGAGGAGCGACGCTTTTGTGCCGCAATTTCTTTCACGATACGTTAATACGCGTATGTGCGTGTGCGTCAGTGTCGGTCCCTCTTCTACCGTTTTTTTTTTTTTTCGACCCCACCCCCCGCCCCTCACCCTTCATAGGGATTTCCAAGTCGCTCGATCCGATCATCAGGAAAGACACCTTTTTTTTTTTTTTTTTTTTTTTTTTAGAATTTTACATTGTGTAAAGTGTGAGTTTTAAGACGCTACCGCTTTTAATAACAAAGATATAAAATTAAAACATAGCATACAAAAATAATGAAACAAAGATTATTTTAATTTCTTACATTGTGTATATTATAATATTGTTGGAATACTTGAATAATTCTTTAAGATAATAGGAATCGTTAAATATAACAAGTTAAAGTTGGAAAATATATGAGAAGAATATACGATAATTTTCGAAGTAGAATATTCTTTCCATTAAAGTATAAGAATTTTCTTCAAGGTTCTTTCCAATATTTTTCAATTCAAAGATTTCAACAAATTGCAAGTACGAGAAAAATTCGAAGTTTGCCCTTTCCACAAAGCCCGCGTTCAAATTCAACTCTAATCTTGATGGACGTAACTTTCGGATCTCTCAACGTGTATACGGTCTTTCCTTATCCCTGTCTCTCACTTTTCCCCTATCGCTGTTCTCCTTTATCCATCTAACGTTCCACCTCTCTTTTTCACGAAGACGATTTCGTTTGCCGCGTTTAACTTGAATGCATCTTTCAGGATATGCCCGTCCCTCGTTTGTCGGTTTTTGAACCGGTACAACGTTCTCTTTTCTCTCTCTTCTCCTCTCATTTCCACTTTTTCTCTCACTTTTGCTCACGAAGAGCGGGACTTCTTTGCAGTAAACCGCCCTTACCTGAAATCATCCCCTTCTTCTTTCATCTCGTATACCTGCAGAACTTCTTTTTTTTATCATCTTTTACTAAGGAGAAGTGTGATCTAGTCGTAAGAATCAATAGCGTTTACGTGAAAGCGTAAACATTGAATGTCACAAAATTCACATAATGTCCAAACTATGAAATAAAAATCTGTCGACCTTTTTTTGTTCAAATAAAACTCATTATCTTATCTGTTATAATATTAGTTTATCTAATGATTTTTTTTCCCGTTTTTTGTTACAGCAGCAATGACCGAATGCAGAGGCACATCAAGAGGGTCAGAGACAAATATGAAACGAATGAGCGAAACAAAGGTAAACGAAGAAAGCGGCTGTTGCATTAATTATAATCTAGTCATATTACTTTTGCACTTTGTCGTCTAAATTAGTGTAATATGTTATTTTCTTTTGTACAAATGCGAAAGTTCTTTTATATGTATTATCTCTAAAAACTATATGTGTGTCGTATCGATGTCACAAATACACATCTTCAAAGCATACGACTAAAAGTAGTACTTTGAAAGTACACAGTTATACAACAAATATAAAATTGCAATTTTTAATTATCTTTTTATATTTTATGTAATTTATTATCGCAAAAATACTTTTTCGCATTTTATTATCTAAGAACAAACATGCTCTCCAAGGTAGAGAACGCGCTTCATCGACAGTTGATTATTTATTCAGAATATCTCATGTATTTTAACGATTTTGAATTATTTTTCAACTATTCATTGCATTAAAAAAGACACTTTGAACAAAAGTTGCGTGTTTTTCGAGAACAACATAAAAGTTTATGAGAAAATGTGTCAGAATAAACTATGAGAAATGTATGTATGTATTCTTTAAAATATTTAAATATGCCATCTTTTATATCTTAATATAAAATGCAAAATAATTGAAAAAATTGACTGACGTAGAAGAAAATCAACTAATGTAAAGAAAATCAATGCAAGGAATATATCGTTTTATTAAAAAAAATGAAAGTTTCTTTAGATTTCAAAAGTGCACACACATATACACATACAACTCTATATAGAGCAATTTGATGTTATAAGATATCTCTCTTGAAATCATGCAATTCTCGTTTGAAACATTTCAATGAGTAGTTCACCAATAACTTGAGGTTATTCTTAAAGTCAAGTTCATCGGTATGTTATAATTATTATTGTGTATAATAATTATATATTATATTGTATTACATTATATTATATATTATATATGTCATGTTGTATATTATATTGTGTATTACATTATACTATATTATATAATTATTGTACATAATAATAATTATACACATATATATGTATATATGTTAAAGTGATTAAATTGCAGTAATTCTATAAAATCTGTAGAGATTTTATAAAATCGCTGGCCGTGTTAGTAATCGAGTGTTAATGAATAAATGTTAGTGCTGTCAGTATTTAGATGTCCGGGTATTTTTTTCGGATGTTTTCCCGGTATGCTCGATATTATATAATTATTATTATTTTATACATAATTATTACTATTTTATACATAAGTACATCACATTATTATGTTACTTAATTATTATTATATTATATTTATATTATATGATAATTATAATTATATATTGTTATATTATTGTGTAATAATTATTTGTAGCATTGTTAGCATGTGGACCGAATAATATCTACATATTTCTCGGGCTATACCCGATATATGTATCCAAATTTACAAAAAGTACATGCGGGTACTCGGATCCATTATTTTATTTTATATTATTTTTCGGATAAAATTTCGGAAAAATCTGGATCAATTTCTATCCTTTTTCATTGTAGACTTTTATTTAAATGTGCTTCGACCATAAGTGGTAATTTATATAATAATAATAATATACTAAAAGCGATATGTGCTATGAGGTTACATATATTAACTTAAGATTATATATAATTATATAAATTTATATATTTTTAGAATCGAAGTATTGTTGATCAAAGAAGATTCAGGGAATACACGCACACACAACACACACACACGTATATACACACACACACGTATATACACACACACACATGTATAAAGCTACATTAATATTTGTTAGAATATTATTTTCTGATCCTACACATTCAAACAAACGATATGTTTCACTGTTGTTGTATTATACTGAGCACATACAGAAAGAGAGAGAGAAAGAGAAAGAGAGAGAGAGGAGATTTGTCGTTTTTAAGAATATAATTATAAACATAGCCTCATTGTTTAGCATCCGGGTTTCCTATTTTAAAATAAGTTTTGTACCTGGATAATATCTGAAATATCAGAGAATATCTGAGTACTATTCGAAATATTTGTGTACCTGAATATTGACAACACTAATTCTTTATGTCATAAATTATGTGTATAAATACGGGCGATGAATCGCTAAGACAATCCATCAGATTTATGTATTCGCCCAGAATGAATCGATCAACGACGTTACGTGATCGGCAGTGCCTTTTGTAAATAAAAAAAATATTGTAATAAAATTTAACGGCAATTCGTTGAATATAACGGATGACGTTACGAATAATTTTACGATACTGTTATTTATCTTTTTACCCCAACGCCAACTCTTTATATTAGAATCTAAATATTTGCAAAATATTTCTCATTTATTTATATACTGTAAATTCTATTTACTATACGTAAATTCTATTTATCCATGTAATGCATGTCCGTAACAGATATATTGAGATGAAAAAGTTATAAACAATCTTAATTTTAACTTTGAGAGCGATAGTATCAATAACGAACGAGTAATAGCGCTATGCAATATCGACGCATTATCTTTCTCACTTTATACATATTTGCGACATATTCATAATATTTTATATTTCAATAAGTCTTGTAAATATTTTTTGTTGCAGAATTAAAATGACCATTATATGTGTGATAAAATCATGCGTATACATTTAATACAAAAAATCTTTAAAATTATAAAAATAATATTGGATTGTTCAAATACATATAAACGAGATTTTGTAAATTATTCTCTTGATGTATGTACATACCACATTCCTACATTATAATAAAGCAGTGACTTTGAAAAAAAGTAAAATATATCAAATAATAAGGTCAAGATATTAATACGAATCGTTAGACTTCGATATATGTGCTATAAAATAAGTGGAATATACTTTACGTAACATTTATATCGCTCTCTGTAGCGGGTTGCTTTCCGTAGCGGAACTTAATTTCTCTTGTACTCAGGTCTTTCCCGGCCAAAAGTTGACAACTAACTAAATGAGACTGCGGGCTTCCCTAAGTTGTCAAGTCTAATCCCCCCTCCAGTGGTTGGTGGCCTCGAATTAATCCGTCACATTGTAAACATTGTAATGTTTATACCTCTGTTATTCGCGTAACGTGAATACGAGATCACATTCTTTGTCGCCGTAATAAAAATTCCTTTATTCAGCAAACTTTTCAATAACGAAGAGATGTGCATTCCAATATCTTGTGTCAGATTTAGATCTTCTTTTAATACTTTACGTGTGAAGCGTCTCTCCGAAATAGTATATCGGTCCTTTTAATCTTGACATTATTAATTGGATTTTTCTAAAAAAAAAAAAAATAATTAACAATTTGTTGTTTACCTTGTATCTTCAAATATTGTTTCGCGAAAAAAGTTGACAATATCACAGCGCAGAAGCTGCTCTCGATTATCCTCGTCGGTGTCGCTGTGTGGTTCTTGAGTAAATAACACGAGAAAATAACAGTAATTTCCCCGTCGTGCGTTCCTTTTCGGGCGTTGGCTGCCTCACAATTTTCGAAACCGCAAAACGACTGAAAACGACCGAGTTTTAGTGTTAAAGATTGCGATGTGTATATGCCATAATTGACTTGCAAAATGCAACGTATCAATCTGGCACAATGTCAAACAGCAAAAAGGAATCTGTTAAAAAATAAAAATGCATTTATTACTATAAAAAAATGCATCTAAATTTAGTTTGGTTATGCAAAGGTTTAATAGGTATTATTTTAATCGAAGGGGAGATAGAGAGAGAAAGAGAGAAAATAATAAAAGAAAAATAGTCGTCGAATTTTTTGCGGTTCAATTAATAATTCATATTCTTTTATCTATACTGGCGAGCCGTGCGAGAACACGAAGAGGAACGGTAATTGAGGTCCACGAGGAACGATCGGATCGTGAGCCCGGTCTTACCGGTGCAACGAGTTAAAACGACGCGGGCTGCCTCAATGGTGAATTAACTGTGCGAATCCAGATCCGTCTGACCGGTAAGGATCCTCATTGAAAAAACAACTAACGACTCGTCCTCGTTGTTGCGTGGCTGGTCCTTTCAGAGACTGTTTCAAATTATATTTAAAGTTCAAGGACGCGCTCGATACGTATATAGCCATTTCGGCGTTCCATTAAATCAACGTGTAATGGTATCAATCTTTTATCGTTTGACGAAAATTGACATAGTATGATTTTTCGAATATATTAGTATTGAAGCTTGTTATATAGCGAAATTTATTATCATTCTTTTATTGTACTAAACCTTTTTTTTCTAACGCCTTCTATTTTCTTCGTTATTACTCTTTTAATTTTAATGCATGTGTCATATAATTTTCCGTTTGACGTTTATCGTATAAAAATTAATAACAATTTTTGCAGTTTCTCTTTTCATCTATAATAATTGCTATGATTTTATGACATTGCGATTTACTTTCGCAATGCAAGCACTTGTTCATGTCTAACAAGAGCGCAACTCGAGATGCAAAGGCAATCCACATACGGCAATCGATAATCCACTTTCGAAAAGAGGAATTCTGGCAAAAAAAAAAAAAAAAAAAAAAGAAGAAGAAGAAAAAGAGGAAAGAAGAGATCGACCGTTAAGAAGTCAACTGGGAGAAGAGGCGACCGCGTACGTGCTGCAAACGCGCGCCGCGCTCTCCCACAAAGTCCGTTTCAGGGACACTTAAGTTAACACGAAACCCAGAGCAAGATTTCAGCCCGGCGCGAGTCTCGAAAGGAACGAGTCTATAATATATTCCGTTGCGTTGGAGCCGCCCTTCTCTCCTTGAAGCCCGGTCCTCCTCTCGGTCGCGCGTCAGCGTTACTCGCACTCACGCGCGCACTCACGCACGCACTCACTCGCGCACTCACGTACGCGGCGCGTGCACTCACGCGGCTACTATATGGCCCCAACAGGATAATTAGAGGCAAGTTTCCTCTCGGAGTCTTCCAAGTCAGCCGGGATCCGGCGCGCTGCATCACGTTCTGTTCCGTTAGAAAGAGAGAGTGTGAGAAAGAACGCCGGGGGCTGTGCGCTACGGAAAGCATTGTACCACCCCGGCGTACTATCGTTTTCTTCGATTTTGCTTCCGGACGCACTCCGCACGATCCCATACGTCACGAGAAGGGCGCGGGGAGAACAAGGTTGAAGGCCCGAGGGACAGCGGCTGAAAAGACGAGCTGAAACACCCCGCGAGCCATTAACCTTCTCACTTCCAAATCGCTGCGAACTAGATATTCGGATATCTTTTGTAATTACTTGGATAATATATATAATATATATCAACATTTTATATTAAAATTTATATTGAAAATATAAATTAATTATTAATAAATTGATTAAAAATATTAATATTTAAATTTATTTAATTTTTTATTTAATAATTAAATTTTTATTTAAATTTATTAAAAATATAAATATATATAAATATAAAAATATATATAGCGATTATCAAAATATAAATATATATTTTTTGCTATAATATACATAATGCATATAATATATATAATGCATAGGTCTACTACTTATTAACACTTTTTGTATCGCTGAAATTAAATCAGAAGCCATTACGGACCCCATAACAAATTATACGATTAGGTGAATACATAGTATACAATGCGGAATGATATAGTATACTGTAATAGAGGCAGTTTATCCCCCGCGCTGCCACGTCATTCAGAAAAGGAGAGAATATATTCAGTTCTCTTGGCATAATTATGGCCGCGTGACAGCCAGAAAGGCTTAAGTCACGAAAGTCATCGGGGTATCATCGTCGCGTCTCTCGTCGCCGGAAATCATCGTTCCGGACCGGCTTTTCGGGAGTAAGACGTGACACACGAACGTGAATGGCACGGGGCAGGCGCGTTCCATTTCACTTCGATTCCATTTAGTCATTCAAATGACGGCTTTTCGAGTCCGAGATGAGGCCGGAAAGACGTGATGTGTGAGCGAAGGATAACGAGAGAAGAAAGAAAGAAACGCGCGCGACGAGGAAGGACTCGTCTCTCTCACGTGTATTCGCCATCACGAGTGGTCGTGGGTGGTCGGCCAAATAGCATCCCGGGATGCGCATTTTGGATGCTGCGATCCTCTTCAGGGAAGAATTCACATGCGACCGCAAAAGATGAGGGAGCGAGATACCGTCCGAGAGACGAAATCAACGATCGCGCGCCAATCGCTCTCGGCGAACCCGTCCAGCAGTCATTCAGCCTCTACCATTAAGTCGTCCACGATCTCACGTTGATGCACTTATGTATATATCGTCGCATCGGCATTCAGACCCTGGTCTAAATCCTATTCTTTCACGATGACATATATAGACTCATATATATCTTATTAATCAGTGAATAAAAATTCTCAAGAGACTAATCTATTAAAAAAATGTGTACAAGGTTAATTTTATATATATAGTTATATAAAATATAATAACTATATATATAGTTATATAAATATATGGTTTTATATATAATTATATATATATAGTTGAATTTGTAGTTTTTTCTGTACCGACTTTTCACGACTTCTAGAACGTCATTAGCACGGTAGAAAGAATTATTACCTTGACTCGGCTCTTCAGATGTCTCTATTTATCTTGTCTACAGTATGACACATGAGATACGCGGGATGTCAACGAGAAACAGGTGACTACTTGAAAACATATGAGACCTCCTTCGTATGAAAAATAAGTAAACGACAGCGCGTCATTTTCCTCCTTCCGAGTATCAGGATGTCGTGGGATCGTCCTAGCTTATTTTTCCGTAACACGATCGGTCACTCCGTGGATTCCCCACGAAATCCTCACTTTTGTTTCGAACGGTAAAAGAAGAAAAGCGCTGTAAGAGACTCGAGAGAGATCTCAATCTCGGTGTCGCCGTGAAACTTACAGCTTCCAGGAGATCGCAACGGGAGGCTCCCCGACCGCTGAGAAAATCAATCTTATAATCCTTGGTTCGGCGTCATAAAACTGGATCCTGGAGAAAAATCTGCTCGCGACGAGGAGAAGGTGTGATATCTCGGTTAGATCATCTCAACTCTCTCGTTCCCTCTCGGTCCTCCCATCGACTCTCCTGGCCCTCTCGGCGCTCTTTAGATCCCTCAGCTCTCTGCCTTCCGTGGCTTTTTTTCAAGCACATCAGTGGAAGGAAATAATGCGTCGCTCGCAGCACTCGCACTATATGCGCCCGCGAATATGCACCTCGACTGTACCTCGGACGCGCGCCAGTTTCACGCTCGCATAAAAAATTCCTGCTTGCGAACATTTGCGCTTTATGCACGGTTCCCATTATCGCGACGCGTCTGATTGCGAACGCATAATGAATAAAGAATCAAAGTGCTCTCGCGAAGTACGCTGTTGGCTCGTTAGGCGATTGGGAAAGAAATGCCAAATGGATAGATCGTGCTTTTCGAATATCGATCGTACGGCAGTTTCTCTCTCAATGTTCCTTTTATCTCGATGGAAGATAAGAGTTGTAACTCGGATTGTAACGACTGCGCATTAATTGCAGACCCTTTGCTCCGAGACGAAGTAAATTCGTTATAAGCGATGCAAATTAAATTCAAGCTTTTATTTCATATATATTCTGGAAGAAGGATGTACGACTGCACAGAATATTTCTACTAAAATTAAAAATCTTCTTATTTTCTACGCTTTTAATTTTTAAACTCTAACTTTATCTGTAATTTCCTCGCGAATCTCTCTCTCTCGCAGTATATATCCGAAATGGAAAAAAAAAAAAAAAATAACGCACTTGAAAAATCTTCCAAAAGCGGTCAATTCGGTCAATTAACCGGATAAATCCGCCTCGACAAATTAATCGGTTCCATGCGGCGAAAATCATTTCCAAACCGCTTCTCTTTCCGCAGCTTCTTCAATTTCTTACGGGGGGGCCGGAGCGTAACAACAGCGCGAATCGAAGAA
This sequence comes from Lasius platythorax, assembly GCA_963971435.1. Lineage (NCBI taxonomy): Eukaryota > Metazoa > Arthropoda > Insecta > Hymenoptera > Formicidae > Lasius > Lasius platythorax. The sequence goes on along the minus strand of OZ020542.1, from coordinate 606,394 downwards.
TGGTCAGGAACTTTGTGAACGAGGAGAGAGAGAGAGAGAGAGCTTCTCTCGCACCTTCATCGACGTCGGCAGGAAACTACCAGGACGGCCACAGTATTACGGCATAACTCCTCGACACGGTATAAACTCCAGCGGAGCCATTGTCTGTCGCCCGAGGCGTCCGTTCAACCAAGAGCTTCATTGTCACGATCCCGTAACCCATGAATGGCCGGCTATCTCGTTTAACTTCAATTACCGTGCCTTCCCTTTCATTGCGCTGGTGGTAGTACACGGGGGGGGGGTAAAGGGGGTGAAGGGGGGGGGGGTGAAGGGGGCCCCGGCGTGTGTGAATGTCCTCTCCTCCCTTTTCCCTCTTTTATTTTTTATTTTTTTCTACTTCGCGCCGTCTCGCTGTGTAACCTACGCCTTTGTCGCGGAAAAACCATATCCCGGCCTCGTTAGTCCTCCACATTAGCCGACGCGAACATAATGCGATGTACGCACCGTCAGGTAAATCTATATCGTCTGCGATTCCGGCGAACGATTACGCGCGAGAGTCGATGCTGTCGGGATCTGTTTGAGGGGGGAGATCGATAGCGTGTTGCGGTATAAAAACTAGTCTCGATGTATTATAATAACAATTTAACCTGGTAGTCGGCAAAACGGTCGTGAGAATGCTCCGCTTGGATGGAAAACAATGGGATCTCTCTCCCCGAAGTATATTTAACATCCGGTGGCGGATGAGTCAGTAACAGCGGGGGTTCCGATCCGAGGATCGGCAGTTATCGAGGTGTTAATTACTTTCTAATCGCTCATCGATACGATCATCGAGACGGATGCGACGTGACTTTGCCAAAAAACAATTGTTTATCGCTCTGTATTCCTCCTCCCTCCCCTTCTTTCTCATCCTCGACGTCGCGCGTTGCGATCAACGCTCCCCGATACGAGGCAAATACATCATCGAGAGAAGCCGCAAGAAGCCCCTTTCGGACCACCTGGTGAACCTGGAGAAAAAAAAAATCAGATAAATCTAACAAGAAAACCTATGCGATCATCCCTCTTCGAGTTTAATGAGCTTTTACGTTGTAGAACAGTTTAGAATGAGAAACAAAACTTTTTTTTTTTATAAATGTTTAATCGCACGTTTAAGAATTGGAGCGACTTGAAAATGTAACTCGGTATTTCCATTGAAACACCTTTAAATGCAAGTTGATTCATCATTGAACAAATCTAATTTTAAAATTGCGAGAAAGAATATCTATCGATATATCATTTCCGCTATGGATGTCAATTTGCTAAGATAGAAATTTAACAAGTCAGTCTCTCTTTCTCTCTGTGAGAAAGTTCCAAGGCCGGAAGTGACTACAAATATTTACTCAACCTTCGTTCACGATTGTACCTGGATCCAGGCTGACTGAAGCTCGATTGTGTTCGAATGACGTAATACGTTCCTCGTTGGCGCTTGTACGAATCTCGGAATAAGGCAGACATTCACAGTAGGGCTCGTGATTGTAACCGATTAGTCGGTTAATTGAAAATCGGTTAACCGGTTGTAACCGAAAGAAACGTTTAATATTCGACTAAACGGTTAATCGGTTAATACGGTTTCGGTTAACCGATTAATCGCTGAAACTGATTAATTATTAATCGAATAAACCATTTTTTCGATTACTTGTTAATACTTTCATTAGGATTTAGAATGATATGTAACTGTGTAGTGTACAGTGTCTACACAGAAAAGAAAGAAGTGTCAAATTAAAACTTATATACTCAAATTGACGCGTTCATTGTTTCGTATATACACAACAATCTTTAATCTTCTTATAAGAATTTGATAATCTTATATTTCAATGAGTCTGAATTTGATGCAGGCTTTCTGAATTGGGAATGTGAGAATTAAATATACCTTAGTAATTAGCATACCTTAGCATATCTTAGCTTTCTTTAAGAATAAGGATATTGTAATAGAAGTTATTTAATCTTATATTTTTAGAAAATTCTAATTTTTTATTTGAAAATGTGTTATTTTCTATCCAACATTTTTTCCTTTCGATTCAAGAAAATTATATATAAATAATAAGAATGTATTTTTCTTGATTGAACAATATAAAATGGTTTCATTTAAGCAAGTTTCTTTTGTTCAACGCAATATAATCCCATTTTCATGTTGAAATTAAAGATATTTTCAAATAAAAAATATACTTTTTTTATGTAGCATTGTGCTGAATCTTTGAAACAAATCCTCTCTGCTTTGTATTGGTACTTTGGTATGTAAGTCGAGCAGTGCAAAAAACAATAATAAACAAATTATTCATTCCAGAAAAAAAATCTTGAAAAACAAAATAAATATATTAATTGACCTGAATAACCGATTAAATGATTAACCGATTTAAAGATTAATCGAATAATGGTAATCACTCGAACCGATTAACCGGTTAACCGATTTTAATCAGTAAATTCGTTTTTAACCGGTTAAACGATTAATCGAATTAATCGATTTTCACGAGCCCTAATTCACAGTATACGTGACGTCAAACATTATTACTTTGAACACGACAGCGCGATTAATTATTACTTGACGGAACAATTTTGACAATTTTACAGACAAAAGCGAAGGTTCGTTCCTCGATCAACCGCGTGCACTGAAGATCCATCGTGGTCATCGCTCTCAATCACGACTGCAAATTAGTCGCGACGCGATATCGTGGCATTAGTATAGAGGAGCCCGGCCCCACGAAAAAGCAGCGGGAGGCAAAAAGTAGGCAAACACAGGGGAGGCGTTGCAGTTGTTGGTCGCATTACAGAAGGCAATATGCCGAAGAGGAGTTAATAAGCAGCCGCCTAGGAGCCGAGCCCCGGTCTAATGCCGGCCTAAATATACACGTCGCGACCGACGTTCGTAGTCCAGCACCGGGCGCAGGGACTCCGCAAAAAGTCCACGTGGATTAAAAAAAGCACGGAAGCCGGCCGCTCCTCACGCGAATTAAGAAGATCTTTATATCCCGGCAACACACAACACGCGGCGATTCGCAGCGGCGGGCTTATTTTCTCTCCCTCTCTCTCTCTCTCTTTCTTTTGCTCTTCCCTTTTTTATCTCCTTCTCTCCTTCAGCCTTCACTCTCTCTTTTTTTCCAGACTAACGCGATCATCTTTCGTTTATCGAAACCACGAGCAGATCATTCCGCGATCGTAACGCGTAAAGACTTGATTGAAGGATCCAACGGAACGTCGTAGACTATTTTCGTCAGAATGCTAAATTATACTCATTAATTACTCATTAACCGCGCGAGATGCTCTCGTTGTTTGCGCGACCGGTGCTCGTGCGACTCGTTATTCATTACTGGTCCCCGGTTTTATTCATTTCGTTATCTCGCAGTTTTTATCTCTCGAGGTCAGCGCGTATACGACACATCTTTTCTGGTGTTTGTTGATACACGATTACAATTAGCGTGTGTTATTGCCGCTAAATCAATATCATTGCGAGCCAGGTGGCTTGAAAGATCTGCTATCTGTACGATTCTCCGCACGATTCTCTTGTCTCGTCAAATTTACGAATCATTGGAACGGAGAGATCGAAATTACCGCGATAGTACCGGTTCATTAACTAAATAAACGATGATCCTACTGCTTTGCGAACGGTATAGAAAAAAAGAAACCTGAATGTCGCGTTAAAGAGGAGACTGAACGGTTGAATGAAAAGATAAACAGACAAGCTCGAGGACGTATCCGTTCTCGAATCGGATCCTTTCTACGATCTCGTCTCGGTAATCCGACCGCGAGACGGAGCTTGAGGGATGGAAACGCACAGAGAGAGAGAGAGAGAGTATCGAGTTTTTCTAGGCTCCTAGGAAAATATTATCGCAGTATATACTTTTGAGCCGCGATTTTTCCGGAGGAGTTCGCCGGGAGGGACGACTTTTTATGACGAGAAATCCTCCGCGTATATATATATCTTCTCCATCGTTTCCATGACGACTACCCGGGGCATCGTCATCGGTGCAACCGCATTTGGGGTCGACTAACTTTGCTTCGTTTGGCCACCATTCTTCGCCATTCACAATATTCGCGTTTTCACGAGGACAATCCACGGTGTCCCGGGGTCTCACGCCTCGACATTGACCGCCGCCATTCAGTCTGCCATTCTCTTTCTTTGACAGCTACTCTTTGTCACCCCCCCTCGAGAGAGAGAGAGAGACAGAGGAGAACGGGCAGAGGAGAGGAAGAGGGAGGATGGAAAAGTGGCCCGCCGAAGAAATTGTACGCGAGAAGAGAGGCGAGAGATGAGAGATGGCTCGACTCGCGGAATTACCGACCGCTTGTGGAGTATCCCGTATTTTCAATAGAATACGAGAGATCGGTATGCCACTTTTCCCGGCCGAGATCACGCCCTCCCCTCGACAGACATAATGTCGCCGTGATTTTCAGGGTCTCCCGACCCTGAGATCGTTCGCGAACAAAAGGGGGACTCCCGTAAGAAACTATCGGAGAATTCGAGATGAACGTTGGCACGTGCTCGGACCTTCGACTGCGCATTGAACGAGACAATTGTAGAACGAGGCGAAGGTTCGGATGATGATTCGAGTTGGATTAAGTATAATGAATAAAGAGATTGTTTATGATTTGCATTTATGATTTTATATATACTTAATAATTTGTAACAGGTCTATCGATTTTTAATATCGACGCTACAAATTTTCTCCAATATATCTTTATCGCCCTTATTATCTGAAATTGAATCAATGAAAATGTTATTGATTAAAATAGTGACATAAAATTTCATCAAAGATTAACGAGTATTTCATCAATTTTCAGTGAAAACACTCACACTTTGCTCCGTCTTATATCCCACTTGATTAGCGGTACCAAGATTTCACTGAAAAATCAGTAATAATTGTACATATTTGCAAAATGTAATTTTTAAAACTTTCTCTACTTATTTTGAATTGCTATTTATTTTTTACAGAAACCTTTATACACACACCGAAATGAAATACGTATATCTAATATTTAAATTCAGAATTATATACATGTTACACTTTTTTACTCTTAAGATGCGATAAACCTTCAAAAAATGAACAAAATTCTTGATAGAAAGAAACTCAGATATTTCTTTAACAAAATATATTGCTAAATGTATTTCATGTATAATATTATAAATAATATAAAACGCATTTTTAAAAATATCAATCATTGAAACAGCTAGTACCACTAACTGATTCTTCCAGTGAGATTTTACTGATTTGCTATATTTATAACTATAAGACCATCAGTGATTGTTCACTGTTTTTCAATGATAATACACTGCTAATTTTATTTACGAGAGCAAAGTGTCGCGAATAAGTGACCAACTTTACTCACGATGTCAACGATCTATGTCGAAAGTTTCGACACGTGCGGCGCGCTCGGAGTCGCGGCGCGGTGTAATTTAAAATTCTGCACCAGTGGACCGGTCGTGTATGTATACATGTATATCTACGTACTTGTAGAAAGCACGTGCTCGATTTTCGTGGTGGCCACAAGCCGAACCAATTCCGAGCGAGAGCGAATTTCGGCGATGAGGCCGGGAGGCGCGGAGCTGCGGTCGATCTGTGTGGTATCGGAGCTCACCGGCGACGAAGAGAGTCCAAATCCACGACGAGTCAAGCGGATCTAACGAGGACCCGAAAGAGAGGCTCCGACAATTACCGGTGCGCGCGCGCGCGCGGCAACGAGCGGACCGCGCGCGCTACTCCTCTCTTTGCACTCCGGACAGGTTTTTCGGCGGTGCAATTATTAATGTGAGAAAGAGAAAGCTGGAACAGTGAGAAACAGAGCAAGATAAAAAAAGAGAGAAAGAGAAAGAGAGAGAGAGAGAGAGAGAGAGAGAGAGAGAGAGAGAGAGAGAGAGAGAGAGAGAGAGAGAGAGAGAGAGAGAGAGAGAGAGAGAGAGAGAGAGAGAGAGAGAGAGAGAGGTTTTTCAGTGATATAGATGATTTGATGACGTTTCGGTTCCATGCAAACATGTATATATGTACAGTCGTCGGTTTTTTTTCTCATACTCTCCTCTTTATTGAAAAAAAAAAATTATTTAATAAAAAAGGATATTAATGATCGCGTTTTCTTGAAACGCATACACGGAAAAAAAAGAGGTGTCAAATCAAAACTTATATACTCAACTTAACGCGTTCATTGTTTCCTATATACGCAACAATCTATAATCTTCTTATAAGAATTTTATAATCTTAAATTTCAACAATATTATAGTCTTATTGCAATATTATAATTGTCACTTGAAGAATACAATATAATTATCTTGACAATAAAACATCTTCTTTTAACATTTTAAAAAAGTTGTATTAAGAAGATGAAAAGTTGTATTAAGAAGATGAAAGTGTTGTTTTGATTGTACCTCTTTTTATATTTTATAATCTTCGATTTGAAAATGTTATTTTTGATCCAACATTTTTTTAGCTCTCTTTCAGAATAAGATATAGTTAAATAGAAATTATTTAATTTTACTCTAAGAAAATTATAATCTTCGATTTGAAAATATTTTATTTTCTATCCAACATTTTTTTTTCCATTCAAGAAAATTATTCTTAAATAATAAGAATATATTTTTCTTGGTTGAACTATATAAAATGGCTTTATTCAAGCAAATTTTCTTTGTTTAACGCAATATAATCTCATTTCAAGATTTCCACGTTGAAACTAAAGATATTTTCAAAATAAGAATTTGTCTTTTTTCTGTGTATAATTCTTATATTTGATCTCGCGGTGTTTGATTTAAAAATCATTTCGCGAATTAAGAAACGAGCCGCGGCTCGTGCTCACGAAACGCGCGCGTGTCCAGTGGCACACGCACACGCGCACGCACGGGCCCTCGAACTTATACGGGAGCGCCTACTGGCCCCGTGGCATACGAACCTACAGACCCGAGCGAGCCGAGAGTGAGGAGTGAGGTCCCAATCATTTTCGGGCCCGAGAGCGGAACAAACGCCGGGACCGAAGCGGCCGAATTCTCCATTACTCGCCTCTCGAACTTTATACGCGCGCGCGTATGCGAGTGCGTGCGTACGGATAAACAATGGTTTCGGCGAGCTCGCCCCCCGGTAACGAGACCTCGGCGAACCTTCGTTCGGCTCGGCCTTAGACCGCGCATAAAAAGTCGAAATTACTTGCCGGGTTGATCTTGAGAACGACGAGCGGCTCTCGGAGCGCATTTAAAGCGCAATAACAATCCTGCGAAAAAGTGCTATATATATATATATATATATTCTTTTTTTTTTTTTTTTCAGGAATATTTAAGATCCCACGAGCCGATTCTCGTGGGTGCGATAATGAAGATGTCGTTGGTAATTGCTGTGCATCAAATCGCGTGTTACGAGTAACGAAGAAGCCGGAGATCGTTATCTCCCGCCTGTCTTTTCCGTTACTTGATGCGCTGCTACAAATTGGTAATATCGCTCGTTATGCTCGCTTTGCCCGCGCACTTACTTAGAGATTGCATTTGGATCCCGTGCGGAAAAGATAGAGAGAGAGAGAGAGAGAAAGAGATGGAGGGAGAAGTGATCTTTCGAATAAAATTAATAAAATCTCGCGTCAAAGTTTTAAAGGCACACACAAGTCTGTTCCAAATATCGTAAACTAAATCACTTTTAGGGGGAATAATTTTCATACGAATTTGGCGCTGTTCCCATTTTTCGATGCATACGATCCGTAAAGAGAAGATGTCGAACGCGGGAAGAAAAACATTCAGACGACCCAGAACCCAGAAGAGACGCGCATTCCTTGCCGACGATGCAAAAAGACGCGATGCAGGTCGGATACTTGAACCAAATGTCGAAATAAGTAACGATAGGACTAACATAAGTAAGAGTCCTACACTTGATTCAAATATGGGCTAATAAACGAGACGCGATTAAATCGAAAGAAATTAAACTTTGCTTAAGAAATTAAATCTGCTGTGAAAATATAATTATTGCTCTCATTTTTAAATCTACTCTTGTAAATCTTATACATATAATTATAAAAAAAAATATTCAATTTAATATAGCTCCTCTAATTAAACTTAATCTTAATAAAATTGATATAGATAAATTTATTAACTTATCTTCTTTAAAATAAAAAAATCTATCATTTATTTTTCACCAAAATAAATATAATAAAATAACCGAAATGAATAAGAAACAATAAATGATAATGATAATAAAATTAATATCAATAAAAATAAATTTACATTTATTAAGTAAAAAGAATTGACTCTCACACTTCAAAAAGTTTATAGATGAAAGCACATATACCGAATACCTAATAATTAATAATTATACTCTGTACTTTTGATATGTGCAATGTACGAAAAATGAAGAGAACGACTATAATTAAGTTGAAATTAAACTAGAGAGATATTGTAAAGTCATGTTGGAATTATTACTAATATTGGTGGACGAGTGTAATTGTCCTGTTCATCGAAAGAGAAAACGAGATCCGACTATAAATCATCCCATTTAAATAAACATGATGATGAATCTCGTACGCCAGCCACGCGACCGCCAAGTTTTGCTACATCTCGGAGCTTCTTATTCTCTTCTCTCTTTCTTGCTTCGTTTCATCTCGTCCCGCCATCCTCCTGCGCTTTCCTTCTATGGAATGCCGATGGCTATCTCGCATCACTTCCACCCCCTTTCAAAAGAGAATCTCTTCTTCGTCTTTCCCTGATCTCTTCGGGGCTCGCGATTTCGCCTTTCTCATCACTTCGAGTTACTTCTTTTAGAGTCTGTTTATAATAGCCGAGATAATCGTCTGAGATGGGTGCATCCTCCGAGCATCCATCTCCCCGTCCTCCTGTTTCTGCAGAGGTGCGGTAAGATACGTAGCAATTGAATCGACACTTGAACCTTATGTAATTGACGGAATAATGTATTTTTTGCTGACGGTATTAAGCAGCCGGAGGATCGCGCATCGATGCTGCTCTTGCGGTCGGTAATTGTTACTTAATACATTATGGCTGTGAAGAGAAACGAGTTTTTCGGCGCTGGTAAATTTAAAACTACGCTATTTTTTACTGCTCCCAATAATCAGGTGCTAAAGAAGACTTTGGGCTTTAATATTGCAGGTGTTGCAAGGAGTTCGAGATCTATAGTTGGCGTTAGAACGATTGAGAATGATTTATATTTAACAACTTTTACAAATTTCTTCCTATAATAAATCAAAAGTAACAATAATAATAATTGTTGAAACGTCAAATGTACTAAGCTTATTAATATATCTACCTGTCAAAAAACATTAATTCGATAATTATTTAATAATTTTTATATTATTTAATTATAATATTTAATACTTAATTTTTAATAATATTTCAATAATTTCGCTTATCATTTTTGTCCGTTAAACTTACCCAACAGAAAGTTGCGTACTTCAAATAGATAAAATAACCAAGGGGGCGGGAAAAACACGGGGGTAGTAAGTGATAAACATCCGGTGTGTTTCAAGCTTTCCGTCGAGAAAAAAGCTAGGAGAGGATCGAGCGCGATTAGTTCCCATCGCTAGGAGCTGCAACGGCAGCGGGACCGGCAGCAACTTCTTGGGTTCCGAAACCCTGTTCTTCATCTTTGTCCTTACTTATTCCGCCGTGCAGTCGATCCCTTTCTCGGGCAGAGAGCGAGGCGGCGTATCGTGAAATGCGCTTCTGGGGCGGTGGCGGTGTTTTATTTTCTCGACGTGCGTTGCGTTGCACCGACTGTGCAACAGTGTTGCCCGCCGAAGAAGAAGAAGAAGAAGAAGAAGAAGAAGAAGAAGAAGAAGAAGAAGAAGAAGTAGGGACCGTGCGCATATAAGACGGGATGGACGGGAAAGTGAGAACTCGGTGAATGTTACGCGGCACGCGAATTATATAATAAATGTGCATACATGCATACTGATTGTACTAATGCAATATTCACGCGCGCAAATCGAAAAATACCTTAGGTACTCGAGATATGTCCCGAAAATCAATTTCTCGCGTGACGATCATCGATTAATACAAAATAAGGCTCTCTACACAGAAAAAAGACAAATTCTTATTTTGAAAATATCTTTAGTTTCAACGTGGAAATCTTGAAATGAGATTATATTGCGTTAAACAAAGAAAATTTGCTTGAATAAAGCCATTTTATATAGTTCAACCAAGAAAAATATATTCTTATTATTTAAGAATAATTTTCTTGAATGGAAAGAAAAAAATGTTGGATAGAAAATAAAATATTTTCAAATCGAAGATTATAATTTTCTTAGAATAAAATTAAATAATTTCTATTTAACTATACCTTATTCTGAAAGAGAGCTAAAAAATGTTGGATCAAAAATAACATTTTCAAATCGAAGATTATAAAATATAAAAAGAGGTACAATCAAAACAACACTTTCATCTTCTTAATACAACTTTTCATCTTCTTAATACAATTTTTTAAAATGTTAAAAGAAGATGTTTTATTGTCAAGATAATTATATTGTATTCTTCAAGTGACAATTATAATATTGCAATAAGACTGTAATGTTGTTGAAATTTAAGATTATAAAATTCTTATAAGAAGATTATAGATTGTTGCGTATGTAGGAAACAATGAACGCGTTAAGTTGAGTATATAAGTTTTGATTTGACACCTCTTTTTTTTCCGTGTAAAAGATTCTCATTTTGTATATATGTATAATAAACGAGACACGACGCTCTGTTAATATATCAAAGTAAATAAAAAAAGGCGTACAGAGCAAAAAATGCGGGGGTTTATGCATATATTAGTATAATTAATAATACAATCTTGTAAAACTTAATGCTACGGTTAGAAGATAAAAATGCAAAAATTAAACAAGATTGGGGTGAAATAAAATTAAACGTTTTGGTCCTCAACTGGATCCTCCTCAGTAAACGTCAATAAATTATAGTTAAGAAAATAAAATGTAGGAATATATGTATATATATAATGTATAAAGTTACATTATTATATGATATTTTTTTAAGATGGTAAAGGTTTGTTTGTTGTTGTGTATTTTTTAATTGAAAAAATTTTACAATTTCGGGATAATTCTTTATAATAAAAATTATCACATCATCGATCTCATTACATTCTTTCCATTTGGGGGAAAGATGTTTTTCAATTTCTCTCTTTCTCTCTCATTTTATTTAAATTAAACTTATTGTTAGTTTAATTATTATAATATATATATAATAGAGAGTATTATAGTATATATTATACACTATTAGTAGTTTTATTTAAAACAAAACTTATTAAAACAATCTAATATTATGTAACATGAGAAGACGTCGGTGCAATTTTCAATAAGCGTAATCATCATGTATGAAAATTTATTTTCATACATGATGATTAAAATTTAAAAAAAGATGATAAATACATCACATTTGGTACCTGCTCCTAATTAAAATTCATCGTGGAAAAACGATGAATGTGTAATTTCGCATAAGTTGTCTCAAAGTCATGAAATGACTGTGCGCGAACCGATGCTAATGTTACGTATATACATCGACGTATATATACATTCGACCCCCGTGTTATTGTGAGTGGAAAATAACACAGAGAGCGTATATCTATACGAGTCACGTGCGATGAGTGCGCGATATTTGCGTCGACCGAGGAATGCACCTTGCGTAGTAGCATTTTCCGTGACACGCAATCGCGTTTCTTCGCGTACATATTCCGCGGGTTGGAACACGTATCGGCAAGGAACATGTCATGTTGTCGAGAGAGTGAGCCGACCATCGGTTATCTCCTTGTCTCTATCGATACTTTACGTCCGCGTTCGCGCACTCTCTCTCTCTCTCTCTCTCTCTCTCTCTCTCTCTCATATCTCTTTCCTGCACTCATTCCCGCAACGTTGTTTCATTCACGAAACTGGTTGCGGACACGTCGGCCCATTAAGAGCGCAACCGCAACCGCACGCACGCGTATCAAAATTGCGGCATTCTTAGAAGCACGGTAATTGGCACAAAGTCGCTAAATTACCGCCGCGTTTATCTCGCGATAATTTACCGCGTTTTCGCCTTCCCTCCCCCCCCCCCCCTCGGTTATCATCCACCACGCATTTCGTGAATTATGATAACTTTGATCGTCACCCGCTTGGCCTTGATCGTTAAATTTTTAATGCAATTATTTTATTTGTCGTGGTCCCGCTATAAAGGAGATAGAGATAGCGCAAGTTGCTACTTAACGGAAAAATAAATTGCTGCTTATCGCGAGGATGGGCTCTCTCTCTCTCTCTCTCTCTCACTCTCTCTGACTTTGCGCATCAGAATCCAATTTGTGATAAAGACGGTCGAAAACACAACAACGAGAAATGTAAAGGATCTGGAAAAAAAAGAAAAAAAAACGCAAGACCGCGGCGTAGCGCACATTGCGTTCCGACGTAAAATTACATCTTGTCTCTATCTTTTGCACGCGATAAATACTTTAATATCGCGCGCAGCCGCATTTAACTCGTCGAACATTTTTGCCTGCCGAGCGAACGCGTAATTACGTTTTGCGGGAGTATTTTCTGCTCTCGTTGAGAGAAGAATCTGTAACACAAACGGAGAACACGTATGTACACACGCCTGCCTTCTCTCTCTCTCTCTCTCTCTCTCTCTCTCTCTCTCTCTCTCTCTCTCTCTCTCTCTCTCTCTCTCTCTCTCTCTCTTCTCTCTCTCTCTCTCTCTCTCTCTCTCTCTCTCTCTTTTTCCTCCCTCCCTTACTTCGAGTCACCCCTTCATTGCATCTTCGCCGCCTCTTTGACGCGCAACGGTGTTTCCATCCGAATTCCATCCGACAAGTTGCGCATGCGTTCCCTGCTAAATGCCGCCGTCGTTGCATTTGGAAATTGAGGCATTCGCGGAATTATGATAATTGGCGACTTCCCTGAGCGCCAAATTATCTTCGTTTGTCTGTCGAACAATTTGTACCGCGCGTACGTAATTCCGCCGCAATACAATGTCCGACTGCATACGTCCCAAAAAGTATTCCTCGCGTGATTACCCGGGAATTTTTTTGACCCGTTATTTCGTCAAAAAAAAAAAAAACTGTCCATAAAATTCAAGATTATTCGTAAATCAACGCATATACAGTTGTCTCAATAAATGTATCCCTCTACATGTATGTGCGAAGAGTAGCTTGAACAGAGTCTATTAATTGGCAATTTTTTTTTTTGTTATAACCTTTTTAAATAATCTATTCTACTTGTAAAATATGATGAATATCGTATGACGAGCAGAACATGTGCGCGACCGCACGCAACGCAATTTATTAAGTATATTTGACGAGCGCAAATTTCTTTTGACAGCGCAAAAACATCATCACTCCGGTCCGATACGCGTTAATTTTACACCGAGATCGAACGCGGTGCATCCTCATATATGGATGCAGAAAGTCGAGCGAAAGGATGAAACGAGTCGCCTACCGATTTCCCCGAGGCATCCGAAAAGCTTTCACGCGAATGAATGATCGATCGACGATCGACGACATCGAAGCTTAAATTGATTGCCGGCCTTGTTCCGACAATATATCCCCCTCTCATTCCCGTAAAGAGATCAGAGAGCCCGCTCTTTTCTCAAGTCGCGCGTGGCTTTACGACGAAGATTACGCGGCTTCTTCCGGAGACAATTGAGCAATTTCACAATAGCGAATCCATTGAATATCACAAAGACTCCGTCGAATTTTGTCTCCCTCTCGATCGACGAAATCAGTCCACGCTTCGGCGATCAATCTAGCTTCCATTAGCGACTACAATCTATCGCTTTAGCGGGAGAACGTGTCACTATTATCGAGGGTACACAATGTGTCGAATAGCGAAGCTATAGAGTGCTTTTTTTTCGGAACGGCCAGAATAGTTTTTCAATTTGCCGCTGCCGCTAAATTGAAAACGCTCTTCATCTCGTCGGTAATCGGTGACGCGAGACGCAAGAGTATCGGATCGGTCCTCTTTTCAGTCCACGAAAAACTTTTTTATAAAGAGAGACATTTAAAATTATTTTTTTTAAATCTACGTTTTAATACATTTTTTTTTCATCAATTTATTCTCATTTTTCGTATCTTGTTATCTTTTAATTCTTGTAACTATTTTTTTGAAAGATGTTAGGCCAGGGATGTTCGATTCTGAATCGATTTTCGATTTCGTTAATAAAAATATCTTCAGGCTGACTTTAATCTAATAATAAATTATTTTATTCTTTATGTTGGCAATTTTGTTAGTGCATTTTAATTATAGATTACTTTGACACCTTCTAATTGTAGATTTATTAATTCTAAAACGAGATGTTTTTATTTGAAAAAATAAGATCTTCCTAAAAAATAAGATAATCTTCAAATCTTGAAAATGACACTATCTAGAATAAAGTTAACCCTTTTATTTGAAGCAACGTAACTCTGATATTAAACATGTTTTTTAACAATAATTATTTTTCTAAAGATAAAACCGATCTTTTTAGTCCGGTTTTTTTAGTGAATCAATTTTAATTATTCCGAGTCAAAAATCGATTCAGGAATCGATTTTTTAATGAAAATTGAACATCCCTATGTTAGGCTCGCTTTTCCGGCGATTTTCGACCTGATGGATCGAACACCGGCGAGAGTGCAATCCTGCGCGCGAAATTCCACTTGCTCGCGCGAGTGTCCACTCTCTTTTTCCATCGAGCTGGTCGCGAGCTATCCCTCCTCTTTGCGGTGTATCATTATGGACTCGCGTGCGCTGCCCCCGGTCATTCTCGTCTCATCTTTCGAGAGCTGGATTCCCCATCTCTTTCTCTCTCTCTCTCTCCCTCTTTCGTTCGCTTCCGAGATCGCACACGTGTGTCTGCGTGCGTGCATGCGTGCGCCCGTTCGCTCCTCTTTTTTTCGGCACCCGTGGCGAACGCGGCCGACGTTCGCCGACGACGCCAGGTATATCGGAGAGTCAGGTATCGAGACGCGCACCACGTCTCTGATCGAACGATCGCCCGTACCGCCGATCGATCTTCCCGTCGCGGCAACAACCCCGCTTCTCTCTCGATAGCGCCGTGGAAATTGATGCGATACACTTACATCGAGAGTTAATCGCGCTCTCTATCCGGAGGAGAGATTGAAATGTGAGACGGATAGCATTTGCGCTAAACGTTGCTTTGATATGCCCTTTGATACTGATGACTTTGATACCCTGACATATTAAGGTTTTTCAATTTTATATTTTCTCGCTAGGATTCTTAGAAGGAGCATCTTTTTTTCAAAAAGGCTGTCAGAGTCGTCGGCTTCGACATCTCCTTATATTAACATGTAATTATTCTAATATAATAAATAATATAATATAATAATATAATACATTTTCCCACTTGTTGTTCAACATATTTAAGCACATTTTTCTTTATATGCTAAGAAAAAAAAATGTGTGGAATATCAACTAATACAATTATCTAAAATATACATCAATGATGAATCATGTACGAATATATAATAATAAAACGTAGGAAATAATATTTATCCCTTTGCAATTTTGCGCGAGCGGAATATTAATAAGATTGATAGAAATTTTTGTTCGTTGCAGAAAGTAGATTTAATCCGCGATCGCGAATGGACGCGTTCGTTGTATCGAAAGTCGCGAGGAACCAACTCTAGAAAGATTCGTTTGGATAGGAAATAATGGGGGGACCGTTCCTTCCCTTCTTATGTACCCTCTATTTGTAAAATGCACCGTTGCACTCGGCGGCGGCTCGAACGACGTTAGGTCGATATATATTATATATCTGATACGGATCCTTCTTTATCTCCTCGACCCTCGAGAAATACGTTTCGGAGATCTCCCGAAGGATTGTCGATCTCTTATTCGCGGACGCACCTCAATCTCTCCTCTGCGAAAATCGATCTTCCGTCGCTACCAGAGAACACGATCGACGAGTCAATTGATTCGCTCCGCATGACCGACATGGAAATGACTCGTCGCTAAACATCAAAGTGGAATTGATTATAACCCGTTAAGAGAATCTGCAAGTCAAGACTCGCAGAATTTTAAGTAAAGCACATATCGCATCGTTTTAATATGTAACCATAACTGCGAGTAATATTTCTTAGAAAGTGCGTGCTATAATTATCTATTTCTACCTGACACAGAGTCCAAATTTTTTTTTCTCTAGAATATAGAGAATTACTTATTTTATATATATATACATACATATAATTTTTGTGTCAGGTATATATATATTATAAGAATATTTATATACATATATTATAAGAATATTTATAGAATATTATAAAAATATTTATATATATTATAAGAACATTTATAGAATATTATAAGAATATTTACAGAATATTAATATAAGAATATTAATATATATTATAAAAATATTTCATTATATACAGGGTGTCCGGTAATAATCGCCCCACCCATTGTGTGCAGGTAGAGCGGATTAAACCGAGTAGGAAAGTCCTCTACCGTTTTGCGATCTTCGCAATAATTAATGAGAAATTAATTAAAAAAGATCGGCCAAATCCGCGCGAATATAAGCGCGGGGCGAGAAATGATGTATATACATTTATTTTCTACGCTCGTAGAAAATGAATGGAACTACACCGACGTTATAATCGCGTGTGTGAGTAAATAAAATGTATGAAATATAAATTTGTGTGAGTAACTATAAATTGAGACATAAATCACATGCGATAAGAAACTCGATGACAGATGGACATGCGGCTAAACGATTATATGACACCTTCGATGCGATGTGCGACACCGAAACAATTGAAGGTCGTCGAAATAAGTATCAACAGTATTTTGTTTTAGGTTTTTTCTGCGTACCGAGTTCGAGTGGTGCTCGCCGAGCATGCCTTATTAGAGTGAGAAGGATGCGAGGAGGATAAAGAAGGACGAGCAGAGCTCGCTCGAGCGTGCCTTTTAAAAACAATTCGAGATAACGCGAGAAGGATGCGAGGAGGATAAAGAAGGATACGAGAAGAAAATCGAGAACGCCAGTAAGACACGAATCTCTCTTTTCTATTGAATCAGAGAATCGAGCGACTTTGATTATTGGTCATCGCCCGAGGAGTCCGCGTGGAGTATTTAGGTCAGGAAATTCGGCATGCCATCGATAAACCGTGAGACGTGTCAATGCATCTCCCAAACTACGATTTTTTTATTGAACTATAATAATAGAATAACTAAGATTTGACTACCAAGCGATGACTCCGCGCGGATTAATTAATACACATTAATACATATGCTAAGAAAACCCTTGCTTGCATCTTACCATCTCTATTTCCTTTCTAAATAGCAATTTTAATATTCACACAACTATTTGTCGATTAAATTTTATATAATTATATGACAAATTGCGATGTTAAAGAGTTTTGCGCTGCGAATCGATTGCGTGTGAATGCGCGTTTAATACAATCGGCATTGTAAACTTTACGCGACGCATCGTCTTTATTTCAATCAAATAATCAAAATTACTTCGAGAAATGATCGCAACTTTACGCATCGTGTCCAGATTGGCACAAGTGACAGAATCGTTTTCATTCTCTGAGCATACTGCACATAATGTAGCATGCTCGTTAGCAATTAAACGAATTGTACTTGTTATATCAAAATCATTCAATTAATTAAATTGATGAGATTGACATTGTGTTTCAATATTTATGATATTTGGCAATGATTTTTGTATTATACACGCTTATGTCTCTTCTTGTCCCGCGCTTATATTCGCACGAATTGGCCGACCTTTTATAATTAATTTGTCATTAATTATTGCGAAGATCGCAAAACGGTAGAGGACTTTTCTACTCGGTTTAACCCGCCCCAGCTGCACACGATGGGTGGGGCGATTATTACCGGACACCCTGTATATGTAACTGAAATGAAATATTTTTATAATATATATAAATGCAGAGATCAAAATTGTTTAAAAAATAATTAGTTCAATTTGAGTGTTCGATTTCAGTAATATTACATATTCAGTTTTGTTTTATCCAGGATGATAATAAAATATCTATAATATTATATTAGTGTTATTAAGTGCCACTTTTATTTTCTCGAAAATAAAAAGCGTTCTCGACGTTTCCTCCAAAATGACCGATTCGATTAGAAGGAACCTCGTTTGTGAACTGACAACCAAATTAGGCTCAAAGCTTCCCGTCTCGAGATTTACATAATAATTATCAAACAATCGCCAGTTTTTCGGAACTGACGATCGAATTAATTTCGGTGGATACTGCATTAGCCACGCGGAAGAGCGATGCCTCTTTGGTCCTCGTTAACAACTCCGGAGTGATGCTAGATTCGGATAGGAAGCGCAGGAACACGTCCAAGATCGTTTTCAGCGATAAATCGAGTGCGCCCCGACAGTGCGCCGAGAGAAGATAAACGTAGAGACTCCAAATACACACACACACACACACACACATACACACACATATACATATACATCCCCGTGCTATACCATCTTGATAATAACCGCTACCCCGCTGTTAGACAATTTGACAACAAATTCGTCTTCCAGCTCGGCACAAGCTGGCTTCTCCTGTTGTAGTCGTTAGCGTTATCCTATAACGAGTATTATACGAACCGCTCATATGTTTAATTAAAGTTCGGTTTAACGCCTTCGTCGGCCTTGTATTCTGTTTCATGCTTTTCTAACAAGATGACTTATTTGGAAAAAATGTGGATAAAGTCTAGTAGTCTGTCAGTGAATAGTCCATAAATGATATTCGCAGTCACTGTGCACGGACAGTGTTTCCCGTTCACATTTACCCTCGTCAATGTATTTTCAATAAAATTTAAGACTATTTGATTCGAGAACACGTCCTTACTCTTGGCCTTTCACGAATAAAGTGAATTTTACGTTTGGTAAAAGGACTTTGTGTAGAAGGATTTGTTTGCGGACATGTGCTGACCTTTGTATATACAGACTTTTGTTTTTCCATTCGCGAGCGACAGACACTGTCTGCGTATCAAATATTTATTATTATATATATTTTATTATATATATTTATATATTATTATATATATTTATTATTATATATGTTATTATATATGTATATATATGTGTTGTTTCTTCTCGATATCCACCGTATCGGAAAGCTTCGAAAGAACTCCAAGATCCGTTGAAAACTATTGAATACAATGGAGCAATAAAATCAAATTATAAATTCAATTAATTGCGAGAGTTTACACATTGTCATTGCTGAACGATGTATTAGCATTTATATGAAATTTAGATCACGCGCCGGCGTGATTAAATATACAAGTATTATAATGAACGATCGATCGATCGAATAGCATCCATTATTGCACAAAATTACCACTTATCGTTGTTTTGAAAACATGAAGGATTTAAATTTAAATTTAAACGACCGTGCAGGTGGATCGGCATACAGAAGCGACGCTTTAATTGCGCAGTGATTTATCCAAGGTCGCTTCAAGAGGACAAACGATAGGCATAATTAAGTACTCGTTATTGGCGGATTTTATGTTATGTTATATATTTGCTGCTCGCGCGAGATTCAGCAAAAATAAACGCGCCCCGCGTACTTCAAAATTATTATCGCGACTGCCGATTTATTTTACGAGGTTGATTTTACGAGCTTGATTAGCGAGTCCAAGTTTGAAGAAATGGCTCTCTATCTTCGCGTTTGAGATCGATCGCGTTTTATCGCGTTTTATCGCGTTTTCGACGCGTAAAACGATAAAAATGACGCGGCAGGAATGAGTGAGATGGAATACATGCTAACGCACGCGAGTCAGCAGGCAATATGCGTATATATGTCAGAAAAGTAATATCGGTGCGGCCGCGTTTTAATCGCAATACTTTACGACTGTCCTTTTTTGGTGCGACTTTTGCGCCGACACAACGATCGAAGACTAATTATCACGCTTTCAATTATAACGAGCGCTTCGCTTGTTAAAACCGATCAGATTTCCATGCTCGCAGCATTTTCTTGATTAATTTTCGCTCAATCGGCGATCGAGATCGTTCTTTCGGTTCTTTAAAGAAATATTAATATTTCTGAAACGATAATCTATGAAGCGACGTCACTTGTTAAATACATCGCAATTTTATACAAAGACGTAAAATTATGAAAAAAATAAAAGATGTAAAAATTATAATAAAAACATTCGCGTTATAATGGCACAAATCTGTCGAACGCCGAAAATAAAATGCAACTGTATGTACATACTAACCATATATCTTAACAATTTAATAGTTACAATCGATCGCGCAGCTACAACGAACCTATATTACATTCTTTGTTAATGTCAACTATCTTATAAATGTTAATTGTTGCACAAAACTATCTCTATCGCCTGTATAAGAGAAACATCTTCTCCAGAGATGTATCACGGTGTAGTCTACTATCAGGCGTAAATAACATCTTGAAAGAACCTTGTTGTGACTAACAATAAGTATTTTACTATAATAATATAATCATTTATATATATATATATATATATATATATATATATATATATACAATAAAATAATTTAACTCTTAAGCATTAGTTATATCAAGTATCTAACGATATAGTGTAAACACTTTATTATTTAGTGATTTAATTACTACATTTAATTCAATTTCCACTAACTAAACAACATATCGTTACACTATTAATTTACATTTAATGAGTAGCATAATTATTATATAGATATCTATGTAATAAGTTAATATATATATAATGTATATTAATGTATATATGTAGTAAGTTGTAATTATTATATAGATATATATAATTATATATATTATATAATTATATTATATAATTATATATATATATATATATATATATATATAATTGATTATACATATTATACATATATATATAACGATTTAGCAAGCGTACGCAAGAGTACGCATAATCACAATTTGCCCTATAATTTGACTTTCTCGTTTCGTTCCACACGTGCCAAGGATGGTATTACCCAACCGTTATCGCCTCACGATACACACGTATCCGGGTAATATCGCTTTTGCAAATTTCTCCGGTAAATTCCTCCATCTGCATAGTGTTTCGCGTCGCAGAAGCGTTTCCCGCGATTATTTTAGTGCCACGTGCCCCGAACCCTCCTGTGTGTGTGTGTGTGTGTGTGTGTGTCTTTGCCGCCTCGTCGTTTCTTATTATCGTACGGGTCGACAAGGACGAATGCGGCCCGTCGAACGAAGACGGTGATACCTGAAGATTGCACCTGTCTGTCGCGAAAGCAAGGTGCAAGAGCGAAGGTAGCTCGCTCGCGCTCCGCGCGATAGCGAGCTAATGAGCTCCGCCGCGTGCGTTTCTGCGGAACACGCACGACACTCGTGCCCGCGCCCCTATCAACAAACATGCGCGCGAATCCGACGTGATAAGAGGAAATATCTGAAAATTACTCAAGAGCGGAGTTTCGTGCTCGCTGATTACGCGTAATCGTAGCGAATGCGCGAGAACTTTTGCAACATATTTTTCTCACAACTGTAGGAACTTTTCGCGAATATAGTCGCACAAATAGCCGTTGTTTCTTACGAAATCTGCCAAGTGATGAAATTTGTTACCTTGGAACTTTCGATAAAACGTCTCGTCTTACACAGAGTATGATTCGGTTCGATATGCTTTATGCCGCGTAAATAAAAGGACGAAAATAATTGGCGAGTCGATTATATATTTTTGTTAATCTCTACTTAGAAAAAAAAAACGTTGACTATTAAACCGTTCGTGTTTTTCAAGATACAAAACACCGTGTGTACCGAGTATCTCACCTGATATGCTCTTGATACGCAGGATTCAAGTAACGACTATAAATACAGCCCTTAGTGGCGTGCGAACAGCAGGTGCACGACCTCTTCATGATCGTATAAACCGCTGCTCAAAATTCTTCTTCCTGCCTCCTCTTCTTCACCGCGCCTCCTCCGTCGCTCTCGGACACGTTCCCTCCTCCCCCTCCCTCTCATCCCCCGCTCCTCCACCCTTCTTTCACGTTATACGCATCGTCGGGTCCCAAGAGGCTCAGGGTCCACTTCCGAATTCTCGTGATAATTAGAGGCTGCCCGGCGGTGAAGCTGCCACGGTGGTGACATACATGCCGAGAATTTAATGCCCGGCTATTATTGTCGTTAAATCGCGCGGCGTATTTTCGTCGCTCTTCGTTCATCGAGGTAAAATATGAAAATCACGCCTGTCTGTCAATTATATACGCGGGCATCGCGGTCGCGAATTTACACGATCGAATGTTGTGCCAGGGAAACGCATCGATCGACTAACCTTTTTCTACTCAGAGATTCTTTGAAAACAATATATATTTATATGTAATGTGTTACTTGACAATTTTTCATTGTTCGTCAAGATTGCAGATTTAAATGCGTTGCGTTTCTTCTCTAATCTGGAAGAGATTGAATCAAGACTCTTTTAGTGCTTGCGAACTTTTCAGACACATGTTTCGCTAGAATTACCAATTCTGTGTATTAATTGCGTCTCACACGGAAAAAAAAGAGGTGTCAAATCAAAACTTATATACTCAACTTAACGCGTTTATTGTTTCCTATATACGCAACAATCTATAATCTTCTTATAAGAATTTTATAATCTTAAATTTCAACAACATTACAGTCTTAGTGCAATATTATAATTGTCACTTGAAGAATACAATATAATTATCTTGATAATAAAACATCTTCTTTTAACATTTTAAAAAAGTTGTATTAAGAAGATGAAAAGTTGTATTAAGAAGATGAAAGTGTTGTTTTGATTGTACCTCTTTTTATATTTTATAATCTTCGATTTGAAAATGTTATTTTTGATCCAACATTTTTTTAGCTCTCTTTCAGAATAAGGTATAGTTAAATAGAAATTATTTAATTTTACTCTAAGAAAATTATAATCTTCGATTTGAAAATATTTTATTTTCTATCCAAGATTTTTTGCTTTCCATTCAAGAAAATTATTCTTAAATAATAAGAATATATTTTTCTTGGTTGAACTATATAAAATGGCTTTATTCAAGCAATTTTCTTTGTTTAACGCAATAATATAATCTCATTTAAAGATTTCCACGTTGAAACTAAAGATATTTTCAAAATAAGAATTTGTCTTTTTTCTGTGCACCAAATCAACATCGCGCATCCGTAGTAAGCTTTCCACGTCAACTCGTATAATGTTTCCCGCGTAATTACGTGAATTCTTTATTAAATTCGTAAATTACACGCGGCGAGTGCGCGCGACGCACCGTTTCCTTTTTCGCTCAAGATACATCCATTACTCTCTTCCTCTCCAGTGTATCCCTCCCGTCTATCCTCTCTTCCGTCTACTCTCTCCCCCGCTCCGTAAGGCCCTCAATCTTCCCCTTCCTCGTTGCTCTCGCTCTCTCCCCCTTTTACCCCCCACCCCCTCCCCGACCCCCAATTTCTCTCCTTCTCGCACGTGCGTACGCGCGCGCGCGCGCGCGCCTTCGGACTTTTTTCCTGTTTTTACGCACCGCTCGTTTTTTCCCTTCCGAAATATAATTGGCGGTGCGATGCACCTGTCTCCCTTTCCCTCTCCACCCTCTGGCTTCCCTTCTCCCCCCGCTTCCTCCCCCCCCCGCACTCGTCCGCTCTTCTCCAGACGAGGATCGTGAGTCCAGCTTCGGCGAATCCTGGACGCGTGCCGGCAACTCGCTAACTCGCGGTTGCCGCAGACAGGAAGCGCTAATCGCCCGATATCTCGGGCTTATTGCTCAACCCTTACATAGCAGGCCCAAGTCCCAGGTTTGCAACATAATAGACTGAGAGAGCGGGTCGATTATTAACCAACCATTAGAGTGCACTTTTCGGGAAGAAAAATAGAAAGCTAAAGATTATTTATTGAAAGTGCTTCGCGTTTCCTGGCCAAATTTTGTACATGAATGCGCATTAAGTACATAATGAATAAGGAAAGTAACAATTTCGTTATCGAATAATATAATTTAGATTAATATCTTCAACTTTTTTAAAAATTAAATTCGCTCACTATTATATTGAACATTTTAATTTTATAAGTATGACACTTTTGTATATAAGTAGTTTTATATAAAATATAAAATAAAAATGTATAAAATTGGAGCTCCAGATATTTATACATATATTTTTATTATCTCATGTTATAGAAAGAAAAATCATTTCTCTCTATTTTTTCATTGTTTAAATATTCTTTAAATATTTGATTATAAATAAAATTCAATATTAAGCTGAAAAAATGTTATATATCTCATTCCGATTTTTCGTTCACTGATTTTCACGTTCGTAGATAAATCAACAAATCGATCGCCAGCGGATAAAAGTTGGCACAGCTACGCAAGCAACATCTCTGCGGATTAAAACGTACAAAAGAACCTGATCGCCGACCAAAGCCTTTGCCTGTACAT
This sequence comes from Lasius platythorax, assembly GCA_963971435.1. Taxonomy (NCBI): domain Eukaryota; kingdom Metazoa; phylum Arthropoda; class Insecta; order Hymenoptera; family Formicidae; genus Lasius; species Lasius platythorax. The sequence continues at coordinate 582,105 of OZ020542.1, read as the reverse complement.
TGACCTTAGGTCTCTCTTTTGTTGTTTAGGCTACCGAGGCTCCACCGTCTTTGTACAAACTCGATTTGTTATACGAAAACGCTGTTTTTTTTTTCTCGCAAGAAGAGTAGAATTTATAGAAATTAATTATCATCGATTTATCCGTTGCCTTTTTTAATATCGTATTTATTTGAATCATCTCACAGAAAAAAGACAAATTCTTATTTTGAAAATATCTTTAGTTTCAACGTGGAAACCTTGAAATGAGATTATATTGCGTTAAACAAAGAAAATTTGCTTGAATAAAGCCATTTTATATAGTTCAATCAAGAAAAATATATTCTTATTATTTAAGAATAATTTTCTTGAATGGAAAAAAAAATGTTGGATAGAAAATAAAATAGTTTCAAATCGAAGATTATAATTTTCTTAGAGTAAAATTAAATAATTTCTATTTAACTATACCTTATTCTGAAAGAGAGCTAAAAAAATGTTGGATCAAAAATAACATTTTCAAATCGAAGATTATAAAATATAAAAAGAGGTACAATCAAAACAACACTTTCATCTTCTTAATACAACTTTTCATCTTCTTAATACAACTTTTTTAAAATGTTAAAAGAAGATGTTTTATTGTCAAGATAATTATATTGTATTCTTCAAGTGACAATTATAATATTGCAATAAGACTGTAATGTTGTTGAAATTTAAGATTATAAAATTCTTATAAGAAGATTATAGATTGTTGCGTATATAGGAAACAATGAACGCGTTAAGTTGAGTATATAAGTTTTGATTTGACACCTCTTTTTTTTCTGTGCATGTGTGTTTTCTAACACACAATAACAAACATCAATTTCCGACATGACATTTATATCGATTATATTAATCAAACGAGTCATTATCCCTCTTCTTTATCAAACACGATGGGTGATCGGCGAGGGGAATATATACGGAGGAGAGAGGAGGCCGCACCGCTCGTTTCCTTCGAGAAAACTTCTTCAAAGAAACGGATTCGAGACGGTCCCCGCGCCATCGTAGGACGGGCCCGTTTCTTCATCCAGTCTTCATCTTTCTTTCATTCTTCTTTTTATCTGTCTTTCTCGTCCGTTTATCCCCCGGACCCGGTTCTCTTGGTAGTCCGCACAGTTTCTTTCATAGCAAAGTAGAAATCATCGGGTTCCTTTTTCTGTACCCTCTGCTCCATCCTCTCTGGTCTCCTCTTCCCTTCATCTCTGCGGCGGGAGTATTCATCTACAGCCGTCCATAGAAAAGTGCCAAAGTGTTCCATTTCGTGTCAGATATGGAGATTTATTTCCACGATTGGAACGTGTCTCTCTTTCTCTCTCGCTTTCTCTTTATCCTTCTCCCTTCCATATCGAGGGAACCATTATTGTAAAGAATCGATCGTGTCATACCGGTATCCATTTCTTACGGACGATCCCGTTGCTTTCACTGACGTCGGACAGTGTAAATTTTTCCCCGAACTCCTTCTCGTTCTTTCTTTTTCACGTCCTGAAAAAGTCGCGCGCGAGTCTCTTTTTAATTAAACCTTACGCAACGGCAAGGTTACCGACGGTCTTCACTTATATGCGAATATGAAAAGTAATATAAACGCATTTATATCTGCAGATTGATTTCCTTTATCCGTTCGGGCAGAGACTCACGTGTGTTCCAAATGAAATGACGAGAGTCGTTTCTTGGGGCTTTCTTACTTATATTTTGAGAATTATATATATGACTGTGCGAAATAATATTCGATGCCGAAATCTCTCGATATGAGAAATCGTTACGCTAAAACAAATCATTCCTATTCGATATTTTGCGGAAAAATTTCGATCTTAGAGTCAGAGTGTATATTTGATTTTACGTATTAGTTATTGTAGAATAATCAATTCCGAAATCACAATATGTGTATTCCATTTAATGAAGCAGTTTGAAATAAAAATATTAAATGCGTAAAATATCAAGGTAATAAATACTTTTATTTTTGCAATAAAATGTTGCATCTGTTCATGTACATTTCATGAATTGGATCTTGTGTATATACGTATATACAGGGTGTCCGGTAATAGTCGCCCCACCCATTGTGTGCAGGTAGAGCGGATTAAACCGAGTAGGAAAGTCCTCTACCGTTTTGCGATCTTCGCAATAATTAATGAAAAATTAATTAAAAAAGATTGGCCAAATCCGCGCGAGTATAAGCGCGGGGCGAGAAATGTATATTACATTTATTTTCTACGCTCGTAGAAAATGAATGGAACTACACCGACGTTATAATCGCGTGTGTGAGTAAATAAAATGTATGAAATAAATTTGTGTGAGTAACTACAAATTGAGACATAAATCACATGCGATAAGAAACTCGATGACAGATGGACATGCGGCTAAACGATTATATGACACCTTCGATGCGATGTGCGACACCGAAACAATTGAAGGTCGTCGAAAAAAGTATCAACAGTATTTTGTTTTAGGTTTTTTCTGCGTACCGAGTTCGAGTGGTGCTCGCCGAGCATGCCTTATTAGAGTGAGAAGGATGCGAGGAGGATAAAGAAGGATACGAGCAGAGCTCGCTCGAGCGTGCCTTTTAAAAACAATTCGAGATAACGCGAGAAGGATGCGAGGAGGATAAAGAAGGATACGAGAAGAAAATCGAGAATCTAGTAAGACACGAATCTCTCTTTTCTATAGGATCAGAGAATCGAGCGACTTTGATTATTGGTCATCGCCCGAGGAGTCCGCGTGGAGTATTTAGGTCAGGAAATTCGGCATGCCATCGATAAACCGTGAGACGTGTCAATGCATCTCCCAAACTACGATTTTTTTATTGAACTATAATAATAGAATGACTATGATTTGGCTACCAAGCGATGACTCCGCGCGGATTAATTAATACACATTAATACATATACTAAGAAAACCCTTGCTTGCATCTTACCATCTCTATTTCCTTTTTAAATAGCAATTTTAATATTCACACAATTATTTGTCGATTAAATTTTATATAATTATATGACAAATTGCGATGTTAAAGAATTTTACGCTGCGAATCGATTGCGTGTGAATGCGCGTTTAACACAATCGGCATTGTAAACTTTACGCGACGCATCGTCTTTATTTCAATCAAATAATCAAAATTACTTCGAGAAATGATCGCAACTTTACGTATCGTGTCCAGATTGGCACAGAATCGCTTTCATTCTCTGAGCACACTGCACATAATGTAGCATGTTCGTTAGCAATTAAACGAATTGTACTTGTTATATCAAAATCATTTAACTAATTAAATTGATGAGATTGACATTGTGTTTCAATATTTATGATATTTGGCAATGATTTTCGTATTATACACGCTTATGTCTCTTCTTGCCCCGCGCTTATATTCGCGCGAATTGGCCGACTTTTTATAATTAATTTGTCATTAATTATTGCGAAAAGATCGCAAAACGGTAGAGGACTTTTCTACTCGGTTTAACCCGCCCCAGCTGCACACGATGAGTGAGGCGATTATTACCGGACACCCTGTATACATATACAAGATCTTTAAGAATTATCTGGAAGTCTCTATACCCGGCATAATTTATTCATATAACGATCCGTTTTTAAACGTGTTTAGATGAATAAAAAATATCTTTTGGCAAGTGAGTGAACATACGGTAATAAATACTAGAATAGATGCGCAGATACGTAACAATACTAGTGCAATCTTTATTGTGCACCTAACGCATTACAAGTCTCTCTTCCCCTTCGCACCAAGTGAAGCGACGCATGCATTACATAAAGCATCAAATTTGCAATTTATGCCCGATGTGCGTATATACGCGACATAACAATTGTGTCCGAAGTGGCCGCGTTTTTCTTTTTTTTTTTTTTTTTAACAATAACAGACCGCCGCCGTTCCCGGTATCGATGCGCGGTACGATAAATTATGTATGCATATATGCGAATAAAGTACAGACACGCACGCACGCATGTATGTAGGGGTGAACCGGCACGGCAATGGCTAATCTCTATTTGCATCCCCGAATTTCGACTCGATCCAGAAACCTGACTGCTCTCCCCTGATTTTCAGCATTCAGGTGGCATATGTCGCCCCTGCCCAGGACTCAGGATCTCGATACGTAGACCGTGATCCGGCATAACTGTACTGATATCGTATATATAGCGACACACCAGGGGTTCTCAATCGGAATAAGCAGTTTCTTCAGACCATTTGTCAGAATTGTCGAAAGGTCCCATAATAATTACTTAAAAGTTAGAAATTGACCAAAAATAATAATGTCTTATATTCCACGTGCGTATCGGAAGCAAATCAGGATAATCAAGATTAATTTAATCGGCGATTAATTCAATTGGGACGGAGAATTGTCTGCAAATAAAAATTGACAACTACATAATTCGTATCTGATAGGCTAATTGCCGATCAAGTTGATCAAAGTTTGATTCAAGTGGTTCTCAGAATACAAAAAAAACGCGTCATAAAATATATTAAAAAATTGATATAAAGGACCTTGTAAGAAATGTGAATTTCAGGAGGCACGCTACTTTTTCTAAATCATATTTATTCATTTCGTTTGTATATAATTTACAGTTATATTTGTATACGATTCTAGAGCGACGCGCGATGACGGAGAGAAGAAAGCACGTCTTTCAGTCGCGCGGCGATAAATCAGAGGCACTCGTTAGCACACCGCGAATACATTAAGTGACACGACGCATTTCACCGGCGCGTTTTCCGCGACGTAAAACACAATATGAGATCCGTTGTCCTCGCGTGCGAACACGCATGTGCAGGCGCTCGCCCTGATAGACGGAGGGTTACGCGGCACCCCTCGCGCACGAGCGCGGTCACGACAGAGGGGATGAAGGGACGAGGGAAGAAGGAAGGTGTACTGGAAGAGAATAAGACAGAGAGAGAAAGAGAGAGAAAGAGAGAGAGAGAGAGAGAGAGACGAGAGGTAGTGTCGGCCGTGGGGTCGAAGGCACAAAAGAATAGCGTCGCATGCCACGGAGCTGAATCCACCCCTAAAATTCACTCTCCTGCGCGGCTCTCTCTCACGTGTGCAAGGTTGCCCGAACCTTACAAAACGCTCCTCGCGACGAAAGACGTGACGTGCCGACGAGTGAATCGATTTCCAAATCAGGTCTTGGTCTCGTAATCAGAGAGATTCGCATATATTATATTTCGTATATGATAAATTGAACGTATACTGTCGAATGAAAATTGTAAAATACAAACGCAGATGTTGGTGTAAATAATTTTGACTCACGTTGACTATAACACTCGAGATCTGCAATCTCTCCACATTTACACAGAAAAAAGACAAATTCTTATTTTGAAAATATCTTTAGTTTCAACGTGGAAATCTTGAAATGAGATTATATTGCGTTAAACAAAGAAAATTTGCTTGAATAAAGCCATTTTATATAGTTCAACCAAGAAAAATATATTCTTATTATTTAAGAATAATTTTCTTGAATGGAAAAAAAAAATGTTGGATAGAAAATAAAATATTTTCAAATCGAAGATTATAATTTTCTTAGAGTAAAATTAAATAATTTCTATTTAACTATACCTTATTCTGAAAGAGAGCTAAAAAAATGTTGGATCAAAAATAACATTTTCAAATCGAAGATTATAAAATATAAAAAGAGGTACAATCAAAACAACACTTTCATCTTCTTAATACAACTTTTCATCTTCTTAATACAACTTTTCATCTTCTTAATACAACTTTTTTAAAATGTTAAAAGAAGATGTTTTATTGTCAAGATAATTATATTGTATTCTTCAAGTGACAATTATAATATTGCAATAAGACTGTAATGTTGTTGAAATTTAAGATTATAAAATTCTTATAAGAAGATTATAGATTGTTGCGTATATAGGAAACAATGAACGCGTTAAGTTGAGTATATAAGTTTTGATTTGACACCTCTTTTTTTTCCGTGTATAGTTGGTACGATACAGATAAAATTTTAATCTCGTCAATTTTGTAAAAGTATATCGGATAAGTGTAATGTAGATATTCTGTCGCGTCTACTCCAGATTGGCATTTCAATATCGGTACCGCAGATGAGGATAAACAGGGTTGGGAAAGTTACTTTATAAAAGTATCTAGTTACAGTTACAGTTTTTTCCTTGAAAATGTAACTAGTTACAGTTACAAGTTATCGATTCTGAAAAGTAACTCGTTACAGTTATAGTTACTTAAAAAGTAACGAGTCGTTACTTTGCAGTTACTTTCTTGTAATGAAAATAAAAATATCAAATCTCTCTCTCTCTCTCTACACTTAGTGATAAAAATTTATTGACATTTATTACAAATTTATACAATGTTATAAACATTATAAACAGCGATTAGAGGCAGTTACAATGATTTAATATCAAAAATTTATCGAATAGAATATCAAATCCTTTTAAAAATTAATAAAAATTTTAATAAAAATTTTAAGTGTCGATAACGATGTTTATGCACAAGCGCAAGGCCGCCCAATGCAATCTGTCAAAAGTTTGAAATATATATAAAGTAACTATTAATGTAACTATTAAATTAGTTACTAGTTACCGAAAATATGTAACTGAGTTAAGTTACAGTTACAGATGGGGAAAAAGGAACGAAGTTAAGTTAGAGTTACCGAAAAAATGTAACTGTAACTGTAACTTCGTTACAAGTAACGAGTTACTTCCCAACCCTGAGGATAAATGCCAGGGAGACTCTACAAGTGGTTGACGACCGGCGGGAGAACCACTGCGCGCATTATTGATGAGTGCCGTACAGGGTGGTTGGATGAGTCTCGGGATATTTTTGGGGTGGGCAACAGGCAAGAGCGCTCGTAGAGGGTGCCCCGAGCTTTTTCGGATCAGACGCGATGCAGCCACGAAGAGGGGAGACCAGAAATCGAATGTACCCGGGGAGAGCGGGAGTCGGGGGAAGGTACAGAGAGGGAGGGAGGGGAGGGAAAGGGGGAGAAAGAGGGGCCGAAGAGAGGGGGAGGGGGGGGGACAGAAACCATCTGCCCGCATATGTTATGCCCTGCGTATGTTCGAGCCGCAAAGCCGTAAGAGAAAACCGCTCGTCCGAGACCGGGGAACCGACTGTCTATGTCCCGACCGGGAGGAAGTCGGAAACGAACCCCCGAACGTCACCTCCCCCGAAACGCGCACGAGGAAACGAGTGTTTCCGTAATTAGGAAATGTAGTAGGATGAAGGAAAATTTGAGCCCCCGGGGGTTGGCTCGTGTCGGCACGAAACGGCACGTTTTGATTTTATTCCGGCCCTCTCTTGCCATCGATGGCGATGAGCATGCGACTGGTGCGTACACGCATTTTAATTTTTGATCCCTTCGACGCGATAGACTTCTATAATTTGGCCCGACAAATCTACTGGTAACATAAAAATTCGAAACAAATGATATTCATGAATAATACGGTAAAAATAAAATATTGTACAAATAATCATTTAAATATTTATTAATGAAATAAATTTATCCTGGATCTTTCTCTTCTCACTGTTCCAAATATATATACTTTGTATCGATCGATATATTGTAAGAGCTACTGGCAAAGGGGCTTATGTAAGAATCGGTACAATGTACAAATATCATGACATGAGAAAATGATCAGGTGCAACTTAATAGTTAATTAATTAATTAATTAATCATTTTTTATTATATTCTTACGACGAGTATCGACCCAGTGTCGACGATCGATTTTTCTTATTGCTCAATTTTGCGGTGAGTCCAGGTGCAAAATTGGTTACTCTCACCTGCGTTTTATATCGCGAAATTCGCAAGTCACAACATAAATGCACTTCATTAACGATGCTGGCGTAAAAAGTTTCGGAATCGTTGTCAAACAATCGCTCTTGTCAATCTACGTTGTCTGTATTAAATATTAATTTCTCAAAGTTTTGCTTGTCTACCGATGTGTGCCATTCATTTTTTCTGTCTCTTTCGCATCATTATTTGTTTCAAAATGTTTCCGGAAACGTTTCATTATTTCGTATCTTTAATAAAAAAAAAAAAAAAAAAATTACTGCAAATTGATTGAAAAATTTGCCTGCTTTTAAGATAACATTTGCTAATATTTTCCAGGATATTTTCCAGGTACATTGTTTTTTTTTTTTTTTCACGCTAAGCGTAATCTCGCTGACAGCGAAATTGCAAATTCGCGAGAGATGGGGTTAAAGAGCGCGCGTGCCGCGATTGGCTTGAATGGCGAAGAGAGATTGAGAAAGAAAGAGAGAGAGAGAGAGAGAGAGAGAGTGGTCTCCGGGAAAGAGATCGTCCTGTTCCCTTTAAAGCTCGAGGAGAGGAGAACACGACACGACGGCCGATCGTTGCATTGTGATGCGAACGGACGAGGAACGAGATCCCGTTCGCGCACAGGCACAGGCAGCCTAAAATGTGCAGCTGGTCTCACGTCACTCGTTCCGGGCACACGAACGAAGTGCGCTCTCGCGTTGCGTCCCGCTCGCACCATCGTAATTGCGTATCTGCCCTCTCTTTCCCGACAGCCGGTTCGTTCCAACCGGCACGACGAACGAGGACGGAAGATCGTAGCCACGCTTCGGCCACGCGACTTCGAGCCACACAGAAGCCTTCTTCTTCTTGCGCTCTACATGCCTGTAGGTCGGAGGTTGTAAGTTATAACCACACGCACACACACACACGCGCGCGCATCCCTCGATAACAATCGAAATGAGTCTCGATTATTGCAACATTACGTACACTGGTAATTATCCTTTTTTTTCTCCTGTATTTCTCAAGCAAGAGTTGTGCGCCGTTCATTAACAACGACTGTTAATATTTGCCTCGGCTGCGATAAATAAGGATATTTTTGTGGAGAAAAATAGTTTAGAGATGACATCGAATGTATTTCGTGTCGCTTTAGATTTAGCGGCACAAGTGATAAAATTTTTTTAAATTGCTCCATACACGGAGAAAAAAGAGGTGTCAAATCAAAACTTATATACTCAACTTAACGCGTTCATTGTTTCCTATATACGCAACAATCTATAATCTTCTTATAAGAATTTTATAATCTTAAATTTCAACAACATTACAGTCTTATTGCAATATTATAATTGTCACTTGAAGAATACAATATAATTATCTTGACAATAAAACATCTTCTTTTAACATTTTAAAAAAGTTGTATTAAGAAGATGAAAAGTTGTATTAAGAAGATGAAAGTGTTGTTTTGATTGTACCTCTTTTTATATTTTATAATCTTCGATTTGAAAATGTTATTTTTGATCCAACATTTTTTTAGCTCTCTTTCAGAATAAGGTATAGTTAAATAGAAATTATTTAATTTTACTCTAAGAAAATTATAATCTTCGATTTGAAAATATTTTATTTTCTATCCAACATTTTTTTCTTTCCATTCAAGAAAATTATTCTTAAATAATAAGAATATATTTTTCTTGGTTGAACTATATAAAATGGCTTTATTCAAGCAAATTTTCTTTGTTTAACGCAATATAATCTCATTTCAAGATTTCCACGTTGAAACTAAAGATATTTTCAAAATAAGAATTTGTCTTTTTTCTGTGTATTATATAGTATACATATAAAGGCGTGGACAAAGAGAGCAGTCAAATAAAAATAATTATGTTATTTCCAATTAATATATTAATGATAATAAAAATATATTAATGCAAGTCAACTCCAGACGACACGTGCGATCTATGCGACATCAAGGCGAGACATTAAGAGCGATGCATATGGTTTCTTCCGGGAGGAAACCGTCGCGGCTGCCGTTTGATTACTATCATCGTCGCGTATCCTTGGAGGACGCGACAGTTGGTTTCTTGTCGCAAACGATCGCGTCATACACCTCCTTCGACGAAGCGACGCGTAAGCGTCGCGATGGCATTTTCGCCGAGGGTCGGTCAAAAAAAAAAAAAGAAAGAGAGGAGCGTGAGATCCATTGGCGCTACGGATTAGTCACCGCGCGAGTTGAACGGACTACGTGTGGCAAAAAAAAAAGAAAAAAAAAGAAAAAGAGAAGAGTGAAAGAGAGAAAAAAAAAGAGCGATTTCTTCTCGGGCTCCTTTCTGCGCCCTTTTTTTTAGCGAGCCCTCGAATCCCGGAGCAGGAAACGGCTTGGACTTTTTGCGCCTTCGAACCTTTTATTATCGAAGCGGTCTGAGTTATCTCAACTTTTAATGGCGAGAGAAAAGGAGACCGTCTAACGAATATTCGCGCGCGTGAAAAAAATAAAGGGAACGAATAAAGGGAACTTTCGTTATCCTGAAGCGCGCAACGATGCCGCTAAAGGCTAAAGGATTCGCACGAATGATTGCGGTTTGCTTTTCTATTTTGAAGATTCAGTAATCTCGTTAAGGTATAAGAAATCGAACGGAATCGATACGACAATCAAACGCTTTAACCTCTGCATAATTTAGACATACTGTGATTTCAATTCAATGACACGGTTTTAATATATAAAAAAAAGGATGTTGAAATATAAATTAAAAAAGCATATAAAATAAAAAATGCAACCATGAAATAAGATAACTTTCTATTACATTTCTTTTCTTCTGCAGCAACGGAACTGCAAGCAATAATTAAAAGGTGCTATCACGCACTGTGTATTTAATTGTATAATAATAATAATTACAATTTTTTAAATTTTATAATTAATTTGATAATTAAATTTTTTTTTACAACGGATACACACTCGCTATCGCGATGCTATAATGACACTTTTTTGACTATTGCAGAAGAGAGGCACGAGAAGATTGTATGTCGTCGCTACAGAAAATTTCGCAAAAATCGCGCTTTGTTACACGGAAACGCTCGAGTATCGTTTACAATCGAAAAATCCGAGCAAAGTCAGGGAGGGATTCTGGGAAGAGGAAAGGGAGAAGAGGTAGATCGAGCAGGCTGATCGTATAATTTTGCACATTGTAAAGCTCAGCCCGTGACGGGGTGGGCTCGATAGAGAAAAGGGGAGTAGAATTACCTTTCGTAGTTGAATAGAGCGCACCTACGTAGGCACGTAGGACCAGTTGTATAGCGGAGCGTAAGTGCGCCACGAATCAGGATCGGATGATCGAATCAGTTTTTTTTTTTTTTTACAATATAGTCCGTGTGTACCGTGAAAACAGGATATTTCTCATAATTCATCTTGAAGCTGATTTTCTTTCTTTTTAAATTAAAAATTTTTGTTTTTATTATTATTTTATTAAAATATCTTTATAAAAAAGGACATTTCCATTCATTATATATTAAGATCTAATCGAATCAGATTTTTTACAATACAATCCGTGTACCGTGAAAATAAGACCACAAACTTCTCTTTTTACAATTAAACAATTTTTATTTTCATCATTATTTTATTAAAATTCTAAGGAGGGACGTTCTATTTATTATTCTACATTAAGATCTAAAGATATTAAGAATAAATCTAAACGTGCACAGAAAAAAAACAAATTCTTATTTTGAAAATATCTTTAGTTTCAACGTGGAAATCTTGAAATGAGATTATATTGCGTTAAACAAAGAAAATTTGCTTGAATAAAGCCATTTTATATAGTTCAACCAAGAAAAATATATTCTTATTATTTAAGAATAATTTTCTTGAATGGAAAGGAAAAAATGTTGGATAGAAAATAAAATATTTTCAAATCGAAGATTATAATTTTCTTAGAGTAAAATTAAATAATTTCTATTTAACTATACCTTATTCTGAAAGAGAGCTAAAAAAATGTTGGATCAAAAATAACATTTTCAAATCGAAGATTATAAAATATAAAAAGAGGTACAATCAAAACAACACTTTCATCTTCTTAATACAACTTTTCATCTTCTTAATACAACTTTTTTAAAATGTTAAAAGAAGATGTTTTATTGTCAAGATAATTATATTGTATTCTTCAAGCGACAATTATAATATTGCAATAAGACTGTAATGTTGTTGAAGTTTAAGATTATAAAATTCTTATAAGAAGATTATAGATTGTTGCGTATATAGGAAACAATGAACGCGTTAAGTTGAGTATATATAAGTTTTGATTTGACACCTCTTTTTTTTCCGTGTGTGTATGTCTTAGGTTCCTTCGCAATGTTCGATTGCATCGCGCGAAGGTTTATTAAACCTGCGGCAGAACGGAAGTGCACAAACCGTTCTTCGGAAGCATTCGTTGTATACGAATTTATGACTTCGAAATCCGCCCCTGCAACGGAGCATGGTGCGTAACAGAAGTGCGTAGGCATTGGTCGTGCACACGTGCAGGGGCACGCGTCGTGACAAAGGGCCCGCACTGATCCACCCCCTTTCTCTGCCTCATTTTACTCCCCGCCGCCGCCATCCCTCCCCCCACTCCCCCCCCCTCTTTCTTCATCCGCCATCCCTCTTGCCACGTATTCTCTGTGCGACCCGACGTGACTGCTCGGTCGCTTAACGCGGTCTAGGTTGGAAGCACATTCGTCGTGTTATTAGCGTTTTTTTAAGCACGTGGGGCCCCCGGCGGCGAGGCATCGGGCTCTGCGAATTTTACGCATAACGCACGTTAAAGTCGCGCTCGCGCTGTGACTTGGCCGGGGAGAAATCAAGGAGGGGGGGAGGGGGACTTATTTGCTTTACCCCATCGCACACCGGAAGAGCGAGTCATGTTCGTACCAGGCGACGGCGATCACGTACGTCCAATGAACCTACGACGAGCCTCGCGACGCCTCACGATCAATACTCGAATAACGTAAGCGATAACGCGTTTATATCACCTTACGTTACGTGCCATGAAATTTCCGAATAATTTAAACAAAAAAAGAAAAAAAATGGGTATTTCCGTGAAAGAGCGGTAAACCGGAATTCCAGATCCTAAAGCGGTAGAATTTGAATAAAATGTACGAACTTGCGGGATACAATCGCACGTAAAAGAAGAAAAAGGGGGGATCACGAGGATTTCTGTAAGGATAAATGCGATCGGACATAGGCATCGTTATTGTCGCAATAACGCGGCCATCAATAACCTTGACGGTTTATCCCCTTTACGATAATCGCGGAAAATTAGCGGGATACATTGGGGGGGGGGGTAGGAGAGGGGGGGCGGGAGGGGGTACCGTATATAGCCCGTTCATACAGCTAAGCCGCGCGCGCGCGCGCGCAGGAGAAAACGAGGAGAGGCCGCGGCCGAATTTATAACGGAATATATAGAGCGGCGACCCCTCTCGCGAGAAAGAGGCCTTAATCTCCCGGTTCCACGGGGGCACCGAGGGGGCGAACGGGCGCGCACGCCTCTCGTAGTCCCACGAGAAGTGCTCGGGGATTATGCGCGAGAACCGGGGGACCGCCGTGGGGCCCTATCGAGTCCCTCGATCCTCTCCCCCCCCTCCCCCCCCTCTTCCATTGTTGGGGATCGTTTCCGACGCATAATGCCCCCCGGATGAGCCTGTAAACTTATCAGTCTGACGGTCGCGAGCCGGCATCGATGCTCGATAATATCGAAACGCCGTGATACACGGTCTGTGGCGGGAAAGAGGTCGATCGAGGGGGGAGGGGGGGCAGGGGGGCAGGGGGGCAGGGACGAGGGGGAGAAGGGGATGATATCCCGATCGCACGCCCTCGTCTGGATACGTAAATCAGGATCAGGGATCACTTTGTGCTCTCTGTGGCCCGCGTCTCCTTCCCTCTTTTTCTTTTGCGCGCGGGCGCGCGCGCATAAGGAACTCTCGCCTTTGAAAAGATTTGATTCCATTTGCGCGCGAGACCACCGGATCAACATATCTGGAGACTTTACGGAGGTCTCCCCGGTCGAGCTCCCACGTGAAGCCCTCGCGCGCGATTTCGGCTCCGGCGCGATATTCGCTTTTAAACGGCGAGCGCTCGATGTATATATATATATATATATACGTTATCTTTGCAATATGATAATCGTAAAATTACGTGCGTTTAACGCGCGATAAGACACGATGCTTAAGTGCCCCGGCCATGCAATGTCCCGACACACGCGTGTAAGCCGTTTTATATTCCTCGCGCGTGACGTTCTCATATATATATATATATATATATTTCTATATATAGGATCATATAAACTCTGATTATATATGCGTCGATGTTACGCGAGAAAAGCAAACTCGCACATGAAATTCTTTACATTTGTACTTTTTATTTTATATCTGAGAGGGAAATATTTCATCGTATCGCTAATGAACATCATGTGCGAGGATTGAGCCCTTCCCGTTTTCAATGAAAATAATGAGGAAGTGAGAAGGAGCGCAGTTTCATCCGAGAAAGACTTTATAAATCATCGTCTTAACCGCTGTTAAGGACTAACCAGTGTCACGTGCAAGCCATTCGCACACGAATTGCGTTAATCCTCTATGGCAGTCTATGGGAAGAACGGATCTTCCTTGCATGTGGGAAAACCACTGCGCCCGTACGCGTTATTCCCATAAACAGATTTTTCCCAGCTGTCGAGAAATCATTGCTCCTTCTATTTTCCGCATAGAATTGCTAACTTAATTTAAGATATATAGCTCAATGTTAATTCGTGAAATATTGTCAAATTTATATATGAGACAATATTTTCGTAAACTGTGGACGCTTCTATCATACTTTAATAAATAATTCGTTCGTTTCAAATCTGAAAATAAAATTCTGCGCGAGAGAGAAGGGGTTTGTATATATAGAGTCCCAGTTTTATATAATGTATATTATAAATTCGGGTCACAACGTTTTAGTCGTACGGTCGGTTTAGGCTCTCAGGTTTAGGTGCACAAATGCAGACTAGATCTAGGTCGAATCCCTCCGATCCCTTTGGCATAATCAGTACAGCCCCCGGCTATATAAAGCTCTTTCTATCTCGCGGTTGCTTCTTAAATTATAATTTACGTATGCGCATAAAAACCGCAGTTAAGTACTAATCTAATTCAATATTCAATCCAATCCAGTTATTTTGCGCGGTAACCGGAGCAAATTTTATTTCATTTAAAGATAAATAAATCTTAGTGCTTTAAGAAAAAAAAAAAAAAACAATTTCGCTCTTTTCCTCTCTCTTTGTCTCTTAGGGATTAAACGTTTCCGAAAATATAATTGCTAACGAAAGCGAGAGTTTTAAAGCGAAAGATCTCGCGAAGAGACACATGCGGGAAGCTTATGTAACGGAACTTTGGCTGATAGACGATGTTATAGAACCGGTTTTTTTTTTTATTTTCCCGAACAAAAATCATATTTCGCATTCGATATGTCATTCTCTCACGAGAGCACCGCCCCGAAACACGAAACTTCCGTGGCACGACGAGCGTATGCGGCTCTTCCTGTCTTTTACCGCAAGTAGAAAATATGCCAGGTGGAATTAAATTTTTTTTTTGAAATTTTTATTTTTTTTTTTATTAAACGATTACTAAATAATTACTAAAAGATTACTAAATGCAGTTTTTGCTATTGTAAACTCGCAAGAGTAAAAGTATATAAAGTCACTAATAAATGCCAAAAGTCTCAACATCAAAATCTAATTATCGCGCGCACTATTATATTATAAAATAAAATATTTTATATAGTTTCGTACACAGTACAACGCGCATAATGCATACGCACTTTCTCATGATAAATTCTATCGCGTACAACGGCGAAGATCAAAGCAGCCGGTTCGGATAGGGCACAAAAAAATGCAAATTGCGAAACGCATTTAGTGCGGCACGAATATCTCGCGCGAGGATCTCTACGGTTATCTTCGATCACCAGAAAATCACAATGTCTCCGCATAAGTAATTTTTTATCAAGTGGCGATGAGAGATTCACGTACCGTGTAAATATTAGGCTAGTTCAATGCTCGTTGATTGTAACGGGAGCAATATTATGGAATATACACAGAAAAAAAGACAAATTCTTATTTTGAAAATATCTTTAGTTTCAACGTGGAAATCTTGAAATGAGATTATATTGCGTTAAACAAAGAAAATTTGCTTGAATAAAGCCATTTTATATAGTTCAACCAAGAAAAATAGATTCTTATTATTTAAGAATAATTTTCTTGAATGGAAAAAAAAATGTTGGATAGAAAATAAAATATTTTCAAATCGAAGATTATAATTTTCTTAGAGTAAAATTAAATAATTTCTATTTAACTATACCTTATTCTGAAAGAGAGCTAAAAAAATGTTGGATCAAAAATAACATTTTCAAATCGAAGATTATAAAATATAAAAAGAGGTACAATCAAAACAACACTTTCATCTTCTTAATACAACTTTTCATCTTCTTAATACAACTTTTTTAAAATGTTAAAAGAAGATGTTTTATTGTCAAGATAATTATATTGTATTCTTCAAGTGACAATTATAATATTGCAATAAGACTGTAATGTTGTTGAAATTTAAGATTATAAAATTCTTATAAGAAGATTATAGATTGTTGCGTATATAGGAAACAATGAACGCGTTAAGTTGAGTATATAAGTTTTGATTTGACACCTCTTTTTTTTCCGTGATACAATATAATACTTTGGAGACATAAGTAGAACATGCCGAATGTGGACACAGACGCTAAGTATCTCGCGACAATACAAACACGATTGTATTTAGCGATATTATTTCGCTGTCCGAGCACGCGCGCATCGACGATACGCGCGTACGGCAGTAAAGGCCAAAGTACATAATAACATAGCCCTCTTTAATCGTATATCGGCCGCCGTTCAATTACGCATTAGATTACCGGGGATCACTTTGTGTCTTTCGTATATACGAGTATCTTCTGCGGCGGCCGACGCCACCGGTACGAAGAAGCGGTAATTGCGCGCAAGGTACGCACGCACGCATTCACGCATGCATTCACGCATGCACAAATGTGCGCCACGCACATTTATTGCTGGGCCGTATAGACCCACACACGTAGCCCTACGTACAACCGAACCGGCACACGCGCTCTCTCTCCCCCGGCATATGGCGCGCACGGTCCCCCTTTTTCAGTTCCGGGGGAGAAGAAACGAGGGGCTGCGGCGCGTGCTGAAAATCCCCACCATCTTTCACTCACTCACTCACTCTCTCTCTTTCTCTTTCTCTCTCCTCCTTCTTTTCTCCTCTCCTCTCTTTCGTGGATTCTATGGCCCACGTTTCGCTCCCTCTCGTGCACAGGCGCCCTTCTCCCTTCTTGCTCCAACCCCGCGATCCGAACTCGACGCGGTGCGGCAAGATGCTAACCCATCTATCGATGTCCGCGCTCATTCTCGACGCGGACGCCATGTAGTGCATAGGACGGAAGTATGATCGTCGAACGGAGGTTGCTGATGATATACGCGATTGTGTGAGCGTCTCCTCTCCTTCCAGCGACAGTGAACGCGAGTCTCCTCCCGTAGCCTCTCTGTATTCTCGCGAGCATTCCCGAATGTATTTCCTGCGGCCGATGCAAATTACACGATTCACGTGTGGATTATCGTTGATCGCGGAGGGAAGCGGAGGGAAGTGAAGAGTGAAAATCTTCAGTCGACCACCGAGTGCGTCGACCAAAGTTTTGATGGAAGTTTTCTTTCTTCCGTTTTGGAAATATTGAATGGTTCGAAACGGTTTTTCTTTCTTCGTAAGAGAAATATAGTTAACGTTAATTGTGCGGCTTGTGCGTAACGTTGACAATTTAACATATAGGACATATATTGATTCTGACCAACCTTGCATCGATATTAAAGCCGTGTCAATCACGGTTATCGTTCGTCTAAGGAGAGCGTCGAGAGAGGATCAATATTAATCACTAATTGATCGAACGTCCACGATGTGTTCAACATAAACGATTTAGAGTGGATGACACAGAGTGATTGTTGTTAATAAAATCGAGTTTGCAATCGGAATCTCAATATTTCTGTTGATCGTATATGCAACATGCAGTTTGTAGATCAACGTTTCAATGAGGAAGAAAAGTGCATCAACCGATAGCAATAAAATATCGATGAAAAAATATAATTATGAATGAATAATAAATACGGATGATGTATTGAAACCCAAGTGCCTTTAATCTCTGGTGAGATTTCCCTCGCTTTATAACAATGTTATTATTTTACATATAAAGACGTCAAATGTGTGTGTTGTTGGAGAACTTCATCTTCATGGCAAACATTATACAACATCATTTTCATCAGAAGTCGCAACTTAATCTTCGGTGAGCATTCAATTGTGGAAGGACACGTTATTTTAAAAATATAAAAAATATAATTTCTTATTCATTATTCTCTTAATTGTAATTATATATTATTTACGGCAATAATATATATATATATATCGTACAAACAGATTCTTTCCAGTTAGAAATAAATTAGATTTTTATAATTAAGGCATGATAGTTGTATAATTAAGTACAACGGTAGAATCTGCCGTTTTAACCCAAATCTTAAAAAATTATTATTACACTTGAATTCGCGGCGAAATCAATCGAGAGCGAACGTGCACGGAATCGGATTCGGTACTTGATATTATTATAGATAGAAGGGACGATTCTTCTTTCATTAAAAGTAAAACTGATAATTTGCGTAAAAAGATAGATTTGTTTTGAAAGACTTGTATAATAGTTTCCGAGGAGTCGACGACCGTCGCGGAGAAGAATAGACGGTGACCTCATGCTTTACTTAAGCCATGGCGACCGGCAGCGAGACAATTAGATCTCGGTTCCAGTCATCAGCTTCGTAGGTTAGTAAAGAGAGAAGCTATAGATCTGTTAGAGAGGGATATTCGCAAAAAACCTGTAGCAAAATATATTTATACAATTCTATCTCGAATCTAACAATTTATCTAATAAGTATATTCAATTGTCAGTTTTAGAAAAAAAAGTCTTTATGTAAAATATAGAGACTGTACACATATACTACTAGATATATATTATTTATTTTAAACAAATATCGAAGCACATTATTAATCATAGTTTGAAAGTGTCGAGTCTTTGCAAGAAAGATTTATAAATACTTTTTGCGAGCGACAGGTTTGACCCAGATTCGAATTGATACCCAATCGAGGCGTCTTCCAACGGTTTGCGTCGATAATCGCTTTTGTCTCCGACAAGAGAGTACGTTTTATTTATAAGTCCGGCAATTAGGCTCGTCCTCGACAAGCATTAGTGTCGTTTATCGACCGGTCAACTTCGCTGTCTTAACGCAACTCATTTAATCAACGTTATTGTGGAAACGGCACAATAATATACAAAACACGATACTATTTGCGAAATCTATTTACCAAAATATTCTAAACTAGATATAAGATATATTGAATTACGGATTATATTCGCACTTTTATTACAATAATTATTTGGTCCCGTTACATTTACTTATGACTCAATAAATTTAATTTTTATATAAAAATTTCTAATAATTTACGCGGTTAATTGCATACAAATTGTTTGGAATATTGAGAATCTTATGAAAAAAAAAAAAATTATCTTTTTCAGTTTGGAGCAAAATCGCGCGGCGTTTCGATGGTAGTTCACACGCTTCAAGGGTGATTCCCGTAAACCGGAAGTAAACAAATTGTGTGTCATTAGAAAGCACTCGCTTGAAACGAGCATAATGGCGACCATGGGGGTAACAGTGTTTTGCAATAGAGTACAAATAAACGGCAACGATCAGGAGCAATTGATGTTGCTGCGGACGCTGCAAGATAACGAGAACAATATTATCGGTAATCAATCAACCCTGATAGTCCCGAAAAACAATGGCGGCGGTAACGCGACGAGTTCCGCGACCGTGTTACCCCCTTACGACCCTTCTCGATTGAAGAAGCACGGGAAAAACGGGCAACCGCCGCCCGTTGCCGTTGCCCGAAGAAATGCCAGGGAGAGGAATCGCGTGAAACAAGTGAACAACGGATTTGCCACATTGAGACAACACATTCCGAGCCACATCGCCGCGGGTTACGGTGACCGGGGTAAGAAGTTATCCAAGGTGGAGACTCTCAGGATGGCGGTCGAATACATCAGAGGCCTTCAGAGGCTCCTGGCCGAAGCTGACGGCGTCGAATATGATTCCAAGATCGCTGTCGGTGCACAGTGTGCTCCATCTCCAACCAGCAGCGTAATCTCTTCGAGTCACAACGGCTCTGGCGAGAGGCTCATTCTCGAGGACGACGTGTTACCCGCGGAAGACGACGAGGCGGAACAACTGGACGAGGAAGAGGACGGAAGTAATGTCAAATCGAAAATTACGTTGTCCAGGTAAATTCTGGATGTTGAATTGTAAGCGATGATTGAAAAGAGACACGCACGAGCAACGGTATCGGCGAGGAGAGAAACGCATTTAAAGCTTGGATTTTATTTTATATTTATATGTATGTATATACACAGAAAAAAGACAAATTCTTATTTTGAAAATATCTTTAGTTTCAACGTGGAAATCTTGAAATGAGATTATATTGCGTTAAACAAAGAAAATTTGCTTGAATAAAGCCATTTTATATAGTTCAACCAAGAAAAATATATTCTTATTATTTAAGAATAATTTTCTTGAATGGAAAAAAAAATGTTGGATAGAAAATAAAATATTTTCAAATCGAAGATTATAATTTTCTTAGAGTAAAATTAAATAATTTCTATTTAACTATACCTTATTCTGAAAGAGAGCTAAAAAAATGTTGGATCAAAAATAACATTTTCAAATCGAAGATTATAAAATATAAAAAGAGGTACAATCAAAACAACACTTTCATCTTCTTAATACAACTTTTCATCTTCTTAATACAACTTTTTTAAAATGTTAAAAGAAGATGTTTTATTGTCAAGATAATTATATTGTATTCTTCAAGTGACAATTATAATATTGCAATAAGACTGTAATGTTGTTGAAATTTAAGATTATAAAATTCTTATAAGAAGATTATAGATTGTTGCGTATATAGGAAACAATGAACGCGTTAAGTTGAGTATATAAGTTTTGATTTGACACCTCTTTTTTTTCCGTGTACAGAGAAAATTATACACAAAACTATATATAGATTAACGATAATTTAATTTTTTTTTCGAGACAAAATTTTTGCTCTTATGCGTGATCTCTTTCCAATTATCGCTTCATCAATCATTCTAATGACCGTGTAATATTGGTACACTCGAATGCAAAGACTGAGGGCAATTTTTTTTTTTTTTTTCATCATATTATATAATTTCGCGTTTTCTTTAGATTATCCCCTAATCGAACCACCATCTCGTCCCCGCGTGACTATTACGCGTCCTCGGCAGGCGACGAGGAAAATCTGGAGCCACGAACCTTAACCGGTGGACAGAATTTCTCCAGGCTGTCGCCAAATTCTGTGGCCTCACCGCCGTCCGAGTATTACGCTCAGAACGAGGAGAATCTCGAGCCGCAAATTCTCTCACCGTACAGCGGCGCCGGGGACAGCGAGGAGGGTGCGACGACTGTATACGCGACCAGTCCGGAGACCTTCTCCGGGGCCCTTTACTACAAGCAGGAGATCACCGAGACGGGGGAATTCATGGACGTCGTCAGCTGGTGGGAACAGGAACAGGGTAGACTTGTTCATCAACAGCACACGCAACGGCTGACGCACGTGTAACCGTAGGTGAGTCCTCCCGACGAGTTTCAGGCCTGTATTTAAGCCGGGAGACGTCAAGTCTGTCCGACTACGACGATATAAATAACAGAAATTTGCGTAAGATCAAAACGCAGAAATAAACGATAATTTATCAACTAACTTTCACGATATATATATACACAGAAAAAAGACAAATTCTTATTTTGAAAATATCTTTAGTTTCAACGTGGAAATCTTGAAATGAGATTATATTGCGTTAAACAAAGAAAATTTGCTTGAATAAAGCCATTTTATATAGTTCAACCAAGACAAATATATTCTTATTATTTAAGAATAATTTTCTTGAATGGAAAGAAAAAAATGTTGGATAGAAAATAAAATATTTTCAAATCGAAGATTATAATTTTCTTAGAGTAAAATTAAATAATTTCTATTTAACTATACCTTATTCTGAAAGAGAGCTAAAAAAATGTTGGATCAAAAATAACATTTTCAAATCGAAGATTATAAAATATAAAAAGAGGTACAATCAAAACAACACTTTCATCTTCTTAATACAACTTTTCATCTTCTTAATACAACTTTTTTAAAATGTTAAAAGAAGATGTTTTATTGTCAAGATAATTATATTGTATTCTTCAAGTGACAATTATAATATTGCAATAAGACTGTAATGTTGTTGAAATTTAAGATTATAAAATTCTTATAAGAAGATTATAGATTGTTGCGTATATAGGAAACAATGAACGCGTTAAGTTGAGTATATAAGTTTCGATTTGACACCTCTTTTTTTTCCGTGATACACATATTTTTATTTTGTTTCATTAATAGAAAATCATGTTACTCGACAAAATATATTTTCTCAAGTGCGCTTTATTTTTGTCATCGCGCGCTGGTAAATAGAGGAATAAAATTATTCGACGGGGAATGAAGGTAGATCGCTCGGTCTTAATGCGAAGACGACGGTGGGAAAAAAATTCTCTCTTGCAAGAAAACGACGAACGGGGTACAAGGGTGAAAGTGTCTGTTCGTGCGGGTGTCGCGAGTCGCGCGAGTTCCTGATGCATCCAGGATGCGCACGTGATACCCGCGTCGCGG
The DNA here is from genome assembly GCA_963971435.1 of Lasius platythorax. Taxonomy (NCBI): domain Eukaryota; kingdom Metazoa; phylum Arthropoda; class Insecta; order Hymenoptera; family Formicidae; genus Lasius; species Lasius platythorax. The sequence goes on along the minus strand of OZ020542.1, from coordinate 559,557 downwards.
AAGCGCCGCCAAGTGGAAACTCGTGTTCGACGTCTTCGTCCACGAACACGTGCTACGTCGGTGTCGGGCCCGAAAATAAACTTTACGCACCGAAACCACTTTGCGAAGTACGTGCCGACGTGACACTTGGATGTCACGGTCCCTTCCACGCTTTTCCGTCACATCGGGAACCCTCTCGTTCAAAGAGACTTTATCAGCGGAGAGCATGTCTTTCTGATAAGGGAAAAAGCTCGCGCGTAGTAGTGCCAGATTTTAATGATACTTTACCTTAAAAAGTTTCTTTTCCCCCCTCTATAATTTAATCTTTATTTATTATTCTTATTATACGATAATAAGGAAAGAGAATTTTTTAATGTGTTATTTTCGAAACGATAAAATATAATAATTTATGTTTGATTTGAAATCTTAAACTTCTCTTTAATAAAAATTCAAGTTTGACGCATATTGACTTTTGCAATCGCGTAACTGCAATTTTTTTTTTTTTTTTTTTTCAATTACATTTATGCAGGATCAGAGGAATCTTAAGTCCATAGCATGCAATTTGGATGACACATGGCCGGTGGTGGATCATGGCGTGTCATCTTAAAAGCGTGCAACCACGAACGGAAGTGGCGGAACGTCTAGCCATATGTTGGATATTCTCCTTGAAATATCTCGCAACCAGACCTTCCTCAATCTTCTTGGTTTCCAATTGCTGGTCATCAATTCCCATGGATACCTAACACATGTTCGTTTCACGACCGAGTTACTTCTTTTAAAGCCGCTTAAGGGGAATACTTTAAATACAAAATTGATATCCCTACGAACGTAAAAAATGGCTCATATATTCCTTTCGATATTTCTGCAAAAATCTGCTAGAATTATAACAATTAAAGATTAAGCTGAATATTATAGAGAGGTTGAAATTTGCATGAGTATATTACACATTTTAATTTGTTATATTAAGCTTAAAAATACATAGCTAAATTTGAAAAAAAATTTATTCAAAATAATTAATTAATTCCTTTTATTTTTTGGCATTTTATTTACAAGATTTCTTAATATTTTCGATCGTCTCTGTCTGTCTATAACAAATTTCGGATCGTTTCCTAGAATGGGAGAAGTACATATATAAGCCGTTGTATAATCGTATAGCGATGACCGATGCATTCGATCTTGGGGTGAGCGATTGCGACGGGAAAAAAATCAGCTGGCGGACGGTGCCAGTCGCTGTGCCACAAATAGAAGTCGCGGTTTCCTTAGAAACGTGCGTAGCGCCCACGTGTGCTGTACACGCAGGCCAACGAGAGCAGCAGTGTTGAATGCACATACGTTAAGCGAGACCAGAAGCTGATGCATTGCCGCCGCGTTGCTGACATATGCGTGGCATGGCGATTTAAAAAAGTCAAGTCACAGCCGTAAAACACTTCACGAATATTTTTATTCTCAAAAGTTATCATATTCCGCGCGTCATCCTTATTCTCAGAATTTTATTCCAATATTTTTCGATTCGTCGAAAAGAAATATTCTACACGGAAAAAAAAGAGGTGCCAAATCAAAACTTATATACTCAACTTAACGCGTTCATTGTTTCCTATATACGCAACAATCTATAATCTTCTTATAAGAATTTTATAATCTTAAATTTCAACAACATTACAGTCTTATTGCAATATTATAATTGTCACTTGAAGAATACAATATAATTATCTTGACAATAAAACATCTTCTTTTAACATTTTAAAAAAGTTGTATTAAGAAGATGAAAAGTTGTATTAAGAAGATGAAAAGTTGTATTAAGAAGATGAAAGTGTTGTTTTGATTGTACCTCTTTTTATATTTTATAATCTTCGATTTGAAAATGTTATTTTTGATCCAACATTTTTTTAGCTCTCTTTCAGAATAAGGTATAGTTAAATAGAAATTATTTAATTTTACTCTAAGAAAATTATAATCTTCGATTTGAAAATATTTTATTTTCTATCCAACATTTTTTTTTTTCCATTCAAGAAAATTATTCTTAAATAATAAGAATATATTTTTCTTGGTTGAACTATATAAAATGGCTTTATTCAAGCAAATTTTCTTTGTTTAACGCAATATAATCTCATTTAAAGATTTCCACGTTGAAACTAAAGATATTTTCAAAATAAGAATTTGTCTTTTTTCTGTGTAATTTTGCAATTCATTGTCTGAATTATTCCTGTAAAAGGTTTCCTAAATTTTCTTGAGCGTGAAAAATTTCTATCCGCGAACGAATCCCTCTTTTCAGGCGAACCTCTTGCCGCGCTCTTTTTGCATTTTCGGTAGAAAATGTTATGTTGTAGAAATTTATATCAGCGCGCACAAAACGCAGGGAGCAAAGGAGCTTCCGCGCGAGGGCCCGAGCGGCCGGCAAGTAATTCTCGACAATTATAAAGTGAGGTCATCTACGAAGTTTACGAGATGCGTCGTCGCGTCAAATTAATTTAATAAATTCCTTACTTGTGGCTCCCGGTCACGTACTATATCGGTATGCGCGACCGCTGGTGCCGGTTTTCTTCCTCTCGCATTTGGTTCGCTCCTCTCGCGAGGGGCACGAGAGGCCTTAACCCCGCGTTAATTCGTAAGGAGAGAGGACCCGGTTTCCTCGGCCCTTCTCTCCTCCGAACCGAGGGCAGTCCAATTAAATACCTTTTTTTTTTTTTTTTTTTTCAATAACGTATTATACCGATAACGCTAATCGCCTTATGCGAATTAAGCGCGAAATAAACCACGGTAATCAAAATAATTAATTCGAAGTGACATATCGTCGCGCCGTGGATACGGGAGTTTCTCGATAGGAACGGTAAGGCAGGGAATGGTCGGAAAGCCGTGAGTTAAAAGTTGGAGTAAATAATGACCGCGTCTCGCTTTAATAATTGAAACGTATTATAGAGATTAAATGTGGTATGAGATACGGCCGTATTGCAGCCACGTAATGGCGAGAATTTTTCTTGAAACCCTTTCGACGACAAGAGTCCATAAATTCGCTTTATTAAAAAAGGAAAATAGAAGAGGAAGAAGGGAGTAGCGCTTTTTCTGCCGTTAGCCGAATTCTTCGCAGAGCAAACGACAAGAAGTCTTGAAAATTGATCTTGGAATTTGAATTCTTTATATGTATGATGAGCTAACATTTCGCAATATGTGAAATAAATATGGTTTTTTATTAACATAATAGTTTATCTTAATGACAGTATAATACTTTTGTATTTAACAGAAATTTAATTATTTTTCGGTGCAAATATCGGGATTAATATTACATGTTTTTCTCTCTTCAAAAAGAAATATTTTCCCAAAATAAAATACACGAGTATCAGGCCGTAAGAAAATTAGCACGAATTGCGTCGTGAAACAAAACCGCGACAAAGTCTGTAGCGATCGTTACAGTCGTTTTCCGCCTTCGACTCGTTCCACGGACATTTAATGCGTGAAACAAAGAATCCAACGAACAATTATGCTGGTGGAACCCGCATGTTGGTTATCTTATCAATAAACATTACCAGCATGGCAATGCGACTGCTTTAAAACGATGGAAAGACCGTTTTGAGTCGATTTTAATACTACTAAATTCTCAATTTTTTAAACCAGTCTTTCTGACTGTGAAATTACAACACACACACACACACACACGCATATATATAATATTTGATTAGGTTTAATTATAATTTTATTATATTTATTATATTTATCTCTTTCTTTCTCTCCCTCTCTCTCTCTCTCTCTCTCTCTCTCTCTCTCTCTCTCTCTCTCTCTCTCTGTTAATTATAATTTATATATTTCTAATCCTACTTTGTTTAATAAAATAGTTGTTATTTATAATATTAATATATAATAAAATTCTTGTATGACTATTATTCTTGGAATTACCAAGAAAGTTTAGTTGCACATTTCAAAATATAAAAAAAAATTGATAAGTTTTTAATAAGAGAAATTCAATTGCATTCTAAAACACGTACGCTGCTTTTTTTTTTATCGAAATGCAATATCGAGATGCGTCAGATAAGAAGATACAAGTTTGAAGATTTCCAGACAACGAATATACATCGCCTAAGACACTTCATGTCGGTTCCTAGTATCTTAAAAGTACGGGCGTGGCAGATCCTTCAATTTATCTCTCACCACTTACATATACCACACACGCTTTTCCCAAGCTCCTTTTATCGGCGTCTTTGCGACTACGTGGAAAAAAAAGATGACATTTTTTTATCGGGCTCTTTATGAGGTCGCCGGCTTCACAAACTAGATACATAATAATAACTTCTATATTTATTACACTAAATTGTTGTTTTTCTCAATAAAATTTATGTATAATCAAACAAATTTAATTCAATATAATATTCATTTCCCTATCAATAAAAATATAACATGCTTAAGAAAATATTAATTTACAATCAGAAATTGTTAAGATACAAACATTTTTGTACTTCTCTGTATACACTTTTGAATACAATTCTGACCGTTCAGGTGCATTACATAACAAAATTTAATCACATCAAAAGTAATAAAAATATATAGTAATATTATTTATTATATATGTAATAATATAATATAAATATATATAATATGTACACGCGCGATATATTGCTATTTATTTTTATATTATTCTTTTTTCTACAAAATATTTGGAACTATATCTGCTATTCAAATTATAAATTGTCTATTAATTAATTTTATATTTGTATCACAAATTACTTTTTACATTAAAGTTCCTTAATCCGGTGTACTATGAGAGGCACGGGATTCTTTGACATCTTTTTTTCACATCGAAACTATCGTGTCCCTTCTTTCTCCCGTTGCTTCGTTCCACGAAGAAAGATGAGGATTTGCCACATTATTTGTACATGCGTTTTTTTCCCACGATATATCCGGAATCTACGGGATGTCCGCGATGATTCGTTTCCGAATTTAGTTCTTCCCTACAATTCAGGTAAACGAGGATCCGCGTGATCCGGTGAACAGAATACAATAGCGAGACGGGACAAAGGATATTTCTCGAGGATACACACACGGGATCCTTCTTCCTTTCCTTACTTTTAGAATCACGAAATTGTGATGGAAAATGTTTTCTTTCGATATAAATCTTCGATGAGGGTTCATGGGACTGTTTCGGATAGTAACTATTGTCGCAAGCAAGAGAATTTTTTCGCAGAATATCACGATACATCAAAATAATCGTTATAGTCGAAAAAAGAGGCACATAATTTTTTTTTTACTATAGAAATAGAAATAAGCAATCAAGTTTACACGCACTTGCTGTATTTTATAATATTAAATCCAGTTGTAATTTGTGCTCGACCGTAATGTAACAGATAAACTTGTTTATATAACTTTTTTTAGGAAATTGATTTCATAATATCATGTAATTATCTAATTGTTTTCCGAAAACTAATTTTTACAGTTTGTTTTGTCGATCGCTGTCGATTACCCTATATACAGAACACTCATATATTTATATGTATAGCAATTTAGTATTGTATATTACACGGAATGCGTTAATATCTTTTGTAATTTTTTTCAGTTACAGATTTCAATTAGGGAAGGTCAATACTTGCAACAATTCGAGGTCTATTATACGTTATAATATACCTCGCTGAAATTTCGCATGATCTCACTAAATCTGGACGAAGATCCACTCTCAAAGATATACGACGTCCAAACACAAGCGCGTGATTTTGATTGTGATCAATAGAAAAAGTCGGAAAAATGTACTTATCGTTATAAGTATTCAACCGCCGAGCAGACTTACTCATCGTCCCACACTTCTTCGGATCATCAATGAAACATAAAGCTTATGTATGTTGGATATTTTTCTAATAAGTATATATATATATATATATATATATATATATAAAATATGTTTATTTAAAAGAAATTAAATTTTGATATCATATATCATATTTCATCTCTAGGAAAGAAAATTATTTGCGTGGCATTATACCTTAAAACTTTATCTTTTAAAAATTATTGTATTTATACATACTAATTGCATAAAAAATAATAATAATAGTGCCTACACGTACTCTCAGCTGTATTAATTAATGATCTTTGTAAGAGCAAGACAGAGAGAAATATTTATTTATAATTCTCTTTAGCAATGACATTTCGCGCTTCCAGAAAGAAAATACGTATTTTTCGGCTATTTATATCACAACAAGTACAATTAATTTAGTTGTATCATGAATTTCATTATATTTATATAAAACCGCTTATCGCGAATCTATAAAATTAAGATAAACATATGCATAATACGCGTGACATGCTACAGAATAATTCTCATATTAAACGGATAATTCTCGTTATACTATCATCGATCGTTGGTATACAACATTTTATTAAATTTTTACCATATTTACATGTTTTATATGTTTGGAGGGTAGAATGTGACATTCTTATTTAAAGACAATGTTTGTAAAATATTTATTATGTCGTGTATTTATTTTTTATTTGCACAATTTAAAATATATGTATTTATTTGCACAATTTAAAATATATATATATGTATTTGAAATAATACAAGAACCACAATATATAGAGTACATCAAAAAGCGAGATCAAACAACGAGAAAATGTATAAAAAACGCGGGCACGCACGTTATGTAGATTGTATGATGCATATAAACATTTCTTTCTCTACCTTGACTATACTTCTCGCCCTGAATATTTTGTAGTAATGGCCTTTTTTAAGACTTCTGATTATTTATTTGTATTTATAGAAAGTATACTATAGAATATTTAAAACGCATTATATTTACCAACGCAGAAGATATTTGCATATATTGTCTACACAATCTGTTTTGCAAATTTCCTTGCCTTGACCTGTTTTGCAAATTTCCTTGCCTTTGATTAAGATTGAGCTTTTGATACACTCTATATATAGGAACGATCTGTGGATCGACTTTAACTATGCGAGACACAATCAAAATATATGTAAATAAAGGTGCCTTAATTAATCGTAAGAGATAAATCGTATTAATATTTATATTTTATATTCGAACTTTTTGACAAAGTATTTAAAATATAAATATGTAAGTTACTCTATATTATAAGCAGAAAAACGTGCTATCTGTTTGCGATATTATGATCTATTCACACAGTAATAAAAGCAGTCAGTCAAATGTACATGTTGCGGCAATTGAATAACTATTAAATATTTTTTTAATATCGCGTATTTTTTTAGGTATATATTTAAGAGCGTGCTAAGAAAATATATGTATGCTCACGTGCCTTATTCTGTCACTGCGATCAAGTCTTCAATTTACGCTATTAATCATTATTGTATATCAAGAGATAGAATATACCGCTTCCATTATACACACAATACATTATGCACACACAAATACACATACGTATATATAGGAATATTAATATTATTTACAAAAAGCGCTTAACGAAATGAGAAAATTGTTATAAATGTACCTTAACTTATGCGATCATATTCATTATAATACATGCTCTTCGCGATATAATATAAATAAATTATACAAACAATCTCTCTCTTACGATATATATATACTTATTACATAGATTCTCAAGAGCGATGTGTCGGTTATAATGAATATTATCTTCTTGTTGTAAATTTTATATTACAAGTGCGTTACAAAATACTCGATCGTTTTTTCGTCTCGAGTTGAATCGATTTATTATAGGAATGTCGAAAACTTTATTTTAAGATTAGGACTTACTATAAATTATAGGCAGACCTAGACCATTATCTCTTTGCCATCAGTACTATACTGATGTTTTTGTAAATATCAGTGCCTTGATTCAACTTAAAATATGTATTCTACAATCTCTTGTATTTGATGTACCCTTTTATAGAACATTTAGAAAATACATATTACTAAGTATGCACATTGCAATTTTAATGATCTGCACAGCAACCTATACCACAAAAATATATGTATACATGTATATTATCTTGAATATAATTCATAACATTTCAATAATTTAATTTGCACCAAAAAATATACTACATGTGTTTATGTACACAATGACTGAGTAATTAATACTTAAACTTTATTATTTATTATTATATTGTGTTTTGCTGATTTCTTTTGAAATCATAAAACCTATAAATCCTTAAAATATTCTATATTTTATCATATGTCTATCAAATTGAAAAGATTATTGAAAAAATCGACGTTAGTTTAATCGAAAATAAAATCAACAATGATGATAATAGATAAAGAATTTCTGTAAAATGCTATAAGAGGATGAAATGTCCATGCTTTCTCTCTCTCTCTCGTTTTTATTTTGTTTATATCTGTTTTTTCCATTCCCTTTCCCTTTATTATGTCGAAAGTTTGATTTCCGAGCACGTTTCATTAAATCATTAAAATGTCTGCAACTATCATTACGCCATATCTAACATGAGTTTGCATATCTATGACATTCAAACCATTTTTACTACGTGACCATTTAATCGTATTTGCATAATCATTTGTCATGGCACATTTTAAATCTTAATGATAAATTCATACACATTCATGTCACAGGAAAGATAAATATTTATACCCTAAAAAGCATTTTACAATACAATGCATCATGTTAATTATAAAAAACGTTTCTACTTTGTTAATTGTAAAAAACGAGAAAAAAATTATTATATACAATACAAATAGAAAATTGTAAAAAAATAAATTAAATATTGTGAAAGAGATTCAAATTTGATAGCATTAATAAATTTGATAGTATTAGTATATATATTAGTATATATTAATATATCACAGCACTTTAAAAATGACTTTATATTGTGTATACTTATATTGTGTATTAATTATTACAGATTTTCATGAATAAAATGACATATCACAAAGAATTACAACTATTAAAAAATTTTGAGAGACATCAAGAATTCACACATATGTATATACATAAATATTATAATTAAAATTTAAAAAATTTCTAGACACAATCGATATTTGATGTTGTAACATCATTAATTATTATTTTTGAATAAATTATTGTTAATCAAAATCAAATAATTATAAATATTTATTGCAAAATATAAATCACAAAATAAAAAGAAAGATATATGTACCAATAATTATTTGAGAGACAATATTGATTTCGTAAAGTTGCAATGCGTACGAGACAGAATTGTATCAATATAAATGCACACTCGTTGTAACATAAATAAGGTCATTGTATAATTAAGGAAAACAAAACAGTGAATATTTATCGTATTTCCTTATACCATTGGCTTATAAATAATCGACCCAGTCTTGCAAGCAGATTCAAAGTAACAGTAGCATAGAGCACTTTTTCACAAGACCTGTGAATATCTTTGACACTTTTATAATTACCGGGAAATTATTAACATATTTTTATTAAAATGCTATTGGAGTAAACTTGATAAAATTTCCCAACCCAACTATTTTATTAATTGATCATACCAAAAGATCGAAACGCTATTGTGATACCTCGTTGAATAATAATTTATCGCCATAATGGATGCAATTCCGATAACAACGTCATATTTATCGACTATAGCTTATTCTCTGCTTGCCGTATTCATCACAACGTTAATTGCATTATATTATTATGTCGAGACTTCTAGAGTTGTTCGTCTTTCAAGAAAGCTACCAAGTAAGTATAGAATTTAAATATTTTAACTGCTAATGTATTATCAAATATATTTTAAAACGATACAAAATTGAATTTATTAAAGCAATACATCATTACCGTATATTGATTAGCAATAAATGTTTCATCTTCACTTTTAGATCCACCGCGCGTGCCAATACTAGGTCACGCATTATTATTCGCAGGATTATCTCCAGAAACTGTGTTACCCTTAGCTCTTAAATATTATGAAATATATGGATCAGTAGCAAGCATACAATTCGGAACAAGAGTAGTAATCTATCTATCAGATCCAAAAGATATTGAAATAATTTTGGGTAGCTCTGTACATCTTGACAAAGCCGTGGAATATAGGTACAAAGCCAAATATAATTAACAATCTATATCATTTTGTGTTTTTATATTTTGTTTTTATAAAATTGTTTATGTAAACGTGCAACTTGCCCATTCTTGATATCTTAGATTCTGTATTCAATCTTACTGTATCCAATAAGATATTTATATCTTATATAAAATTCTCTTTATCCCTTTTCATAGATATTTCCAACCATGGCTCGGAGATGGCTTACTGATCACAACTGGCGACAAGTGGCGCAGACACAGAAAAATAATAGCGCCCACATTTCACATGAATATCTTGAAGACGTTTGTACCTCTATTTTATGAGAATAGCATGGATCTTGTGAAACGACTTCGCGATGAAGTTGGAAAAGAGTTCGACTGTCACGATTATCTATCAGCTGTAACGGTTGACATTTTAACGGAAACTGCGATGGGAGTCAGAAAAGAAAAAAGGCAAAAGACTGGATACGATTATGCCGTAGCCGTGATGAAGTAGATATTGTTTTTTTTTTAATTATATATATATAATACTTTATTATTGAACATTTGTCATGAAACAAACTCAATGTAATAATAATTATTGGAATGTTGTAGAATGAGCGATATCTTACATCGAAGACATTATGATTTTTCGTTACGTTCTGACATAATTTTTAAATTTACAAAATTTGCAAAAAAGCAAAAGAAATTGCTCAATATTATTCACACACTGACAAATCATGTTATTGAAGAGAAATCTAAGGATATTGAAGAGAAAGTTATAAAAGATCAACAGCAAAAGGAAGTGCAAAATGGCAAACCTATGGAAAGTTTGAACGCTACCAGAAATGACGGAAATGACAAAAATGATGCTACTAAGTACACAAAACTGCATTATGTAAGAGATGACCTCGATGACATCGATGAAAATGACGTAGGTGAAAAAAAACGACTCGCTTTTCTAGACATGATGTTAGATTTGAAAAGGAATGGTGGCCAAATGACTGACGAGGAGATTCGAGAGGAAGTAAACACTATTATGTTTGAAGTATGTTCTACATTTTCCATATAAAATAGTAAACTCAATCATATAATAAATCTTCTGATACATTTTTGTATTGATTTTTATAATTAAACTTTCTCTTTCACTTTTTTTACTTAAAAAATTCGTGTATTACAAGTTACGCTATTATACACGAGTTATGTTAATTTACTGCATTGTTAAAAAATTAATTATCAATTTATTACAGGGTCATGATACTACGGCAGCTGGCTCGAGTTTCACACTATGCGCTTTAGGAAATCATCAGGATATTCAGGTAGATTTATTAGTGACTTAATATTTTCACAGGAAAAAATTTTGGAATCGTTTTTCAACATTTATATTTAAATTTAAAAAAAAGAATTATATTGAAAAATTATGTTTTATAATTCTTTCCATTTATTATAGAATATCACTTTTTTCTCATATACATATATGGAACATCTTATTAATATTTAAAGTTTAGTATTAACAATTAATATCCGCCGAATAATAAAAATAGTAATTAATATAATTTTAAAATTAATACATTAATATAAAAGTATAAAAGATAGTTAAATATTCTTGTAAATTGTTTAATTTGGCAGTTATTTTTTATGATAATATTGATAGAGCTCTATCTCACAGACGCACGCACACACACACATTGCACGTCGTGTTTTCATCAAGTAATATTTGTGGAGAATTTTAAATGATCGATTAAAGTTCTTATTTTATACGATTATTTTCTCTTTCACGGTTTCTATAAAACTAACCTCGGAACAGCTACAAAAATAGACAATTATATGTAAATTTAAACTGCTACATTTCATCAGTTAATCAACATGACTATATATTTACGTATAATTATCAAGTAAATGTAATGAAGCACACTCAAAATAATTAGAAAATTATACGCTTTTATTAATTAACTTTATTTAACTTTAAAATAAGTTTCAAATTTCCTTTACAGATATATTAGGGCATTTAATATATTTTATTCCACAACTTTTATCTATATTGCAATATAAGTTAGGATCTATGATACATATGTTTACCGCTTTTTCATATATTATCACATAAAACAAACATTTTCATAAACAGTTTTATATCATTTGCCATATTTTTATCTTAACAAATTCTTAAATTATTTATAATTAAATTTGTTAAAATTAAAGTAGTTTTTTACAAATTTAAATAAATTCTTTTCAGAACAGAGTTCCAATGTATATTTTTATTACTAATGTTAAAGAGATCGATATTGTTCAGTATCATTATACTGATTGTAAATCGGTTGCTCTTAATTAATGATTTTCGTTGTGTAGGCCCGCGTGCATGAAGAATTGGATGCAATTTTCGGCGACAGCGATAGGCAATGCACTTTTCAAGACACTTTGGAAATGAAATATCTCGAAAGAGTTATTTTGGAAGCCTTGAGACTTTTTCCACCGGTACCTATAATTGCCAGGAAGCTTAACGAGGATGTAAAGATAAGTAAGTATGCCTCATTAAACGCACATTTACAATAATATTAACATTAATTATTGTTACAAACTTTAGGAACCTATTTACATAGCAAATAAACAAAACAAAAAAGATACATTACATATATATATATATCTTTCGTACAATAGTTACAGGCGATTATATTCTTCCAAAAACTGCAACGATAGTGATACCACAATTTGCAGTGCATCGTTCGGAGAAATATTACCCAAATCCAACAGTTTTCAATCCAGATAATTTCCTACCAGAAAAAATGCAACAGAGACATTACTATGCCTTCATTCCTTTTAGTGCTGGACCAAGGTATTTAATAGATAGACAAAAGTTTTTGACACAGAAAGTCATATATTTGAATTTATTTTTTTATTATTTTACCATATACTATATTAAGGGCATTTCGCAAAATATTTTATCATGAAGACACCACAATACATTATTACACATTTGACAATAGAAAATTTTGTTAAGGTCCTGCGTGGGGCGAAAATATGCTATGCTAAAATTGAAAGTCCTGTTATCGACGATACTGAGGAATTACCGTGTCTCTTCTGATGTGGCAGACAAAGATTTCATATTACGGGGCGACATTATTCTAAAAAGGCACGACGGATTCAAGATCAAGCTTGAGCCGCGCAAGCCAGTATCTTGTATATAATCCAGGAAAACAGGGAGAATTTAACATTTTTGTACTCACGCAAACGTGAGCTAAATAAATCTAAACGTGTTGATTTATACTTTGTTAAGAATTCCATTTTCTATATATATTATACGTTTCCGGAACAGGTATTCTTCTCGAGAAACTAGCTATCTATAATATTTTTCGAGAACAATATTTAAGTGATGTGTTAATACATTTAAAAATTAAATATATATTATATTTAAAATATATATCTCAAAAAATCAAATGTATATATATCGTTTTTCTTGTCCGTACAGCATATACAATTATATAGGTACAATTTATTTATAGGTAAAGCATAAGTTTACGTTTCCTTTTTAATTGTCTTTCTCATTTGTCCGATGCTAATAATGAAACTAATCACTAAGATTAATCTGATTAATGCAACTTTTTAACTAATAAAGCACTATATGAAGCATATTTTGTTGTTTTATTTTATTTGTAATTTTGATAACATATCCCGTTCAAAACATATCCAGGTAGCACATGTTTGGTTTCATAAACGTTTCCTAAACGTAATGCTTTATAACCGTTAAACACCAATAAGAAACGTCTCGATAGAAATGTTTTTGAAACTAATTTAAAAAACATTTCTAATATTATCAAAAAAATTTATTTCTTTATTTAAAATTAATACATAATGAGAAAAAATTGTCCATATATAGGTATATATATGATTAAATGTGGCCACAATTTTTCTTATTTCCTTAAATTGTAATTTTTTAAAAATACCGTGCGATAATTATTAATCTAATTATTTTTCAATCATTCTTATTATTTTTACTGTACATATGGACAGAAATTGTACGCGAAAAAAATCGTAATTTTCTAGAAATACATGAAAGAACAAATTTTTTTCTCGTATAAAGATATAAATTTTTTCTTGGACCGTTTCTTAAACATTTTTGTCGGAAAAGGAACGTCTTTTTTAACATTTTTCGAGAGGATATTTTAACCGATGAGAAACGTTTCTAGAAACCGTTATAAAACGTTTCAAACAAACATTTTTGTAACATTTCTAAGACAAATATGTGCTAATTGGTTATATACATATGTGTACAGATACATTCTTTCTAAAAATTATAAAATTATATCTTTTAGATTTATTTATACAATACTTGTACATTCCGCAAAAAATTTTAATCTGAGATTTACAATGAAAACTTTATTTTCTGTATACAAAAAGTAAAATATTACAAAATATAACATGATCTGTAAATACAAATTGCGAATAAAGTAGAAATGTATACAAATCTATGTATGTACTTTATATACATTGTACTTTATATTGTGCACTTTATACTGCATACATAAACATATGTACCTAAAATATGTACATATATACATAAAATATATCCATTAAAAATGCAAGATATAATTTGCACAAAAAATAAAGGAAACGCGTATTTCCTGCGCTAGCTTTCCGGGAAAGAAGTTAGACAAATATTTACAAATAGAATCACAGTAGTGATAGCGAAACTGTCATTGTATGTTACTCTTAGACGACGCTATTATAAATGACTATTGATTGTTGCGAGTAAATTAGATATAAAAAGAATAGACATTATTGTAAGAATTGTGAACATCTTTAACGCTTTTACAATTGTCGAAAAAAATAAAATAATTTTTATTAAGTGTAGCAGCAGTAAATTTTTCACGATTTTCTAAAGTAATCAATCTACTAAATATAGCATTATACAAAAAGCTTGAAAAATAGTAAATCGCCGTTATCGCGAAACATCAGTTCATCGTAATACAGTAATATCGTAATATTGTAGTATAGTGTCGCCGCGATGGATGCGATTCCAATTATATTTCCTAATATAAATTATTGTCTGCTGGCCGTACTTATCGTAACGCTAATTGCATTGTATTATTACGTCGAGACTTCTAGAGCAGTTTGTATGGTGAAAAAGCTACCAGGTATATATTATACAAAAATGAATTTCACAATTTGATGAGTAATATTTTCTTGTTATGCAATAAAAATTTATTTATATGTGATTTACTCTATCTAATATTGATTTTTATTTAGGTCCACCATCCATACCTATATTAGGTCACGTACTATTACCTCTTGGAATGTCTCCGGAAAACATAATACCCAAAGGTTTGGAATATCATGATATATATGGAGCAGTAGCAGGCGCGTATATTGGTACAAAAGTAGTAGTCTTTCTGTCAGATCCACAAGATATTGAAACAATTTTGAGTAACCCTGCACACAACGATAAATCCGAGGAATATCAGTAAGAGATCAAATAATTAAATAATCTATATACATAATCTTGTATTTATATAGAATTAGAATAGATATACGAGTTTTATGCTGAATATATAATGTATTATTACATTTAATAAGAGAGAGATATCTACAGCTTAAAATCTTTCTTATCCTTATTATAGATTATTCCAACCATGGCTTGGAGATGGTTTGCTCATCACAACCGGCGATAAGTGGCGTAGACATAGAAAAATAATAGCGCCCACATTTCACATGAGTATTTTGAAGACGTTTGTACCTCTATTTTATGAGAATAGCATGGATCTTGTGAAACGACTTCGCGATGAAGTTGGAAAAGTGTTCGACTGTCACGATTATCTATCAGCTGTAACGGTTGATATTTTAACGGAAACTGCGATGGGAGTCAGAAAAGAAAAAAGGCAAAAGACTGGATACGATTATGCCGTAGCCGTGATGAAGTAGATATTGTTTTTTTTTTAATTATATATATATAATACTTTATTATTGAACATTTGTCATAAAACAAACTCAATGTAATAATAATTATTGGAATGTTGTAGAATGAGCGATATCTTGCATCGAAGACATTATGATTTTTCATTACGTTATGACATAACATTTAAATTTACAAAATTTGCAAAGAAGCAAAAGAAATTGCTCAATATTATTCACACACTGACAAATCATGTTATTGAAGAGAAATCTAAGGATATCGAAGAGAAACTTATAAAAGATCAACAGCAAATGGAAGTGCAAAATGTCAAACCTATGGAAAGTATGAACGCTATCAGAAATGACGGAAATGACAGAAATAATGCTACTAAGTACACAAAACTGCATTATGTAAGAGATGATCTCGATATCATCGATGAAAATGACGTAGGTGAAAAGAAACGACTCGCTTTTCTAGACATGATGTTAGATTTGAAAAGGAATGGTGGCCAAATGACTGACGAGGAGATTCGAGAGGAAGTAAACACTATTATGTTTGAGGTATGTACTGCATTTTTAATGAAATAATAAACTCAATTATATAATAAATCTTCTAATAGATGTATTAATTTTTATAATTAAATTTTTTCTTTCACTCTCTTTCTTTACTAAATAAAGTTTGTCTATTGCCAGCTACGCTACTGTACACGAGTTATGTATGTAAATTTGATTGTTAAGAACTTAATTATCGATTATTACAGGGTCATGATACTACGGCAGCTGGCTCAAGTTTCGCACTATGCGTCTTAGGATGTCATCAGGATATTCAGGTAAATTTTTTAGGGACTCAATGTTTTGGAAAAAAAAATTAGAAATTTTGTCTAAATTTTATACTCAATTTTCTCACTGAACAAAGAATAATATAACAATAATGTGTAACATTTTTGCTTGAATTTTTTATATGTAGAATGGTTCCTTTTTTCAAAATGTAACAAAATTATCAGATATTACAAATTATTTTTTACATACATTAATTTCAATAAGCATATAATGTTTAATGTCCCCTCCCCGTCAAATATTAGAAATAATAATTAATATATAGTTGTCGATAATTATTTATCGATTACTTTATGTTAGCATTATATAGAAATATTTGTAAAAGAGATGCAAGTATCCTAATAATTTTATAATTGGGCTTTCATTCTTTACGATAATAATACTGATATTTTCATGTTAATTACTTGTAGCGTTTTTATCGAATAATATTGCATCGTACATTTTATCACTATTTTATGCGGTTATTTCAAAGTAGATAATAAAGCGATTATATTACTTCGATTTTCGGCTTTATAATACCATAGAATGCTATTTTTGTTCTTGAAACAAACTTTTTGGGGAATTCGAGATAATCATGCAAAATCTTCTCATCCCATACACCGGCTTTTTCATTTATGATTCCTGTATAATTAAAATCTGGAACAACTAAAAAAATTATACTAATTATACGTTACAAATAATAATCATAATATATTTATGATAACATTATATATTTAGACGGAATTTTTAATATTTTTTAAATATTTGTAACGCTATGCGTTACTGAATTTATTTTAAACTGAGTTAACATATTCGGCTTACAAGACATCAATACACATACTTCTACTAGTTTTACTCACGATGCCATGTAAGTTAAAACCTATTTTATGTTTATCACCCTTTACTGTGATATGACAAGAAACACACATTTTTATAAACAGTGTTTTACCGTAAACCGCGTATTTTTCAAGCCCATTTTTTAACAAATCATTAATTTATTAATTAAACTAGAATAATTTGTTAAAATTAAAATTATATCTTAACCATACTTTAGTCATTGCAGTTTATGCGACATTCACCTTCTATCGTTCTTGTTAGAAAGATCGATGCTGTATAGCTTCGATATTAATCATATATCGATTGCTCTCCTTTCAACTTGATAATCTATACTGTGCAGACTCGCGTGCATGAAGAATTAGATGCAATTTTCGGTGACAGCGATAGGCAATGCACTTTCCAAGACACTTTGGAAATGAAATATCTCGAAAGAGTTATTTTGGAAACTCTGAGACTTTTTCCGCCGGTACCTGGAATTGCCAGAAAACTTAACGAAGATGTAAAGATAAGTAAGCATGTCCGATTAAATACAACAATAATATTGAAAGTTAAAAATTTCTTTATTATTTATTATAAAACTTGTTTGTATAGAGTTTAAAAACCAAAATATTTAATCTGTTTCATACGACAGTTACAGGTGATTATATTCTTCCAAAAACTGCCACAGTATTGATACCACAATTTGTAGTGCATCGTTCGGAGAAATATTACCCAAATCCAACAGTTTTTAATCCGGACAATTTCCTACCGGAAAAAATGCAACAGAGACATTACTACGCCTTCATTCCTTTTAGTGCTGGACCAAGGTATTTAATAGATAGTCAGAAATTTTCTACACAGAAAATTATACACTTGACAATATGAAAAAGAGGCTCTAGTATAAAATATTCTCAATGCAAAGCGGGCTAATTAAGAGCCGAGCGCTGTAATAGGTTCGTAAATAATTTTTCTTTTTTGTCGTAAAATTACTACGGAGAAACACACACACGAACAAATAACATTTTACTTGCTGATGATGGTCCGAAATCAGGACCGAAACAGGATAAATAAACAAAATTTTACGACAAAAAAGAAAAATTATTTGTGCACCCATTACAGCGCTCGGCTCTTAATTAGCCCGCTTTGCATTGAGAATATTATATACTTGAGTTTATTTTTAAATTTTACCATATACTGTATATTACGGGCATTTCGCAAAAATATTTTATCATAAAGACACCACAACACATTGTTACATTTGAAAATAGAGAATTTTGTACAGATCCTGTGTGGGACGGAAATACGCTATGCTAAAATTGAAAGTCCTGTTATCGACGATACTGAGGAATTACCGTGTCTCTTCTGATGTGGCAGAAAAAGATTTCATGTTACGGGCCGACATTATTCTAAAAAGACACGACGGATTCAAGATCAAGCTTGAGCCGCGCAAGCCAGTATCCTGTATATAACCCAGGAAAACAGGGAGAATTTAACATTTTTGTACTCACGCAAACGTGAGCTAAATAAATCTAAACGTGTTGATTTATACTTTGTTAAGAATTCCATTTTCTATATGTATTATACGTTTTTGATGCAACTATATTCTTTTCGAAGGATTTGTTATAATATATTTCCAAAACAATATTTACGTGATGTATTGATACATTTAAAAAATAAATATATGTTATGTTTGAAATATATATCTCAAAAAATCAAATGTGTATATCGTTTGCCTTGTCTGTACAGCATATACAATTATATAGATACAATTTATTTATATGTGAAGCATAAGTTTACGTTTCCTTTTCAATTGTCCGATGCTAATTATAAAACTAATCACTAAGATTAATCAGATTAATGTAACTTTTAACTAAGCACTATATGAAGCATATTTTGTTGTTTCATTTTATTTATAATTTTGATAACATATCCCGTGCAAAACATATCTTAGGTAGCACATCATAAACGTTTCCTAAACGTAATGTTTTATAACCGTTAAACACCAATAAGAAACGTCTCGACAGAAATGTTCCTGAAACTAATTCAAAAAACATACTTTTTATATTACCAAAAAAATTTATTTTTAATTTAAATTAATACATAATGAGAAAAAATTGCCAATATATAAGTATATATAAATTTATATATGATTAAATATGAACACAATTTTTTCTTATTTCTTCGAATTACTTTTTTGAAAATATTTTAAAATAAAATTATAAAGAAATACTTTTTTTAAACATACCGTGCGAAAATTATTTTTCTAACTATTTTTCAATTATTTTTATTATTCTTCCTGTATATTTGGACAGAAATTATATACACGAAAACAGAAAATTGTAATTTCTCTGAAATCCCTGAAAGAACAAATTCTTTTCTCGGATAAAGATAAGTATAAATGTTTTTTTGGACCGTCTCTTAAACGTTTTTTTGTCGGAAAAGGAACGTTTCTTTTAACATTTTTCGAGAGAATATTTTAACCGATGAAGAACCGAGTTGAAGAATTTGTCTAGAAATCGTTACAAAACGTTTCAAACTAACATATTTGTAACATTTCTTCTTAGAATATGTGCTAATTGGATATATACATATGTGTACATGAGTTATTCTTCCTAAAAATTATAAAATTATATTTTTAAGCCTTATTTATACTTGTACATTCCGCAAAGAATTTAACTCTGAGATTTACAAAGAAAACTTTATTTATTTTTTATTTAAAACTTTATTTTTTTTTTATTTAAAACTTTATTTTTTTATACAATATAAGTTAAATACAACAAAATATAACATCATCTATAAATACAAATTGCGAATAAAGTGGAAATATATACAAATTTATGTATGCATTTTTTATACACTGTACTTTATACTGTGCACTTTATACTCTCTATGTATTTATGTATTTTATATATTAAAGATGCAAGATATGATTGGTAAATATGCATAAAGGGTCACACCTCACCGATTTAATCGCCACTTAGATATGCTGTAGGGGGGAGTGTTCTGAGTAATTCCCCGCAAGAATGAAGCGGCGGACGGCATCGGTTTACGAGATATAACAAATTAATGTTTGACAATTTTAATGCTTTTCCTTAGGTATTATAAACTGATATTAGGAACAGTCGTGTTTATGTCGTAAAACTCTGTTTATGACCTTCTAAGTAAAAAATGGAAAATTGAATTGTAAAAACATAGACCTCGTTTCGCACTGAAAGCAGGGGATGATGAGGGTGGATCTTGCTTCGTGTGGAAAGTTGCAAACCTATGTGGAATTGTAAGAACATAGACCTCGCCTTGCACTGAAAAGTGATTTTTATTTCCTCACCTCTAAGAAATGGGTTAGGTTAGGTTAGTTTTTTGGGGGATGCAGGGGGGCTCCGCCCCTCCTCCGCCCACACGTGAAGGTCTGCTAACTTTTTGCTTACTGGGTTATTATATACGAAACAAAATGCAATAAATCTCTCCAACATATCTAAACCAATGCCGTCCGCCACTTCATTCTTGCGGGGAATTACTCAGAACACTCCCCCCTTCAACATATCTAAGTAGCGATTAAATCGATGACCTTTTATGCACAATTATCATACGATTAACACACAAAAGAAAGGAAATGTGTATTTCCTGCACTAGCCTTTCGGAAAGCGAGTTAGACAAATGTTTAAAAAAATAAATTGCAGTAGTGACAGCGAAACAGTCGTATGTTACTCATAGACAACGCTAATATAAATTATCACCGATTGTTGCGAGCAAATTAGATGTAAAAAGATTAGACATTATTGGAAAAATTGTAAATACCTTTGGCGCCTTTAGGATTGCCGATACAAAATAAAATAATTTTTGTTAAAGTGCTGTTATAGTAAAAGATTACGAAATACGAAAAGTAATATACGCCGTTAACGCAAAACAATTTATCGTAATAAAGGTAGACCGTAATACGTAATACAGTAATTTGTAGTCGCGATGGATGCGATTTCAACAATATTGTATTCGCCAAATATACCTTATAGTCTGCTGGCATTACTTATTATAACGCTAATTGCATTGTATTATTACGTCGAGACTTCTAGAGCAGTTTGTATGGTAAAAAAGCTACCAGGTATGTATTATACAAAAATAAATTTCTTAATTTGATGAGTAATAATATTTTCTTGTTATGCAATAAAAATTGATTTTTATGTGATTTACTCTATCTAATATTAATTTTTCTTTAGGTCCACCACACATACCTATATTGGGTCACGCACTAATAACTTTCAGAATGTCTCCAGAAAGCGTACTACCAACAGCTATGGAATATTATGAGAAATATGGATCAGTAGCAGGCGCGTATCTTGGAACAAGAGTAATAGTATTTCTGACAGATCCACAAGATATTGAAATAATTTTGAGTAACCCTGCACACAACGACAAAGCCGTGGAATATGAGTACGAAATCAAATAATTAAGAATTTATACATATCATTTTGTTTTTATATAAAATTAAAATAGATATGCGAGTTTCATGCTGGGTATTTCATATATTATTACATTAAGTAAGAGAGAGAGATATCTACAGCTTAAATTCCTTTATATCTCTATTATAGATATTTTCAACCATGGCTTGGAGATGGTTTGCTCATCACAACCGGCGATAAGTGGCGTAGACATAGAAAAATAATAGCGCCCACATTTCACATGAGTATTTTGAAGACATTTGTACCTCTATTTTATGAGAATAGCATAGATCTCGTGAGACGGCTTCGCGATGAAGTTGGAAAAGAGTTCGACTGTCACGATTATCTATCAGCTGTAACGGTTGACATTTTAACGGAAACTGCGATGGGAGTCAAAAGAGAAAAAAGGCAAAAGACTGGATACGATTATGCCGTAGCTGTGATGAAGTAGATATATATTGTTTTTTTTTTAATTATATATATAATACTTTATCATGAAAAAAACTCAATGTAATAATAATTGGAATGTTGTAGAATGAGCGATATCTTACATCGAAGGCATTATGATCTTTCGTTACGTCCTGATATAATTTTTAAATTTACAAAGTTTGCGAAGAAGCAAGAGAAACTGCTCAATATTATTCATACACTGACAAATGGTGTAATTCGTGAGAAATCTAAGGATATCGAAGAGAAAGATCAACAGCAAAAGGAAGTGCAAAACAGCAAACCTATGGAAAGTTTGAACGCAATCAAAAATGAAGAAATTGACAAGAATGCTACTAAATACACAAAACTGCATTATGTAAGAGATGATCTTGATGATATCGATGAAAACGACGTAAGTGAAAAGAAACGACTCGCTTTTCTACATACGATGTTGGATTTGAAAAAGAATGGTGGACAAATGACTGACGAGGAGATTTGGGAGGAAGTAAACACTATTATGTTTGAGGTATGTACTGCATTTCTAATATAAAATACACTACTCAAAAAAAAAAAATAAGAAACACTTTTCATACCCTAAAAATTGAGCTATTTTCAAACCGCTGAAGCTCGGCGAAAAATCATCGTAGACAAAAAATGAAAAAAGCATTTTGAAGCTTGAAGTTTCATCTTTAACGCACTATCAGTGGTTTTTAAAAACTTTTTTATCTTTCTTGTTCTGTGCTTTAAAAAAGAACACATTGTTTTCTTCCTTAAAATTACGTATTTTTTACACTCCGCAGCTTGATAAAAAAATTTCTCTCGAAAAATTCAGCTCAAGTTCCATAAGGAAACAAGGAAAATAAAAAAATTTTTTAAAACCACCGATAGCGCGTTAAAGGTAAAACTTCAAGCTTCAAAATGCTTTTTTTATTTTTTGTCTACGATGGTTTTTCGCCGAGTATCAACATATAATTTCTTATATACAGGTTTAGTTTCAAAATCGTGTAACTCGGTCAAAAAAAATTTTAGGAAAATTTAAAAAAAAAGCGTTTTGTAGGCAAATGTTGTAGTTTATGGAACTTAAGTTGAATTTTTAGAGAGAAATTTTTTTATCGACCTGCAGAATGTCAAAATTACGTAATTTTAAGTAACAAAATAATGTGCTCTTTTTTAAAGCACAGAACAAGGAAGATAAAAAATTTTAAAAAACCGCCGATAGTGCGTTAAAGTTGAAACTTCAAGCTTCAAAATGCTTTTTTCATTTTTTGTCTACGGTGATTTTTCGCCGAGTTTAAGCGGTTTGAAAATAGCCCTATTTTTAGAGTGTAAAAAGTGTTCCCTATTTTCTTTTGAGTAGTATAGTAAACTCAATCATAAAATGAATCTTCTAATAGATGTATTAATTTTTATAATTAAACTTTTTCTTTCATTCTCTTTCTTTATTAAAAAAAGTTTGTACATTACAAGCTATCCTACTGCACACGAGTTATGTTAATTTGATTGTTAAGAAGTTAATTATCGATTTATTACAGGGTCATGATACCACGGCAGCTGGCTCAAGTTTCGCACTATGTGCCTTAGGATGTCATCAGGAAATTCAGGTAAATTTATTAGAGACTCAATATTTTTGGAAAAAAATCTTAAAAATTTTGTCCAAATTTTATACTCAATTTTCTCAAAAAACAAAGAATAATATAACAATTTTGTGTTACATTCTTGCTTTAATTTCTTATATGTAGAATGGTTCCTTTTTTCAAAATGTAACAAAATTACCAGATATAAGACAAACTATTTTGTACATAAATTTCAATAAGAACCTGCGTATAATGTTTAATGTCCATCAAATATTAGAAATAATAATTAATATATAGTTGTCGATAATTATTTATCGATTACTTTTATATTATCATTACACAGAAATATATGTAAAGGAGATGCAAGTATTCTAATAATTTTATAATTCGACTTATATTCTTTAGAATAATTAAACTGATATTTTCATGTCCATTACTTGTTGCGTTTTATCGTATCATACTATTTTGCCAGGATGTGGTTATTTCAAAATAATTAGAAAAGCGACTATAACTACTACCTTTTTTGTTCCTGAAACAAACTTTTTGGGGAATTTAAAATAATCACGTAGAGTTTCCTCATCCCATAGAACAGCTTTTCCCTTCATGATTTCTGTAAATTTATAATCTGGGACAGTTTAAAAAATTAATCTAATTATTTATTACAATTAATAATTAATAACATCATATATTTAGACGGAATTATTAATATTTATTAAATATTTTTAATGCTATGCATTACTGAATTTATTTTTAACTGAGTTAACAACTAGGGCTTACGAGACATTAATACACATACTTTCACCAGTTCTGTTTATGATGCTATGTAGATTACGACCTATTTTATGTTTACCGTCTTTCTCTGTAGTATAACAAGAAGCACACATTTTCATAATAAAGATTTTTACCGTTAACTGAGTTACCCATTTTTAAACAAATCATTAATTTATTAATTAAACTAGAATAATCTGTTAAAATTTGAATTATACTTTAGTCATTGCAGTTTGTGCGACATTCACTCTCTATTGTTCTTGTTAGAAAGATCGATGCTGTATAGGTTCGGTATTAATTGTAAATCGATTGCTCTCCTTTCAACTTGATAATCTTTACTGTGCAGGCTCGCGTGCATGAAGAATTAGATGCAATTTTCGGTGACAGCGACAGGCAATGCACTTTCCAAGACACTTTGGAAATGAAATATCTCGAAAGAGTTATTTTGGAAACTCTAAGACTTTTTCCGCCAGTACCTATAATTGCCAGAAAACTTAACGAAGATGTGAAGATAAGTAAGCATGTCCGATTAAATACAACAATAATATTGAGAGTTATAAATTTCTTTATTATTTATTATAGAAACTTGTTTGTATAGAGTTTAAAAGACCAAAATAGTTAATCTGTTTCATACGACAGTTACAGGCGATTATATTCTTCCAAAATCTGCCACGGTAACGATAGCACAATTCGCATTGCATCGTTCGGAGAAATATTACCCAAATCCAACAGTTTTTAATCCGGACAATTTTCTACCGGAAAAAATGCAACAGAGACATTACTACGCCTTCATTCCTTTTAGTGCTGGACCAAGGTATTTAATGGATAGACAAAAGTTTTCGACACAGAATTTTATATACTTGAATTGATTTTTTTTATAATTTTACCACATATCTACTATATTACGAGCATTTCGCAAAAATATTTTATCATGAAAACAGCACAACACATTGTTACATTTGACAATAGAAAATTTTGTACAGATCTTGTGTGGGGCGGAAATACGCTATGCTAAAGTTGAAAGTCCTGTTATCGACGATACTGAGAAATTACCGTGTCACTTCTGATGTGGCAGACAAGGATTTCATGTTACGGGCCGACATTATTCTAAAAAGGCACGACGGATTCAAGATCAAGGTTGAACCGCGCAAGCCAGTATCTTGTATATAATCCAGGAAAACATCAAGAATTTAATATTTTTGTTCTCGCGCAAACGTGAGCCAAATAAATGTAAACGTGTTGATCTATACTTTGTTAAGGGTTTCATTTTCTATGTACATTATACGTTTCCGGTGCAGGTATTTTTTATGAAAATCTAGCTATTTATAATATTTTTCCAGAACAATATTTACATGATGTATTTACACGTTTAAAAAATTAATATATTATATTTAAAATATATTTCTCAAAAAATCAAATGTATATATATATGTATATCATTTGCCTGGTGTGTACAGCATATACAATTATATAGATACAATTTATTTATAGAGGCGAAGCATAAATTTAAGTTTCCTTTTTAATTGTCTGATGCTAATTATGAAACTAATCACTAAGATTAATCTACTTAATGTAACTTTTAACAAATATAGCACTATATGAAGCATATTTTATTGTTTTATTTTATTTGTAATTTTGATAACACATGACGTGCAAAACATATATAAATATATATACATATATATATATATATATATATATATATATATATATATATATATATATATGTACAGAGCCGTTGTTTCTAAAAATTATAAAATTTTATTTTTTAGCATTATTCATACGATACTTGTAGATTCCGCAAGGAAATCAGATGTGAGATTTACAAAGATAACTTTATTTTCTTTATGCAGAATGTTAAATATTATTAATTTATTATAAATTATGAATTTATAGCATTCTCTGTAAATACAAAATGTGAAAAGAATAGACTTCTATGCTACGCCAAAGAATTATATAAAAAACCACTTTCTTCTTTCTACAAAATTTCAATTTTGAAATAACTGTATCTTTGTCGCAAATAATCGGATTGAGATCAATAAAAAAGCCTTACAAAGCTTAATATTTCTCAATTTAAAATCTTTCATTTAATTTCAATTCTTTTTATTTGTTACAAAATTACATTATGTAAAAACGACATCCGTCGACTAAACAAATTTTTTAAAAGTTTGTCAAAGAGTGCCAGAGACAAACATTATAGCACAATTCTATTAATTGGATTTTAAGGAACAGAGATTTATTTTTAATTTACTATTTAAATGAATGTCGTATAATTTTATTTCGCCGAGTTATTTCCTATTCAAACAAAATCGATCTATTGTCTTTGAGCGTTTATAATTAGTAAAAAATAATCGCACAATAATCATTAAAAAAATTTAAAGAGATAAGTCGGCTTTTTAAAATGCTCAAATTGTTTTTTCGATCAATATGCATTGTTAAAGCGTAATCGTTATCTTAAAATCAAGTAAAAATTGCATTTTTAATTTTTTTGTATAAATAAATCCAAATTAACGAAAAAGATGCTAAAATTTTTATAAATTTTGCAATATTTATAAGTAAAAAGTATTCCCATTACTCGTGCAAAAACCTTAATCGAAAGTTCCTTTTTTTCTATATCTCAAAATCTTAAATCAGGTCTTAGATAAAAAATTCAATTATCGCCGGCATTAAAGTTACCCAAAGCGTACCACGTGGACATTGCACAGTCAGATTTATGCTTCTTTGTGTGCATGTGTGGAAGTGTATGAGTGTGTGCGCGCGCACGCTCGTAATCAAATGTTTGAAAGAATATTAAAATCGAGTATTGCCACTTCTGTTTCAAACAACGTCCTGCAAACATTCTCATATATTAAAACATTTCCGCATTTCCGCTTGCGGAAGTTTATGCCAAATTTGAAAGAGTGCGTGCGCTAATTCTTCCAAAGCTGATAAAATTGGATATTGGCTTCGTAACCGACGACCAATTATATCTCAGACAAGGCTCAATTGGATTTAAATTAGGGCTCGTTGCTGGATGATTTAAAACAGCAATATAATTTTTTCTCTTAAAAATCGTCGCGTGGTGTTTACAATGTGTATTATCTCTCATTAGTACATAAATCGATTTCCTATTCGATTACAAATGAGCAAGACATATGGACGCAAAATTTTATTGACGTATCGTCTCGATACGTCAATCCAGGTGATGAAATAATAACTAAAGTTATACGTAAGTGTTGCGACATATTCGCCCAAAATCATTACAGAACCGCCATAAAAAGCCGTAATAACCGGTCTATTGCAATTGACGATATCCTTCACCACTATGACGCCATGCTTGTGTTATGGCGCCATACTTGTGGTAAATTAATGTATTTTATATACACATTAAGAATGCAAGATGTAATTAGCATACAAAACCAACGACATATTTTCAAAGCTAGCTCCTCGGGAAGGGAGTTAGATAGGCAATTGTCTGCATAGAGTCGCAGTAGTAATAGCGAAACTGTCATCGTGTGTCACTCTTCGACAACGCTATTATCACTGATTGTTGCGAGCAAATTAGACGTACAAAAATTAGACTGTTGTACAAACTGTGAAAATTGACGCTTCCATGATTGCCGATAAGAAATACAATATTTTTTATTAAAGTGCCGTTAAAGTAAATTTCTAATAATTTTCTAAAGTGACCATTCTACTAATTATAGCATTATACGAAAAGCTTGAAAAACAACATATCGCCGTTATCGCGAAACAGATTATCGTAATACAGTAATATCGTGTAATACCGTAATATAGTAATTTGTCGCCGCGATGGATGCGATTCCAATAATATTGTATTTACCTAATATAGCTTATTGTCTGCTGGCCGTACTTGTCGTAACGCTAATTGCATTGTATTATTACGTCGAGACTTCTAGAGCAGTTTGTCTGGTGAAAAAGCTACCAGGTAAGTATTCTACAAAAATAAATTTATTAATTTGATGAGTAATAATATTATAATATTTTCTCATTATGCAGTAAAAATTTTTATGTGATATACTTTACCTAATATTGATTTACAATAAACTCTTTTTCTTTAGGTCCACCACATATACCTATATTAGGTCACGCACTAATAACTTTTAGAATGTCTCCAGAAAAATCAGTACCCAAAGCTATGGAATATCTTGATACATATGGATTAGTATTAGGCGGATATATTGGAACAAGAGTAGTAATCTTTTTGGCAGATCCACAAGATATTGAAATAATTTTGAGTAATCCTGCACACATCGACAAATCCGTGGAATATGAGTAAGAAATCAAATAATCAAGAATCTATATATCTTATATTGTTTTTACATAAAATTAATACAGATATGCGAGTTGCATGCTGGGTATTTTATGTATTATTACATTAAGTATGAGAGATATCGACAGAGCTTAAAATCATCCTTATCCTTATTATAGATTTTTCCAACCATGGCTTGGAGATGGTTTGCTCATCACAACCGGCGATAAGTGGCGTAGACATAGAAAAATAATAGCGCCCACATTTCACATGAGTATTTTGAAGACGTTTGTACCTCTATTTTATGAGAATAGCATGGATCTCGTGAGACGGCTTCGCGATGAAGTTGGAAAAGAGTTTGACTGTCACGATTATCTATCAGCTGTAACGGTTGACATTTTAACGGAAACTGCGATGGGAATCAAAAGAGAAAAAAGGCAGAAGACTGGATACGATTATGCCGTAGCCGTGATGAAGTAGATATATTTTTTTAAATTATTTATAATATACTTTATTATTAAATATTTATCATGAAAAAAAACTAAATGTAATATTAATTCGAATGTTGTAGAATGAGCGATATCGTACATCGAAGGCATTGTGATTTTTCATTACGTTCTGACATAATTTTTACACTTACAAAGTTTGCAAAGAAGCAAAAGAAATTGCTCAATATTATTCACACACTGACAGATCGTGTAATTGAAGAGAAATCTAAGGATATCGAAGAGAAACTTATAAAAGATCAACAGCAAAAGGAAGTGCAAATCAGCAAGCCTATAGAAAGTTTGAACGTGACCAAAAATGAAGGAAATGACAAAAATAATGCTACTAAGTACACAAAACTGCATTATGTAAGAGATGATCTCGATGACATCGATGAAAACGACGTAAGTGAAAAGAAACGACTCGCCTTCCTACATATGATGTTAGATTTGAAAAGGAATGGTGGCCAAATGACTGACGAGGAGATTCGAGAGGAAGTAAATACTATTATGTTTGAGGTATGTACTGCATTTTTAATATAAAATAATAAACTCAATCATATAATGTGTGAATCTTCTAATAGATGTATTAATTTTTATAATTAAATTTTTTCTTTCACTCTTTTTCTTTCGTGTATTGCGAGCTACGCTACTGTACACGAGTTATGTTAATTTGATGCATTGTTAGAAAATTAGTTATCGATTTATTACAGGGTCATGATACCACGGCAGCTGGCTCAAGTTTCGCACTATGCGTCTTAGGAAATCATCAGGATATTCAGGTAGATTTACTAACAATTTAATATTTTCACAGAAAAAAGATTTCAAAAATTTTTTTATTTTTTATACTCAATTTTGTCACAAAACTAAGAATTATATAATACAACTTTGTGTTACATTTTTGTTTTATTTCTTTATATGAAATGTGGGTCCCCTTTTCCATAATGTAAGAAAATTTTGAGATATAAACAATTTTGTACATACATAAATTTTAATAAGAACCTGCATATAATGTTTAATGTCCGATAAGTATTAAAAATAATAATATATTATTGTCAGTAATTGTAAAATATTTGCATATTTTATTATATATTATACGGAAGTATATGTAAAGGAGATGTTACCATAGTATGTTAATAATTTTATAGTTTGACTTTTATTTTTTACAATAATAATACTAATAATTCCATGTTAATTGCTTGTTTCTATCGAGTAATTGTATCGTACTATTTTATCATAATATGGTTATTTCAAAGTAGCTAAAAAAGCGATTATATTACTTCGATCTTCAGCCTTTTTAATATTGTGGAATGCCTTTTGTGTTTCTGGAACAAACTTTTGGGGGAATTCGAGATAATCATGTAAAGTCTTCTCATCCCATACAACGGCTTTTTCCTTCATGGTTTCTGTAAATTTAAAACCTGGAACAGCTAAAAAAATTAAACTAATTACTCATTACAGTTAATAATCGATAACAATATATATTTAGACGGAATTATTAATATTTTTATAATATTTGTAATGCTATGCGTTATTGAATTTATTTTTAACAAAGTTAACAAGTTGTGTGTGAACTTAGAGAAATTAATATACATACTTCCACAAGTTCTGCCTATGATGCCATGTAAATTAGGACCCCTTTTATGTTTACCACCCTTTTCTGTGGTATGACAAGAAGCACACATTTTCATAAACAATTTTTTACCATCAACGGAGTCCATTTTTTAACAAATCATTAATTTATTAATTAAACTAGAATAATCCGTTAAAATTTGAATTATATCTTAACCGTACCCTAGTCATTGCATTTTGTGTGACATTCATTTTCTATCGTTCTTGTTAGAAAGATCGATGCTGTCTAGCTTCGATATTAATCGTAAGTTGGTTGCTTTCAATTTGATGATCTTCACTGTGCAGGCTCGCGTGCATGAAGAATTAGATGCAATTTTCGGTGAGAGCGACAGGCAATGCACTTTTCAAGACACTTTGGAAATGAAATATCTCGAAAGAGTTATTTTGGAAACTCTGAGACTTTTTCCGCCGGTACCTGGAATTGCCAGAAAACTTAACGAAGATGTGAAGATAAGTAAGCATGTCCGATTAAATACAACAATAATATTGAAAGTTAAAAATTTCTTTATTATTTATTATAAAACTTGTTTGTATAGAGTTTAAAAGACCAAAATATTTAATCTGTTTCATACGACAGTTACAGGCGATTATATTCTTCCAAAAACTGCCACAGTATTGATACCACAATTCGCAGTGCATCGTTCGGAGAAATATTACCCAAATCCAACAGTTTTTAATCCGGACAATTTTCTACCGGAAAAAATGCAACAGAGACATTACTACGCCTTCATTCCTTTTAGTGCTGGACCAAGGTATTTAATGGATAGACAAAAGTTTTCGACACAGAAAGTTATATACTTGAATTTATTTCTTTTATAATTTTATTATATATATTACGAATATTTCGCAAAAATATTTTATCATGAAAACAGCACAACACATTGTTACATTTGACAATAGAAAATTTTGTACAGGTCTTGTGTGGGGCGGAAATACGCTATGCTAAAGTTGAAAGTCCTGTTATCGACGATACTGAGAAATTACCGTGTTATTTCTAATGTGGCAGACAAAGATTTTATATTACGGGGCGACATTATTCTGAAAAGACATGACGGATTCAAGATCAAAGTCGAGCCACGCAAGCCTGTACCTCGTAAACCAGGAGAAGAACCGGAATTTAACGTTCCCGTATCTACGTAAGCCAAGCAAATCCAAACACATTGTTCTATACTTTGTTATAAAAATTTTAAAACAGTACATGTATATATTTGTACGTATACTTATCGCTTTGTATACGCTGCATTTACAATTTACTTATATACAAGGTGTAAAACGTACTTTATCTTTGTGCGTTATTTTAATACATGTTTCTGTTAATTATAAAACTGATTACGCTAAGAAAAGTTGAACTGTTTAATATAACTTTGCAAGTAAAGTACTGTATAAAACATACTTGCTTGATTACTTTTTTAACAGTGATAATATGTATATTTTTGTATAATCTTTCACAAGCTTCTTTCAAAACCTTGGGCTTTTTGTATAATGCAGAATTTTCGTATAGATCGATGTTTCATAAAAAAATCTATTTTTTTTTGTAATAAAGAAACAGAATTTTTAAGAACCTACGACATTTATGTGTGTGTTTGTGTATATTATGTAAAACATATACAATATTGTAATAATTATTTCTAAAATTATATTATTTTAAACATTATACATACAACTATGTGTTCTGCGCATAAAAAATTTAGATCTGATTTATATTTAAAAATTTTTTAAATTTTTATATACAAATGAGATTAAATACTATAAAATATCAATTTATTTATATATAGGAAAAGGATCTATATTGATGTGCTCTTTGTATATTAAAGATGGAGAATAAAGCTAACAATATTATAGAAAAAACAAGCACGACAATGTAATTTAATTGGTTCTTGTTTTCTCTTCTCACTCACACATCCGTTGAGTTGGATCAAAAATTTTTAATAACGCCTGACACATATCCTTTATTCTTTCCTGGATTAAGACTTCGTAATGGTTTCCTGTGCACGTTGCCTCCGTCGTTTTCTAAGATCCACGAAGATGAACTGTAGAGCCCAAGGTATAATGAACGCACCATTTAATACTAGTAGAGAGACTTGATATATATCGAAGCTGTCAGTCCAATCCTTAATAAGTCCTACGACAATATATGTATGCATAATTATAATATATAGATATATCCACAATGATATTACCACTTTTTCTTCTCACCTACAATAGCTCCGAAGATTATCGTAACTAAACCACTTATAATTCCAAAGACACCGTAAGCCGAGGCAAACTTTTCTATGCTAATATCTTCAATGATGACTAGAGGCTGTGGAACCAGCAGCCACGAACGCGCGAGACCGATTAACGCTGTCATAATGAACGCGCCCATAAGCGTATGCTCGCATAATAAAAAACCTACAAATCGTAATTTTTTATCTTATAGAGACGGAAAATTGCCGCTTAAAAACCTATTTATTATATTCGCGGGAATCTGTGTTTATTATATTATATTATTTATTATATTTATCATATAAAACCTATTTATTAGTCACACGGAAAGACACTCACCTAGTCTTGCGAATTGCGTGACAATCATAGCTGCGAAAAACAGATATTTTGCCTTTACGTCCACTATCAAGGTGAAAATTGTTAGTAAAACTTTCGATACCAGTTCAGCTATTCCACTAATTGTAATAGTTAACGCGCCATCGCGTTTAGTGTATCCCATATCGGTCATTATAAGAGGAAGAAAAGAGGAGAAGGCATAATCGGCGGTGCACACAAAACTGACGCCGCAACATAAGTTCAGGAAACCGCAATTCTTTATCAGCGACATATCCAGAAGCTCCTTCAGAATTTTCTTGTACCTTTAAACAAAATAAATCAGTTTGTATACATATATACATTATTACATTATCAAATTATATAAATGTGAAAAGATGAGATCTATTAGTCATATACTAATTGATTCTAAAAATTCTGAGACATATTGAATCTAATATAATTGTAAATATGTAAATCATGCGAATAATTGTAAAAACTATGCTCACTTCATCTCCTTTATCTCCTCTTGTTTTTCCTCGGCGTTTTGTTTCTCATTCTCTTTCTCCTCCTGAATTTCCTTATTTGTCTGTTCCTCCCAGCTTCTCTTTTCCAGATATTGTTGACCCAGTACACTAACGCTAGTCGCCAAATTGACTAAACTGGATGCCGATAGGGCCGAAAAAGGTCTCGCTAAACTTTCCCGCATAGATACTGATTTCGCCCTTTCGCGAGTTCCACTCTCGATTTCCGAGTTTGAAGCGACTCTCTGCGCAGAAGACTGATTTACGTGGTCAATGTATGCGCGAATTAAAAAATGCAATATCGTTTAGAAAAGCTACAAATTAAGGGACGAAAGAATATCAGTGGCCATTGAATTTCATGCTACCTTAAGCGTTTCGATTAATAAGGGCACTTGTGTCCCGCTTTCTTCCTTAAGACTACGAAGACTGCTCCATTTAGTCTTCGAGGACATATGGATAACATCGATGGTTGAACGACGTTGATTCGACAGTTCTTGAAACCTTTGTTCCTTTTCGCGCGCCTTTTCAGCGCGAACATCATCGAGCTTTTTGGCGTGCCATTCCACAGGATGCATCAGTGTCATGCCGACGATACCATTAAGACTTATTGCGCCCATAATCGCTGCGGTACCTAATACAAATAAAAAACCATTGATTGTAATTATCTAAAATTTTGCTTCCTCATAGAGGAAGCTTAGTTTTCGTGAAAAAATTTTTTTTTCATTTTTTCATGCCAATGTGTTCAGAATGTTCTAAAACGTCGAAAAATCACATTTTTTTAAAATGTCCGTATGTATGTGTGTATGTGTGTATGTGCACCAAAAGGACGTGGTCGCTCTAACTTCCGTAAATTTTGAGATATCGAGCTAAAATTTTTTACATGAATAGAGTATCATTAAGGGTTGATTGGTATTGAATTTGGCTAGAATCGGTGAAGGGGTTTATTTTTTATAAAATTTCGAATTTTCCAAAAAAGAGCGTGGTTGCTCTAACTTCCGCAAATTTTGAGATATCGATCTAAATTTTTTTACATGAATAGAGTATCATTAAAATATGGTTGGTATTGAATTTGGCTAGAATCGGTAAAGGGGTTTATTTTTTACAAAATTTCGAATTTTTCCAAAAAAGAGCGTAATTGCTCTAACTTCCGCAAACTTTGAGATATAGGGTTAAATATTTTTACATGAATAGAGTATCAATAAAGGATGGTTGGTATTGAATTTGGCTAGGATCGATGAAGGGGTAAATTTTTTATAAAATTTCGAATTTTTTCAAAAAAGAGCGTGGTTGTTCTAACTTCCGCAAATTTTGAGATATAGGGTTAAATATTTTTACATGAATAGGGTATCAATAAAGGATGGTTGGTATTGAATTTGGTTTGAATCGGTGAAGGGGTTCATATTTTATAAAATTTTGAATTTTTTGAGAAATGTCTGTGTACGCTCTAACTTCCTAAAATTTTAAGATATGGAGCTAATTATTTTTATATGAATAGAATATTATTAAAGGATGGTTGGTATTGAATTTAGTGAAATTTGTAAAAATTGTGCAACTTGGGGGGGACTTGGGAAGTTCAATTATGAATATTGGGTCCACGAAAAGATTATCTCTCCCCTCCCTAGTCCGAAATATAGAAGAGAATAAATTGTTTAAACGAGAAAGATTTTCAGTGAACTACACAAAAATCCAAGAACTGACGCAGCAAAAATAACAAAAGAAGAAGAAAACTTGAAAATAAAGAAGAAAAAAAGTATAATATAAAAAATTGTATAATATGTCGACAAATGTTAAATTTTCAATAAAATTAAGTATCTTTATTTATTGTGTACTTTCATAATATAATTTCTAAATTTTTTGTGATGGTTATATAAAAATAAAAATTGTGCAAATTAGAAATTTGCACATTACTTCCTCACCATTTTAATTCGCTGATAAAGCTTCCTCTATGAGGAAGCCAACAATCTATTATATACTAATAATTTTAATTTAATTTAAAAACTAGCTTCCTCTAAGGAGGAACTTTGTGAGCGAATTAAAATGGTGAGGAAGCAATGTGCAAATTTCTAATTTGCACAATTTTTCTATTTTCAATAGAGTCTTACCGCGAAAACCATACAACATCATCAATTTTTCGAATAATGTTGGATAAATGATTCCACCCAAGGCGATGATGACTTGTGCCGCGCTCATCACCTGAAGAATTAAAAGAAAATTTTCTGAGAAAAATTCTTAAATAAATTCGAGCATGAGTAGCGATTGTTTTACTTTCGTCCTCTTCTTCACGAAATACGAATTGAAAACCGTATTGCAGATCGTAATGATTAGACCCAATCCAAAACCTTGTATAAAGTAAAGAAAAGCCATTTCGTATATGTTTCTGATAAACGCCAGCATGATATCTGATACTGCGAAGAAGAGCACTCCTACAATTCCGACCGGTCTTGTAGAATACCTTTTCAACAAGGTGTTGGTCAGCAAGCCTGCAAAAATTATTTCACTCTACAGAATTCATGCAGAAATGGAACAAAGAAACATCATTTTATCAATAAAAATATAGTAATATTATGAGAACAAAATGTGATCTCTTAAAAATTTAACAAACAAAATTCTTTAAAATTGTATTAAATACAAATTTTAGAAATTTTTTTTTCTTAATCAAAGGTATCTTTATATAAATTCGACCAATACTAGCTATAAACTTGTTTATTTATTACGACGTTTCGATCATAGGTTTTGGTCCTTTTCAAGTACAACTGTAATAATTATCTTAATATAAATAGTTTTTCAATTGTTATTTGAATAATACAATATAAAGAAGATAAAATAAAATACATACGTTATAATGAAAATAATTCTTTTTTAAATTTTAAATAATATGTATAATATTTATAATATTATAAATAATATATATATTTTATATACAGCTGTTACATATATATATTTATGTATAATATTTTATATAATCTGTTATACATACGTCTGTATATTTCTTCTCTCTTCTATATTAACTATCGTTAAATTACATTTATATATGTCTCAAATATATTGTTCTTATGTTTCACAACATTACGATATTGTTATATAATAATCTTATTAATTATAAATTAAATCTCTTCTTTTCCCGTCAGTTATATCGTACTTGATAACAAAAATACGTTTAAAAATTCAGTTTGAATTCATCCATTTAATTTCTCACTCATAAATCTCGACTTAATTTATGACAAAAGTGTTATCTTCAAACTTATTTACAAATAAGAAAATTTCCATTGATAGTAAGAGCGCGCAGTTCTTTACTTAAAGTAATACTTTTGTCTAATAATTTATTTATAATTTATTTATAAAACAAAAACATGACTCGGCATGAGATAATAATAGCTGTGTCAAAGTAGAACATTTAAACAACGATACGAATTATGTAATGTAATGCATATAGAATCGATTTAATCCTCCGTACAAGGACATTAGTGCCTGTAAATTTTCAGCAGAAGCTAGCATAGCTTAATGCACTAGTATCGTTGTAAAGAATAAAAAGTCGCACCATCTTCGAGAGTTGCTTAATCTTCTTATCGCAGATATCAATGCACAGATGCAAATGCAAACGTATTCTTCCAAGGAAGAAGTCTTGAGAAAAATAATTAAAAACAAATTTCTATACTAACTTTATAAATAATTTACTGCATCTTCTTCAAGTTTAGTTATTATAAACATCTCAGGCGCTTACTTGCAATAGAGAAGGTGATCATGAAGAGGGAATTGGAGAGGCTTGATGCCATACCCGCCTGTCCGGAAGCTTCGAGGAAATCGCCAAAAATGATGCCAAATGACGATGATGGACCCATCGTGGTGAACTAAAATATAGCGAAAATTATCAATTAAGTATCCCTATATAAAATCATTCATCTTTGCATTGAAAAAGATGTTGAGAAAATATCTAAAGGTCATATTATTTGCAGATGAGCAATAATTTGCCTGTCTCAAAAATTATGCTAAGCACTATTATATGTTTGTCATTATTATACTAACAAAAATTAATATCATTGCCAATGCAATCATCCATCCCCAGCCGCCGTCTGGTGCCAGATCTTCCAAAGTAATTTCATCCTCTTTATTTATCAGTTCTTCTATTTTTATAGTTGTGCTCTTCTTTTTATTTCGAGTTCCGTTGTTAATTGTAGGTGCACTTGTCGTCGTGCTATTTGTTTTTGTCACTGTCATACTATGTTTCCTTTCAATCTTAAAATAATTTGAGAAAACGAAATTTAGTGCATGTTAGTAATTAATCGCTTTCCTAATTTATATATTCGAGTATATATTCAAAAGTATATCATATATTTTTTTCTTTTCTTCTTGGCCAAAGATATAGAAAAGATGTAGAAGATATTTAATAAGAAGTAAATATAAAAATAAAATTATATCTTTACATAAATATATTCTATTTTAATTATTATTATTAAAATTAGAAGAAAAATTAAATATAAGATAAAGAGGTTGATATCTTACGGTCATAGTTTTCTGCAAAAATATATATCTGTCAAATAAGTGATTTATTTTTTAACCCTCGGATTGAGAACAGTTTCAATGGTCATACAGAGAGCGATGATTTGAGTTTGTTCAGACTTATATATAGTAATTGTTCTTCTATTCTTCTATTGCAGAATAAGTTTGCCTGGTTGGAGAGCGAATAATCTTTGGTATTTAAAATTTGTTTTTCAATAATATAAATAAGCAATATAAAAGAAATATAAATAAACATTTATATTTTTTTTGTAATTTCCGATATATAACGCGACATGTAAACAGACGATGATTTAGATAAATTATCATATGTCAAACAGTCATAAAACTAGTATAAGAACCACTTCAATTAAACTCCAATAATTGCACAATACTTTGAATAATTAGATATTAATATGTAATTGCAAAACAATCTTTTCAGAGAGACATTTTAACATAAAATTATTTATATCCTTCTTTGTTAGCATTCTCTATATGTAAAAAGATATTAAATCTCTCTCTTTTGCGCAATATCGAATTAATCAGACCAAACAATACTGCTGCTTTTTTATTATATCCCAGTTAAAGATAAGATTTAAGTATTTACCTAACAGAATTTGTCACGATAGATAAATATGGCAAGCGTCAACGATTTCACTATACACTTCCACGATAATCGAAGGTAGATAGTATCCAACTAACTGAAACATGCCAGAAACGATTTCGAAGGCCCTCTTATCTACGCACAAGATGTCATCATATTAAATACCCATTCTTAGGCCGGAGTGAAATATTACCACCTGTAATCACGAATTTGCACGAGAGAGAAGGTGAGAATGCAAACAAAATGTACTCTCTGCTGTATAAGATGCATCAATTAAATATAATATGAGCCATTGTGCATGGGAAATTATCGAAAATGTTCTTCTTGATATATTTAATTCAGTCGATAACGAATTAAAATGATCTGATATTACGATATTGCTTTAAATATTATATATTAACTATAGTGTGGGAATAAACGGAATACAAGTTAACAAAGATCATAAACATAGAATCTTCAAGCATTAAAGTTTTCCGCAATGAAAATATAAATTCCATTTAATTCTTTCATTTTTTTAAAAGATATAGCATCACTATATAAATAAGATAATGTATAAGGATTTTATTGTGGAGAAAAGATACCAAAATGCGACGTATTACTTTTTTCTGTTTCTAGTCTCACTAGTTAAAAGTTTAAAATAAAGCTTTATCTAAGATTAATAAATAATTCTTAATATTATAATTCTTAATACTAATTCTTAATATTAATTATTTTCTATATTAGAGAATCTCTATATCTAATTTTCTATATTATCTCTAATAAATGAGAAATAAATTATAAATATATTATCTCTAATAAATGAGAAATACTTCTCTCTTTTCTGTTCAATTTTTGATAGGAGGAAATATAATTTTAATAATACTAATTTAAATTTTTTCTTTGGTCAAATAGTTTTAGGAGAATAATCTTAAGAGAAAAAGATTTTTCTGCTGCTCGAAAAATAAAAGTTCATCGAAAAAAACGGCGCAAATAATAGTGATTAAGGATGCATCTAAATGTAGGAACATTTTGATTCTTTTGTAAAATTTTCCCTACAAGTTTTGGACAAGCAATCCAATATATTAAAGAATGTTAAAGAAGAAAGAGCAGATATGCATTTATTACTCCTCTTTATCCATTTATCGACAATGAGTAACTAAATCAGTGCAAGTTATTCAAGTAATAAATTTCTCAATAATGCTTCTCATTTCCTCATTATCTTTATTTTTTTATTGTCAGCGGATAAAAACTTTATAGTATCGTCTCTTATGCATGCTGCTTCCGTCATTTTTTAAAATCTATAAAAATAAATTGCAAAGCTTAAGGTACAATGTATACACCATTTAGTATTAATAGAGAGATTTGATACATGTCAAGGGATTATTAGTCCAATCCTAAATAAATATTCTGCGATAATACGCACGCGCAATTATATTTTAGATAATTAGTCAAACATGAAATATAATTTTTTAATTAGAGTTTTGTCGTCTTATCTGAGACCGAAGACTATCGTAAACCGCTAATAAAAGCAAAAAATATCGTAAACAGAGGCGACTTATTTCTATACTGACATCTTCAACAATAGGGAATGCTGCGGAATCAGCAACCACAAGAATGTGCGATGCCGATTATCGTCGTTATACACGCTTATAAACGCATGATCGTATCATAAAAAACCTACAAATCGTGACATTTTTATACATTATTTAAGAAAATGAAAATCCGCGTGATAACTTATTTATTACATACTTAATTAAAGATACTCACCTATTCTTGCGAATTCCATGATGATCATGGCTGCGAAAAATAGGTATTTTGCTTTTATATCCACTATCGATAAAAAAACTGCAAGTAAAACTTGTAATTTTACCTGAGAGAGAGCTGTTCCACTAATTGTGACAGTCAACGCGGCGTCACGTTTAAAGACGTTGGCGCCAGAAGCTGCAAGCTTTACAACAGAAGCTGATAGCTTAATGCATTGTCGACAACAGCAGAAAATCGCATTTGTCTCGAGAATCGCTTAATCTTCTTATTTCTTATCACAGATGTCAATACAAATACAAAAAAGAAATGCAAACTTCTTTTTTCAAGGAAAGTCTTGAGAAAAATAATGCAAATAACGCACACAAACTTCTGTTGTGCGAGTGCGCCTTTTTATAAAATGTAGTATTTTATTTACATGGCGGTTTTGATTAATAGCAAATAATTCAGTGCATTAATTTTTTTTTTAATTTTGTTATTATACAGAATTCAAACACTTATCGCTAAAGATAATTAAAGACAAGGAATGAAAAAAAGCTCAGTATTTATGCTAAGCCTGTCGTGATGATCTAGAATCTATAACGCAGTAAAAGTTATAAATTATATATTTATATATAAAATCGTTCGTCGAATTAATTAATCGGCATTACGGATCGGCATTACATATCGAAATAATTAATCGCCATTACGGAAAAAAGGCAAAAATATCGAATTTAAAAATTACGATATTTTTGAGTAATCGACTTTACGTCTTCCTTAAAAGTTTAATTTTAAATAATTAAGTTTAATATATAATTAAAATATTAATTTTTACTTTTACAGAAATATCATTATATATTAACAGTTATTTAGACGCATATGCAAAAATATCGTGATTTACGGATCTGTTTCGGGCATTGTTTCTCAACAAATAAATTTTTTTCTATTGTAAATGATCCCAAGGCATATGATAATACTTGCATTTTTTGGCACCAAACGCAGAGACAACTGTGATAAATTTTTAAACGGTTATTCAAGCGCCTATGCAGAAATATCGTAATAAACGGAACTGTTCCGGGCATTGTTTTTTAACAAATTAATTTTTTTTCAATTGTAAATGATTTCTAGGCATGCGATGATACTTGCATTTTTTGGCACCTAACGCCGAGACGACTGTGATGAATTTTAAGTAAATATATGTTTTGTAATTTTAATGTTTTTTAATTGTTTTGTTTTGTTTTATCTCAAAAATATTTTTTTATTTTAAATATATTATTTTGGATGTGAATATAATCATTTCTTATAAGTCTGCTTTATATTAGCAAATATTAAATTTTCGGTTTATGAACGCTCCAAACTTCAATCACGTACCTACAATGTTATCTATATATACATTCCATCTTTCGTAGTTACATAAGTTAAGGCACTGTTTGCATATATTAACAAACATTATAATATCAATATAATTATATATGTTTAATATAAAATATAAAAATTGCAGTATAGTTTTACGCATTATTATTTACACATTTACCAATAATATTAAAGGATTCTTGCAATTTATTATAATCAGAGTTCTATCACTAAATAAGTATACATATACATATAAATCAATATAATATAATATATAATAATAATATGTAATATAAATTATCTTTATATATTACATCATTATATTACTTGTTTTGTGTAACATTATGTAAACATTATGTAAACTTTATTATAATTATTGACGCGCATTGATAAAAATAACACTTTTATGTATATGCCTAGCTTATATTCATCACCTCGTGATTATCTATATATAGTGTATATATGCAATATGGATACCGATAAGACGGTCATCCAACGAAGGTCGGCCAGTGTTGCAAGCGATTCGTGTATGACCAGTAGACACGCGCATTAACAATTACTTGCCAACTATATCAAGTCGTGTTCAGTCACATTTATGTTGGCAAACCACAAAGATCTTTGCATTATTGAGCAAGACAGAAGTGAGCAGTGAGAAATATATAAAGTGGCACAAGAGATGACGTAATTGTATGAAACAACCGATAATAAAATTAAAATTTTACAATCAAAAATATAAGTTCTAACATGTGTTATACCTATAATTTTACAATGGTGTTAAAATAATCGTTACAAAAAATATACGAAGTGATGCAAAATGACATAATTGTGTGAAACAATCATGAACGTTTATAATAAAGCTTTGTATAAAGATACTCTTTTGATCAAAGACATATTTTATCATATTTATTGTATATACATATATGTATATTAATATAGTATAATTTTTATAGAAGCATTGAAAAAATTATGACATAAAAGCAAATATTTCTTACATAATACATATATATATATATATATATTTGTTTTTTATATAATATAATATATATATATATATATATATATATATATATAATTATTTGTAAAAAGTAAAACTGAAATAATTATGATTTACGAATAATTATCTATATAATGTTATTTATTCGATACAATTTATTAATGCTATTTAAATACATTGTAATCGTAATTTTTCTCATGCGTGTGTGTT
This sequence comes from Lasius platythorax, assembly GCA_963971435.1. Classification (NCBI taxonomy): domain Eukaryota; kingdom Metazoa; phylum Arthropoda; class Insecta; order Hymenoptera; family Formicidae; genus Lasius; species Lasius platythorax. The sequence continues at coordinate 516,148 of OZ020542.1, read as the reverse complement.
ATCTTTTAATATAGATAATATTGAAAGAGGTATAGAATATATATATATATAATATTGTGCATACTTTATACGTGACTAAAGATAAGATATTGAAAAAGATTCACAAACAAAAAAGTTCATGTAATTTTCCGTCGACATTTTAAACGTGCATGTGACATGCAATAGATATTTTTTTCATTCACTATGTTCGCCGAATTCGATTACAATCGATTGTGTCTTGCACGTTATGTAAACGAATGTTAATATAATTTTTCTTTGTCATTGCGTAACACATGTGTATTATGCATAAGATTATTTGTTGCTTCGTAGACTCGTAAATTCCTCGTTTAATCGATCGTACATGCTATGTCCACCGGTACAAAATTTTCCATTATAGATTGTCTAGTATACTCTTCCATATGAGCAAGAATAAAAACAAGTGGAGAAGTAAATTACTGACATCGTGACCAACGATTAGTCACTCAGAAGCAAGAAGCCGCGTAGTAGTGAGGCTGAAACGTATCTGATTGGTCATCAGCGAGTGCTATTTAAACCGATCAAAAAAAACGCTCGAATAATTTGAAGGAGATCGTTGACAGACAACGTAGCTCTCGGTATATGTGTACAGTGTCCTTCAACATCAGTGTTAATTTATGCTAAACCGCATTAATTCGCCTGGAAAATGACAGAAAATACAAAGAAAGATTCTAAGAAACCTCCGGATGGTGGCTGGGGCTGGTTCGTTTGCCTTGGAAGCAGTCTAATTACGGTAAATTCTAGCAGAGTTACTATTGCATTCTATTGTGTCAAAGTCATTTACTTACGTTTTAATAAAAATATAGTATACAAAAAAATCAACATAATAACTAAAAAAAAATTATTATTAGAGATAAAGATGATATTATACAATGCAATGATAAAAAGTTATTCTTGAAATATAATGATATTCTCTCTCATAAAATAAAATCGTAATAACTATTATCAAAAAATTTTATATATTAAAACTATCATTGTTACCTTTTCTATTTTTACTACATTATTGTATATCGTGCAGATTAATGTATTGTTACATACATTTATTAATATTATTTCATTTGAAAATTTTTTTATCTTATTTTATACTAACAATATATGTTACGTAAACTGTAGCTTTCTTTGCGCTCTTTGGATCCATCCTTCGGACTACTTTTCCAAGATCTGCTGGAGGAACTCGATGTAAATTCTACAAGAATGTCGGTTATAATGAGCGTTTTAGATGCTATTGTCAATTTTTCAGGTAAATGCGACTTTTTTGTAATATCTGATCATACATGATTATTTTAAGTGTTAAAGAACTCTCTCTCTCTCTTTTTCTCTTTCTCTTTTTTAAAACGTTTCAAAAATTTCAGAAATTTAAAAAAGAGAGATTATATCTGTTTATTGAAGTATTTATTAATATAAATTTGTAGGTTTTCTAGTTGGACCATTATTAAAAAAATATTCTTACCGACAAGTCGCATTCTTTGGATCTTTACTCAGCTGCAGTGGTTTAATACTTACATCAAGGGCTGATAGCATGCTTTATATTATTTGCACTTATAGTATCTTAGGAGGTATGAAATAATTATTATAAATTATATAGCTTTGCATACAGTCTCTCTTATTAACAGTGTTACATATTTAAAAAATATTTCCACATGCGTGTATATGTTCTATAATTATTATTAATTTTAGGCCTGGGTACTGGCCTTGCGACGGCTTGTTCCTTCGTCGCGCTGAACACATTTTTCGATAAAAAGCGTGGCCAAGCCGTCGGATTTTCCATGGCAGGAACTGCATTGGGAATGATGCTCGTACCGCTGGTAAGGAATATATTTGAAGGGAAAAAATAAATCTGTCATAATTACAATGAAATACATTTTACAGCTAATACACATGCTGCTGGAATTATATGGATTTCGCGGCACAACACTTATCATGGGTGGATGGGCGTTGCATTCTGTAATGGGATCATGTTTATTACGTCCACTTGAAGAACGATCGTTGCCACTGCCACAACCAGTCGAAGTAATTATTATCATCTAAAAAAATATTAAATAATATTTAAGCAATACACACCTGTCAAATAGCTTATAATTTGTTATATCTCGAATTTATGTTAAATTACTCGGAAAAAGATTTAAAAATATATTCATGTATATATGAACAATAATATTGATGTCATAATATGTATAATGGCATGCGTGTAAAATTCTTCTTCAGAAAAAGACTGATAAGGAACGAGAAAGCGAAGCTTTGTTAATGAAAACGAATCCTAGTGGATCACGAAGGGTGTCGAACGGATCAACTTGGACCGAGAATCAAAAGGCGGAAGATGCCTCGAAACTCTCGTCTAAAAGTGAATCGTTCATGAAGAAGATAAAAGCAACCTTCGACTTGGATCTTCTCAAGAATTCCACGTACTTAAACGTCTCTCTAGGTTGCAGTCTTTACTACGTAGCCGAATCGAATTTTAAATTAATGATGCCTTTCTTTCTCTCGGACATCGGTGAGTGCGTTTTATTAATTGCAAATCGTAATCAGCGTACCGTAGCAAAGGATGTCTATTATTCTCCGTTGATGAATAAAATCTTTCTGTGTTACGAACACACGAGGATATATCGAGATTACAAGTTATTCGCATCGCGCACAAATCTATGCCAATGCCACATCAGAACAATATTGTAGGGACCTCGATGATCGAAAAAAAAACAAACATCCTTGCTACGACACTGCTCGGGAGTTACATAGACTGCTCGTAGGAACTTGACCATCGACAGGAATGACGAAAGCGGAGGTCGCCTTTTTCCTATCCCTGACTGCATTCGTTGACATCCTCGCCAGGCTGTTGTTGCCGACGCTCTTCGACAAGTTCGGCTGGAAGAAGCGCATGATCTTTTGGGTCTTCTGCCTCCTCGTTGGAACCGCACGTTCCGGTAACTCTTTTATTAAATCTATTAAATTTGAATATTACGTCATCACCCCATTACACTATTATATTTATTTTTTAATTATTAGAGTTGTAAAAAGTGAATAAGAGAATATAAGATTTTTTGTCGTTACACAGTATTGGCAGAACAATCGGCAAGGATACCATTGATCACCATGTTCGTGATAGCCGGTTTCTTGCGCGGCGCTACATTGGTGAATCTTAATCTCTGCATATCAGAATGTTGTACCTTGAAGAAGCTACCGAGTGCATTTGGAATATTTATGGTGTTCAAGGGCTTGTGCGTAGTCACTATAAGTCCTTTAATCGGTACGTTGACACGATATGAAGTATTATATTATATTTTTCTGTGTGTCTATTAAAATGACATTAAGCTCTAATTTGTTATCTATTTTCTCTTGAAAAAGGATACGTCAGAGATGTTAGTGACAGTTACAAGATCTGCATCCACATAATGACCGCCATAATACTTGTTACGTTTATTATGTGGAGCGTTGAATTTTTATACATCGCCTTTCGTAAACGACGACTTACTATAGCTAAAAAATTACAAATGCATATAATTGAGTAATAATTTAGGTTTAATTGTAATTGTGTGTACGATAATCTTGTGTATTTTTAACAAGCATTTTAGTGTCCAATTTTAACGTAACTGGAAAAGTGTTAATAAAATAAATAAATTTTTTTTTTAATTATGTTTTCCCTCAATTCATTATTCCTGTACGATTAACGCTTAATGATTATCAAACACGATGATTCATAATGCGTCAGAAAAATTTTCGTATTTACGTTATTATTTGCTTTCTTTAAAAGAAAAAATAATTTTCGTGCATTAAATCAAATCAAAAATATTTCCGCGACGACTTCATAATCTGTAATCTCACGCGCTGATATCATCTTATCTCCAGTCAACGTTACGTATTTTTGTAAGTGCAATGAACCCGTTTCTCATATTTTCATCCAAAAGCAAAACTTCATTGTCAAACTGATTATTGTTTTACAAGTAAAATGTCTGTTTCTCTTATGAGATTTTAAATTGATAAAAGAAACCTCAAATATATATAAAGAAGGTGATTTGCGTGCGTAATAACTCTGATATACTTTGTATACAATCAACATTTCTTTTTATACATCTGTTTATTTGTGTCCTTATTAAAATTTGTTTTTTTTTTTTACATATAAAATTGCGAATCTATTAAAGCGCGATAAAATCCTGATGCTCCATGTGTGCCTGATGTAACACATGTACGTCCTCACTCGTGTCATTGCACTTACGCGAGATAATGAGGCGCGTTGATTAATTCGCGCCCACAATGTGTGCAAGAAATTGATTGATAAATAAATACACCGAGTGCAGCACCGCGCGTGCATTCGCGCTCGTGAACAAAGACGCTGTTGTTACCACTTGTTACGAACGATCAACGTTCGGATGGAGTTGCAGAGCCGGTTTTTATCGCTCACGCTCTTCTTCGAGCCAGTCTCGGAGCGTCCGCTGCTCGTGTCAGAACACATGTTCCTAGCTTTCACGTGTGCAGAACATCCATATCGCTTTAAGAATGTGCATTTTAAACATGTGCTCGGCATTTAAATGGATTAAAAATTAAACGCGCGTGAGAATCTCGCTCGTCCGAGTCGACGTTGCACGTGATTTTGAAAAATTTTAATCTTATAATTAGATTATAATTATTTAATTATATATTTTTTTTCGATAGCGTCAAAATTTACCAACACAGACTTGACGAGCATCTTGGCCAAATATTTTCGCTAAACATTGATCGCCAAGCAAGCAGTTTGCGAGGGAAAATAAGAACACCTGAGTCATTAGCACAGATAAAAAAGTTAAGCTGTTCTGAGGACGACGAAGCAAAGAAATGAACACATTATTACACGTAATTATTGCTGCGCTATTTAAGTAATAATTTATCAAATTAACGATATTAAATTTGAAGGATATATTTTGTCCCGATTGTTTTGATTAATTTATTATATATAATTATTATTTAAATAAAAGAAATAAAAATATAATAAATATAATATATCCGAAAAACCAATATTATTGACAATGTATAAAAAATTTAAAGAAATTATTAAAAGTTATATGTGAAAAAATGTATGTAATTACTATATAATTATACATTGGAAATGACATTTACAACTTTGATAATTTGTGAAAGTCGTCGCTATCTTTCATCGTTGTAAATACGCAGTTTCTAGAGTCAATTGAGTCAAATTGAGATGAATTGCTCGTTTTCATTGCTACTTTAATACCACTTTATTAATCGTATACACTACGTCGAATTAGTGCAACACACACATACACACATGTGTGTGCTATATATGTATATATATATATATATATATATATATATATATATATATATATACATATATCTCTTTTTTTATATAAATTTATACATTACTTAACTGGATATTTTACTTAATTCACAATTATATTTTACTCTATTAACTCAGCTTTCAATATCAAATATGTAAAAATCTTTTTCGGTCATAGAATTCGACAACATCTGTCTTAAAAAAATGTCAATTGCGTAAGATAAACAATTAAATATGAATGAGTTCACTTTTGTGAGCTCACCGTAAATATAAATATAACATAATTGGGAGTTGAATCGAAGTGAAAGGAACCTTATCTCGTAGCTCGCAGAGAGACATCATAACTCGTATCTTATCAGACACTTGGCCAATCCAAACTTAAAATCGTACGTCGTATTAGAGGATGATTAAGTCTACAGTTCACACCGAAAGTACGAACTCAGAGTACAACAGAAAATTTCTAGGAATCGCATACTCTCATGAAGCACTTGTAGAAGAGTGATCGATACGATTGATAGGATGACACGTGACAAAACAGACCGAGGCTGGGCTTGGGCGATCGTTGTCGGCGTGACTGTTATCAATGTAAGCCTTTCTTTTACGATTGCTATGATCCAAAGCGTTTAATTCCTATTGATATAGAACGTTTTAGCCTTCGCGTGCGACCTTCATTTTGATTAAAAATTATTATCAATTTAAACTTCTTTTCTCTTTCTAATTCTACCGAAAAGCTGCGTCTAAAAATTTATTTAAAAAAAAAATAAATATTTCAAAATTAGATTTTAAGACAATAGCAATCTATCGATATTCGCAGTACTTAATGGTAATATCTTATGTCATTATGTCAAAGTTTTGATAACAGCTTTTGCAAAACTAATTGCAATTGCTTTTATCAGTTAGCCGTGCTGCCAATGCTGCAGTGCTTCGGCCTTATCTTCGCGGAGCGTTTCATGAGTCTCGGTATCGCCGCGACGCAAACAAGCCTAATTCTTCATCTTAATGGAACAATAACGTGCAGTCTAGGCCTGATAAGTGGTCCAATGATGAAGAGATTCGCCTTTCGTCAGGTCGCATATTTCGGCTGCCTGACAATCGTTCTTGGAATCTGCGCCGCCGCTTTCGCGGTATCTCTTCCGACTCTTATTATCACTTATTGTGTTATTATCGGTACGTAACTTTGTGTTACAAAATAATTAGTCAGGAGTCAGATAACGTGCTTGATAATTTGTGCTGAATGCCACGAAACTTGAAGACTTCTGCTCTCTCTCTCTCTCTCTCTCTCTGAGTCTTCAGCGGTTCTCAAATAAGAGCGGTATCACAATAGTCATCTGAATTCCAGTAATTGCGATTATTTCAACAGGAATAATAATTTAATTACATTCGCGAAATTCCAGTATCGTCAAAGTTTATAATCGACTCTCATATAGTTGGCTACATTATTATACTTTTAATCGAGTAATAGTATTAGTTATTATATAAGCACTATTATATATATATATTTTTGACAGGTATCGGACAAGGAATCATTTATCCAGCGACAACCTTAGCTCTGAATACGTACTTCCGCAAGAAGCGCAATATAGCTATGGGTTTTTCGGTTACAATGACCGGTTTGGGTCCCATCTTGATGCCTCTTTTGATAGATGTACTTCTCGAGAATTATGCCACGACCGGCACTCTTTTGATCCTTGCTGGGATTGCCACACACTCTTTCATCGGTGCATCGTTATTGAGACCATTTGAAAAGCAGAAAGAGGTGAGTTGAAGGTATGCGAGAAAAAGCACAATCTTATACTGATTTTCTCCATCCTATTTTTTTTATATATTTCAGTCATCAAATTGTATATCACAGTAAAAAAATACAGCATATTTGGAAGACTTCTCCCATTTTTAGCAGATTATTCTGGTAGATAAAACTACTGATATATTGAAGGAAGAAAAGAGTTCGAGAAAAGCAGAGGCTTCATGTGCTAAGAACGAGGCGAACTTACAAGATGACGTTGTTCAATGTCGGTTATTAGATGAGGAGGATGCCGAAAAGGAAAGACAATCGAATCATCGTCATCTGGAGAATAGTGAAATGGGAGAGAATAAAAATAGAGGAACTTCGTTTCTGAAAAAAATCGCCACGAATTTGGATCTCGATCTTCTTCATGACAATTGTTACATAGCCATAGTATTAGGTATAGATTGCCTAGAATTCACAAGAGTTTTATACTAGAGCAGAATTATAGAATTTTGAGATACATGTAATACACGCACGTATGTATGTATATATACACTTGAAAAATAGGTATGAGTGTCTCGTTGGTGGCGGAAACGAATTTCAACGCGATGATACCTTTCGTCCTGGCCGAATTGGCGAGCCTCGACAGAACGTCGATAGCTACGGTGATGTCGATCCAGGCTGCCGCGGATATCACAGGACGACTCTGCGTGCCACTGTTGGCGCAAAAAGCCGGCTGGACGTGCAGGAACCTTTACGTGATATCCCTGCTGGGATCGATCTTAGGAAGGACTAGTACGTACCGCCACATAAAGTATACGAACACGAGGAATCTCTTCACAAATCCCGACGAGACCGCGATCCTTGGGGTGGGTTGATAGCTGGCTAAACATAATAACAATAGAATAATTGACACGAATTCCGCGCGAATCGTTAATTGCAATACATTTATGAATTATTAAACGGCGGCTCTCGGTGAAAATTTAATATCCTTTATATATTACGACATTTCTTAATATTACAATACCATGACATATATGTATTATATATGATATATGTTTCTATATACGTATTATAATTTTAATAATTAAATTATTATATGTCTATCTGAATCAATACGCGCATCAATCTTCGCATTTTTCTCAGTGTTTTAAGTACATTTTTTGTTAAGTCAATGCTCATGTTAGTTTCTTGACAGTTCTATCGACATGGAGTAATTCCTACGTCATCGTGATCGGAGTATCCCTGATTGTCGGATTGGCGAAGGGAACCAAGGCTGTCTTTCAAGCTCTAATTATTCCCGATTACGTACCATTGGAGAGACTGCCGTCTGCATCCGGAATTCAGATGGTCTGTAACGGTATCCTGTCTATTAGCGTGGGACCAATTATCGGTAAAGAGAGATTATAAATGCGCAATAAAAATTTAATTCTTTTCGAATGTTTGATGTAAATTTTAGTATTAAAACAAAACAATGTCATATTAACGTTCTATTTTAATCGCAACTAAATACTTTTAGGTTTAGTGCATGATTTAACGGAGAGTTACGTAGGTGCGCTATATTTTACATCTCTTCTCAGCTTGTCCTGCGTCTTCTTGTGGTCTATAAGTGGACTTTGGACTCCTGGTAAGAATATTTTAAGATTGAATCAACGAAGTCTAGAAGAGCAAGAAAATTCTCATCAAAATGTTTAATTAAAATTAATTTGATAATGGTTTAGCATTTTCGGCTTAGCATTTATGACTGAAAGTTCTGTATAAAGATAATATAAAAAATTTGTAAGTGTAAATAAAGTATTGTGTGTGATATAATTTAATAATGTATATGTTATCGTGGAAGTATTTAATTTCATAATTTTACGAAATTTCTGGCTATTGTATGGAATTATTAATTTTATTGATAAATGCTTCAGATATGCAATCGTTTCCTTTCGCATATAATTATGAGTGATTGTAAAAAAATGTCAAACACTTTCATTGTAACATATACAATGTATAAGCAAAATATTGAATGTATTTGATGACCAAAGATAGCTCCGATCTAAATAATAATTTATACGATTCTTCATATAAGATGAAACGGTTATATATAAATTTCTATGCGCGCATTGATTATTCTTATCAATGAATAACAACTCGATATACGTAACAAAGGTTCACTTATGCAAGTATAAGCATTACAACATACGTATGTATGTATACATATTCCCATTTTCGAATACATAAATTAACTCATCACTTAATCGCATATCATCCAATTCTCCTACTCTACTCCATCTTCTCTGTTCGTCTTCTTTCTCATTCTTCTTACACTGATAGAACAATCTGAAAATTTAATTATTATTGCTGCGTACATTTAAGGTTAAAGAATTTTGTATCAATTATATGTATTTTTATATTTAAATATACACTAATAAAATATATTGTACATATAATCCTTAATCGTAATTTAATTATACCCAATAATAAAAAATGCATATAATAATAAAATTTTATTATATGTTAACAAAACGTCTTGTTAATTGCTTGTAGAAGTTTCGCTAGAATATTTTGCAATTACTAATTCATAAAGCAATCGAATGATATGAATAATAAATATATATTATGCTTCTATAAATCATAGTTGATTTGCACTTATATGTATATGCATTATTAGATCTTATGTGTGTATATGTGACATTGACAGTTCCACAAGTCCATCTGATGATAGATATCCTTTGGTACTCTGATAATTTATTGAACGCTCATAGATTGCGATCAGATTAGATTACTCTTTGGAACCTTTTTTATCGTTCGCGAAAATGTGCGTCGACGTCAGTGCAGCTTTTATCATAACGCAAGACACAACATATGATCGGACTAGAGAAATATATATTGTGATATTTATGTAGTTTCGCGTATTGCATACATTATTCTGCGTATCAGTGTTGAACCAATTAAATCTGTACGTCAATTCATAAAAGAAGAAAGATACTAGATCTTAGCACAGTTGCTTATAATTTGTATAAAATTTTGTAACGTAATACTGTGCAAACTTTCCTGTGTTATAAATTGAAATTGTAGATATTAGATATTTGACTGTAAACTTTCAGCAGGAATAATATTATATTACATTAGCAAGTGGTATGTAAAAAGTTTATTTATTTATCGTGAGTAAAATAAGATCGATTCTGACGTTCATGTCACATTCGAATGACACTTTTCCAAATGAACGTCAAGTAACGATCACAATATCGACCGATGCAGATAAAATCAATCGACAAGCAACTGAGACTGCAAAATCGCAAGTCACGATTATATAAAATCGGTACTATTATAAAATGATTAATTCGTTGCAAGAAATGAAATTTAATGTATTATTCAATCAAATGTGTTGTTGTAAGCAATTGTTAAATAAAATAATTACTCCGTATAACAGTTAATGACTACATAAATATTAAATATTCATCAAAGAAAAATATTAAATATGATATTTATTTAATAAAGTGAATTTTTAGTGTTCTCTGCATGTTCTCCTCCCATATATATTACTCTTTGGATGATTAATATTATATTAAAATTCGCCGCAAAACTTTATTCCGGTGTACCTATAATTTAATTTTACATTAATTTGTAAAATGTCTACAAAAGTGCCACCGAATGGAGGATGGGGATGGATGATTGTCCTGGCCAATGCATTAAATGGCGTAAGTTATGTGATGCACATCAAGAATATAATATAGATGTGGCAAAAAATAATAACACGACAAAAAGTATAACGTTCGTCAACAAACCAAAATTGGCCCTTTCTCCAGAAATTAATCTGAATAAAAACTTCATAGATATCAACCTTTCCGATTATACAAGGATTCGGATTGATATTCAAAGAATCTTTCGCCGAACTTAATATGAATGCGACAGATACGTCTGTTATAATCAGTGTAAATTTGGCATTCGGTATGATGTTCGGCATGATTAATGGGGCTCTTTTAAAGACCTTTGGATACAAGAAAGTAGCGATGGCTGGAAGCATAATATTCACAGTTGGAATAATGTTGACGGCGTTCGCCAATACCTTTTCTCTCTTTATTATTTGCTATGGAATACTAACATGTGAGTAAAACAAAGTTTTTCGACGAGCACATTATTAATAATGTCTTATATATATATATATATATATATAAAATTTATATATATATAAGACATTATTAATAATGTCTTATATATATATGTGTATATATATATAACACAGTATTAATTGTAAATATTATAATAATCGCTTCTAAACAATTAGAAAAAAATTATCTTTACATTATGTCGCACACGATTCGGACATAAATAATTATTAAAATTGATTTTAAATTTAAATCAAACATCAAAATTTTCAAGTTTCTCGAATACATACGCGTCCGTGCTTAGAATGAATTATCTCGATCTTATTTATGCTCTTTTTGCATAGCTATTGGTCTGGGTATGTCGATGTCCGGATTTTCTCTGGCGGTTAATTCTTATTTCACTACAAGGCGAAATCGAGCTATGGGCTTGGTGGTGACCATCATCGGATTAGGACCGATTCTTATGCCTCAAGTAGTATCCATCTTACTTACATTCTACGGTATACAGGTATTTCAAAAATTATGTCTTGCTAAAAGAATACGTAACACAGATCGAGAGGATTAAATATCCTTTCTTAATATTTTCTTGATATATGTAAGACGATTATGCCGAGTAAAGGAGAATCGGAACGTAATTGACAAGTTAACACTGCCGGACAGGAAGAGATATGTGTATTTATGTTCGCGCTTCGATAAGGCATCACTTGCGCTGGATTATGTCGATCGTAAAATACAATGGCAATTGCTTATCGATGTGGGTCGGCATGGACGTCTGTTTATTTTCTCGCTAGTTATATCATCTATGGTTAATGTTAATATCATCTATAGTTAACGTTCAAGTGACGCCATCTTCTACGCACGAGCAGAAATTCTGTATCGATCTGTAATATGAAGTCTTATAACAAATTTAGTGAAATCTATTTCTCTAATTCCCAATCGCGATCTATCGAAGTGTACAAATTCTAATTATTGACGAATAATTGCGAAAGCGTGGCAACGTTTATTATAAACCGCGCGCTGAAAATATATGTAGTATAAAAAATATAATATTATAAACAGGACACCGTCTTGATACTTGGCGCTTATAGTCTTCATTCGATAATAGGCGTACTGCTGCTACAACCGATTAAATGGCATATGAAAAACGAACCCATTTGCTTAGAGACAATTAGAAATGCTGAGAGTCCTAAAATTTTGAACAATAATGAAGGAGGTATCCATCTTGCTAATTACAAATATACCGATACTCGAAACTCTCTCTCGTGTATAATAATTTGTGATTATTTACAGATACATCGATCCATGACGCGGAAGATGAAGCTAATATATATTCTTCGAGATTGACGTTGAACAATTGTCAGAGAAAAAGGAAAACGACTATATCGAGCATCAATCACGATGTCGAAGTTGGAAGCATTTACGGGTTCGATACGCCTTTACCTCGACAGATTTCTATAGACAGATCATGTAATCCGATAATATATATATATATATAATTTAAATTAATTAATTAATAATTAATTGAAAAATTGTACAGACCATTAAATGGATAAATATTATCGTATCATATTTTTTTCAGCATATGATGTAAATTATGACACCGAAATGTCGATAATTAAAGGAACGTCAATGACAAATTTAGATAATAGTCGCAAGTGTTCAAAATATTCATTTTGGAATTCAGGTAAATATGTATAGGTATATCATTGATTAAAACTTTGTGGTTTCTTAGAAACATGATAGACAGCGAAATAACAAATTCAGATCTGTAACTAGATACTGCAAAAAAGTTTGATATGTAAAGTGCACTATATGTAGAATACAATTAAGCGTAAATATCGTGATTATCCGTAATTCAAATGCGCTATTTTATACATATTTCTTTATAGCAAAAAGTGTGGACAGTATAAATCTCGGTAGTAGCATCAAGATTTTTGACGAACCTGCACCGGTAACAAAAAAATTGATTTTCATCAATAATGGAGTAAGTAAAAGTAATGATGTAAATCAGAACATTATGGAAAAGAATTCGCTATTAGAAAGAGAAACTGATAATTTTTCAACCGAGGAAAATGACGATGAAGACAAGTAAGTACAAAGATACCTATTTTTTATTTATTATTATAATACTATATGCGCACGTGTATGAAAATATAATATAAATATTAAATAACATAATATTACCTCATTAAAGTTTATGGCATTCTTAAAGTAAAAATTTAAAATTTGTTAAACCGGTCTCCAAAAATAGCTATATAAAACAATAAAATTATGATTAAATGTTTAATAAAAACTGAAAAAAAAATTAATTTATACAATAGAGATCAACATTATATGCAAGAACAGAAATTACTATTGCATTCCTTAGAATATCTTGCGTTCAAAAGAAAATAGTTTAATAACAGTCAAGATTGTGTTTATATTATTAGCAAATTTTAAATTTTTATTCCAAGAATGCTTCAAACTTCAATAAGATATTTTACATATTTTTTTTGCTTCCTCATAGAGGAAGCTTAGTTTTCGTGAGAAAATTTTTTTTCATTTTTTCATGCCAATGTGTTCAGAATGTTCTAAAACGTCGAAAAATCACATTTTTAAAAAATGTCCGTATGTATGTGTGTATGTGTGTATGTGTGTATGTGTGTATGTGTGTATGTGTGTATGTGCACCAAAAGGACGTGGTTGCTCTAACTTCCGTAAATTTTGAGATATCGAGCTAAAATTTTTTACATGAATAGAGTATCATTAAGGGTTGATTGGTATTAAATTTGGCTAGAATCGGTGAAGGGGTTTATTTTTTATAAAATTTCGAATTTTCCAAAAAAGAGCGTGGTTGCTCTAATTTCCGCAAATTTTGAGATATCGATCTAAATTTTTTTACATGAATAGAGTATCATTAAAGGATGGTTGGTATTGAATTTGGCTAGAATCGGTAAAGGGGTTTATTTTTTTAAAATTTCGAATTTTTTCAAAAAAGAGCGTAATTGCTCTAACTTCCGCAAACTTTGAGATATAGGGTTAAATATTTTTACATGAATAGGGTATCAATAAAGGATGGTTGGTATTGAATTTGGTTTGAATCGGTGAAGGGGTTCATATTTTATAAAATTTTGAATTTTTTGAGAGATGTCTGTGTACGCTCTAACTTCCTAAAATTTTAAGATATCGGGCTAAATATTTTTATATGAATAGAATTTCATAATATAATTTCTAAATTTTTTGTGATGGTTATATAAAAATAAAAATTGTGCAAATTAGAAATTTGCACATTGCTTCCTCATCATTTTAATTCGCTCATAAAGCTTCCTCTATGAGGAAGCCAACAATCTATTATATACTAATAATTTTAATTTAATTTAAAATCTAGCTTCCTCTAAGGAGGAACTTTGTGAGCGAATTAAAATGGTGAGGAAGCAATATGCAAATTTCTAATTTGCACAATTTTTTTTTCTCTTCTCAGTCTATTAATATGAATATATAAAATTACAATATAAATTGTAACTCATAGCCACAAGAAATTTAATGAAATACCTTATTTTAAAATATAACAAATGATGTAGCAATTACATTGCAGTGACACAGATGAGACCACCGTCATCTGCCGAATTTTGCATCGAGTGATTAATTTTTACGATTTTGATCTTCTGCGCGATCCTATTTACGTAAACATTATGTTGGGGATGTCGCTGGCGATCTTCGCGGAGGTAAACTTTTCCATGCTGACGCCGTTCATTCTCGCTGATATGGGATTGACAACGGCCAAAATTGCTAACGTCATGAGCGTCATCGCAATAGTCGATCTCGTTGGCAGAGGCCTGTCACCGTTCCTGGGAGAATGGCTACGTCAACCACCTAGGACGATGTATATGCTCAGCCTCTTTCTTCTGATAATTAGCAGAACCGGTAACGTATATCGATTATTTTCTGCTATCCAGTTTTGATTTGAAAAGAAAAATATTGGAAAAAGTAGAAATTATACAATACATGTAACAGTAACAAATTTATCTCTATTTTCGGTACAGCACTCATCTTTATAAATAACTTCACTTCGGTATTAATCGTTGCAATTGGTTTGGGAATGGCGAAAGGAATTCGCTCGGTTTATATGACCTTAGTGGTACCCAATTACGTTCCCATCCAAAAGTTACCCAGCGCCTCGGGGATGCAGATGTTGACCAACGGAGTGATCCTTATATGCGCTGGTCCTATGCTAGGTATTACAGTAATATAAAATTTTACTTAAGAAATTTTTATTAAATATTATCCCATTATTAAATTCTCAATAATATCATTTTTTATACATATATAATTTATATAATAATAATAAATATATAATAATTTATATAAAATATTATATGCCGAGAAAAAGAAAGAAAGGAAGAGAGAGAGAAAATATTTAAATAGATTTTAGATTTAAATGAAGAATTGATTTGGTTGTAGGTTTAATACGAGATAATACAGGAAATTATACAATTTGTATTATACTGATTAATTGTGTGACCGCCGTTACGTTATTTATCTGGACAACAGAGATGTTACTCGTACGGAGGAAGTCTGCACGGCGGAAGTCAAAATTGCCCGAAACATCTTAATATGCATACAAAATAATTCTACTTTTGTAAATAAATCACTTTCAACAGTATCTGCATTGTAAATAAATTCCAAGCTCGGTGAAAAAAGAAACGATTAATAAAAACATGTAGCTGATCAAATATATTTTTATTAAAAATTCTTACGCGTTTCTCGAGCGGCGTATTAAACTTCGCGATTAAGGTCGTGTCCTTGTTCGACACCATTTAGAAATGAATCCAATTAGAGCACTAATCCTCTCGAGACGACTAGAGTCTTTAAAGACAGACAACTGCAGTAGACAATGGAACATCTCTCCCATTATTTTCCGGCGGGAATTCTCACGTCTCGCGACGTGTGATCTTCCTGAAGAGATCTGAAAAGGAAGTTCGAAGGTCAATGAAATGTAGATAATGTTGCATCAAGCCGGCCAATCTATTCAACAATGTCGGAGATTCCTCTTTTCTCTTCTGTCAAGTCTTTGCTCGTTAAATGTAACATCTATTTCATGACATGCAAGAGTTATGATTTACGCGCGATATCACTTAATTTTCTCTTAACGTTGCGACGACTTGAGAAAAAAAAGTAAAGCAGAAATATACTTTTATTTCTCTCTTGCGTCAAGATTATTTCTTTCCTAAGTGTAAAAAAAAAACGATATATAAAATATTTTTGTCAAACATATAGCATTACAATAGTATTCGAGTATTGTATTGTTCCTTTACGATTTTACTCGAACTACGAATAAAAAAGAAACGAGCTCGAAATTCGCGACACAAAATCCCCTTTCACCGTACAATCGGAAGAGGCTGACTTTGCGTGATATGCATACATGTATATCACGTACTAACGTATATTTAGATGCAGCAATGCTCGTGACACTTTTTGGCGGAAGTCCAGCTTTACGAAATCGGCGAAAGTGATGATCGAACGTGGTTGGCAAATGCATAAAGGACAAATTCAAATAGCCGTAAACGCGACTGTATTGCAAAACAACCGCACCTGCAATTTTCTAAAATCAAGATGAGAAAGTTTGTGCAATTTTTTGAGTAACTTACGCTATATAAGTATGGTTTAGTATATTGATAGCATGAATATTGTTGTTTCGCATTGTGCAGAAAAATTTAAAATAATATTTAATACACATTGCTTCGATATAATCTGCAAAAATTAAAAATATTTTCTTAATTTGTTGTAGAAATAAAAATATACTAATTTTTTTATATACAAATATATCAGATAAATCAATATTTATTATTCGCGCGTTATCTATTTTCAATTATTTATTATTTTTTGTTGTTTTTATATCGTGACGAAACATTATTTATTTCAAGTATGACTGCGAAAAAGCTTCTGCATTGAAAAGTATTTAACATGCACGATGAGACTCTGAAAAGATCCACCTTAAACTCACCTTGATTTAGCTTACAGAATTGTCGAAAGCAGTTCAGGAAACGAAAGCGTGTTCGCTTAAAATCCAGTTCGTGTAACACAGACTGATTTTGTATAGAAAATATCTCGCTACTACTGTATTAGCGCTTAACTGGTACGTTCTTTGGCTAATTTGAAATCTATTTTCTCTTTCTACGGAAATATCCAGGTATCAATAGTTTCTTAATAATAAAAGTAATTGAAACAATTAAAGATACGAAAACTTTTACATAAATTTTTAAGATTCAAATAAGTAACAAAATCATTTGTCAATTAATTTTAAACAGACTTTACTTTCAGAGGATTTAAATTTGAGATTTAGTTATAAAGACATGTAATGTTAAAGACAGGCAAGTTACAAAAAATGATGATTTTTTCGACATTTTTGTAGAAGACTTCGAAAATGCGTTTTAAAATAATCAAAAAGCAAATTTCTAAATACAGAAATTTAATAAAAAAGATTATGATATATTCCTTTTTTTTATGTTAATCCAAGTAACGTAAATGTAATTGAGTCAAAGAACAGCATAGTTCTCTTGTAAAAGAGAAAATTATTAAAACTATGTGTAGCTTATTTACAAATTTATAAATTGGCATTCTCTCTGTATTTGAAATATTTGGTTTCCAACCACTTTAATAGCGAACAACCTTTGAAAAACCGACAAAAATGACAACTTGATGCAAATATATACCGCGCTGTCATAGTTTCTCCTAGTCTTTCTGCTTGGTTTTAGACTTATTGAATTATTTATAACAAAACTCATAGAAATACACATGCTCGGATTACAAAATACATTTATCCTGGTACACTGGCCACAATAATCACTTACGCACGTACGTAGAATTAAAATAGAAAGAGAGAGAGAGAGGGTTCACCGGTTTGCATTAAATATTATTAAGTTAAAAAGTTCGTCGAAATATGATCAAAGAACTCCGTTTTAAAATAACTGTTCACAATCACTCATCGCTCACTGAAACGTATCATCAATATTGTCTGCACATGCACAAATAATCCTTTTGAGCATTTTTCACAATTGATGCGTCATCGCCTGGCACGAGATACCTACAAAATGAAAAAAATTATATATTGTCTAAAAAGTTTTATCGATCACAGTAAATAAAAATACATATTTTTTTTTAAATATCTCTACAATAAAAAGATGAAGAAAGATATAGAAAATTGCAAAAAATGTATTTCTAGAATATTCTCTAAATAGAATAATGTAATCACAGATTATGATCTAAAATGAAACTACAATATTAATAAAAAGTACTCATTTCATACCTATTTATTATCGAAGAAATTAAATTGGCGTAAATATAAAAATAGATTAGCGATATAATGATTAATTATTTAGAAGCGCCGCTCTATTTTATTTTAAAAGAAATGTTAGAACAATATATCTAGCAAAGAGAAGTTGTATGTAGCATGTCGAACATTAAGAAGCGAAAGCTTTATGAAATAAAAAATTTGCACATTGCTTCCTCACCATTTTAATTCGCTCACAAAGTTCCTCCTTAGAGGAAGCTAGTTTTTAAATTAAATTAAAATTATTAGTATATAATAGATTGTTGGCTTCCTCATAGAGGAAGCTTTATGAGCGAATTAAAATGGTGAGGAAGCAATGTGCAAATTTCTAATTTGCACAATTTTTATTTTTATATAACCATCACAAAAAAATTAGAAATTATATTATGAAATTTTATTCATATAAAAATATTTAGCCCGATATCTTAAAATTTTAGGAAGTTAGAGCGTACACAGACATCTCTCAAAAAATTCAAAATTTTATAAAATATGAACCCCTTAACCGATTCAAATTAAATTCAATACCAACCATCCTTTATTGATACCCTATTCATGGAAAAATATTTAACCCTATATCTCAAAGTTTGCGGAAGTTAGAGCAATTACGCTCTTTTTTGAAAAAATTCGAAATTTTTAAAAAATAAACCCCTTTACCGATTCTAGCCAAATTCAATACCAACCATCCTTTAATGATACTCTATTCATGTAAAAACATTTAGATCGATATCTCAAAATTTGCGGAAGTTAGAGCAACCCCGCTCTTTTTTGGAAAATTCGAAATTTTATAAAAAATAAACCCCTTCACCGATTCTAGCCAAATTCAATACCAATCAACCCTTAATGATACTCTATTCATGTAAAAAATTTTAGCTCGATATTTCAAAATTTACGGAAGTTAGAGCGACCACGTCCTTTTGGTGCACATACACACATACATACGGACATTTTTTTTAAATGTGATTTTTCGACGTTTTAGAACATTCTGAACACATTGGCATGAAAAAATGAAAAAAAAATTTTTTCACGAAAACTAAAGCTTCCTCTATGAGGAAGCAAAAGTAAATTATAACAGGTGGGTAAAATAATTTAGATAAAGGATATAATTATAAGTTACATGTACAACATAATCGTATATACCTTTGAGTGTCCAGCATACAGCACAGGAACTTCAAGGGATTCACTGTCCTCGTTCTCGTGTTCACTCTCGTCAAGCGACGCGAACTCCTCGTGCTCCATGATACCCCACAAAGGAACGCTCTCTGGACCCGTAGAAGCCACAGCCAAGTTGTTCACAGCCTGAGGTAGCACTTGATAGGCTTTCTCGATCGACTCGAACGTATTGGACTTCTTCTTGGTTCTCTTCGTGTCCGTTGCCAGGGCTTTAGAATTTCTGTCCGCTTCTTTCGCCGCTTTTTCTTTCTTTCTGTCGGCAGAATTCGATTTAGGAGTGGTTACGATAGGCTGAGGCGTCACCACGTAGACGCGTTCCTTGTTCACCGAAGAAATATCCAGGGAGAAGCCCTGCCATGTGACGTCGTCCTTTGTGGACGCGATGGAGGAGTCAGTAGAACTCTCGGTCGACTTTGAATTTCCGACCTGTATCACCTTAAACAGAGAGACGTCGAAGAAAGATGAGACATTATTTCTTGATATTGATGTTTCCTTAAAATTTCGATTAATTACTTGTACTCGCGGTCCTTCTACACGGCTGCTGGCCGAACCTTTGTAGTCTAGATCATTGAAAGTGAATCCGGCCAGAGTAAAAGTTTTCACATTATCGTCGTAAGGGCCAACTGCATGATTGACAGGTTCGGTGGTCGTCAAGTATTCATTAGGAATCTGCTTTGAAGGGAAAAGATACGGATTGACCGAACTAGGCGACGCTGTACTAACGGTTGTACCCTTCGAATATTCCTAAATTGAACACAAAAAGAAAACACATTTATCACTATCGTTGTATATTAGAATCATCATTATAATTTTCGACATTAATTATGGACTTCACATTGTCAAAAGTCTATCATTAAAATTACTTTTGTAATCTAAGATTAAACCCGCCTTAAATTAAAGTACGCTTGATCTAAGAGATACATGATAAGAGAAGAAAAAAATATTAGAAAACGATGAAGAATTTAAAAATTTTATGCAATTATACGCGATATATTTCTATCTTATATAATATTTATAAAGAATAAAAAATAGGATTATTCTCTAATCGTTGAAAATTTATGCTTACAAAATCTTTTGACAGATAACTTTTCATTACGAAGTTTGATGTGTTACAAAAAATAATAAAAAGATATTATTTATTAATGTTTATAACCAACGTCTTTCTATATTAGAATTCATCATTTAATTACTCTGGCTTTGACAGACTCAACATTACACTCCACATACTGTAAGATTAAAAATTTTATCCATTACTCTATCTTATCTAACAAAAACACATTTATTAAAATAATATGACGTGTACCTGTATCGTCCAATTATCAATATTCTTTTGCAATTTATGTACGTCTATGGAGTTGTTCACTTTAGTACCGACTGATTTCCTAGTAATATCTTCCAATAATGCCGAAGTAGTCGGCCAAGTATATGAAGAATTCGGAAGACTGGTCACTTTAATTCTGTTTCTTGATTCTTCGCCGAAATACTTGTCATTATCGGATTCACTCGCGAAGTGCGAAGCCTTTCGCTCGTGATCTCGTTCGTGTGATGAATGGAACGGAAGTGGTGTGTACTGTGACGTGTAGGGAATAATGAGCTGTACCTGAATTTATAATCACAAAAGATTAGAGTATAATACTTATTAACGCGAATTTTTGAAGACGTGTTTTTCTATTCAGTCACATCACCTTTTTATTTCTCTTCGCGCCTTGCTGTTTCGTGGATGTCTTATTCGCGTCTTTCGATTTAACATCAAAATTTTCATTCAATGTTTCCTTCGCAAAATCGTCGTAAGGATTCAATACAGAGTTCAGAGTGTCCCAGAGCCCTCCGCTCTCTGTATTCCTCGAGGTCGTCGATAAGACGCTCGACCATAAATATCCAACCTGATCAGATGGCGGAATATAGGAAACGTCTTGTCCCCGAAGAGCCTTATGATCATGAAGACTTCCATTGGAGTCTCGTGTTGCACTGTCGTTGATCTTCGACTCCTCCGAGGGTGTCACAAAATTGACCGTCTGAAAGCGATCCGTAGATAGGTGAGATTCTGTTGTAGTAGTGTCGTGACGTGTTCCAAAAATCTCATCGTCAGGTGCCAAAGTCGTCCTGGCGGTCTCGGTATTCGTAGAGTCTGTGAACGCGTTAGAGGTCGGCGGTAACGAGGACGAGTCCGTCCGACTTTCACCCTTGTGCGTGAAATCTAGCAACAGTGACTCCTCAAAATGTATTGAATCTTCAATCTTCGCGGAAGACCCATCTGTAACGCGCAAAGGTGCGCGAGAGTCTTCGGCAACGTTGGCGCTGGAGGACAAATCATTGTATTGATGCTCGAGATTGCCCGGTATTCGATCGTGACCGGAGATCCCGTAACTGGGAGGATTCTGATCGATTAGAACGCCGGAATTGCCGAACGACGTTTGATGACTTACGGAATCGAGTGAACTTCCTGTTGCGGTATTTTCAAATCTATCCTTGTCCGGTATAACATCAGAATGACCCTGAGACACCTGAGTGCCGCTAGGAGATAGATCACCGTGCGCATCATGATTCTGAGCATTAAAATCAGAATTGGTATATCCTAATTCTTGATGAACGACTCCTCGATCAGAATAACTGGAAAAATCTGGATAAACGGATGTCCCGCCGTTGAAACCGAGCTCCGCTGTATCCGGAAAAGAGGCATTTCCCGTGAACGCAACATCTCCGGAAACAAATGATGGCGATGGCGGTGGTGGTGCGAGATATTCCGATATCTTCGAGTTATTATCTCCGGGATAATTGAAATCTACCGCCTTGAAGAGCGGCGGCATTGCTCCAGAATACAGATGCGGATTTGGCAGCGGGCTAATGAAGGTTCCGTCATGTCCACCGGTGGGCAACGATGACGCGAAAGAAAAATCTGGAGCTCTAACTTCTTGCGATGCAGCATGATGAGCGTCGTAAGGTGTCTCGAGATTTCTGGGCGGCAGATACTCGTTATTTAATGATGATGATAATTGCGGCGGCGGCGGCGGCGGCGGCGGTGACGGCGGTACGAAGGAAGCATCTCCCGGATGAGAAAATTCACCGTGCTGCATCGGTATCCAGGGGGCTTTGTTGCATGAATTGCAGTTCTTGGCCTTGTCCGAGGGAGGATATCCCGGATGATTGTTGGGGAAGGATGAGGGAGGAGGTGGTATGTCGTAAGTCGCGGGAGAGGGACCGCCATGGATCGTCGCTGGAGGTGGGATGAACTTCGGTGATGGGGGATAGGAAGTTTCGGCGTGCAGGGGTGACGATGGCGGCGGCGGTGACAACGACGGCGGGTTTGACGAGGTACCGGAACCGAAGGGATTGAACCAATTCATCAGCCGCGCGAAGTACCCTGGCGCCTCGGTCGATTGAGCAACCAATCTTGGGATTCTACCCGGTGGATGAAACCTCGGCGGTGGTGGTGGAACGAGGTATTCGCTCAAATTGATTCTGCGAATGCGTCGAATGTTGGTAGAGACGCCCCGGCCATTCCTGATGATAGAGGCCGCGCTGATCGCGCAGATCACTAGCAGTAAGAATGGCAAGGCCTGGAATATCAAATCATTGCCTTACAACGAGAGAAACAACAGAGAAAATTTATTAAGAATAGTCATTTTATTTGCAGAAAATAATATTGTGTGGAGAAAAAAATAGAAATTATTCGCAACAACATAATTAATATCTGGTCGAAATTCTCTCTGCACAATTATTCCTAAACAATTGAAGCGACAGAATAATAAGAATGACAAAATCGTTTGGTTGTTAAAATCGTTAGATGCACACTAACAACTGCTTTTCTCCTTGTCGATATTCTAGGTATCATTTGACCGATGAAAGCTCGTATGTATTATATTATTTTGTATGTACACTTTCCGCAACAATCAATGACACGACGGTGGAATAAACGTGCGGTGGAACAAACTGGGTCGCATCATGGGAATCATTCTACCGAGAATTATGTATGCCGTGCGCGAAACTAGACGCCTTCTCCCTCGTTATTTTAGAATGGAGTCCTCGTTGGACTTGGTTTTCCTCTCTTTAGTCCTGGATGCAGTTGATTACCCCGTTTTACGCTTGCGCGTAATTCACGCACAAAATTTACACAAGAAACGGACAATATATTGCCGCGCCGCAAAAGTCGTTATTGCTTTACAACAAGAGAAACAGAGAAAATTGATTAAGAATAGTAATTTTATTTACAGAAAATAATATTGTGTAGAGAAAAAAAAAAGAGAAAAAAATCTACGTGAAACGGCTAACAATTTGATGGCAGTTGCTTTTCAAGCGTCTTTCAACAACTGCTACAAATGCATGTGCGCTCGTCGTGTCGGTATAATTTTTAGTTTTCACACTTGTTTAGCGTTATTAAACTAAACGTTATTAGATTTCGTCCGACACTCTACATACCATCTTACGTACCATACTAATTTCAAAATTGGCTTTCTAAGTGAGTGAAAAGCACTCGTAAATGTCGTTCGAGATTCCGAGGCTCTTCGACCTATTTAACCGACATAGAACCCAGCAATCATCGTTCTCTCGAAGAGATTCTGAGTCAGCCAGTCATTACCGATGGCACAAGAGGTCATAAGGCATATAGAATGCAATGTAAGGTCGAGACTGTGCCACGGATTCAATTCAGTGGATAGAATTGCTTCGTAAGAGTTGCTTCCGTCTATTACTCACTTACTCGGTTATACGTATATAAAATCATTACCTAATAATTACGTCAATAATCACAGACAAGACATTTCCAATATATGCTTTAAATATAATTTTAAATATACGCTTTTAATCGATTTTAGAATTAATTATAATTCCTCCATCTTTCGTAATGGATTTATTTCAAATTATATTGTCTGTAATATTTGTGTTCTGGATTACTTACTACGAATTAAATCTTTGAAGTCTATCAAATTGCTCATGAGTAGCATATCAAAATACAATAATAGCATGTAATAAAATAATATGTATTATATAATAAAGTAAAGAATATATTAATAAAACGCTATACATATAAAAATAATAATATGATGAAATTCGATGTGCGAATTTTTCTGTCGGGAAAAGAGCGACAAATGCGGAGAACTGGTACAAGGAAACCTTTATCGCGGAAGGCCGCGAGGAAAACGAATGAAATGTCGAAGAAAGGCCGAGAATCTGTCGCGATTCGCAGTCACCCACTAACACGGTGCTGAGATTCTCTCACGTAAATTGAATGCGAGTGCTCCACGTGCTAATTCTTCTCTACGAGCCCTTCTCCGCGTCGCGCTTCTTGTGAGAGAGAACGAGAGTAGTCGCGGATGACCGTATTTGTGTCCCGCGAAACCGGAAGCCGCGTAGGAAAGTGAAGAAACGGAAAAAAGAAATGGAGACACACGCGTGTCTGTACATACATAAAAAGGAGGCACACACGCGTGTCTAATAACGCGTGTCTAATTACGGTTTACATACACAGACGCGCAAATTATGCAAATTACTTCCGACGAGAGCGCATCGTCTTCTGTCAATAGCATGCTGTTCGCGACGCGTCGCATAGACGGTTGCGTTTACGGTTCACAGGTGTTCAACGTAAAGTGGTTTCTGGATTGATGACTGTAACACGCAAGCCAAAATAATTATTCTTCTTACAAAGAAAGAGAGAGAAAGAGAGATATTTTGCACGATAAATAGAAAATTTTCTTCAAAGTTTGACACGTATGTAAATTGATTAGATTTTTTTTTTTATTAAATACATGAATCTTCCGTAAATCTATTTGTTTCTATAAATGTTATTATTTTTTTTTTTATATATATATATATAATAGTGTAACTCTAGCAGAGTGAAATGATGTAGCGCTAAGATGAAAACGCTAATGAGAGAAGTCAGTAGGCTACGGATACCCGGCAGGTATTAATCAAGCATGGATTGAGAATAATAGTGACTCCGCACTCTTAAGTCAAGGATGGAATCAAGGATAGAAGAACAGGTCAAAATCTACTAGGAAGCGGATAGATCCGATTTCTCGGCTGGCGATCGCCGAGAGAGAACATCTGGACGAGAGCATCGATTTGGCACACGGGTTCCACGATCGACTATTTTATGACGGACGATCGTATCGAGTATATATGTATAACCAATATATCGATTCTTTTCTCCGATCATCACGTTCGGATGGAAGATTATGATTCCATTTGGCCGCTACATTATACTCGATTTTCGATCGCAACATTGCGAGGTCTCGACACGATGGTGCGAGATGAGAGAACGAATGAGATACGAATGCGTTTGCAGCAGCGTAACTACGACATTGAAAATCGACGATGCATCTCAGTGACATAACTTCCGCTCTCGAAATAGTAAGCTTCTTGGCGTAAACGGACTTGACTAAATTAAAATATGTATATAAATTGAAAAAAAAATGCATAAATATATAAATCAAAATAAAATTGTATGATGCGTAAATTGCGATCTTTTTGAATTAAAAAAATTTAGAATTTTTTTTAATATACCAATTTACCTTCGGTACAAAGAATAATCGCGTTTGTGTATTAATAAATATACAAACAATTTGTCATAGTTCCGAATAATCAACGCATAATAACGTTGTATTAAAGACGCAGAGGTGGATTTCTAACAAACGTCATTTAAAAAAAAAAAAAAAAAAAAAACGGCGAAGATGCATTCGCGCGCTTTCTCATTAAGAGCGTCTCACGCTGCCGCAGAAATTCATTACTAAAACGACCGATTATTAAAATTGATTACGCCACTGCGCTCATGAACTCGTCGCCGATGTCGTGGATGTAGCGGCCGCGCTAACACACTCATACGACGAGTAATGTAGGTAAGTGGGCTGTGGGTATTACGAGAGTCGAGACCTACAACGCGAGAGAAGACGATGTAACGTGCGCGTGTAATCCGACTGCATATGTATGTATGTACGTATGTGCGCGCGTGTCCCACGCGACGTACGCGCGTTTGTCGGAAAATGAATGTCAGCGCTAATCGAGACGAACCGCTGCCGATATAATGAGGCTGCGCTCTCATTGCCTGGGATAACGTCGCGTCGCCCGAAATGAAACCGTCATCGCGTTTATGATAGATCCCTCGCAGCGTGTGCGTGAAATCGAGATCGTTCATTCGACGAGATCGATATTCAGAGGCGAAACTTTCGATGTTATTCAACGTGGACCGCGTTGCGCGCGCGCGCAACGTCCTTTCTTCGACACAGCACAATTATAAAGTGAAATTATTTTGCGAAACAAATGCGTAAGAAAATTTATATACGTCTAAAATAGTTTCGAAAGTATGTATATATTCGCTTCTTTCTTATAAAATAATTTTGAAACTACATATGCAACGCAACAAGACTGTGGAAAGATAATGATATTATGCTGTCACTTTTCAAGACAGAGTCTAAATGCTTGTGAGTCTCATCCCGTGGGAATAGTCGAGTGAAAATCGGGAGATCTTGTAGAAAAGAGACGAGCCCTAACGGTACTTCAATGACGCAGAAGACAATTACAAGAGCGTCGAGACAGAGAGAGTTAACTATCGTATTTACATCGCGAGCTCTGTTCCAGTTCGACGAGTGTCGGAAAAATATGTTATTTGCATGCACCTCTCATATGATTTTGTCAAGGCAAGTAATCAAAATAATTGATTGTTTTATTATAACTAATTAAAACTATCAATCTAGGGAGAAAAAAATTATTTCCAACGAATTGTCGTCTTGTTCGCAAAATAGATTGGAAACATCATTCCTTTACCACGCGAGCTATTTTATTTTAAAAAATTTGATTGCAAAAAATATTTGCAAAACATTACAAGATTATATATAACAGTGAGGACTTAAAAGTAGTATTATTAAAAATAGTATTATCAACTCTATAAAGAGAAAAAAAGAGAAAAATATAAAAACACATTAGAAAATTATTGACAACGCAACCTAATGAAAGAATGTACCTAACAAACAGAAGGTGGCTTCATCTTTATTTTGACAATGCAAACATATCTGTTAGCTAACTTTCTTGACTCACTTGTCATGCTCGTTCAATATCATTGTGAAAGAAATATTGCAGTATAATATAGGTTACTCGCAAATATCCGCGATATATCTATTTTGACTCTTAATATTGACAGACTGTGAGAAACCTTGCGAAATCTCGTGCAAATAAGATACTATTGAAGCAAACAACTGATCATGCATAACCGAAATACAAAAATGGTTTTGTATTTGCTTAGATATCGCATGTTCGTAAAATCCAATAATGACATTTCACTAAAGTTGAATAGAAAAAATACATACAAATGGAAAGTAAGTTTAAAATCTTTTCTTTCGGTCTTTTTAAACAATCTCTCACGTTTCTATATTTCATTCGTTATCAGTACTGTACATTTACAGATAAAATTTAAATACATATAGTCTGTAACTGCATGTAATAATATCAGCAGCATGACTGACAGGAGCAAAAAGTATTGAAAAATATTTCATAATTGGCAGATTATTTGAATTACTTTTTTAAATTACTTTAACAAATTCGTTAAAGAAGATTATTAGTTTTAATAAAACATATCAAGTTTTTATCTATCAAGTTTTAATGTTTGACAGATATTTCTTAATAATTGAGCTTTAAATTAAAATTTTATTAAAGTAATAAATATTTCAGAATAACAAATAATTATTCTATTATCTATTTTTGCATTTGCAGCTTAATTTGCGAAAAAAACCTTTCAGTTCTTATCACCTCAAATATCATTAGCATCTCTACATTTTTGTTAACAAAAAACTGACTTCAGATTTAGCCGACGAAAAATGATGCATTGTCTCCACTTTCCGCTAATTTTGAAGTCATAATTTTGTATAATTATCTTTAGTAGATGTATCGCATGCATAATAGAGGCTATAATTGCGAAATATTCGCGTTTCCGCACACGTTTTTGGAAATCGAGACTAGATGAAACGGGCAAACGGAAAGCGACAGATTTAGGTCGTCCGAAAGAGTTTCCCTCTTCGACTGGTGCTGTGCCAAACAGCTTGATCGTTCGTCTCGAAAGCGGCGTACGTCTTCGTCGTTCCGACAAGCACGATTCGCGCGCGGTGTGCATAAATCAGCCATGACTCTCGAGACACAAACGCCGGCCATGCGTATTAACATGCTACTCCGCTCTCCCGATTAATTAAAGAACGTGACTCTCTGAGATGATCTCCGCCGATTTATGAAATCGAATTAATTTCAAATCAATTTCAAGATCAGAGAGAACCTCTTACTACTCCAATATCAAATATTTATAATAAATAAAATTCATTTTTCAATAAATAGCACAGGTGCAATTCGATTTTCTCAATAGGCTTTATATAAAAATTTGTAAATTTATTTATTTATTTATTTATATATTATATACAAATAAATATATATTTATTAAATTTATTTATTTATATATTTAATTTTACGCGTACGTAGAATGTCCCGTTCTCTTACTGCATCATTTCTCAACGACAGATATATTTTTAAAAACAATTTCTTTTTATCATTCTTTATTTTTATTTTTTATTTGTTTATCATTCTTCGTATTATAAAATTCCCTTACAAGTTTCATTATAAGTCCCTAATCAATATAAATCATTTGTATGTACCAAGTATATGTGCGAGTATATTAGAGCTTTACTGATGAAACAATGTTTGATATAAATGCAGAGAGTTCGCGTTTATTTCATCCATATGCAATATTAGATTAGACTCGAAAGCGGCGCACGTCTTTTCTATGTCGTCAAGGCTCCCATGACTCTCGGTATATTATAATCGTGCAATCTACACGATTCGCCTCGTTATCGATATCGCATAGCCGACTTATGACGTATTAAAATAATCCGTCATTAAATTCACTAAAGTGGCCTAGAAACGTAAAGGCAGCAATTTGCATTTTCAGTCAAAAGCTATATTTTATCGCGATAAAATAATATAATATTACAAAATCTTATAACGAATATTCTACATTATTGTTACTAGTCCGGAAATTTCCAGGAAATTTCCCTATTTTTATTGTATAAAATAAAAGTATCAGATT
Source organism: Lasius platythorax (assembly GCA_963971435.1). Lineage (NCBI taxonomy): Eukaryota > Metazoa > Arthropoda > Insecta > Hymenoptera > Formicidae > Lasius > Lasius platythorax. Next base: position 486,514 of record OZ020542.1, on the reverse strand, counting down.
ATTAGAAGACTTTTACGATTACTTTTGTACAATTAATTTGTTATCTGATAATAAATTCAAGCGAATATTGTCCTCTTCTCGTTTCCGCTATTAAACATGTACATCAAATTTAGTAATAATTTAACAATTTGGCAGCTAGTTGTTGACATATACCACATCAACACTAATTAATAAAATATTTTGTACATAATCAAAACTTTGATCTAACAGCAATAACAACTCTACGAGACTACTTACTGAACAGCAGTGATAATTAATGATTCTTTACTAGTAGTTCTACTCACTCTTCGAGCATCCATTTCTCCCACAGTCAGGATCTTCCTGTCAAGAACATGTCACAGTTTGCACGTAAAACCAAAATCACACTCCTCGTCCTGAATCTTTTTTTTTTTTTTTTTTAGAACAAATCGAATTCCCGCTAGCTCTCAACCTTGTGGCATCGTCACAGCACGTAATGCGCGACCGACAAGATACGGCAAACTCGATTCTGTTCCTCGCCGCGAGAAGGTGAAGGTTGAAGTGGAAGGACGCAGGATCCTGAAACGCGCGGCCCGATCGCGCGTGGGATGGGAGGTGGAAAAAAAAAATGAAAATGGAAGGAAGGATGCGCACTTGATCAGGGTCAAAGAGAGAGTCCATTGAAGCGTCTTCGGTCCAAGTCACTTATATACATTCGCGCTTCTCTCCTTCCTGACACCTCACTCTCCTTCCCGTTGCACCTTTCCCTCGCTCCGAAACAAGGATCCCTCCGTAATGCAATTCGGCCGATTTCTTTTTCTTTTTCTGAGACCGCGGAGTGGATGCGCGGAGGAAAAGCGAAGGATTTTTCTACCTGTTCGGAAAACTCCGTCCCTCGACCATGCTGTTAATAAATATCGTGAAGAGCTACCTGAAGTCGAGGGTCACTGATTGGAATGTCGATCATGCCAGATTTAATGGTTCCTTTGTTCGAATGATCATAGCTGACAGTTTCACGTAATATTTTTTAGCATATAACATTATATACATATATATATATATATATTTCAAAATTATTATATATATTTTTTTTATATTAAACATATATGAAGAAATAATGTCAATAAAAGTATATACAAGGTGTCCGGTAATAATCGCCCCACCCATCGTGTGCAGGTGGAGCGGGTTAAACCGAGTAGAAAAGTCCTCTACCGTTTTGCGATCTTCGCAATAATTAATGACAAATTAATTATAAAAGGTTAGCCAATTCGCGCGAATATAAGCGCGGGGCAAGAAGAGACATAAGCGTGTATAATACGAAAATCATTGCCAAATGTCATAAATATTGCAACACAATGTCAATCTCATCAATTTAATTAATTGAATGATTTTGATATAACAAGTAGAATTCGTTTAATTGCTAACGAGCATGCTACATTATGTGCAGTATGCTCGGAGAATGAAAGCGATTCTGTCACTTGCCAATCTGGACACGATGCGATAAAGTTGCGATCATTTCTCGAAGTAATTTTGATTATTTGATTGAAATAAAGACGATGCGTCGCGTAAAATTTACAATGTCGATTGTATTAAACGCGCATTCACACGCAATCGATTCGCAACGCGAAACTCTTTAACATCGCAATTTGTCATATAATTATATAAAATTTAATCGACAAATAGTTGTATGAATATTAAAATTGCTATTTAGAAAGGGAATAGAGATGGTAAGATGCAAGCAAGGGTTTTCTTAGCATATGTATTAATGTGTATTAATTAATCCGCGCGGACTCATCGCTTGATAGCCAAATCATAGTCATTCTATTATTATATTTCAATAAAAAAATCGTAGTTTGGGAGATGCATTGACACGTCTCACGGTTTATCGGTGGCATGCCGAATTTCCTGACTTAAATACTCCACGCGGACTCCTCGGGCGATGACCAATAATCAAAGTCGCTCGATTCTCTGATCCTATAGAAAAGAGAGATTCGTGTCTTACTAGCGTTCTCGATTTTCTTCTCGTATCCTTCTTTATCCTCCTCGCATTCTTCTCGCGTTATCTCTAATTGTTTTTAAAAGGCACGCTCGAACGAGCTCTGTTCGTATCCTTCTTTATCCTCCTCGCATCCTTCTCACTCTAATAAGGCATGCTCGGCGAGCACCACTCGAACTCGGTACGCAGAAAAAACCTAAAACAAAATACTGTTGATACTTTTTTCGACGACCTTCAATTGTTTCGGTGTCGTACATCGCATCGAAGGTGTCATATAATCGTTTAGCCGCATGTCCATCTGTCATCGAGTTTCTTATCGCATGTGATTTATGTCTCAATTTGTAGTTACTCACACAAATTTATTTCATACATTTTATTTACTCACATACGCGATTATAACGTCGGTGTAGTTCCATTCATTTTCTACGAGCGTAGAAAATAAATGTATATACATCATTTCTCGCCCCGCGCTTATATTCGCGCGGATTTGGCCGATCTTTTTTAATTAATTTCTCATTAATTATTGCGAAGATCGCAAAATGGTAGAGGACTTTCCTACTCGGTTTAATCCGCTCTACCTGCACACAATGGGTGGAACGATTATTACCGGACACCCTGTATACATATATGTATGTGTATATATATATATATATATATATATATATATATATATATATATATATATATATTTTTATTGACATTATGTTTTGATATATGTTTAATTTAAGAAAATATATAATATATTTAATAATTTTGAAATTATAAATAATTATATTAGAGATTTTCAAACTATAATAGCAAGATGCGAGATAAATAAATGTTTGATATGAGAGAGCGGGAATGACTTATTTTGATCTGATGATTACATACAGGATATGCGCGCATAATCGACACATAACGCCAGCACGTATAGAAACGTGCAATATAATAACGCCAGGACGTTAAACCCAGTGCGCGACTTTCTCGCCGCTTTCTGGCGATTTTGTATTCCGTAGATTCACCCTCGATTTCCTCGTCGTAAGACCGTCGCCAGTTTAAAAACAGCGCATTATAAATCGTCCAACGTTTCACCTGAATAGAAGCGTTGGGGATGGTCTTCAGGTACTGTCTTGATTTCAAACGACATTGGACATACAACGTTACATTTCAATTGCATTAGTGAATGTATTAATATATAGTCAACAATATATAGTTAATTAATTTTATTATACTTGAATTAGAAAATAATATTAAAATTGATAAATAATGAGAAGGAAATAAATATTGAACAATTAAATTCGTACACAGAGATCCATCAATTTTAGTTTGAATTTCAAGACCGAGTAGAGACAAAGTGCGCATTATTTATGCCAATGTCTTGTCATTATCTGTGTCATTATCTTGTCGTTATCTGTGTACTGAGATTATATAGATGCCTCTGCCTGCATTGCCCGATATCCTAATTAAATCCCTAATAAACAAGCGTATATCAGACAATACAATTAAACCATAAACCTCGTCGTTAAAAATGACATTATAAATCGGATCGCAGTCACATCGAATCGACACGACAATGATGCAACAATGGAACGTTTCTCAGTCGTCGTTTTTTCGTGTCTTCTGTGCTTCGGCCTGATCAAAGTCGCCGGGACTCAATATACGACGAGACCTACCTGCACCGAGGTAGGGTTCTTCGAGATCTACGATGGAACGTGTAAAAATTATTACATGTGCATAGACAACGGCGAGGGGCTTATTTCAGTGATACTGTCGTGCGCCAGTTCTGCCATATTCGATCCCAGCCAGGGCAGATGCGTGTCCAAGAATACGACTACCTGCGGGCAAACGTCACTCTGTTCTCGATACGGCAGATTCCCGATACAGGACACGAACTGTAAGAGGTATTACCTATGTTATTGGAGTGGCAGCGCTTACACCATGATGGGTAACCTCTCGTGCCCGAACACGCTGGTGTTCGAACCGACGTCGGAGAAGTGCGTGTCATCACAGAAATACGTGTGTCCGGGAACGCAAGGATAATCGAATTGTACAAATACATCATATAATTACAATTACAATCTGTATAGAAGATGTAATATTGTACGAAAATCGAAACCGAGGCGTATCATCATGTAACAATATTAACAATTGTTAAATTATTTTTTAAAGTGTATAGAAATAAATAATTCTTGCCAAATAATCTTCTTAATTGTAACAAATATTGTATTGTAATGAATAGCTGAAGTAATATGGATCGAGAAGATGGTGGAAGGAAAATTGATATGTAAAAAAATATTACACGGAATAATAATACACTCTTTTTTTTATCTGAGAAGAAGATAAAGAAGAATATGTGGCGCGATATAGTGTGTAATTATTTATAATTATAAATCATAAAGAGATTTCCGACATAAAAGGAATGTTATGGACTGATAGAAAAAATAATAAGCGGACTTTCGACTATCGACTCGCTTAACAGTCATACTTATCACCTGCGGTGTTATTTTCAACTTAATGAAAACAATAAAAGTACGTAACAATTCCTCGTTAGTACAATCCATTATAGACGCGATTCGGTCATTGCGATTGCGCTACTGTTGTTCACGATTAATTATTTTCGAACGTTATAAACGTGCGAGCTATAATCATTCGCGCGATAATCAGGCGCGCGCTTACCACTTTAAAGATTATTAAACGTTACAAATATATGCTTCTCCCATACCACAAAAGCCAGATAAATTGACTGATTAAATTCATATTGCTAAGACGATTTATTGAAAATGATATCGATAAATATGTATATAAATTATATCGACAAATAATATTTTTCTTTTATTTTCTATTTAATCTTAATTGCACACATATTATATTTCTTTATAAATTTGTAAATACATTTTTTTTTTTTTTTTAATAAAAAGCATATCTTTATGTAATTTTATCCGCCACGCGTTTCGAAAGACGAACGTAGATTACGAAGCCTTTCTTATAAATTTATATGATCAAATTAATAAGGCACAATAAAATTTATACACACACAAAATACAACGTCTGATTTCAGCTTCTTTCAAATTATCTTTCGTGTGATATTAGATTCGCTAAAACGGCAAAATAAAACTTAGACTCGCTAAACACCTATTCAAGGAAGGACTTTGTAAAGTGTGAATTCGATGAAACTTCTAAGATTGCCGCCCATCGGCGCCTCTTTGATCCTTTCGTTCGACCAATGTCCGACCTCTTCCCCAGCAGCTCGTCTCGCCCTCGAATGAATCCTGTTATCCTTGGGATCTGCTATAATATTTAGCAGATTCGTTTGGATTATCTTCTTAAGATCATTAACGAAGGTCGGATTATTTTGCGTCAATTCCGAAACCACGTGCTGCAATCCGACCGAGACATCCTCCTGTATCCCTGGTAATATCTGTCGCAGAACTTCCGTTTCCGTCTCGTTGTAGACGTTCTCGTTTGCCGAAGACACTGTGCTCAAAACGGTTTCTGTAGTCGTATCGTTTCCATTTTCTGTACGTACTGCGTCGCTCGTTCCCTCCTCAGGATTGTTCGTCGTCGTGGAAAGTTGTATAATCTCTTTTGTCACATTAACATCCTGATATCCCAAAGTGCTTGAAGAATCAGTATCGTTGTCATTTATCGTCGAAAACGCCACACTGTCATTTCCTTCTTTAGTTACATTCCTTTCATTCTCCACATATGCAGCGTCACTTGTCCCCTCCTCAGGGTTACTCGTCGTCGTGGAAGGATGTATAGTCTCCTTCGTCAAATGAATATTTTGTAATTCTGAAGCGTTTAAAGAATTAACCGAAACCGACGACTCATTAGAGGGATTAGAGAGATTTTTGTTAACAGCGTCGAGTTCGCTTAAATCTCCTAGTTTATTATCATCAAGACTTCTGCGTCTTCGTCTTCGAGACGATACCTCGTTCTCTTCATCGTATTCAGGATACTGAGAGTCCTCGTTTTCAGCAAGGTCGCGTCCAGAAGTAGACTGCTCGGAGATTAATTCTTCAAAGGCAGAAGGATTCGTAGGTTCCAATTCTTCATAACTATCGTCAATATCATGGTTCGATTGCGTACTGATAAGATTCGATTTCTTTGTCAAATTGCCTAAGATGGTACAATTTAGCAACGCGCTTAAGGTATCCCTGTTGATGGAATCGTTCAAGGATTTCAATTGCTCCAGCAAGTCAAAATGATCGTCTTCTGCCGAATTCTCGTCCAACGACAAGTTCTTCTCAACCTCGACTAAGTTGAGCTTCTCCTCTTCTTGGTTGATGTGTTGCAGAAGAACCTTCACTTTCAAGGTCAATTTGTGCTGCGGCGTACTTGTAGTCGTGCTTCTTCGGTGCGCGTCCGCGTTGTCGATCGCCGTCGAAATGTTCTCAGCTTCCTGAACGGTCAGTATGGTGGTTGCGACACTTGCGACAGTCGTGTGCTGAATTTCGATCGTTGCTGATTTCTCAGACGACTGCGAATCAGTTGCGACCGATGGTTGATTTTTTGTTGGTAAAAAAACCACATCGGACCTCGATTGATCCTCGTCGATTTCTCCAGAACACATTCCCGACTCGCAGGACGTGACGGTCACACTGCCGCAATTTTCCTGCGATTCGTCGCAGGATTCCGAACTGCTGACGTATAAGCAATCCTCGGAGTTCTCGCACGAGTAATCAAGCCTGTTGCTTACCGTCGATGACAAAGCCGTCGGTTTGATCTCCGCGGAAGACGACGACGTCGTCGTTGCAAGCCGTGCGGTTACACTTTCAGATATACTTTCAATCGATGGTTCGGATAGCTTGTTTAAGCTCTTGCTAAATTTTTCGGACTCTTTCACGAATTCGGTGAATCCGTACGGTGATACCGTGGTTGTAACTTGCTCAGCACTATACTCTTCTGAGGTTATCGTACTTATACTTGAAGACGGAACATGGTCTATCTTATTTAATTCCTCGCTTGTCAACTCAACAGAAGTATATTCCTTATCTTCTTCGGTCGTCGAGTGCTCCTTCTCTTCCGTCTCGCTACTACTTATCGTAACACTCGTTTCTGCCGTGCTGACGGCACTATTATCGTAATCGACATTTTCAGAGGTTGTAACAGATTCCTTGTCCGTTGATTGAGATGCGAGCTCTTCCGAGGATTTTAAAATTTCTGTCGTGGATGTGAGCAGAGTCGTCTCCTCAGTAACTACTCTTTCTTCCTCACTTGATTCGGAAGAAATCGGTTTCTTCCATAATTTTTTCTTGCTAGAAGTCTCTTTTTTTGTTTTCTTATGAACAATTGGAGTTAAAATATCCCTTGTTTTACTGATTGCCTTTGTAGTTGCTTCCGTCGCGTCTGATTCGGTGAACAGTTCTATCGAAGATGAAGAATGCGTGATATTCCTTTGCGTCGTACATGCTGGATCTAACGAGTCCTCCTCACAGTTCAAGATGTCTTCCCTCGTAATTTTGGGTACAGTATGTGTATCATTAAATATTTCTTCAGTAGATAACGGTGGCTTCGTGATACCAATAGACGTACTAAGATCTTTGCTCTCGCTTTCACTGCTGGCTTCGTTTTTTGATGATTTAGTGATCTTCTCCTCGCTGATCTCCTTATTACTTTTGATTAAAATGTCATCAGACTTCGTCGTCACTTCGCAGGCGCCGCTCTCCTCACAGGATTCAGTAGTGGTATGCCTGTTACCCTTTTCATTTCCTTCCTCGGAACTCTCCGTGCAGAGCTCTTCTTCGGTCTTTGCCGTTAATTGATGCAGTTTGGGACTAACTTTGATCTCCACTCTCTTCTTCGGGTTCTTCGAGCCGTCGTTCCACTCTACAATGTTCTTACTGACCACCGGGCCGACCCCGCATTTCACCCTTTTGTGCTGCCAGACAATAATGTCGCCGACATGACTAACCGAAGTGAAATTGACGACCCTGCTGACCTTGGTATCCTCGTCTATAATCTCGAACAAAGCCGTCTTGCCAATCTCTTTGTCATTCGTTGTTAATTCACCCTCGAGCTTCTTGCATTCGAGATATTTATCCGGTATAGTCGCCGAATTCTCGAAGGAGATCGTGTACTCGCGGATCACCAGCCTCTTCGGCGGTCGAACGGTCTTGTTCTCTTTGATGGTCGTCGTCTCGATCCAACACAAGGTAATGTCCTCGTCCTCGTGAACGCTGCTGATTGTCTTTGCTTTGGAATTATTGCCGACCACTTCGTTAAATTCCTTGTCGACGCTTAGCGTATGATTCGTTACGTTCCCGACGAAGCTACTCGAGTACCTCTGATTCTCCTTCTTGCCGCTCGAGCAGTTTGCCGATTGTTTTGCCTCGGAAATGTTCTCTAGCGATTTATAGTAATTATTGTAATATAAATTGTATGGCGATGTAACCTTCTTAGAAGCTTCCTTTCTGGAAACCTCCTGTTTGCCTTGTTTACGGAACTCGTTGCGATTACGATGCACACGACCGATGATATTCATGTTCACGTTTTGATTTTTTATTATGCTGTGCAGAAAAAGATAAAAAATCGAATCATTGACGACGATAACGCGGGACAATTCATAATATTTTGTATTAACAAATTAATTATATATTTTTTAGATTTTTTTTTGTCGCATTATTCCCCATTATGTCCTAATATTAGTTCAGATTATACGCTTTATATAGATTTATTTTACTGAAATTATACTTTACTTATGAATCTGGTTGGCGCTATCATCGTAGAATGAAGCATCCGATGACTCCGCCTTTCTTGGACGAGATTGCGCAGAAATATCATAACTTTGAGAATCTGTTTCCTTATCTTTGAATGAATCCCGTATCTGAAGAATTTGGTACAAGAAAGAAAATTAATAATATAATATTGAAAAAATATGAACAAAATAATTTAGATATAAATATACATATATATGCAACTTATATGCGCACCATAACAGATCTTATTAATCCACAATTTTATTAATATTAGTCTCAGTAAGAAATAATTAAGATTTAATCGCAAAAATCATTTATGAGCCGATAAATAAATAAATTCTAATCGAAGCGTTGTAATTGCAATAAATGATTGATAGCGAAAAATTCGTAGCAGTGTTTAATTAAGCATTGTTTAATTATAGTCACAGTAAAAGACGTAATACGTAGAAACTGCTGGACTCAACCATATAATTATGAAAAAATAGAAAAGTATAAATATATCGATGACGATAAAAATATAATATAAAAATCTTTCTGAAGAAATATTCCTTCCTGTTACCCTGAAAAGAATAAAACTCGACACAAATTTCTTGATTTAAAGCAGCATAAAAGTAGCCAAACGACAAGAAATACAAGAATAAAAAATATATATAAAACATATATAAAAAGAATTTAAAATGCAATATAACAATAAAGTGTCTGTAGACAATGTATATAAAGAATATATATTGACATAAAGTGAACAGAAACAGAGTTATTATGAAATAAAAATAATTATAAACGTGTGCTACAAAAATAAATATAGATATATAAAAATATGCATTAATCAGTTTACATACTCGACTTGCGTCTGAAGAACGAGGGGGAAATGGAATCGCAGCATTATGTCTAAACCAACTGCACACCTATTTTAATCGAACAAATATAATATTTCGTTGATAAATTATTATCGAAAACATTATAATAAATATCTTTCAGTGTTAACGATCCATGTAAATTTAATTAAAAGTACAAGTAATTACAAATTTGTACGAGCAAATATACATAATACAATTTCTCGAAGTATATGTGAAAGTTTCGTAAAGACGTTCAATATCGTCTGGTGACGCGATCATGTGAATGATTTAATTTAGAAAATGTCAGTTTCACACAATTGATCCGATCCATCCATGCAAGCCCGACGATATCTCGGCACGCGAGATTAACCAACGAAATGACCGCACAGTATGCCGGCACGAAAGTGAGAATGATCGAGTAATAAAATGTATATACGATAAGACGGCAATATTCGCCGAGACAAATAATCTAGTTGCTTTTCCACCGTTGCATCTGATGGTTGATTTATGGTTTCGATGAAATGAGAAAATTAACCAACTTTGATACATATAATTAGTTTATCGAAATAAAGAGAGAAATCTGTTGAACATAATATTCAATTAATCTTTTCCTTTCTTTCTTATATATGTTGCAAATTCTATATATTCAGCCATTTTATAAAAAGGGCTTTGTTTATAAAGCACAACATTTTTGTAAAAGATTGTTTTATAAAAAAGATATACATAAACATTTTTTATAAGAAGACAAAATTTATAAAAAAAAAGAGTCTGCAATATAAATCTCTAAGTATATTCTTAGTTGTGTTTGTGATAAATTAAACATCAAAATTACACAAAAGAATTATACAAAAAAGCTCTTTATCATACGAACTAATTTTTATATAAAAAATATTCTCTAATAATTTCAAATTTATATTAACTTTTAGATAGATTGCAGTTAAATAAGTTTGACGGAAGAAGGCAGCTCTTACCACAAGAATGAAAAATAGGGTGTAAGGCGCGCGAACCAACATCGCCGCCAGAATGTGTCACTTCTCCGTTCGCGTTTCAAATCTTCTATCTCCTTATCTCGATCAGCCTACATCAGATCAGAATCCCCTAATTTCGTCAAAAAGATTTCTAAGTCCTTCACTCTTTGCGCGCTAAATCTACCTGACAATAGATATTGATAATAGATCAATCGAATGTCTAACTTTTAACTAAGAAGTAATCACCAACAATCGGATCACGAGTTCCAAAATTGGACCGCTGCTTCTCTTTCGATATTGACGACGAATGATCCAAAATGATGGCGCGCGCTGAGACGGCAGCACTCGTCCGATGTTGATTCTGTTGCTCCCGAATGCCAACTCGACTGGCACCTTCGGTAAATGCACAAGCCATCATCCCCACCTTAATCAAATCCTTCCAACCCCGCTCCAATTTTAAGCCCCCGATTCAACATCTCGATCTTCCGGAGTTGTTATCAGCAGCGGTAACGTCTCGTCTGTATGTTCCGCGCGTTAATGTTTCTTAGTATAGCTCTTTTCCTCGACGATCGATTGATCAGTTAAACTTATCTCGCCGCCAATGCATCCTGAGTAAAAATCATTTGCCACCGTCGAAATAATTACTTCATCAAAGACTTACGTGATTAAGCGACGAGAATATATTTTGTTTATTTGAACTAATCGAAAATACTCTGTACGATTTGTTAATGAAATTTTCGAATCGTTAATAAAAATAAAAACTTTCCACTTAACATTTTTGCACTTTTCGCACAATAATATTTTATAAGTAAGTACTTATATGTCTAAATATTTTTCAAACATGACATTTATACCTTTTGGTATTTATTTATACAAAAATCTTTATTTTGGAGACTATAGACCTATACGGCGTTGATTTCTTTTAGATTTATGAGAGAAGATTCTATATATATAGTTATATATCCATTTTAGTTTAACAGGCAATCCATAATTGACCGTGAAACATTTAATTTAAAAGTCTTCGTTCGTTATGCACAATAAAATCCTGTTGCTTTGTTCGTCTCTATGACAAGAAGAACATTTTGCTCGCCACATTTAATAAATTGCAATTTTAATTAATTGCAGTTATATCTTGCGTCCTTGAATTATAATAATTCAGCTCGCTCAAAATAACATTTAATTATATTTTATGTAACTGTTTTTTTTTTTTTATAATTATGTCTATATATACTTTATATAAAAATATCCTTGGGAAAATATTTCTCAATTTCTCATTGCACCGTGTTGCAGGAACATTCAAGTCTCTATAACAAAATAAAAATGTATCATCTCGTGATACCAATTTTTGTTTAATAGAACACAGATTGTTCAGCGAATAACGCCAATTAATGATTGCATACGGGAAAATTAAGAATCACTCCCGTTCTCTTCCAATGATTATTTATCAGTGTTCACTCCCTCTTTTCTCTCAACATTGCTACCAGCGGCACACAATGACGCACACAATCACTCGTTATACGTATGTTACGCGACTTCGCGGTCATCTATTGTATACCGATAGAAGTGAGGCCAAATTGCTTTGTACAATTTTTTTTTGTTTCTCCGTTGGACGTTTTATCGCTACTGGACGCCAAGATGCAATAATTTACCATCCCGCGCGAGTGCTGCGATTTTGGAACGGAAGCCCCGGAATCGCTGATGGCCCTCGTTTCCGACTTTATCCTTTCGTCTTATAATATGAAAATTCCTCTACGAGAAAAATGCTAAAAGGGTACAATTTAAAAATGTTCAACTATAATAAATTAAAAAGGCTCTGAAATCTAAATATGAAATCAGAATTTGAAAGAAGAATTTAGAAATAAAATTGTTGCGCACAATATCCGCGCGCTGGCTCTTATTTTAGCCCCTTTTTATACTGATTTCATATAAAAATGTTTCAAGCAAAAATCAAGTGAAGCCTTTCTTTAAACTATTTACATCTTACTGAAGAATGTTTAGACCTTGCTTTTGGAAATTATATGGAGAAATGTGAACTTCATTTCAATATTCATGAAATAAAATTAAAAATAATTCTTATTTTGTTTTTCAAAGTGTACCCTATTTATGGAATATCCCTTGTATGATCCCGGCAATAGTATCTATAGATAAAAAAAATAATTACATTATTTTGCATTTCTTATGTATCTCCGCTTTATATTATAATTATTTGCAATGTATGAACGTCAAAGCCAACGTTGATACAGTGCAAAAGATATAGTTTATTAATAAGTTTATTAACAAACTGCCAATAGCTATAACTTATAACAGTGTCAACAACCCGCATACTACGAATACGATTCGGCAATTGAACCGAATAATCGCAGTCGAATTAACTCGGCGATTTTAAGTGGCTCGCGGTCGATCGTTATGCCGCGATCGGTTCGCTCGATCGTTCTCGTTTCGATTTGACGTGGCACATTAGGTGAAAGAGGTCGAAGGGAGACGGATATCGACGCGAGTCGGAGAATAGAAGAGGAAGATTGATAGGGCGATCGCACGTGTGACGAACACGAAATCGTAAACGCTATTGCGCAAAGGTATTACTTTGGGTATACGCGCCGAAATGAGAAACCGGAGCGCTTTGATGTGCGGGCGTTTTGATTGGAAATTGTACTTTACGATTCTCACATCTGTCGTTTATAACTTCTCCGTCATCATCATCTTGCACCGCTATAATCTTGTCGATATTAGCAATGATCCAATATATGACACCCAGGGTTGGGAAGTAACTCGTTACTTGTAACAAAGTTACAGTTACAGTTACATTTTTTCGGTAACTCTAACTTAACTTCATTCCTTTTTCCCCATCTGTAACTGTAACTTAACTCAGTTACATATTTTCGGTAACTAGTAACTAATTTAATAGTTACATTAATAGTTACTTTATATATATTTCAAACTTTTGGCAGATTGCATTGGGCGGCCTTGCGCTTGTGCATAAACATCGTTATCAACACTTTAAATTTTTATTAAAATTTTTATTAATTTTTAAAAGGATTTGATATTCTATTCGATAAATTTTTGATATTAAATCATTGTAACTGCCTCTAATCGCTGTTTATCATGTTTATAACATTGTATAAATTTGTAATAAATGTCAATAAATTTTTATCACTAAGTGTAGAGAGAGAGAGATTTCATATTTTTATTTTCATTACAAGAAAGTAACTGCAAAGTAACGACTCGTTACTTTTTAAGTAACTATAACTGTAACGAGTTACTTTTCAGAATCGTTAACTTGTAACTGTAACTAGTTACATTTTCAATGAAAAAACTGTAACTGTAACTAGATACTTTTATAAAGTAACTTTCCCAACCCTGATAACACCGTACTTCTCCGAATAATTTTTATATCTACTTTTTCAAGGTACACATTTCTGCAAAAGCACTTTCTCCTATCTCTGATCGGCCTCGTATTGCAGAATAATATAATTATATATGAGAATTATATATAATCAATATAATATAAAAATTAATACCGAGCAGGATTTTACAAATAAATGCACAAGTCTCTCGCTCAACATTTATGATAAAGTGTTTTGATAAAAACCGCAAAAATGTTAATGACCAAAGTGCGTTGCACAATGTACGGGTTAAAACATTTTAATCGTACCAAACTGTCGCAAAATACCTGGTTACATAATACAAACGAAATACGAAACTCAGTGTAGAGACTAGTGCAAGAGGTGTACACCTGCAAAGGAACAGGTCTGCTCACATATACGTCTCGGAACCTTGAGCTCAAATCCCTCTTGGCTAATGTGCCAGTGAAAGGAAAGTTTCCTCATATAGAGGCACTTCCACGGGACCCATGCAGTTCCGATTGGTGCCGGTTGACAATCCGATGCGCGCGACAATAAAGTACAATCGTTTAATATGTTCATCGATAAGTGAGATTTATTTTTTCGTCCGATAATATATCCCCGATTTATTTTTCTCGAAATTTTTCTTCAGAATGTGAAAAGATCTTATATGGTAAAAATTATTCTCCGACATAACAATATTATTCTTATTGTTTGTTAAATAAAAAAAAAAAAAGGAACAATGTGGTTCGCAATACTTTGTCTGGCGATAGGATTGACGATAAAAATCCTGCACGACTGGCGACGATCATCAAAGTTTCCTCCAGGTAAATGAAATTATTTCGTTAAATAATAACGTTTCCATCGCGAAAGATTATTTACAAGTGATGTAGAGTTGCTTTCATTTATTTAGAATAATATTTCCATTTTCTGTGATGTGTGCTTCTAATTCGATTCGCTCGATACAATATTTTGTATCGACGTAAAATTTACATAAATGTATAAGACGAAATGTTTCATTCGAGGACCCCGCGGTCTGCCGCTCGTGGGAAACATATTCGACGTGAAACGTCTGGTCGATGAGACAACATTTTATTCTCATGCTTGGTGTCGTCTAGCCGACACTTACGGGCCCATCGTCGGCTTGAAACTCGGCACAGCCGAACCGCTGATTATCGTTTCCGGTAGGGATGCTGTGGTTGAAATGATGAGTCGACCTGAATTCGACGGTAGACCCAATGGATTTTTATTTAAACATCGAACTGGGGGTGAGCGAAGGGGTGTAATGTTCACCGATGGCGATATCTGGCGAGACCAAAGAAGGTATTTTGTGTATGATTACTATATTAAAGAAGCTATATAAATCGTGTATAATTTAATTTAAATACATGAAAGTGATATATCTATATTAATATCAATCTTTCTCTATATAATAAGAGATATTCTCCATCCTTCATTAGGAATTGAGTTTTGATTATTGTGTATATTATCTTTTAAATCGTGCAATAATAACTCTTATTTAACAATTTTTTTTAGTATTTTTAACAATTTATAAAATATTTAAAAAAATATGTAAAGATATACTTTATTTTTGAAATATTATTGTTAAATCATTAATTGCGCGTTTTATAGAAAATTTTAAAAAATTAGATCAGATAACAACTTGTTACAAGTTATTCAGATTTGTTCTGAGAACATTAAAGGAATTTGGATTCGGAAAAATGGCGATGGAAGATATAATATTAAACGATGCAGTTTCGTTAACCAGCATAATAGAATCGCTGGCTAAATCAGGACCCATTACAAACTTACACAATATTACCTCCATAGCAGTCCTTAATAGTTTATGGACGTTAATCGCTGGATCGAGGTATGATATTTGAAGTTACATGCCATTTAAGTTAAATTCAAAAATAACTTTGGAGCATATTGATCGCAGATTCGACTTGAACAAGGAGAACCCAAAATTAAGAGAAATTTTATCAGTGCTAAACGATCTTATCAGAAACAGCAATGTCACTGGCGGCATATTGACCCATTTTCCTCTTTTAAGATACATTATCCCAAATTTTACCGGATTTACCGTACTAAATCAGAGACTGGCACGAATGTCGCAATTCTTCAGGGTAGTAATATATTTTTTTTTAACGATGTTACTTTCTATCTATACAAGATATCTTGTTTCAGAGTGAAATAGCGAGGCACAAACAAACTAGAATGCACGGCGAATTTCGAGACTTTATTGATGTTTACCTAGCGGAAATGGAGCAGTCAAGCTCGATTATATCCTGCTTTGATGGTATACTACAATGTTTTAATGAAAACACAAATTTCAATATTTGTTGTATTTCCTGCATGTTAGATCATTGTGTATAAATCATAAAAATATAATAGCATTATATCAAAAAGAGAAAATAAGGAAACAGTATTATTTAAGAAAATAGCTTATTTCAATGATATTTTAACGAATCCTGCATGATATGTACTATGTATGTGTTAAATTCTCAAGATAAAAACTGTGCAAATAATGTGAATAATGCAAATATAAAACACCGTGCATTGCAGAATATTGTTATTTACAGAGGAGCAATTAATTAGCGTTGTGAAAGACCTCTTTAGCGCCGGTGTAGAAACGACGAACAACACAATTGGCTTTATAATAACGCATCTCGCAGTGAGGCAGGATGTTCAGAAAAAGGTACACGAGGAAATTGAGAGAGTGCTGGGCAAGGAAGTTCTACCTCGTATAGCGTATAAAAATCGGTATACTATATATATATATATATATATATATATATATATATATACGAGTTTGACGATATATTATTCCTCATTCGCAAATTATTTTGCCCAGATAATTAATCGCAAAAATTTCCAGTCTGCCATACTTGAATGCAACGATAGCGGAGGTATTAAGACTAGCGAATGTCGGCCCTACTTCAATTCCTCATCGAGCAATGACAGACGCTACTCTACTCGGCTACGAAATAAAAAAGAACTATACCCTGTTGGCCAATTTAAAAAGCGTACATATGGACGAGAAGCATTGGGGCGATCCAAAAGAGTTTCGGCCTGAAAGATTTATTAACGATAGAGGAGAATACGTCGAGGATCCCTGGTTGATGTCGTTCGGCTTAGGTATAAAGGAAAATACGCATGTATTCTTCTCGTAATACAATATCAAATATATATAATAGAGAGATTGTAATGAAATTAACGATAAAACAGGTCGTAGAAAGTGTTTGGGCGAGATCTTGGCGAAAAACAGTGTGTTTCTGTTCACTGCGTGTCTGCTGCAGAAATTTCAATTCACTTTATCTCCGGAACATCCTGATCCTATTTTGGACGGCGTCGAGGGCTTTACAATTGCACCACCTGATATATGCGTTAATGCTATCAAAAGAAAATAACTACTTCGTTAATGTATATGCGTTATATTAATATATATATATTATAATGTAAAATCTGTACATCATTATATAACATTGATGAATGGATGATATATAATTATAATAATTTTATATAATAATTTTTTACGAAAAAGTGAATAATTTATAAAATAGAATTAATAAAGAGAGAGAGGGAGAGAAAATTTTTCGAAAGAATTGTAACGATTAGTCATCACATTTTTGCAATGGCGATAATTTATATTTCGTTCTTAAATACAAGTTTCTATCTCAAGAAATGTTAGAAGACTCTATTTACACATTTGATATACAATTAACACATTTTCTATTCACAGGAGAAAACTGCTTGCAAGAAGTCTTTTTCTACGTCCTCCGTAATATTCAAAGGAACGTTATTCGTCTTTATCGTTGGCCACAATTTGTACGCTTGGCATGAGTCACATAATCCACAAATTATTTTGCATATTTTTACTTACTGTCATAGCGAATAAAGATAATGGAAATGATGGAAGACAACACATAGTCAAAATAAGAGCCTTACTAATAAATCAGCATCGCTTTACAACGCTCGAAATAATTATTCATCTCGATCATCTTTGTAATTTAATATTTCGAATCACGTATCAAGCAAATTGTCGCAGAGATTATTTACCTCGAAGAATCGATTAGTATATCGTGATTCAAAATTCAAAATGGAAAATATTATAAATATTTTCGTAGTAAACAAAATATATAATAGATATTTGTATATACAATCTCTGAAAATACATGACTGACGTAAATGTCAGTTTTGATTGACATATTAACGTAATCTCTATCAAAGAATCTATACTTTCAACATGCCATGATTATATATTTGTAGAGTAGAAACAAATGTTCCGTACAACCGGACGCATTATGATAGACGTATAGAAGTATTATGAGACATGATATAGAAGTTCCGAGAGTTCTATGTACACTAAGAATTTGGAGATTCGTATGGTCCACACAGATGTAAATCTCTTTCCTAAGAGTAATAATATCGCGAAAGTATATATATATATATATAATCATCATGATCCAACAATGAGTGTAACTAGAGTTAAATGACAATTTTACGGTCTCGGGATTCGGTACAAACACTTAAGAATTTTAATAAATTGATAATTAACAACCAATAATTAATGAAAGCCATTAATAGAATCGGATTAACGCGACGTACAAACCGATAAATTAATACAACAAAATATTTAATACGGATAAATAAAGACGACCCAACGACAATTAATACAATACAACGACAAATTAAACACTGATCTCCGTATAAATACGATATGAGATTTAAATATAATTAATTCACAAACGCTGAGTTCTTTTTTCTCTTCGATGTTAATACCAAACCACGACGTAATGTAATTTCATAGTATGATTATATAATGTGATTGTTAACCATTAACTATCTCATGGAATAAACGTCAATAGATTCAAAATTGTTGTTGAACCATTGTAATTCACACGTTAAAATTCAATTGTTGAACGTTGTAATTCACACGTGTGAATTTAACGATAAGTTCGAGGATGTTCAGTTAAACTTGAGAAAACATGATACAATATCTCTCAAAAATCTCTTCTATTATTTACACTTTTCATATAGGAGAGCCATCGGTAATATCTGATCCGCATGTCAAGATCATTCACAGCCTTGTAATCAGCTTCATTGTCGCCTTTTAACTTGTTCGCAAATACAACTAAACCTAAGATCTGCCATAGAGGGCATCGATATTTCGAAGAAATTCATGCGCGGCAAAAATGACGCTTCTCTTACTGGAACTTAATGTCAAATCTAATCCTGAGTAACTTTATGTGTGTAAAGAAGTAGAAAAGAATTGATTGACAGCGAGTTAATTCATTGATCGCGCTGTGAGATATTCAAAAGAGAAGCAAGTTCCATGAATAAATGACGCATACTTTTTCATAAATAATATCGCCTCTTCAACAACATGTAAATTTCTTGGAAACATCGTTATCGTCAGAATTATTCGACAGAATTAGAGAGACTCTACATATCTCAGAAGTGATAGTAAACGCTACCCATCTTTGCTAGGCGAAAGGCCGATGATCGACGAGATCGTCGTTAAATTATGTCAACTTTTTTTTTTTTGCGCAATCTACGCACGATTGATACTATTCCCAAAAAATCCCTGGCTAAAATTAATTCGAGACTAAATAACATCCCGTCTGCGCGTACCTCAGGATGACAATGCCAGACCCAATCGTGCGAAAACCATTTCCTTTCTTAGCCGCGTGATTTCCCAATAAACGTCATGAACTGAAAGGGTATATTACAAAATTCAATTACGCAATTATTAACATTAATAGAGAGAGAGAGAGATGTATAGATATTTTTCAATTTTTGAATTTTTTTACAATTTTCAACAATTTAACATTTTGTATTCCTTGTAAATTATTAAATTTAAACAACTATTAAATGTATAATTTTCTAATTGTCAAACTTTACTCTCTCTATTATGTATTATAATATAGAATATATTTATTATTATATATTTGAGATACTTTAAGACTTACCTGAGCTTTTGACGAGGCCGCGCTCGACGTATCTCAGATAATTAAGAAAATCACACACCGCTATAATCTGCAATAAAACACAGAATCCCTTACAAAGCAGAATCTTTTACGATATGAAATAAATTTTTAACCATTGGTTAAAACTTACTCGATTGCGACAAATCTGCGAAATGCAGTACCATTGATTCTCTTGATCACCAAGCCGCATACGATAATGACATTGTCGTGGTGCCTCTAACAGTGCACATTTTCTGAAATTAAAATATTATCGTTCTATTTTTATAAAAACATTTTATATTTTACCGTAAATGATAGAGAACCTTCATATAGCACAGAATCTTTTAACTATATTGTAACAACGTTGCAGTCTTGCAAATTGTAATACAATGCATATTTCGAAAACATTGTCAAAATATTGTAATTGCAAAATGTAATGATAAATATTTTAATATGCAATACGTGAGGACGTACTTGGGAAAAGCGAGTTTTGTTTTGTCGCTGACCGCCTCGATGAAGATAATGCCGTCCAGAACGGCTTGTCTGACCTTAGTTCCCAATTCTTTATTAGGGAAATTCAGACACAAGTCGATATCCTCCCTAAATACCCTCGCAACGAAGGAATCGCTCTTGTCAACGCAAGGATTCGCCTTCCACCTGAGAAACTCTGTATGCACTCTCGGATCGACTTCCAAACCGAAGTCTTTGCATTCCCTTTCTTTCTCCTTTTCGCGTTCCCGCTTCCAATCCCTCTCGAGAATCTCTTTGTCGGTCGGTAACGGCAGCCTTTGCTCCTTCACCGGCGAATCAGGCGGCGAATTCTCGCGTCCGTATTTTAAATTAAAATGCGACGGCGATCTGCGTCAAAATTGCAAATTATAATATTTTTAAGCGTGTTGTCAATTCACATCTTATCTTGCAAATATAAATGTAAATGTTTAACAAATAACTACATTACATTTTGTTTCCGATATCAAATATTAGCAATTTTTCAATAATCCTACAATTCCTATAATTTCATTTTTTCGTAAATTATAATTATTTTTGTTATATACACATATACTTTATATATTAAAAAATTACAAATTATCTCATTTTAAAAACAATTACTTATTTGTTAGAAATTATAAACAACTTCATTTTTTTAATCTCTTAATTATGACACGCAAGAATGCTTCTTCGAGATGATGAAGAAATAAGAAATATAAATATTGTTCAGATTTATCACTTCCACAATTCAAAACGCACAAAGTATTTTTTTTTAATAAATCATAAATCTAAAATAAAAATTGATTATTACCTTCGATGTTTCTTCGTAAAAAGGCCCTGTTGACTCTCCTCCCCGTTACTGAGACGACCTTTCATATCGATTTGAGGATGCAAATGGGGATTCGGCCTTGATGGTGTAGATGTGAGCACCAAAGTTTTCAAAGCTGCTACTTCGGCCGCGAGCACTTCCGATTTCATGCGACTTTCCTCTAATAGACGCTCCGCCGTTGCCTGGCGTACATTAGCTTCTCGAACCATATTATGTGCCTCCTAAAAACGTGTATCTTGTATTAAATAATCCGAATCATCAAACATGTAAACATTAAAAAAAACTACTGTTTTAGCTTTTGCCAACTTTTAAAATCTCACACACATAAATCGACAGCTAAATTTTTAACGCTTCAATATTACATCTTTATCATTAAAATGTTTTAATTTATTTTTATTTTTTATTTTACATGTACATGTGTAAATATATATATATATTTTTTTTTTCTCTCATTTTTCTGTCTGATAAATATGGCGACTAACTTGAAAGAGACTGGCAGTGAGTTCTTCGAGCTCGGCCTCTACATCCTGCCTGATCCGCGAGAGTCTAGCCACTTCCTCGTCCTTCAGTTTCAATTCCTCATGAGCCCTTTTAAGTTCTTCCTGCAGCTTCGCCACCGCATGCTCTTTTACTTCGGCCACTGCTCTTTCCCATTGCAACGTGGTAGGCGATGGCGGGCTGCTACTTTTTTTAGGAACGCACAGTAATTCTTGCTTCGATGGTACTTCCGACTAAAATCATTTTCACAGACATTTTATATATATATTTTTTGTTATATATATATATATATATGTATAATCGAAGAAAAGAAACACTGCATGAAAATATTGGCAAATTTATTTTTAACATAATATGTATATATGTACAACTTTTAATGCAAGAGAATATATTATTTTATTAATATCCCTTTCTTTATTCCTATATGTCAAGAATGATCAAAGTTTAATAATACGAAAAATAAAATTACCTTAGTATCTTTAGGAAGAGAGAGACTCCTCGAGGATTCATGGGAATTGTCATCCTTTGTCGAGTCCGTATCAATTTTTTCGTTGCTTGTTCCTCCCGCAGATTCAGCTGCATTTAATCGAAAATCCAAGGGTTTTGTACATTGACTTGTAGACTCCAAGACCTCCAAGTCGTGAGATTTTAGCTCGCACGATTTTACCGCCTTCTTCTCCTCCGATGGATTTCGATGTCTCGACAGAACACCTTGTAGCTTTTCGTTGTACGCGAATAGTGGAGTGGTTTTGGTTGAGCTAAAAGTAAAATATGCAAATCATATTATAATTTTTAATAATAATACAATTAATGGCATATAATAATATTAAACATCGACAAAGAGTTAAAATATAATACTCGTAATTTCCACAAGGAAGAAGAATTTTATTGATTTTTGCTGCATATTCGATGCAAACGCAACTAAATTTCGTTATTACAATATTTATTATGACAAATTATTCGATATTACAAGAAAATCTGTTATGTTGATAAAATAAAAAAATCGTGCCAATTAAATTTCCATTAAATTATAAACACAAATTTAGCGCTAAAGCAAAACTATTTATTCCTAAAAAAATCCTATTATTCTATTGTAGTAAAATCATTGCTCTTTCATGGAAAAACAACAATATATTATAATAAAATAATTTAAAGCGCTTTTATATTCATCAGAATACTGTTGCATTTAATAATTGACAAACTTTGCTATGACATAAAATATTTTTTCCAGCAGACTTTTTTCTTTAGTATTAATTTTATTCGTTTTTATTTAAATTATAATATAAACTATAGAAATCCTCTCTCTATATATATATATATATATATATATTGCATGACTCTGAATTATATACTATAAAATATACTTCTTAAGGAAGCAATTTTGATACGGAAGTAGAAGAAATCAATGCTTAAACGCACCTATCGCCTAGGAACTTGTTATCATCCTCATCGAACAGACTAGTGGGTTCTTCGTCTTCATCCTCGCGCTTAGCGGCGTATCCGAAGAGATCCGTGGCTGCTCTCGCAAGGTCTGATTTAAGAATGGGATGAGGCGGATGTAACGTGGCGCCGATCGAGCAATCAGCCTCATCCGTGTAAAGCTCATCCTCGTCCGTGGTGTATTCCTCGTCGCCGGTTGTTCCGGTACTTCCGGCCCTTCTGTGCTTCGTCGTGAGCGGTCGATAGGCGTACTCGTTCGAGCCGGAAACCGACTCGTTGGATTCCATTGACTCCGGCTGCTGCTGTTCCTGGACCTCCTTCATGACGCCTTACTGTGGCCGGACTTCAAGCTAGAATGATCGACGTCTCGATTATTTCACGAATTATATACGCAGCGGTTTTCTTCTCACGCGCGAGAACTTTGTTTTGTTAGGAAATACAACCCTATTTCTTTATATTTCTTTCTTAATTTTGAACAGCAAAGAATCATATATAACTTCGTAATCTAACGTTAAGAAATCAAAAGGTTCAAATAATTATTTAGAAAGTAATTATATATTTAAAATTGACAGATACAACTCTGTAAACATTTTCTCTCGTCTCAAGTTCAAATATAATATTTTAAGCGATTAGAGTTACATTCTCGCATAAACGTACTTGTTATATTTGCAAAATGTTCGTTCAATTTTGCTTATAATTATACGTTCCTAGAGGTACGTCAGCGATATTAAAATATTGTGAGAAGCTCGCGGAAATCTTTCTCGGTATGAAGCCCCACACAAAAATCCTCGTTTTATAAATAACTCGCAAATTCCATGTTTGCTTTGCGTAGGCAATAACATGGACACGCGTGTTGCACGCGCGCACGCACTGGCTCATTATGTAAGCACACTTTGGGAAATTTAAGCTAATTAACACGTCGATTATAAGCCTACCATTTGCGACAGTCATTACGCAATCGTAATGAATTGTGCAAAAATTTAAATCGTAATGGTCTCGAATTTTTTACAAATGTTCCGCATGTAAAGATGATTCGATAAAATAAGGATACAAAAATAAATGGAATTAATTATCTCAATTATATTTGTTAATAAATGTAGAATACCCTACATGTTACAATAGATGTAAAATTAAGAGTATATCGAAAAATTCTGTCTCTTTGATTATCTTTCCTGAAACTCTGTGTGCGTGTGTGTGTTTCCTAACTACTCTAATATCCTTTAACCACTCTAATGCTTGCAGACACAATTCGAGATAATGAAAAGGAACGAACGCTATCGTGCTGCACGCATGTCCTTACGTCATTGTCCCATATCTCTCGTGTACATAATACTTGGAAGGGGATATGTCCACTCACACGCCCTCTCACAAATCAAGAGCAATTAGGAAACTCGTAAAATTTCTATTCTCATAGCAGATTGCTAATAAGGCCTGTCTCAAATGGCACTGTCGCTAAAAACGCGATAATAATATCATTAAAAGTAAAGGTGATAAAATGAAAATCCCACATGTGTCATTACTTCTTTCATTGAATCATCCACAAATACCACGCGTTTTTAATTAAGACTCCAATTTTACTTTCAATAGCACGCCTATATACTTTTAACCGCATATTTCATATATCCTAATAATGCAGTATGCAAATATGAGTAAACTTCCGGTTTAATTTCGCAGAATAACGCTAATTGCCGTGAAAAATATACGGAAGAGTATGCAACTTGATTTGCATGCATCCATCAAATTATTTTAATCGCTGCTAAAACTACTACAATTTTCTCTGTGAGCCTCTCTATAAATTTAAAAGTTCTTCTCTATCATCAAACTATCATGAAACTCGACAGAGAATTTTATCAATCGTGTAATATCTTCTACTCGGGAAAAAAAAAAAAAAAAAATTGCTGCAAGTACAGATAAGAATACCATGTACGATTTAAGTGTCTATAATTATAATCTATCTCTCTTGTCCGTTTCTTTTCTTCTTCACACGAGTTACGCGATAAATGGGCCATAATTTCTACAATGTCACGAAACAATACTAATTACTCTTTCGATCTTCAAGAACATCGCGTTGATAGATTGTCATCGCGCATTCTCACGAGAGACCAAAGACGTTAACAATGTAGCGCAACCAGTGCCGCGGAATCCACGAGGATGATTTCCTTGGGGGCTATATAAGGGTCGCGGGGGAATTACGTCACGGTTAATCCGTGATCGCGCGAGAAGCCGGCGAGTGGTACAGCCGGGCACAAGTTACGCTTATGCGAACACTTCTCGCTGACGTACGATCACGGGTCAGAACCACGCGATAACACAAGTCAGATATGTACATATTTTTAACAGGCTTTTTATAATTTCCTACACAGAAAAAAGACAAATTCTTATTTTGAAAATATCTTTAGTTTCAACGTGGAAATCTTGAAATGAGATTATATTGCGTTAAACAAAGAAAATTTGCTTGAATAAAGCCATTTTATATAGTTCAACCAAAAAAAGTATATTCTTATTATTTAAGAATAATTTTCTTGAATGGAAAGAAAAAAATGTTGGATAGAAAATAAAATATTTTCAAATCGAAGATTATAATTTTCTTAGAGTAAAATTAAATAATTTCTATTTAACTATACCTTATTCTGAAAGAGAGCTAAAAAAATGTTGGATCAAAAATAACATTTTCAAATCGAAGATTATAAAATATAAAAAGAGGTACAATCAAAACAACACTTTCATCTTCTTAATACAACTTTTCATCTTCTTAATACAACTTTTTTAAAATGTTAAAAGAAGATGTTTTATTGTCAAGATAATTATATTGTATTCTTCAAGTGACAATTATAATATTGCAATAAGACTGTAATGTTGTTGAAATTTAAGATTATAAAATTCTTATAAGAAGATTATAGATTGTTGCGTATATAGGAAACAATGAACGCGTTAAGTTGAGATAAGTTTTGATTTGACACCTCTTTTTTTTCCGTGTACATATAAATTAATTAGAGGAACATTTTTTAAAAATCAACCCTGTGTGTATGGAGCGTATTTAATTAAAGAGAGAGAGAGAGAGAGAGAGGGGCAGAGAACAATTCGTATTATTTTATTTATAATTTAGTAATGAAGGCTCTAACGTGACACATGTGTACACGTACGTAAAGTGCGAAACCCAACATCTGATTCGTATCGTTTCGCGCCGACGAAGCCCGAGGTAATCCCGCGCTTAATGATAGTTAGCACAGATTGGGAAGATCAAGAGGCACAATTAACGTTTATGGAGGAAGCATTGCGTTTCCTGCGAAAAATTCCACGATCCGCGATAAAACTCCTGAGATATACGGCCCTGGCCTTGCGCTCTTTCTCTCTCTTTCTCTCTCTCTCTCTCCCTCTCTCTCACGCCTCGTGTGTGCTAGTTACATGCACACGGTATCTCTGAATTGACGGTATATCTCGAAGGTGTGGGTACCTATCACTCACATCCGTGAAATGTGTGCGTTAACACACACGCGCGAACGCATAAGCCGCGTGCGACCGCGTACCAGTCGCAGAATACTTTATGAACAGCGAAAGACACGACTCTGCTAACCCCGCGTGTGTTTGCTTTCATTCCGTCCATCGAATATAAAGGAAGAAAGGTCTTTTCTTTCGTCGTGAGATCATCGACATTTTTTTTGAAAGGCAGGAATAGAGAAACGCGTGAGAGAGAACGCGAAGCAAGGGGTGAAATTATCGATGTATCTTGCCGAGTTTAAATTTCCACGTTTATATTCGAAATAAAATAGAGATGTGACGATTGATTTAAAAAATTCTTTCTTTCACACACTAAAATATATAAGACTCGAAGTCATCGAAATTCTACCGCTTCGAATCATCGACGTGAAATCTTCGGAATTAGTGAGTCAGAGTTTTCAAATAAACTTAGCGTGGGCAAAGCTAAAGTGTCAGATGTAAGTTCGTACTCTCGCCATGTTATAAACTCTTCTCATCTGATCTAGTAGATCTAGTGTGGATAAATATTTATCGGAATCCTCTTTTACATGTATATCCGCTTTTTCACTAGCAACACGTGATTGATATTTTATTTATGAGATAAATTCTCTCTCTCTCTCTCTCTCTAGTCATTTAATAATTATACTTGTTCTCTTTTCCCAGTTCTCTTTCACAATATAATAAATAAACAATATAATAAAAGAATTTACATGAATAAGTTATCTATTTGCAATCAAACTGAATATTAGGTCACGATATAAATATATATGATATTTGTCGAGAGATAAAATGCAGCAACACATAGAGATAATTGTAAATCCCAAACTGAAACTATAATCTAAAAAGCTGATAACTCAGGTAATTAATTGTGCAAACTTGTTACTTGATCAAGGGATCAAGAGGATCAAGGTGTAATGTAATAACAATGTAGGAATCAGAGATACTTCTGCCTTGAAAATTATACTAGAAAATAGGCCTCAATCATGTGACCTAGATGCACGCATGTAACGGAGGCATAATTTAATTTCCTGCTTACTAGTATAGTCACGCCTGCGCAGTTAAGTAGTCTATTAAGTTAAATTAACGTAAATTCGCAATACTGGTATTTACTATTTGCTATTGATAACTATACATATATATATATATATATATATATATTTATATTTATATTTATATTTATATTTATATTTATATTTATATTTATATTTATATTTATATTTATATTTATATTTATATTTATATTTATCAATATGTAGACACAAAACATTACTCTAAATTGCTATTCGTAAAAAAAAAAAAATTAAAATTTCTCCATAAAATTATATACACAAAGATTTGCAAAGTCTAATCTCGCCACATAAATCTTTGATAAAATAATACAAAGTTGCGAAAATATGATGCTACCGTAAAGCGTATGCAAACGTGCGAGAAAATTTAAACGCGAAATACAAATCGGAGCATGTATCACTTTACACGTCGTTGCACTTTGATTTGACACCTTGTACAGGTGCACCTTAAAATTGCGTGGTACGTTTTCTTTCATACTGAATTAATTATCATGCATTGGTGAGAGAGAGAGAGAGAGATATATATAATTACGTGCTGAATAATATACATGTAACCTTCAGTAAATGGAATTTATATCTATATAGCTGTATCTCTTTTTATTGATAAAATGTACAAAGTTTGCGATCGTTCTCCACATTTTTGTGCAGCGTTTATCGGTGACGCATACCGTACATAATGTCATTATTTCACTTTTTCCATGCACGACACATTCATTCGTCGTCACGGTTGACAAACGCGATTTCTTTTTTATTTATATGCAGCATCATATATTCCTTTTTGTTCTTAATTACACATCGTGTAATATTGTAGCACGGAAGCTACAATATAGGACATTGTATAGCTTCCAATTGTAAGATCGACATACCACGCCATGAATGATATAGCGACAATAGGGCGGGTTAATCCATCCAGCAGTGTTTCGCTTCGTAGCACTATGGCTGACTAACAATATCATATCATCGCATAATTTATACGGTATTCATGGTCTAGAGATGTACATACTACGTTCGCGAACGATTATACATTATTTAACGAAAACGGTAAAGATAGCAATATTACTACTTGTTGATTAGCGCGAACATCTACGTAGAATAAAATAATAAGAAATCGGATATACTATGTATAAAAAAGATATAAATAAAAAAATATACTGTTTTCTAATATAAAATTTATGACAGTAATTAGCTCATGAGATAGCTTGAAGAAAAGATGAACTTTCACATCATATATAATGTTTCTATAAGTAGTATAATTAAACATTACATATTATATGATTAAATTCTTTATAATTAACTATTATTTAATAATTTTAATTATACATTGAATTGCTTTTTTAATATTAATTGTGCAAAATTCTCTGATATATTCAAGAGCATGTATCTATCGTATACATATTGATCGAATAATTATTTAATAAAACGCCCACGTTTTATCTCGCGACAACAACAAAATTCACCGCAATCAGTTATTCAACAATTAAACGCTTAGGAAACAAACGAATGGGGGGGGGGTGTGAATAAATGAGGAAGTGCGTTATCGTATATTGATATCTGCTTTTCATTTGATAACGAAATGCCTGCTCAACATAATGCGATTACAAACAGGTAAATAGAACGAGCGGAGGTATCGATGCGAATAGGAACGAATAAATTACGCAAATCCAGTGATTAAAATGTGCAATGTAATAATGTAGCGTGTATTAAACTCATATTTCTCTCTCTTTCTCGACAGATATTTTAAATCAACTTTTGGCAACAAATGAGAGAATTGCATATTCTACTCGTTTGATGCAATCTCAATTCACGACGACAAATGGAAAAAAAAATATCATTCTAGGAAAATATGCTAAAGTAATTTTCTACGATATGCTCCATCAATCAAACGGTCTGGCCAATCCGAGAATGAATTGCTATCGAGAGTCGAAGGTCAGATTTTGTCAGATTCGATATTTGTCGCAAATTGCAAACGATAGGATTGCGATCGCTGAAATAAATTAATGTGCGCGTAATATATGACTATCTGAAAAATACACCTACACCGATATATTGCTATTGTAACTGATAAAAATATAGGTGTAAAAATATACAGGTAAAAATATAAATAATAAATGACAAATTCATCGTTAATGCAATGACGTAGAGAAAATTTACTGGTTCGTTTATAGGTTCATTGTATTCTCCAAATCCAATTTATGCTTCTCTAACGCATAACTTGGTTCCAAAATTAGACGATTTTAATTCAACAAATAACCGCACATACTCGCGTCGCAAAATGTCTTTTATCTCGAGAGACACGAGAATCGAAATGACGTCGCGTAGATATGACAGGCACAGGATGAGAATATCGCAGAGAGTTTGATTACGATAAACACAGTAGCGCGTCCCGAGAGCGTCAGACCTGATGTTTTTGTCAGTAGCAGAAGCAAAGTGACGTCAAGTTTCCAGCAAGCGTACCTTACAAACGAAATCCTCACGGCGCGCCTTGTCAGCAACATTCGTGACGTTATTTCCAGTATGAAGGACGATCAATCATGCGACAATTTGCGAAATCAGCGGTGGACAAAGGCAAAACCGATCGGCACGAGTGTCACTGAATCCGCGCTTCGTGGCGGTTCGACGCGGACTGAACCTACTGCTTCCTCCCCCACTCTTGGAGATCCGCTAATAATCTCTCTCCCCCTTCACTTGGCATCGTCACGATCATCATCCTCTTCGCCGTACATCATCAACCTGCTGCGACGATCCAAGAGAGAAGTTACGTTGTGCAACTGCGATGCATTCGTGGAAGTAGTATATATCAATGATAGTGATTCTAATATAGAATTGTGGAGCAAATTGAAGAATTAAGTGCGAGAGAATTCCACAACTTGTAAAGTCCATTTTAGGTACGCAACTTTATGCTAAAAAAAAAAAAAAAAAAAACCCCTTAAAAATTATTCGCTTACTTTATTTTTGCATCTAATTCCTCGTTTCTTTTATCCCGTGATTAAGTTTTTCGAAAAAAAAATATGTAATAAGAAAATAATTATCTCTGAAGAATGATTTATTTATTGTATATCTGTTTCGTTCAATTTATGAAAAGAATCGTCATTGATCGATCATATCTTGCGGATAAAATCAACGATTAGAATCATCATCCGTTTCTATTCGCATCACGCGGATCGTCTTTAACTGTCTTTTTCTACTTATTCAGAATCGCGACTGCTTGTTTTTCTCGCGGAGTATGATAGACACGCCATTGACTGATTATATTTTTATCTGGAGTGTCAAATGGTTATGCATTTTCGCTTGTCATTTATATTTAGCGTTTTTTTCTTTTTCGGATTTCTGTCTCTCTCTCTCTCTCTCTTTCTTTCTCCGACTACTTGTCCGTCTGATGATAACTCTTCCTTCCACGCCCAGTTTCCGATAATAACACATCCCTCTTGTACCTATTAACGTTCGAGTGGGCCAGCTAGCTGGTTAATTATAGAATCAGTAATTGAGTTTGATAGGACTCAATGAGATAAATGTGACCCTTGATTCGCGGCGACCCCTGTATATCATGGCTAAGAGCATTAATGCTAATCATCTACTGGTTTTTCCTCCTACGCGCATGTTGAGCATTAAAGTAGGTAAGGTCTTTTTCCAGGAAGCACGAAAGCTAATATTATCCCACATAAACTTATATTATGATTATCATCATGTATACGAAATGAGAGGGTAATAATAGAAGGATTTTGTTGGATCTCTTTTTTTGTGTACAACGCTTTTAAATATAGATGCATTGTGCTTGCTCCGACATTTTAAGAGTCAGTTAGCATTGAAACCAACGTTAAAATCTTCCACAATGCTTTCCAAATGATGATTACATCGCAAGAGCAACTGACAATTCCTTTTACAACCGTCGCAACCGCGATGCATTGTTCGCTGAATCGCGCAATTTCGACTTCGTGAGATCTCGACTGCATATCCTGTCGATAATGAAATTGCACTCACCAAATTAAAGTTCATCGTGCCATATCAAAACTGTAAATTTATAAGTCTAATTCGTATAAATAGAACAGTCGTTTGTTTCGAAAAAACTGATGCGTCGCCAGAATGTATAGAAAGGTCACTAAAAAAGACGTCTGTTAGAGAAAAAAGCTTGTCGTATAAAATTTATCCAATTTTTCCGCAGCAAAGTTGGTTAATGAAATTCATAATTAGACTGTGTTAACTACAATAGATGGAAAGTTTTAACGAATAAAGTTTTTAAACAGAAAAAGAGAAAACAGAAAAAAATTCAGTTCCAAATTGTTTAATGCGAATAAGAATTTGCTATTAGTATTTATTATCGAGCAAATTTTACTTTTTATCGCCGACTAATCAAAAGAATAAAATAAATTTCTTTTGCGAAAACAAGGACGAGGAGCTTTATTTCTGTCATAAAATCCTACAACAATCACGATTTCTTATATAAAAAGATTTTTTGATTGAAATATGTTTGTCAAATGTTTCGTCGCAAGCAAGAATTAATATCGAGAAACTCTTTGGGATGCCTGAGAAATTCGAAAGAATCGCGAAGGTCGCTATTCTTTACATACATGCATACACCACATTTGAATATATGTATTGTACGCGTGAGAAGTTATTTTCGGTTATTTACGTGCGATTTCATCACTTTCGGCGCCAATTTTGCCTCGATGAACGCATGCGGAGACGCATTGAAATGTATATGCGTGCATATGCGAGAAATATAAATTTTTCACGAAATATAATGCGACAGAATTCGTACACGAAATTTACACCGACAAGAAATTTTCATAAAACTCTAGGGAGCATCTCTCGACGGTGAAGCTTGAAAAATTTATGCTTAGGAGTTAAACTACGCGGCGTCTGAATTGTCTGTAATATTTCAGCAGCGGCTGCTGCTTGTATTAAATTACATCTTTCAATATTCACTGTGCTCTACGGCCGGCGTCGAGAAACTTACAGAAGACTAAAAAAAGATGTCTATTTTTAATAAAAAATTTTCGTCGCTACTTATATATTTTACACCAATCTAAATTTCACATCTTTTATCTGCTTTAAAGTAAATATTTTTATAATCCAGGTTCTTTTTATAAATTTTGTCTCTCTTTAAAGATATATAACTATATACCAATCATTATTAAATCTTCCAATCGACGAAAATTTTATAGAATTTATTTTCAACTATTTGCGTAAATAAATATTCATGTGAATTAATTTTCTTGATTTTATCATAAAAAATAAATTACACGAAGAGAAATCAATTTCTCTTGTATGATGAAACGTTATGAATGAACGATTAGATATGTGACAATAAGAGATATTATTGTTTTATATTTCTCTATGCCAACCATTGTCTGATTCCAATCCATCCCAAATAAAGTCTCCTTTATCAAACGACTAAACTCCTCGATAAAATTATATACGAAACTAAGTACTATAAAAAAGTACAATAAAAAAAAAACTCTATCTTGTTGGGATCTTTAGTTCCAATATTTCTATTGTTATTTTTGCATAATCATCGATGGAAGGAGATAAGACGGAGCACGAGATCCCTATATGTAATTTTCCCAGCTTATTTTTAAACGCTCAGTCGATGCACCTAAGCCTGCTCTTCGTGCGAGGAATTCCATACGCATACGCGATATTACATACATATAGCTGCCCATATATACAGGGACAGTATCGCTCAGATCATGTGTAGATACATGCTCTCACGTTCCCCTCGAGCCGTGACCCGACTGTGCACGCGAGCCGCAGCGAATTCCATCGTGCAAAAGGGCCCCCGTACGTAGCAACATATAGCAACCGGTGCTAGGGTAGTGTTGTTAGGTGGGTCACAAAGAGCAACTGCCCAGACAATGGACGAGCCGGTAGTATAATGAGTTTATTATTTTATTACGACGGTCTCTCTCTCTCTCTCTCTCGTGTCAACGAACTCACTCTCGCAGCTTCGTAAGAAGAATACATAAATATCCACGTTTAATGAGCAATCATCGCAAATTCATTCAATTGTTAACTTTAAACATTTTATATAATTTTTAGAGGAGAAATTATGGAATGTAGAGATATATGCATATTTTTTTTTTTTTTTTTTTTTTCAAGTAAAATTCTACGAATCTTTTTACGTATGTGTTTAAGTTTATATATAGAATTTACAGAAATACTAAGCAGAATTACAGAATACGCTAAAATATTTATGTATGCAGAATATTACAAGATTATATAAAATATGTATAGATTATAGATTATGTAGAATTGCGGGAAACCGATTATTCTTTATAGTATTGTTTTCTATTGGATTTTTTTTTAACGCAAATGTCACGGAAGATTAATTATTAAACTTGTTTTCCAATTTCAATATTTTACATTTTAAAGATTAATCTTCGAAACAAAATTTTATTGAAATTCAATTTGTGCGAACGCGAGGAAAAATATATTATTATTGATCTAGCGTAATCCGTAAAAAGCCGCTCATTCTTGATTAACAGTTTCAAAATATTATCAGTATATTTTGATAATTTTACTAACAAAAGTTAATTTCGTGTACGTGTATCATAAAGAGAATAATATTATATATATATATTCAAAGTTCTGCGACATCTGTATAACACAATATTAACAAAAATAATAAAAAATCTCATTAGAATATATCGATTCATATAATTTTTTAATTATAATACACCGGTTTAAACATCGTATTATATGTACATATATATATATATTGAATGGAATATATTCCTCTGAGAAAGTGCACTCAAGCGAATCTATTCCGCTTCAAAGAGCATAAACGCCGTATGATGCATGAGATTCCACAACCGTGGGATCGTTATGCGTCCTCGCAAGATAATTCTTCTAATATCGCGTAATTGCCTTTGATTTATAGTTTTATAGCGTACTAACTAGAATTATATACAATATTCGAAAGACTTCAGCCTAAGTCATATACAACGATCAATTATAAAATGCATACATTTTTAATTATAACGTCAAACGTTGAATACGTATATTTCTCGTTGATTGATTGATCACGATGTTAATACTCATTGAAGCGTATATTTCAAGAATTTTTTTTGATTGCATAACAGTCAATAGTCATTGTTTTGTCAATAGTGATAAAATGAATATCGATATTATCAGTATGTACAATACATACAAGCTTATCAACAGATGTCTGATTAACAGAAAAATTGTCCTCTTGATATTTTTTCTGAGGTATATATATAGAATAATTAAAAGTTTTCTTCATATTATATAACCGAGAAGAATATCGGCGAAAGTCTATATATCGATATATCGATAGTAATATATCTTCTTTCAACAGACAGCTTGATTTAGTGGTGATAAATAACTGAAAGATTCAAAGGTATTTTTCACTACGAACGCACGTCGCACTTCCGACTAGACGTGATAAAGCATACGAGATTTATGCAGCTAACATCAGCATCTCTCTCTCTGCATCCTCCACATTGCAGTTGCAGCGTTTTTATCTTCGCCGGTACCGCGAATGCACATGCACGTTTACTTTATCTGAAACGAGAGATAGACGCAATTCTGTCGCGCATCTCTTAGAGAAAATTCTCGCGGAGCTATATTGAAATTAAAACGGAGTCTGCAATCTAATTGCGAGAAAAATACTCTTTTCATCACTATCATACATGCATCTAACTTTTACTTTTGATTGCTTAACTTGTCGTTTAGTTTTAATAAACTCGCCTTACATCATAACACAGACATGTTTTTAAATATTTACCAGGGTGTCTACTTAAATCTTGTAAAAGAATTCCTCGAGAATTCTCTGATCTTCCAGGTATTTTCGTTTAAAATTCCAAGTAAAATAAGAAAATTTATAGATGCAGCTTTTTAAAATAAGTTTCTTTATTGTATGCGCTTTCTAATGTTTTCTATTCATACGATTACAAAGAAAGTTAACAAGAATGCAGTTTTTCTAGCATTTAATATTGATTTATTAATCGTAAAATTAATTTGGACAACAACAAAGTGCAATATATCATTATATCTAAACGCTAAAGATATATGCAAAAATATAAAATAAAAAATAATTTATTAGAAACGTCTTAAGGAGTACTAATTTATTTAAATATTATTAAAAAATTGAACAATTTTCTATAAAACTTACGTAAGACTTTGATATTAAAAAGAGATCGTCGATAAAATTATCAAAGACAATTTTTGAAAAAATTCCCTGAGTCTCAATAAAATTCTATGAGAATTCCCGGATTTTTCAAGGTAATAAAAATCCCTAACAATCCCTGGTTTTCCCGGTTTTTCCAGGGAGTAGACACCCTGTTTAGATACGTATTCTTGTTAAATTTAAAATCCAATTTCTCCAAGAATTTCAATAGCATCCTACGTATTATTAAAAATAAAAATAGAATTACCAAATAAGATTTAAAAAATTGGACATTAAAAAACTTGTATAATATCCAATCAAATCTATTCTTTCGGGTAAGCTCAATCTTAAATTGATCGACAAGAATATCAAATGACGCTTCGCTCAGCTAATCTCCAAACTTCTCCAAAACCGTATATTGATTCAGAGTAAAAGTTTCAAATCCAAGAGAGAATAAGGATCAGTTATCTAACTTTGTATAGGTAACGCGGCATCTCTAATTAAACCAATGACGCTGTCGTGATTGGGCGCCTCTAGGACTGCCTCGAGGATGCGAATCGCCCTCCCGTTCGCTTCCCTCCTCCGGTGCCGTCGAACCTAACCGGCGAAGACCGGAATCCAGCGGAAACCGGTACGACAGGTTCCACGGTCGGTGGTTACTTGAACGGCGTGCAACTTCCTAACTCATAAACGAAATAGCTCTCGTGTACTTGCCCGTAAGAAAAATTCCTAAGATGATCGCAAACGCTCCTCTTCGCGGACACGCTAACGCGAGTACGCGCGATCGTTCGCCCGAATACTCCATTTGCTCATTAATCCGTGGGATCCGGTACTCGCCGATGCTTTAAATGAAGTACAATTTGCCTCTGCGTGAATATAAGGAGTCGGGAGAGCAGAATTTTTTGGTGAAAATTTTAGTGGCTAAGATTGAAAGTGAAAGTGTTCCCGTAACATTACAAAAAATTGGGTAAATGTGAGGATAAAAGAAGAATCTCGTGAATTAATTTCGTAATAAAATTACAAAAGCGTTATCAAAATATGAGAGACGTGTTAGTTAAAAATTCAACTCGTGGTTTAAGCAATTAATAATTACAAATGAATGTAAAACGAGAGCGAATACGGCTTTCCACTATTATTCTGAATTAAAGTATATCATAAAAAAAAGCAGAGATAATGTATTTAATCGTAAGTAAGAAATAATTAATTAATTCTAATCAGCTCAATTATTATTATGAAATAATTACGGTTTCTTCTACTTTAAGGACAATATATAATTTAAGGAAAATATATATATGAGAGAGAAAATCTGTATCAATATCAAGTGCAATAATGCCAAAAAAATAACTTATAACCAAGTTATAACATCACGACACGGAAGCAGGAATGAATATATCTGCAATGCAATGTTGAATAGTGAAAAAAGAGATTAGTTCCGCCTCTCCAACTAATGACTAGTCATATAGTTTACGCTCCAATGATTCTCGGATATTCGTGCTAATTAATGCGTATTATACGTGTGACTATTTTTCGTATTTCAATAAACGAGAGAATATGAATTATACAGAAATTTTCGTTCACGTGCGCCGTTCGTGCTTTAATGAGCAAACGTTTCATATACATATAATACATCACATTATAATTATCGTCCATAACCGGCGTGTTGTATACATCTCATCAGATTACTTTATAAACATGAGCATTTTATAAAAAATTAGAAGCACAAGGACGCATCTCTCTCTCTCTCTCTTAAACTTTCATTACAAACGAAACGTTCATTACAATGATAATTATATGCGCTTCATCATCGATTCCGACGTGATTCTGTGATTCCGTTATCGTCAATAATTCGCATTCGCACGTGAGAGAGACCGGTTTTCATTCAACCGGTTTTCGAAAATGCGACACATCATGAAGCCAGTTGACGGGACAATCACGAAGCGTAATCGTTTTTTTTTTCCCTCTCTGTAAAAAGTGAATGAAGAGTAAGGCGCGAAAAATTCGTGTTGATTTACTTGATTCGCGTAAAAAGCGTAGATAGGAGAGTGTGTGTTCGGAGTCTATGATAACTATAATTATTTAATTATATCTCGTGCCGCAAAGCAAGATGTAATTAGCCCTCTCTTCCTCTCCAATAGCTGAATAAGTGCACAAAGCAAATTAATTGAGCATCACTGTGCATGTTGCATTGCATGCGCTTCTCTCTCTTTCTCTCTCTCTCTCTCTCTCTCTCTCTCTCTCTCTCTCTCTCTCTCTCTCTCTCTCTCTCTCTCTCTCTCTCTCTCTCTCTCTCTCTCTCTCTCTCTATTGTGTTCTCATCCCACTTTTTTATTCATCGTGTTGGTACGTGCCACGTCATGAGTTTTTAAGATTACAACAGTCTTACCTAGGTCTTTCTATTCCGTTCTACTCCTGCATCGTGATACAAAAGACTCGTGGCATTTTAGAAGAAATAATACATTTACATGCCGTTTTCCGCGGTCGCTCTCATTGTAGAAAACTTGAGAAGAATTTAAGAAGAGAGATAACACTATCAAAAAATTTGGGAAAAAATTATTCTCATTTTTTTATATTTGCTTATATTTTTTGCAAATATTTTACTTTTGAAAAAATTCCGAAAATTAAAAAAATATTGTAACAAAAATGAGAAATAGTACATTGACGTGCGGCAGATTGCAGGACTTGGCGAGCGGTCAATTTTCCAAAATCTGCGTTTTCCGGATCAGTGAACAGCAAATTAATTGTAACTAAACGCGCGCATCCAACTAATAAAATATATAATTATTATTATCTCTTTGAATTTAATAATAGAAAAATGAAATTATTTATATTGGATAAGAGTGCAGTGTTTGTAACGTGTTTGTACTTATTTTAAGCGCACTTTCCGAAAATTGAAAGATAACGATGTTTTAAAATTTATTGCCCGTTGAAGGCAAATTTTAGTGCACTCTGTCAAGATGATTTGCAAATGTCTTGAGAATATTTCACCAGCCCTGAGATTCTCTAGCGGCGCTTTAGAAAGGCTGACAAAGTCTCGCTTGACGCAAGAGCAAGTAGAACGACCCACTCGAATAACGGCATCCGGGATTTCAGGGCCGTACATTGAAAAAAAAAGTGTTACTTCCCATTCTCCGAAACACCTGCACCATCTTTTCGATCATAAGGCGCGATGGAATAGTTTGTTATGTAAGTGAAGTTATATATAAAAAAAGGAAATCTCTCTTAAATCCTTTTCATAATTTTCTCTATCTCTGCAGATTAGTCTTTACAACTGCTTGTATGTACATCGTTTCACTATTTTCGTAATTAGTTTACAACGAATACGAATTAAATCTATTCTATTTAACTTGCTAGAGGACACAAATGAGATATCTTTTCTCAGCATTTCCAGATGTAAAATTCACGCGTGTGAAAGAGATGAACTGGCGACAAGTATTTAATATTTTCTTAAAATTGCGCCAGAATAAAATTAAAAAGAGATAAATAAAACTAATCACCTCTGAAGCAATAAAACAGTCCTTACAACTTTCACGTAATTGTGATCCAACTCACGATCAAATTTCGCTTCATCATAATAACTGCTTATTGAGTAACGGAGATATATTTCAGACCATTCACACAAATAATTTCGTAATTTTGGAGAGATTTTTTTGCAACTTTTTCATTGATGACGGTTACACGGGCATTAGTTACTTTTTATTCATTTCTTTAAGCATTGTCTAATAACGCGATAGTAAAACAATAATTACATTGTAATTAAAATGATAAAAAATGTTTGTGCATTTTAATTGTATTTAAATTTTCGCGAAATATTTCAATAATATATTACACCGTAATGTGAATTGGAGTTTAAAACGGTCGTCATTATTTTATCATAAAATCTACAAAATACCGTTTATTCTGCCGAATCTCTATACGTTACTTGGTGAAACGCATTACAAACTACATGCTTCAGGAATTACTTTACATCAAAGCTTCGTAAATAACGTGATAAATAAACATGTACTTTCTTCTTAATTGATAAAACATCCTTATTATAGCAAGAGATTCAGTGGAATGTAATTAAAATTTGCTATAACTTCTTTGCTTCCCTTTTGCGCCTTGTTGTTCGTTAATCTACTTGTTTCTAGTTTCATGCTCTGGTAGTCATTTCATTTCACGAGTCAAGATAAGGATCGAAAGATCGACTTTTTACGGAGATGCCACGTTTTCAATCTCGATTTACACATGGAATCTCACCAGACAGCTGGCGCGTCCTAAGAAAATAATTAATGAGACGTGCCAACAATTTTCAACGATAAGACAGGTATAGGCTACAATATATAGCAAAGACTCGATCGAGACATTTTGCACGCTCGCTGCACAATAAGTCAACTTTCACCTCGAGTAAAGCAAATGCTTTCGCGTTGAGAGAGAAATCCATATAGCAATCGTGTTTTAGGCCGAACTTTGCTTCTCTGTGAGAAAGATTTCGTTTAAATGCTCACCTTTCCATGTAATATGAAATATTTGCAGATTGAATGTTCGATATGTGTCCTTATGTTTTATGGGGTTTATTAGTTACTTATATGTACATTAAAAATTGCACAAGATCGCACAGTTCGTAAATAAAACGCTAATCTAGTGTTCTTTGATTTTGTAGTTATGTAACAATAAAATACAGACAATTAATTATTATCATAATTTTAGAAAAACACTTAGTATTAAGAAATAAGTCCATGTTTTTATCTAAAGCCAAAAGTAAATAAAAATTTGTTAGTCGTATAGAAATCATATTTCCGGTTTTTTTTTTAGAGATATCATCGAATAATGACTTCGCAATTCAGCATGTAATTAAAATGTCACTGGAGCCATTAAATCACTGACAAGAATTGCCAATTATTTTCTAGCGAGGTGTTTTATAATTGGTTCCATTAGTCTGCCAGATTTCATTCCTCGCACAACACATCGCACTTTCTCTTATTTCCTAGTTAAATAAAAAACGCGTGAATTCCCGCGCACAAGGAACTTCTTCGCAGACTCGACTTCCTGACACTTCGCGACCTCATCGCGCCAACACAAGCACTCTATTAAATTTACTTTCAATCCGCTCAAAGAAACGGAAACATCACAGGAATACGGTAGTCATAAATATTTACACTATATTATCCGTATTAAAACATTCCGTTTGCATGACAGCTAAATTGCAAAAATATTTAATTTATTTTACGCGCAAGTGTGCCAATATTTAAATAAAAAGTGCGTATACGAATATACAAGAAAATGTAAAAAGCATCCTCCAAAATATGCAAAATATATGCAATCGATTCATATGTTTATGACGATCTCATATCGCGCGCATAAATACATATCATCGCATATTGATGTCGAAGCATTGCGAACCACAGATGTGTATACATA
The DNA here is from genome assembly GCA_963971435.1 of Lasius platythorax. NCBI lineage: Eukaryota > Metazoa > Arthropoda > Insecta > Hymenoptera > Formicidae > Lasius > Lasius platythorax. Next base: position 445,447 of record OZ020542.1, on the reverse strand, counting down.
CTTTGCATCAGATTACATTTAAGGTTCGATGAACCGCATTCGCTATTCATATACTTGATGCAAAGAATATCGATTCAAGAAACACATGTCGAAGAAAGAATACTCGCGCGTGTAAAGTATCGTCCGAATTATTTTGCCACTATTTTTTGATTCCTCACAATCGCAAACTAAAAGATATTTAATAAGAAAGTAATAATTGATGCATGTTGGAACACATTTAAGCGTCTATAAAACGTTTCATTAAACTTCGATTTTCTATATCATGGAAAATTAGAAATATAATCATATGCATCGTTGTAACAAAAGTATCTCGAATAAACGTCAATTTTGTGTGATAACATATCGTCAGTAAATGGTGGCGTTTATAAAATTATCGCGCGAATATCACGCGCGAATACACATGTGATATCAAAACTCGTTACACAAATTTAATTATCGACCAGATATCTCCCTCGGCAAATGCAACATTTTATAGAAAGGTAATTTTTAATTACGCAAAACACGACTGCTTTTTTTCATGCGATTAGAAAGCGTAGAGAAATTTCTATGGTGCTTTAGAGGACGGTGTTACACTTAAAGATCTCGCTAGCGAAATATTCAGGAAAATTATGTGTAAACGTCGTGTTTTTGCACTTTAGATTGCAAAGATCTTGTCTCATTATAACAGATTATCTACGTACGCCTCGTCTGCATCATGTATGATAAATCGCGATTTTTTTCGTGGTTTTAAATATTATGAAAAAGTTTGTAACGAGTATATAAAGAGCATCTAATCAGTGCTAACGTTTATTGCGCGAATCACACGCAATTATCGCTCGAATTTTCCGAATACATCGTACACGAGTATTCAGCTTGCTTCTCGGTTTGTCGCTTCTTTTCTGCCATTTAGAAAGTAGGATAGGATAGTCTAGTGACATACGAGAAATCCGCGACAGACGTTAATTTGCCGGTACAGCGACCAGGGATGCGTAAAATTTATATGTTACACGAAATCCCGTAAAAAACGCTTTAGCAATACTATACAATAAAAACTGTCCGATTTCCCTCGCTTGCTTTATCTCTCTTTGTCGAAATTTAGTAAATATTAATCATAAAATTTTACCAAGAGATTTCAGGTAATTTAAATTTAATAATGACAAAAAAAGTATATGTACAAAAAACTCCCATATTTACTTAAATTCAGTCGTGTTTTAAAATTTATCGTTCAACGTAATATCGTTATAAATTAATCTAAATTAATAAATTAAATTATCTTTGATAGTTTTAGAATATTCGATATCTGACCTTATTTTTGTATCGAGAAATTAAGAATTGAAAAGAAAGAACGCCACTGCAATTTGTACATTGCTTCCTTTAACAATTACGTTTGCACGAATTCAATCCTATATAGCAATTGCAAATTAACTCGAGCTAATTGCACTGGACCCGTAAACGATGCTCTTATCGATCAGTAACAAGCGTGCTCACCGAGATCCAACCAATCGCGGCCGATTTTGCGGGATTGACAATAACTGATAAGCCCCCGCGCGGTTATTAACATAATTTTGCACGCGTTGCGCCGCGAGGATAAATGGTACCGGATGCAATGGGGAAAAATGGCATGTATGCATCTTATGCAACGCGTCAAAGGAAGCGAAAAAACGCTGAATCCTCATTGAAATTCCCGGGGCGACGCATTGCTTAAGGCGATACACGGCATACCATTGCTCGGCGAAGACCTACTTTTTAAATGCCACATAGTCATATTTTCTCTCCCACATACATATATATATATATATATATATTTTTTTTTTTTTTTTGCAAAACGTTCCCCGAAACTTAATTTCGTACACAACAACGACGCAGAATCAGACGACTAAACTGCTGGTTTTACACAAATTTATAGTTGCCGCGAATAGAAAAAAGATTTCTTCATTTCTCTACTTTCTATATAATGCTAGTGGATTATACATGATATGCAGATATACAAAATTTAATATATTTTTACATATTCCGTATTATATATTTTTGTGCACGGTTACATTTCGATTTTTCTCAAAAGAATATAAGATGTATCATTAATCGAAAAAATTATTATAATTTTAAAATCGCAAAAGAGAGAAAAGATCCGATAATTGGCTCGTGTTTCTTGCTTTCTTTATCATTAAATTTCTTTTCGTAATAAGCTCCTTTAAGCAAATTGTTTTCGAGATACATTTTTCTAATTACTGTATTTATTTGAAGAATCAATAAGAAAAAAAATATTTTATTAACTCCTAGTATTTAATAACCGAAGATTTAAAATTCGAATTAAAATTAAAATTAAAATTAAATCTTTATTTTTATAAATAATCTCTTTGATCTCTAAAAATACGAAGAAACATTATGCAGCATAATAAAAATAATGTACGAAGTAAAAAATGACAGGTACAGTATATCCAAGTACAAATATAGAGGCAAAGTTTCCCTACTTCGACTTGTCAAAAGGGAGCGTCTTCTTACAATTAGAGCAATCCAACGCGTTACGAGATTATCAATCGAATTTGTCTGCGATTTTCGCACAACGGGTGAATTCTCGCACAGCATCCGCGGAATCCAGCGAGAGACAGAGAATCAGTATCGATCCGAGAGTACGGTCTGATTCTAATAATGGGGGCGACCAGACGCTTACCCGCGTGTAGCTGCTGCTCGTGCGTGTTCATTCGCGCAAGGGGAAAAGATGAAAAAAAAAAAAAAATTCAGAGACTCGCGAATAAATAAACGAAACTGCGCGTATGCAGGATCGTCTCTCGATCTTTTCGTCTTCCTTCAGGTCCCCGGATCAGGATGCACTCACGTATGTCACATCCCGGATATATCGACGACGCGAATCAATCCGAATTCAAACATTCACACGCCGCGGTACAGACCGCTACTGAAGCTTCTCTCTGGAGACGATCCTCCACGTTGTGGCGCCGCAGCTACCTGTCAGCGGTGTCCTGAACTAAGCTATTGTCGGCCGACGATGGTCACTCAGTTCTCTCTTTAATTGATTTTTTCTATTTAATTCATCTAATGTAAAAATCAAATATTTTATAATATGTAGTATAATTTAAAATTATCCTCATAATTTCCCACGTATGTATACACATCTATGACGCTATACATTATATGTACACATCTGCGTTTCCGTAGTGTTATCATTATTTAACTTTTACTTCAGCTTCTTGCTCTCTTTCCGTAATATTTATCGAGAAGTGTCAATAGTGCTCGAAAGCCGTTTCTTTACTATATTACTTAATTCCCGTAAAATAAATAATCGTTACTTACAGTTAGTATCTCTTCTAGTATCTGGTCGGTGATTTTATCAACAGTGTTACAAGGTTCCGAAGGAGAAAAATCAATCTAGATGACACTCCGCACAGATGAATCATCGAAAGTATACGAATCATCATAAAATCTTATATTTTTGCAGGAGGAAAAAAGGAAAAAAAGAAGAAAAAGAATTTATCTATTATTCTTTCTACGGCATTGTTATCGAGACACGTGTGGGCGTCCTTTTATGACGTCCCTAGGACGCAATTTCTCACAAAGCAGTATCACAAGCGTATATAACACAATCACACTTTTCCATGTACGTGTGTACAGACTCACAGGAGAGCAGCGAGATATCGATTTGCCCTCTTTCCTAGTGGCGTATTTCCCTTCCGCTTAATTCCGTCGATACGGATTAACGTAGCTACAACGCACGTCATAGTGTCTCATTTATCTTACAGGCAACTTTTCTCGAAGCAAGAAAAATATAATTGTATAGCACGAATATCTTATAAAAACTAATTATTACGCGCAAATTTTTAATTCCTTCTTACAAATATTTACTAAAATAAATTGCATTTAATCATCAAGGATTAATCATCAAAGATTTATCATCAAGAAGAGAAAATTTTTCTCTTATGATTATAAGCTCTTGAAAAATATGTAATAAATGAAAATCTATAATTTTTATATATAAATAATTTTAAAAATTATAAATCTTGCAAACGCAATTTTGAAATATTTTACATGTATCTAGAAATATTGTAGAAATATATATATATTAATTAATATAAATATTTTATTATAGATATTTTACTCCGTAATAAAATCTGGAGTAGTTTATATAATAATGTGCATGCAAAATATATAATGTGCATTTTATATATTACACGACACAATAGATCATTATTGCGAAGACAAACGAGTAATTAATTACGCAAATAACAAATAATAAATAATTTATAAATTGTGCTCACCTGACAGTTGCTCCGCCGCGATGTCTCTCTCTGATTTTTTCTTCTCCTCTCTTCTTCATCTCTTGCTGTTTTTTCATGGTATTTACATGATTATCGAAAAAATACGGTAATTATGAATAATCGCGCAATATTATGCACAGCATTCCCGACGTTAATTGTACGTGATGTGCACACAAATCGCCGGATCGAGTAATTAAAATAACAAAAAGACGTGATACATCAATCATTCGTTAATAATTAATAATTTGAAAAACAAGGAACAGAATATTCTCGCAGATATTTATTTAGTAGCGTATTATAGTATACAAGTTAAAATTAAAGAGAGATATCTCTCCGCGGACTTCAATATTCATTTACACGACTTTCGATCAAATAAATCGCGAAATATATGTTTTGACAAATTATAGCAATATACAAACGCCGAATTTATAGTACGCGAATAATAAATATTAAAATGCAGGATTAATAATATGCAATCATATTTATTAATTAAACACTTTAAGACATTGCTCGCTTCGAAATCGATCTGTGCTGTACCTGTCACATTTTATTAATGAAAAAATTAACGAAAATAGCACCGACATCTTTATTATGATATCGCGCAATATATATTATATCGCTAATCGAGCTAATGGCTAATTAAGACTTGCTATAAACGGACAGAAAATACGTAATGGAATCTCGATATTGCAAGCATAATAGATTTCCAACGTGTAAATCATATGAAATTCACTTTATTATTAATAGACAGTCGATGTATTATGCCCTTTGATTATTTTGATTGAAATACGAGCTGTCGCCGCGATATTGTTACAAGTCGTCTATAGCAGAAGTTAATTAATGGCGCGGATTAATTATTGTTAATTGTAATAATCGTCGGAGGAATAATCGAGTTTCGCGACAATAATAGACGGAGCGATTCGCGTCGCTGCCTACTCGCTCGAGTGTCGTCGTACGAATAATAGCAAGACTACAATGTGTAAACAATAACGTGCCAAGTGGAATGTAGTCTTATTGTTAGTGGCAAAGCCAAAACATCACGATGTGTTTGCGACATACATATACCGTTTGTTTACGTGTCGTAGTCTTGAGTCTTGCTATCATTCGTACGATGACACTCGAGCGAGTACGCAGCAACGTGTGAGAGCTGCTCCTTCTATCTCTCCGAAACTCCTCCGACGATTATTAAAATTAACGATTATTAATCCGCGCCATTAATTATCTTCTGCTATAAACGACATGTAATAATATCGCGGCGACGGCTATTTCAATAATCAAAGGGCATAATGCATCGGCTGTCTATTAATAATACGTCAATTTCGCAGGATTTACACGTTGGAAACTGAACACGTGTACTATATGCTTGCAATATCGAGATTCCATTACGCATTTTCTGTTCGTTTATCACGTCTTCATTAGCCATTAGCTCGATTCGCGATATAATATTGCGCGATATCGCAATAAAGATTTCGGTGCCATTTTCGTAAATTTTTATTAATAAAGCGTGACACGTACAGCATAAATCGATTTCGAATCGAGCGACGTCTTAACGTGTTTAATTGATAAATATGATCGTATTATTAATCCCGTATTTTAATATTTATTATTCGCAAACTATAAATTCGGCGTTTGTATATTGTTATAATTTATCAAAACGTATATTTAAGGTTTATTCAATCGAAATTTATCGTATAAACGAATACTGCAATCCGCGGATATTTATCTTTAATTTTAACTTGTATATTTATTCATTTGTCATAACGCGAAATAACAAAATTATTTTAATTTGCAAACATATACTGTGTGTTAGTAATAGAAGTGACATTGCTGCAGGGGACGAGTGGCACGTGAATTTGATCACGTGCGAGAGGCACGTGATTTTGGATTTTGCTTCGAATAGATCATAGTTTTCTCGTCATTATCTCGTGCCACGCCTGATTCGAATATAATCTCCTTATTAATATAGGCAATTTTCGCTGTCAATTTTCGAAGCTCTGCAATATATGTAGATGGATTGCCATTTCCGTATAATCACATCTTCTTCTTCTTTTTCTTTTTTTCTTTTATCGCATCGAGATAATTTTTCCCGAAAACTAGAAAAATAGTACGTAAAATTCTATTCGAACAAAATTGTTCAATGATAATGCATGAAGGTTAAAGAGAGAAGCGTAGGCGGTTTATTGGAAGCGGTTTCGAAATGGTGCTGGTAGGTCAAAGTTTAAATTGACACATACGGACTCGACGTTCCGACAGACAGCCGTTGTCGGCAAAGCCGATCGGGAACAACGGCCAGCTCTCGTTATCTAACGCAGCCACACTTGCGGACGCAACGTTAAGTAGTAACAACGTAGGTAGGATAATGGCATTCAAAGGGCTGTTTGCAGTTCAGTGGAGGGATGCGCGTTCTATGCCTTTACGTGGAGAGGTGGAGAGATGGAGAGGTATTTATACGCGTATCTCAAGGCAAATGAAAGAATAGGTTTATTCTGTGCCTACCTGACGCCGCTTTGATATACGGAAACTGACATACATATATGCACATTTAAAAAATACAATATACAAGACAAAATACAATCCCAAAGATATCCTTAGAAACTTTTTGGATAATTACAAATAATGCGCGAAAAGTCGGATTTTATCATTGTTTGATTTAATTTTCATCAATATTTTTTTTTAGTTCTCGCGCGTAGATATTATTTAAAGTTTCGACACTTGTTTAAAGAGAAATTTTTTTTAAAAAGAGTCGAGTTTTAAATTTGTCACATATCTAAAATCTCATCCACGCGTTCTAGTTATACCATATGAATAAAAGTTTAGTGTATGAATATAAAAATCGCAGACTAGAGAGAGAGAGAGAGAGAGAGAGAGAGAGAGAGAGAGAGCCGTCAGATAAACGACCGAAATTGTGGAGAAACCTTCGAAGCGAGAAGCAAATGTTTCGCTCCAGTTCCCAATCATCCGGCGTGTTGCGCCGAGCCTCCTATTCTATATGGAAAACAAAGTTCTTCGAAAATTTATGGAAACAGTATACGCCAAATCGAACACAGTCGATAGAACTAATAATAATCACAAACAACAAGAGCGAGTTCCTGTGAGAGAAAAATTACCTCATGCAAATGAATAATAATTTGTAAAGATGGACAAGATCTGTACAGATTGGACAAATAACATTATTTGACATTTTTACTTGTATGTTTTGTAAAGATTATTTGTTAAAAATTTAGTTTACTTTGTGTTAGTTGAAAGTAACTTGCTTCAATGGGATATAAATCGATATATTGTGTTCTAGAATATTAATTTTCGCTTATAATCACCCCCGAAGATAATTAGTATTTATATTAACGTCAAATTGAAAGACATAATTTATTCCATTTAGGGCAAATGTGATAAAACAAGACGATATGAAATGATAATCGCTTAGTTTACCATAACTTGACAATTATCGATATTACCACTGTAATAATGTCATTCGATTAGCCTGAAAGCCACATTAATTTCCTTAATGAAGCGCGTTAAATGATAATGTTGAATTATGATCTGACACGGGATTAACATAAACCTATGTAATACGAAGCAAATATTTTTTATGAACTTTAGACCGTACAAAAGAAAGCATGAGAAATGTGCTTTTAAAAAATAATAGAAATGTTGTAGAAATTTACAAATTGTTTTCAAAAAAAGTCTTTTAAAATTTGAAACGTAAACTATAAATTACGAAATGCTTTAAAAAATAAATCAGTGCCGACAGTTCTCTATTTTGTTTTTTTTTTTTATATATATACGAAGAGTAAAAAAAAATAATGTCATCGTAGATCATATCGTAAGCCAAACTTTAAAGATGATTAAAGTGCGAATGTTTCATAATTAAACACATGTTTAATTATGAAAATTAAAGTGCGTAATGTTTCATAATTAAACACATTTATTGAATCTTTCTGTTTTATTACGAGTAATACATCGCCGCGTCGACCAGCGCGAGACGAATATACAATATATGTATTTGATTACGTGTTTAAACGTATAGACATATACGCACATACACGCATACACGCACACACACACACGCGCATTTACATCTTACATCTATATATGTACTGTGACGCGTGCAAAAATTTCGCACAACTCATGAGAGAGAATGATCGAAAATACTGTTCACCAATCTGAAAATAGCGCAAGATACATGGTCAATATAAATAAACTATTTCATGTACATCTTACGTCCATTGTAATAATAATATTTTTAGATTTCGGGATCATTTCATTGCAGTTAATAACTTTTGTCCTAATTTGCACACTCATCATACAAAACTATAAAAATAATTATATTATGCAATCATTAGTCAATTGGCATATAAATAAAATTATGCGCATTCAATACAATATGACATTTATGCAACTGTATCAAATGAGCGATTTATCCCTTGAAATTTTATTTCAAAAACTTTTATTTTTAAAAATTGTATTTAAAATTTTAAGCGTTTTTATTACACGTATTTTTCTCTTTTTATATAAATATACGTTTGGATATAGAGAAAATTCTATTGTATTATAGTTATTGACATAAGAGTCATAATAGAATAAGGTAATAGAATGCATTTATGCAATTATATTAACGATATTGAATATATTTCTTGAAGCATAAAGATTTTAAAGTAATGGCTTTCTAAAAATAATTCACATATTTATCTATGTACTGTTAATAAAATCCAATTTGCAAGAAATATAAAATGTATAATAACATATTAATAATTACGTTTATCACTAATCAACAATCGATCAATTAATTTTTGTGACATCAACACATAAGAAAGCAGAACTCCGCTACTTTTGCTAATACACAAATTTACATTGTATAGTTTTGTAGTTAATTGTTCAAAGCATTTAATGAGTACAATTATTAGATATTGAAGTGGAAGACACCCATCGATTTCTATATAAACATTGGATAATATAATTAGCGTTGTATAATTAGTTTAAAAAGGTACTAATGAACACTCTATTAATAGTTTGTCATTCACAAATGTGTTAAAGCCAGGAATTTCCACATATATGCACACATACACACACAAACACAAACACACACACACACAACACACACACACACACACACACACACATATGTGACTTTTTCCTTTAACAAAATTTTAACTCAAATTTCTATATTACATATAAAAGCATCTATAATCTACAAATTAAATGTATTGAAATATATTGAAAGCTATGACAAAGATAGCGCTTAAACCAATTTTGTTTTTAAATTACGTCACATTATTAATAAATTATCAACATTTAAATTCCAAATCACGCTAATTACAAAAACACATTTATTTTCGGAAGGATAAGAAATCTAATATACATACATATGTCTGCCTTGTTCTTTTATTTTCTTCGTATCTTTAATTCTTTTTTCTTTGGATAATACAAGACATTTTACTAAGTTTCTACTATTTTTACAAAATAGAGATACTTTACTCCTATTATAATTGAAATATATACATATATATTGTATATATATATTTTTTTTTTAATTACAATAAGACAGCACATGTGGTTTTTAAATTTAAATATTTCTTCGTATAGGTTCGTTTTATATAATTCGGAATAGAAATTATTTTATTATATTCTGATATAATATAATATCTTTTGACATTTCTACATCAAAGACTTAACTAAATATATTTAACTAAATCTCGACATTTTTGGAATTAGCATGATTTGGTATTCGAGTTTTCTAAATTATGCAAAATCTCTAGAGGTAAAGAGAAAAATAAGATTTGTATCTGAGTCTTAATTTCCTTTTAAACAAACGCCCAAGTTCCACCCAATTGTGTTATCATAAACGTGTAGAAGTGCAAAAGGGAGGTCTTTGATCGTGAGCATTATACTGGGATAGGAATTTGAACAGACTCCGACCTTTCTCTCAGGAGTTTGCGATAGGTCAATCGTAAACGATAGATAGGTACGTAAGATGTAGGCGTGTAAATAACACTTCGCAGGCCAAAATCATGGGCCCGTCTAGAAAAATATAGATATAGAGCACATACTATACAGAGTGGTCCAATAGACTTTCGACAGCAGCGGGCACACTCGGCCGCACGATCCTAATCTCATTTCTCATAAAAAATTTTACAAGGGCATTACAAAAGCTCTTGCAAGTTCTTATCTTTCTTACAAAATAATAGAATTACTGAAAAACTGTTAGAATTAACAAGGTCTTTCATCTTCGTTTTTAATTAATCTAGTTTAATTCGAAATTTCAATATCAATAACCGACAAGTTTGCTCAATAAATAAAATAATAATTATTGCCTCAAGTTTTGGACATTATTTTCTTTCATCAACACACACATGCGCATATTTGTGCGAAATTATGCGAATGATCTAATAAATAGTAACATTATTTTAAATCTCTCTCTCCTCTAGCAGTTATCGGTGTGCCAGAGGGAAAATATTTTATCTTTACAATTTCTTCAGATTCTCCTGATTTAACTTCAACGACCTATCGATCTGGTTGCTATTTTCTTCCAAGTTTGAAGAAGTTGGCAAACCAAACTAAAGAAATTTTGTGAAACGTTACCCGGTGCCGTTTTTTACCTAATCTAAACTTCGTGGTGCTTTCGCGACGAGATTAAAACTTTTTGTGATTTGCTCGACCGATTTTTATCTGATTAGTTTTTTAATCGAAAAACCTTCCAATCCAAAAAAAAACCCTCGCGAAAGAGTCTCTTGACAAACATTGTGCAAAATACGTAAGAGAAATATAAAAAATTACAACTATGAAAATTTCACATGGAAAATGAATATTTCTATTACATAATTAACTATTATCGTAAAATATCGCGATAAATTATTAATTTATATATGTTTCGTATACAAAATGAAAAATAAAGAAAAAATCCAAACTATAAAATAAAACTTATTTTACTAAAGCTTTGTTTTCGAGAAAGTTAAATTTGATAAAATTGAGAGATTAGTAACATCGTTTCTTTGCTTGAAATGAATTAAAATATAAAAAATACATTTTTTGTCAGCCTTTGTTTTTTTTGTGGATTATTTATTAGACGCGATTATCTTATGACAAGATGTCTTATTTAATTTAGCTGTGTGCCTGTCGTCTCGCAAGTCTGAAGAAAGATCGATCGCGCGGCGAATCCCACGAAGCGCGAACGAGCGCTTACATGTTCGATTAATTTGATTGACTGCGCACTAATATCGAGCATACACAGAGCCGATAGGGAAACAAGTCGAACGGCAAAAAGTATTTGCTTAGCTTTCAAAGGATCTAAGAAAAGTGAGGGAAGAAGAGATGATGGGAAATGAAAGCGAGTACTTCCGAGACTTCAGCATCTTAAAAGATGTCTCATCTATACGTTACACAACTCCTCGTTTTCTTCCTTGTTACCTTATTTTTGAAATATTTTTATTTATCTTCTACTTTATGTTTCTCTTCATCTTCAATTCTAAAAGTGCTTCTTTCGGAAACACTCGATCAAATATAGCTTTCGATATTTAATGAGGTAAGCGAGTAACAACTTTTGATCTGTACTTCCTTATTGGCTTTGCGTATTTTTCGCAAATTATATTGCGTATTTCAACGCAAACTGATCGCGGTCAGCAACGCGTGTTCTTTAATTCGTCGTTACTAATGCGGATTCTAACATTTAGAATCAAGCAGGGAAATTGAGACCCTTGGAAGATAATCGATTCTTCAATTATCTAATTTTATCATTTAATTTTTCATTGCATCGTTTCACTTATGCAAGACCTATAAAAATATTATATAATCACTCCTCTCCGTATACATTGTATATATATCTTCTCCGACGACAGAGATTCATTCTATCGCAAAAAGAACAAAAAATTGATCTGATGGTCTAGAATTAAAATACAAAAATGTCATTAGATTCATTGTTGACAGTATTGATTTTGCCTCTCTCCATTTACTAGCCGTTTGCTAGCCATGCACTGCGCCTGTGTAAGCGGAAGATGAGTTCTCGATTTACCCAATGACCTCAATTATTATCCCGCTGTCTTACTTTGTATAGATAAGACGTATTTTTGTTTGGTTCCTACGTTGGAACACGGAAACAAAACGGGAAGACGAAATGGACCTGTCGTGATATGTTTTGGACCTTATTGAGCGAAGGATTTAAGAAAGATATCATATTTTTTTCGTAAGAGGGGGAAGAGAGATCGATTGCTCCAGGCGAAACATACATTCAACGTCATTAATATTTTCCAATTCCACTTTAGCCATAACCGAATCAAACGCATTTAAAATTATTCGTGGAAAATATTCTTATTCATTTATATATATATATATATATATATTTATACATATATATACATATAAAATAATCTCTATTGTTATTTATTTTTAACCTTATGTATTTTTATTTTTTTACATATTATGCCAAACATTTAAGGATGTCTAATTGTCAATTGCAGCTCTAAGTCATGTTACACGAATATTTAGATACGACGTGTTCGACTCGGAAATGCCAAAATCGGAAGGCATTAATGACATCGCGTTAATGTATTTAAGATTTAAGGGAAGGACGAGCTGTCCGTGACGAGACGCTTACCGTTTATCGTATTACTGTAAGATTATACACATCGACACATTCAGGATTAATTATCGCTAAGTTATTATTAATTACCGATTATAGATAGGCATTTTTTCAATTACATGCCAAACGCAATCAACTCACCGACGACGAATTGTCTCGACTGCTGGCATCGAGCATTGAGAAGGCTCGAGTGCACAAAATGCGATGCGATGAATTTTCGCGATGATCCACCGACAATCTTATCAAGTTTTTCCCGCAAGTGATATAAATCGATATAATTTCGGCAAGTTCAAATCTCGACGCTACAAACACCGCGCGCGCGTGAAAATAACTTTTCGCTATTTTTATTCATCTTTATTCACTTTTAAATGATGTAAGATGCGTTCTTTCATACTCTTATAGCGTCAACAAATGATTTATCGAAACCGTGTCGATTTAAATTTTCAATTTCACAATTTTAGGAAAAGCAAAATATCAATCTATGCTAATTATAATTTAAAGGAATAGAGAAGCCGTCGCGATTGTCGTCGGGAAAGAACGATGTATTTTGCGTTTGACATCGGACACAGGTACAAGTGCGCCATCGTCGATTTGTTCCATTGTAGAAAGAAATACTTAAGCGCTTTCATGATATTAAATTTGTAAACGTCGTACCGATGGTGATCAAATGAGTTCTCGGAAGAATGTTGAAAATTGAGGGCAACTTTACACGAATCGATAACAACACTTATTGAACAAAATATATGTATATATATTATATATACTAATATATAGCTATTACATTAAACATAACAGTTTATAAACTACTAATTTTCTTTATATTTTACATTTTAATAGAGAGAATATTTTAGGGTTATATATATATATTTACGTCTTTCCATTAAAACATCGTATTTAGTAAATCCGGCGTTTTCAACGTTATTCCGGGATCCCGATTCAATTATTTTTCGATTCTACCACGTATCGACGTATTGCAAATATGTACGGTATAAATTCGATATTTTTAGAAAACACGTGTATCTATCGTTGCAAGTTGCTCGTGTCGAAAACCACGGTCAATTCCCTGATTTTTCAAATAAAAGCATCTGTACTTGATTAATGCTTGGAATCTTGGATTTGATCTAATATGCGGGAATACCATCCTTGACTATATAATATGGTTTAAGCACGCAAACTCGACAGAACGAAGTGAACAGACACTTGAGTATTTCGTTCTAAAGTGTTTATACGGTTGAAACGACCAGTTAATCTCTAGTGGAAAATTTATTCGCGGAATCACAGATAACTATACAGCCCCCGTCGATACTACATCGTTTAACTTTTGTCGCTAAACATCTTGTAAGATCAAGAGACATACACATGGAATGCGCGATCGAGAGACTCGATTTCTCGGATATAATAATTCACAACTGGTCCGGTCGGACGTTATTCAAGAGACTTTTTAGAAAGAGAGCTCAAATAATATCAAACGTCCTTTAGCGTTTCCTCGATCCTTTCCTCTCTCTCGCCTCGTGCTTAGTATAGTATAACAAAATATAAATCTGAAGGCGACACATACGTATGCGCGCGATCGCGCGAGCACGTACTGGTGTACAGAGTCGTTTATTGGATCAAGTTAGCATGCATCCTCAAGAAATAAGTCGCCCGAAATATATATCCAAGATTGAAAATAGAAGAATGCTTTTTATTTTCACAGAATTTTGTTCGGATAAATTTTTACGACCGATCTTCGACTATTTTCCGAAGTGAATCTAACGATAACGGACCGTTGTATGTTCTTAATAAATAATTAAAATCTCTGCGCGATATTGCCTATAAACAAGAGCGAGAAAAAAAACAAATATTAATGATCGCTCGATAACGAATGATGAAACTCGCGGTATTTCTTTCGCACGTATTATTTTATGTATATGTTAATGCGCGTATGCTCTAACGTAATCTAACCAACGCCCTGTACACTTGTATACAGGTAGATATATTTTATCTAGTACAACATTTTTTCTTGTTTCTCATATAGGATATCCGGTATAATAAAGGTCGGTACCGATGGGAATAAGTTCGGGATCTCTTTTAAATCTCATAATTGCGAAACTTACTGACGACCTCGTTCGGCTCCTGATAGTCGAATGGGACTCCGTGGCCCGAACGATAATAGAGATTCGTGGCTCCACCCTCCGAAGCCCTTCTATGAACATTTGTGGGATGACCTTTGAGGTGAGCCGGTGAACCACCTGCCTCTCCAGTCGTATCCGGAAGCATTCTGTCCTTTGTCTTCGGTGTGCTCCAGTGCATAGTCTGTGAACAGGAGAAGATTCGCAAGGCTAAGTCAATGAGACATAATATAAAACATGAAATTGATGTTTGTATGTTTTTATTGTAACTACAGGCTACTTTTCATTAACATAAATCTATCCAAAATTGACCAAATGATCAATGCGCTATATAAACAGCATCCTACATATTGATCTTAGACTCTTAGTTGGATATTATTTAAGCTTTCTTTCTAAAGTCTCTTAAATAAGGCATAATATAAATAATCTTCATTAATAAATAGCCAAATTTAATTTACAAATATCGTATGCTTCCAGCAAAAATAAATCTTATAATAGTTGTTTAAAATTATAAATTTACAAGTAAAAAGAGAGAGAGAAGCAAATTTGATTTATTCATTATATTATAAGAATAAATTACGTAGCATTGATTATTGTAATGAACTGAAGCAATTGTCGTAATGAACAATAATTGCATCGATTGCAAAATTATTACACCTCACCTGCTGCACATGTTCCTTCATTCCGAGCCACTGCTTGTAACTAATCTTGAGACCGCTGTTCCGCCATTTGTCATAAATGCTCCTTTTCTCGGGATCGCATAAAACCTCTTTCGCATACTATAATATAAATCAGCACATCAGAGTTCTGTTCAATATTCGAGAAACATGAGCAATTTAGTTTGACTATAAATGAATAAAATTGATTTTTCTCTATGTGTAGAAGACGCACCTTCAATTGTTGGAATTTCTTTTCGGCCTCTTTGTCACCATCGTTCTTGTCCGGATGATACTGAAGAGCTAATACCTTATACTCCGCCGTAATCTGCTCGATCTAATTTTTAAAATTGAATAGAGATTATCTACAGTCTACGACATCATTCAATAGGACGAGAAGGGAAAGTTAATCTAATTGCACTTTGCAATAATTCTTTCAATTCAAATATATATGTCAAAAATTATAAAGAAAAGAGTGAAATTTATTTGACGAAAATAGAACATCGGTCAATTTAATTCTTGAAATGAGATAATTTTTCAGGAAGATACACTCCGAATAGATGTAAATTTTTTTACAGATATAAAGAAAAAAAAAAGGAAAGGTCACAATACACATTCAGTATTTTTTAATTTAATTATTTTTTCCCTTTTCTATGATATTTCGATATTTATGACACATATACCACATTTAGATATCTCGACTGTCTACCGCAAGATCACGTTCGTAGTATCATTCGCCGACGGAAACGAGATGTCATGAACACACTGACGTAATTTATCGACTGGGGTCAGGGAATTTTTATCAAAAAGTTAACGGAGATAACTCTAGCAAAACATAAACTGGAGAATTGAGAGGCAAATGACCTTTTCATCGTATATCTCTATTAAAATTTCTAATATTTCTATTACATTATGTACTCCGATAAAGAATAACAAGAGAACAATTAAATACTTCTTTTAGAAATCAGAATTCATTTTTAATATACACGAATTATGTTGACAATATCAATTAAAATTATCAGCATTAATAACAATAAAAATATATATCTCTCATATGTATGTCTCGTTAATCTTATGAATTATATATTGATCAATCTTATGATTACATCTTATGAATATTATATTGCATATGAAATGACGAATGCGTTTCAACGAATCAGAACAATCTCACGCACAATGGAAAATGTGATTTGATTTCGACAGAAATATTGTTGCTTAATTCGCGAATTCGTAAAGTAGGCAGCATATCGTAAACTAGAAGCAGATGAGACTACAACTAATTGTGTTGATCGAGTATTCAATTAATTGAGAGTTTAAATTGCATTTTCCTTCTAGGCTCTAATTATTACGGAAGCAACTCGACGTTTAATTAAATTATGTCAGTAGGGAAAATTAGTTTCGTATATGTATATCGGGAAAGGTCACGATTAAAACATATTAATACGATTAAAATTTTTTACAAAGATTATCGCTTATGAATCTAATTTTGACGATATTAGCTTGATTAATTAGCTTGATGCTGTAATGTAACAAACAATGAAATATGATGATGAAAATTGGAATTTAAATTAATAATGATGCATAAGCAAAATAGCTTTGCTTAATTGTACAATAATGATGAAGAATGTTTGAATATTCGAATTTTCGAATATTTTCGAATTTATTAATTTATTAATTTATTAATGTAAATGTTCCATTTATTAATAAATTAATCTAAAGTGTTGAGCTGTTTTAAACAATTATCGAGCAATATTTCTTGAAATATAAAATTTGCTATATCTTATTGTTATCCTATCTATTATTGTTACATATCATCTATTATGTTGATCTAATATTGATATTGATAAATAAAGTATTTGGCTTTTCCTTCGTAATTATAGTTTGATATGCACTCATTTCTCGAATATTTTACAAATATTTCAAAAGCTCACGAAAGCTTGTTCGGGCGTCACCTATATGATATATACAATTCGTCAAAATGTAATAATGTATTCATGATAAACGCTACTTAATTTAAGATAAATTTGCTATCTTTATTCTACATTAATTATACTCTTTGTAATCTATATAACAAAACAAACAAAAATATTTAATTATTTAAAAATATTCGCGATGCAACACGAATAGTTTAGGAGCAAATATTTTTCGCAAGATAACAAACCGCGGCCAGAGAAAAAAGGCAAACGCAAATCTTGCAATTCCAAATTGATTTTAACACACAGAGAAAGTAGAAAATATATTTCCAACGTTCTCTCAAAATTTAGTTTCACATTTTTGCTGCACATTTGATCGTAAATGTGGTCCTCTGATTTTAAATGAATGTGAACTCAAAACATTACATTCAATGATTAATCCGCGATGGGAATACAGATTTCAGCTGGTGTGAAAAAAAAACGCATTAGATACGCTGCAACGTGTCGTGTCTTACCGTGGAAGACTCGTCGCAGGATAACAGCGCATAATAGTCCTCTTCCTCGCTGGGCGAGTAATTGATGGCGTCCTCGACATTCATTTCGCGACTCTCCTTCCGCGACCCTTAGTGTACACTCCCTTCCTAAGCTTTCCCCTTCCGAACGCGAGAGAGAATTCGGAGTAGCCGCTGTGTTCTCGATCCTCCAAATTAACGTCTCGTCGTGGTACGACCGAGTCGATCGAGGATCGTCCGTCACCTGTTGCGAGTGAGTGAATCCGTGAGAGTGGCACGTCGCCGACTACGACGGGCACCAAAGTGAGCCGAGTAAAGGGAAAACCGTGTCGCAGACCCGGAAAGACCCGATTCCCGGGGAATCCCGCGCGACTGCGTACTCGCAATCCCGAGCCCGCACCCCCTTTTCGCAAAACGCGCAGTTCTCAACGTTGCGCAGTTGCGACTTGCCGGCTTAAACCCTCTCTTGCGCCCCTTGTATCGCTTCATCGTATGCGTCGTAAAGGGGAGCTACATATACAGGGTGTTAGAAAAGTCTGGAAACGGTCGAATATTTCATAAACTATGCATTTTAGAAAAAAATGTTTCAGACAAAAGTTGTAGGGCTTAAAAAGATCTATTTACTAGTCTTATCAGTTTGACCACAGGTGGCGATGCCAAGGTTACGTGAAGGTTACCTTGAATTTTTTAAATGGAATTACCTATTTTTTATTGAATATTCTTGTAGCTTATTTCAAGAGCTTTCCAAAACACTATAATAAAATATTTTTTCATTAAGTACTTTTCGAGTTATAAGGCTTGAAGTTTACAGTATTTTGAAATAAAATACAAAATATCGTGTAAAACATTCAGTTTTCGGTAATCTTACCTTAATACTTTTATGCATAGAATCATGAGACCAATCAATTGCTGTAAAGAAAACACATAATTGCTTTCAAAAAAAGTATGCAGCTGCATGTTGCAAGTTACATACTTTTTCTCAATGGCAACTATGTGTTTTTTTTTACACTAATTGATTGGTCTCATGATTCTATGCATAAAAGTATTAAGGTAAGATTACTGAAAACTGAATGTTTTACACGATATTTTGTATTTTATTTCAAAATACTGTAAACTTCAAGTCTTGTAACTCGAAAAGTACTTAATGAAAAAATATTTTATTATAGTGTTTTGGAAAGCTCTTGAAATAAGCTACAAGAGTATTCAATAAAAAATAGGTAGTTCCATTAAAAAAATTCAAGGTGACCTTCACGTAACCTTGGCATCGCCGCTTGTGGTCAAACTGATAAGACTAGTAAATAGATCTTTCTAAGCCTTACAACTTTTGTCTGAAACATTTTTTTCTAAAATGCATAGTTTATGAAATATTCGACCGTTTCCAGACTTTTCTAACACCCCGTATATGTATATATATATATACACACACACACACACACATAGATCTCCCTAGAATCTTGATATAATTTACAGTTTCTCTCCCAAATTCACCTCCTGTTTCTTAGATCGAGAATTCCGTCAAATTAAATTTGGAACGAATAAATCTCTCACATTCCTCTCTGCAAGGATTATAAAGAGATTAATACGAGAGAGAGAGAGAAAAATTGAAATTATGATTAAATCTCTTTTTTTATACTATACATCCTAATACATGTTTTTTGTGTCTCGCCTCTGATAAACTCGAGGAATATAATGCAACATTTTCATTCCTCAATTATAATTAATAATGAGTTAGATGGGCGATTCATTGATTAGCGTTATTGTAAATTGCAATATAATTACTGTTCGTTATTATATCGCCAAAGTGATCGTGATATTGATATCAGTAAAAGAGGGAACTTGGAAAGAGCTTAAGCCTGTTTAAAATATAAAAAAGTAATGTATAATATAAAAGAAAATTAATAAAGGGGGATAATTTTACTATGTTACTTTATATGAGATAAAGCTATCCAAGATTAAAATGCTAGTCTATGCACAATGATTTAGAACTAATTTTAAATATTTGACAAACTTTTGGCACAAACCCGCGATTACTCCGCCAACGAATGATATCGATAGCACAACGATGTATACATTCGTTCTCTTATATAACTGGAATGCGCCGTTATCACTGTGAAACTTTTAAAAACGTTGAAATCGCTCTCAAGATCACAACGGCTATTGTTGTGAAATCACTTTTTTCTTTCGAGTAACAGCATATGGAACGAGCACTTACAAGACCATAGATTTAATCCCGCGTATGTGTTTCTGACACCTCTCTCGCGAGATTACACAGCGTTTCTTTTTAGAACACGCAGTCTTACGTGTCGTAAAGAGCACTATGCAATATTGAACTCAACGCATCTACGTCTCGCTGACGTGAGATTCCAGAGACTCGCGGCTTTCACTCGCGGTTAAACAGCCTTGAACCTCTTTTATCTCGCGGCTTTACCGACCGAGAGAGAGAGAGAGAGAGAGAGAGGGGAATTTCTTCGTTTATTGATATTTTTCAAAAAATGGATTTTATTAAGCATAGATGAGTTAGCGACGAGACCGTATCTTGTTGAAAGAAAAAAGGAAAGAGGGAGAAAAAAAATTTACCGAGTTGCAATTTTAATTTTTTTTTTTTTTTTTTTTTTTTTTTTTTAAATAAAAATATAGAAATATTAAATTAGTCACCTCTCCCTTTCTCCCACGCATTTCTGCCATTTTGATAGATTCATTATTAAAAAATAAAAAATAAAATTTGCGAGACTAATACTATAAAGATTATTTGTCGCGATGGAGAAGCGAGACGGGCTTGATTAGAAATTCAAATCTTGTGAGGAATTACAAGAAAGGACGAACGAAAAAGACACGTGAATGAATGTATGAATCAATTATGTATTCTTCTTGCTTCTACGGGGGGACGACAGATAATGATCACCGGCACTTTCGTTTACAACTGTTGATGCCACTGTTTTAACTCATCTCTAGCGCACCATATTGTCTACAGGCGATGACATAAATAACAGAGTTGAGCAATTTTACGGATCACAAATAATGAATGAGAAGTACCTAGAGATTGCATTAAAAAAACATATGTATACGTCAAATTTAAGTCATAATATATCGAATAAAATAATGATTATATCTAATATGGATTGTAGAAATCGATATCAAATATATTTTTATAATGTTAATGAGTACGTTTATGATATTAGCTCTTTAATATATTATTAGAGTATATATTTTTATCACATAAATTACAATATTTTTTTTAAATTTATAAATTTATATAAATTTATAATCAAAAGAGGTTTACTCAATATAGTATGCATTTTTATCAAAAAGAATTTTATATAAAGAGATATACGCAAATACTTTTTTGTGTGATTTATTGCAAATTCTCAGAAACAACTACGTTCTGAAAATTCAATGCACTGCCAGCAGGTCACATAAAGAAAAAAAAATACAAACGTCGGTGTAGCAGCGTGCAACAATCGAAAATACGTATAGCCATTTGGTTGACACATGTCAGACATATACAGCACCTACACTACTGCCCGTTTATGCACCTAGTTTGTAAATTTTCTTGCGAGTAAAACCGTCGAATTTAAAAAAAGAAAAATATTTTCAATCGTACAATTTTTCTTATCCTCAATTTCCGCGATAAATGGAATAAAAAAAAATTTTAATAAAATTACAAAAAATATTGTTGATTAAAGAAAGTGTGTCATTGATTAAAAAAGATGTTTCATTTATCTCGCTTCAAGATTTCTCGACAATACGCATGATGACCTCATAGATTGACGTTATATAAGGGTTAAAATCTTGCTAGACTATAGACCGTCGTAGTAACTTTCTATAATTAAAGCTGATTTCTGATTTATGTACAAATTCGTATTACGATTTACTGTCATTAATTTGAAGAGAAATCCGCGAGCACCACACTTTATGACCCTGTCGTTGCGGCCAAATCAAGAAGCAATCGCTACTGACTGTCACGGTATAGTAATCTCTCGAAGAGTTTTACGAGACACGTGTCGAAAGGGCCGAACCCTTTCATCGCTCGACAAGATACGTACGCTCGCGGGCAGGAAACACATGCTCCGCTCCGTTTCCGCACGCATATGCGTGACAGACACGCAGCGTGCACGCGCGGCTCTACCTCAACAGAGATTGCTAAATACTCGCACTGTATTACACACATTTTTTTAATATCTCCAAGGAATCGTGCAAATATTTATACTCCCCGATTTCATCGATACTTTTTTAGAAGAAATCTTCATCGCGAAAACGCACGCGATGCGAAGTCGTCGATCGATCTTTTTGCCAACTTTCCGAAAGAATGAAATATTAATTTTTAAACAAAATTTTCTCTGTTCTCCATGTGTCCCGTGACACGTGCAACGAATGAGACGAATCTTCCTATGAAACGCGAGAGGAAAAGAAAAATGATGCGAGGGTCAAGAAGAACGCACGTGAGTCCGCTTTTCTCTCTCGTCGACGAGTCGTCCTTCGGCGTCCCAACACTTCGCCGTCCTTGTCTATCCCGAAATAACGTTTCGTTACGAAGCGTACATGGGCGTTTCTTCATGCGATTGCCAGATGCGTGGGTGGTGGCAGCCGAGAAGAGAAGGAGAGCATAGAAGAGCGATCATATGGTAGTGCCGATGGGGCTCCCTCCAGGTCTGGCCTGTCAGTGCTTCATGAAGTGTTGCGCCGTACTCGTGCATGACCCTGACGAAGTTTTCGCGAAATCTCAACGTTAAACGTTGACTGGGAAGCTAACGAGAAAGACTTACGCGGTTCTTCTTCCCTTAGTGAGCCCTTCCTCGCGAGATGGATGCAACAGAGATGACTATAGAGTGTACGAAGCGCGAAGAAGAGGAGAAAACTGCAATCTCAATGTTTGCTTCCTGATCAAGTGCAACGACATCGAGAGCGGAATGATCGGTGTGATTGATTGGTTTCGTGAATCGCAACTGATTATATTAATTGAATGTCAAGCAATCGTGAATATATCTAATGATATGAAATGAATGGAAAATTGTTTGAGTTGTTTTCTCACACACCAATCGTACGTTTTATTATGCAAAAAAAGATATTTGAAGAAATCTTGAAGCAATCATCGATCATCTCGATGACTGAAACACATTCTCGAATTTCAATATTGCTCCTCATGATCAACGAATGAGACTGAGTCGAAGCTGTAAACCCTTCACACTGAAATTTTTGATATAAATAATCATTGGAAATTGAAATCCTGAATATTTAAGTAAGAAAATGCTTAAACGTGATTAAAGATTATAAAACGTAGATGAGCTGTGCGAATATTTATATTATATTTCACGTACAATTCAGCAGAAGAGAAAAAAGAAGTAAAAATGAGAATTGGCAATCTTTCAGCAAGC
The DNA here is from genome assembly GCA_963971435.1 of Lasius platythorax. Classification (NCBI taxonomy): domain Eukaryota; kingdom Metazoa; phylum Arthropoda; class Insecta; order Hymenoptera; family Formicidae; genus Lasius; species Lasius platythorax. The sequence continues at coordinate 422,064 of OZ020542.1, read as the reverse complement.
GATGAAAAAGTACTCGTCATTTATTTCATAGTGTTGAAATGATGTGGCTTGTTGTTGTTACAAACTTCTTCTCTTTCGAGATCTTAATTTAGAAGATTTCAAGCAAATTATAGAAAAGAAAACAAAACTCAACTAATGCAAGCAATATTAACAGCAAAGTACTGAAGGTGAGTTTGCAGGTCACACGATAAACAAATTAGTTAAAAAATTTATATTTGCACATTCGCACTTTCTGGTACATGAATTTAGTTTTCATCCTAGAAAAAAGTTTTACAAAAATCTCATTTTTACATATATCTACTTTTACTTTATATTTCAGCAATAAATGTATTTAGAACACTTGTAGAGAGAAAGAATAACTTAAGCTAGTAACAAAATAGTTTGCATATAATCATTTTTAATAAATCTATACGTAGTTTGTAAAAAAATCCTTTCATTTTTTATTATTTAACTGCCGTATGTAAATTAGGAACAATAATATTTTAAATCAGTCTATTTAATAATTTAGTTTTCTTTATCAAATTTGAAAAGTCCATTTTTTTATATTCAATGTGAAATAAAAATAAGAAAAAAAACAATGTAAGCATTGAATTACTGTATATAAAAATTGAAAATGCCCGATGCATATCTGCAAAAATCAAAAATACATAAGTTAAATCTTAAATTTATAAAAATCTTTTCTTTCGCTCTTCATATACTTTTTATCTACACACATCGCCATAAATAATCTCTGGCGCTATTAAATTAACTTATCTATCCTTGAATAATTATCGAAAAATGTTTGAGAATTTGAAAAATACAAATAGAAACACGCAAACCGCGTGAGAGACAAAAGCGTGATGAGAAAAAAAAAAAGAAAAAAAGGAAACGGGGGAACCGAATCTTCGTTCTTTTTCCACACAGGAAAAAACTTCTCAATTATACTTGAAACTAAAGCGCGTCTTTATGTGGTCTCGAACAACGCGCTACATTCTGGATATAGCGTGTGCCGCACATGTGCGCGCTTACAGGGGCACGTGCACCACCGGATACAGGCTACAGGCTCCTTTTTATCGGAGCCATACTACCTCGGTGCAGTTGCAGGTGCAGTTGCAGGGCGCGATGCGACGCAGTCCTCCGCGACGGTCGCAGGAACGGGCCTCTATTAATAGCCGCGAGTGCGCGTGATTTGTTCGAGAAACCGCGCGTTCAGCTATGAACGCGATGCGAGCCTCCGCAAAATATGCTGTATATTTTTAGCATTTTTTTTTTTTTTTTTAAGAATTATTTTGCGAGTCAAACAAACGCCGGTAGTATTCGAATCTGCAGAATTATTCGCGGCGTTTGTGCGTAACAACTCGTAGGAAGGAGTGAAAATAAAATACATCGTCGCACGTGATAAATCTCTCTTGTTTACAAGATATGTGTACATATACATATTCAGTTATATACACATTCACTTATAGCGAATTCGGTTGGATGAACTAGTGCGCACTGGTGCATATTAAAGAGGCTGTTGTATACAAATTTACAATTGCATGAGTAATTAAAACAGTAAGATAATTAATACTACGAGTTTATACTACGATTATCATTGTTATTTAATACAAATGAGAATAATAACTCGTAATATTAATTATCTTACTGTTTTAATTACTTATGCTAATGTAAATTTGTGTACGACAGCCTTTAATGTGCAGTACTGCTAATAGTTTAGTATATCATCTCTCTTTCAATTATCTCTGTTAAAACAAACAAATTGAAAGACATGATAAATATTATATCTTAAATTGATAACTCTTATAGCTGTATATTTTTTATAAATTCTTAATATGTTATATTATTGTGTTCTGCCTAAAAATTCAAAAAATGGTCGCATTTTTTAAAAGAATTATAGCATTTTTTACTTCTTTAGTCGCTCCATATTTGGGTGAAAGAGTATATGAAAACGCTTGACTTTTCATGGGTACGATCACCCCTTTTCCCTCTCTCTCTCTCTCTCTCTCCTACCTCTCTCTCTCTCTCTCTCTCTCTTTCTCCCTCTCTATTTATCTCTGCCTCTACCAGGCACGTTCTGCCTCTCCCAGTTGTACGAAAATAGTAACTGCCATCGTTGCAGCAACTATGAGGGCAGAAAATTGTCGCGGAGTCGCGTGTATTCGCTGAACTAAATTCGAGCAAAGATTCCCGGCTAATCAATCACACAACCAGTGGATTGAGGAAAATAATTATCATATAAGTCTAACATAACTCAAGAAAAATTATATCGCATCTTTTCGTGCAAAAAAGCTCTGTGACGATTGAAGCTCTTCTAGCGACGATTTATTGATAATAAAAAAAAAACACTAAATTAAATTTCAGGTTAATTAAATTTTTCAGAAACGTTAAACGTTAGATACTAATTATATAGTTTGGCGCCAACCTTCTTTGCCCGCGCGTTAAAAATATTAAAGTTTTATTACAGATTTCATAATAAAGGGATTGAAAGAAAAAAATAATGTTCGATAAAAACTGCTGTCTCCATGCAGAATTATTTTACATAGAAAAGTAGATTAACGAGATATAACGATGTTTATTTACGGTCGGCTTTACGGATGGAGAAAAAGAAGTCTGTTCGTTAAAGGAGAGATTTCCTCGTATAAAACAAGGTGAATAGGTATCGTTATCCATAACAGCAGCGGATGAGAGACGTGAGCAGAGGACAACGTGATGCGGAGAACAGCTTGATAATGTCGCGTGCATAACATGTGAATGAGTCGCGTTCGCTCTCGACCCCCATTTCTCCGTTCTCCACCCCCTTCTGCGTGTAAGTGTAAACGGGTCGTGAGAGACGAGAGGTGCGCGTCTCTCTCACCATGCTAAATATAATATTCGCGCGTATTTTCAGCGATGAATGAAAGCACCGACTCGCGGAGATTTTCCCGCGTATGATTTTCTGAATCAAAAGGGAAAGAGTCGCGACCGCGATAGCGATCTCTCTGACGTTGCTGAAATTTCAATATGAATTTCCAGCACGTCGTGAGCGCGAGTCAAAAATACGCGGAAAATAAACAAATATGATTTGGAAGACAACGCACAATTCGAAAGCTTGTTTGTTCAGAAGAAGCTCGCAGATATTGTACAAAACACTTTTGATAGAAACGGTTCTGTTTAAATAAAATGATAGATATCCTAATCACTCTCCTGAACGATGACTTTATCAGAACGAACCCAAGTAAATAAACCTTACTATAAAATGTCTTTTCAAGCCAATTTTGAGATATTTGTCAAATAATTTGACAAAATATATCTAATAATTTTACTTCTCCTTTTTCGTTTCTCTCTGAAATATTTACATACAGTAACATAAGTTTATTTTATATTACAGGTATTCGCGGCATCCAACTCGACATTTTTTGCAGAGAAGATCGTCATGGCAGTCGGTGAGATTTTTTATTTTTTCCCGGTGCAATTGCAGCAAAGATCGTAGAGATTGCATACAGATCTTAACGATGCGACATTCGGTACGCGAGTCACGTCGTTTACGCATAATCACGCGTCTCTCACATCTCTCATTTTCATTCGCAGACAAACAGTAGTCCGCCCGCAACATTTGTTGGACAAAACCGCAAACACCGTAATTCACAATGCAATTTCGCGCAGTATCAGACTTAAACTCACGATGTAACCTGCGTAATAACACAAGAAATTCGGGAATTCTTCTATTTTTCTCATCCGATATAATATCTATAATCTGATATTAATTATTTAAATTAAAGATAAATTATCGAGATATTTCTTTTTAAAATGCGGCAGTTGAATATGTATATAATAACTCAATTTATACGCATAAAGAGAAAGAATTCGCCGACGCGCGGCATCAATGGACGATCGAGAAGTTCCAAATAAGAAATAAGAAATAATAATGCAAATAATAGGAATAACAGAATATAAAATTTCGTACAAATATAAATTACATAAACCTTTGCCGGGGAGTAAGGGCATTAATCGCGCGAAAATTGCAAATCGAGGTGGTGTATTTCCGGTGCAGCTACTACGTATTCCTGCCGGGGTTCACCGCGTGGGGGGGAACAATGCAACGTCCGGTTCGGTGTATCCCCCCACCATCGGTCGAATCCAATGGTAATCGTAGGAAGGCTCGTTCATGGTGTCCCATGAACGTAATTCAGCTCCCACAGTCACAGGTAGACCCTCTATTAGCAATAGTCGCGGACTCGGACGTGACAACCGCGATAGACACGATAAGAGCAACATGTCGGGTTGAAAATTCGCGGCACACATAATTCCGGATTAGAAGAACGTTTTTTTTTTTTTTTTTTTTTTCTTTGTAATACCGATGTCGCAGCAGTGCAAGATCGTGTTGAAAGAATGGACAGCATTTCCATCTAAAGAAATCTTTATTTGACTCGGCGCGAAAAATCGATTCAATCGGACGAATATATCAAAGAACATTGGACTAATTAACCCTCCCTTCGGTTATTATTTAAACGTGACAAGAGTGAGATCAAGTAATTTCTCAATTAATATCAACTGTATGCAACTTTTAATGTCAATTATAAGATTTAATAGTGGATTATTATGATGGACATATTTTATATGGGAATTCGCGCAGTTTTTACGACGGCGATTCGCTTCGAATTGAATAGTATTCACCGCCGTAGCGAGACCGTATGAAAATTGCGGAAGTGCGGCTTAATAATTTTTCGCAGAGAGAAGAGAAGAGCGAATCAGTGCGAGTCGAGCTTGTGTGACCCAGATCCCTTCGATCCGCATGTTTACAGATAATCCGTCGTACTTCTCGCTGTCCGGCGGGACATCGTCGTCGACGAAGACGACGACGACGACGACGACGACGACGCTGACATCCCCGACGTCGCCCAGAGGTCACAGCAGCTTCTCCGCCTTATTTCGACGGAGAGCCTGCAGCAAGATGGGCGCGGCTTCCTCTCAGGGTGGCGTCGTCGTCTCGGAATCCACGTCGAGCGTGCATCACGAGAATCGTGGCAACGTGTCGGGCGCGTCGACACCGGAAGAGCGCGTCCCGATGCTGTCGCGGAATGGCGCGGTCCAGCCCGGCAAGAGGAGAAGCTTCCGGAATCTCTTTAGATCCGTGAGCGCGAACGCGGAACACGAGAGGACTCAAAAGTTCCTCAAGGGCGACCCGAGACCATCTGACGTCGCGCCGCCGTCGCCATATTTGCCGCATAGGTAAACATCGCTCTTTGACACAAGGATATAATTTAATAAAATAGTATAAATAATCTCCTTTGACGAGATGTCGATATCTAATTCGAATAGTTTCAATTTTATTTATTTAATTATTTAATTGCGGAATTGTAACTCTTTGAGCAAAAAAGTACCGGTCGCGAATTGCAAGAGTCGAGTCGGACGCAGTATGAATAATGAAAATATATTGTCTCTCGTCGATGCAGATCTCATTCGCATTCCGAGAGAGACCGACATCGCCCTGGTCGAGGCAGGAGAGTCCTCAAATCCGCCAGCGAACTTCTGTCCAATGATATGGTTTACTGTGGTCTAACGGGGGGCAATTCCAAGAATCATAATGGCAATGATGACAACAGCAACGACGATGACGATAGCGCGGAAGTCTTCCTTGGTGTGGATGATGCCAGGTTAATAAAAAAATTATCACTTTATCTATTCGAAAAACGTTCTTTACCAATTATAGGCTACGTAATTAAGCTTCAAAAATTTTGTTTATTATATACATATATGTATATAAAATAAATAAAATTTTTGCAGCTTAATTACAAACATATATATATATATATATATATATATATATATATATATATATATATATATATCCTTGATTACATTATCAAATATAATCTGTTTGTGAAATAAGCTGTGGAAAACTTTTTTCCAGATATTACAACCTTTCCTCCACTTTTCCTACGACTGGTTCAACAATCGCTTGTCAGAGAAGACACTCGATCGGCACTTTTCTCGAAAAAGAAGCAAGTATGTCTACTAACGCGACTCCTGGACGATCACAAACGGGAGGATGTAGGAATCTGTTAGAAGCAGATACAGTGGCAGCCCCGGTATCGGTCGACGATATTGATGGTGCCCCATGTAACGAAGACAGACAAACGTATAGCAACAGGATTAGACGGAGAAGACACAAGAGCTCATTCAATAAAGGTAAATATCGATCAACGTAGCGATTTCGAGTTTCTTACCGATTTTGATTAAGCGTTCGTTAAACTATTGCATCATTGACGGGATATTCTTCATGTGCTTTCAATTATCAATTCAAATGATATCTCGACGCCACGATCATCGACCGATTGTTCACAGATTATAATTCATCGGACTAATAATTAAATATGAGATCAAATTCGATACAAATCCGAATCAATTCTAATTTCAATATAGATTTAATTTAAAAGTATTGCTTTTTCGAAATAGTCATAAAAAAAAGTTCGAAACCACAGGCCAAATTCACCTGTTTGTAAGATATTTATTCTCGTCTCGAATCATAATAATATGCTATATTGCGAAAAAAATCTGACTTTTTAGTCAACAATCTATATTCGGATATCAAACAAATTTAATTTCGATCAAAAATATTTTCTTTTTACCCGCATACAATTTTTGAAATGGCACAAAATCATTGAGAAAATCATTGAGCTAGTCGAATGAATTATTTTTTTTTTATCTCGGACGATGATTATAATTTCTATGGCGAGAGGAGAGTGCACTTGCGAGTGAAGAGTTCTCGCATTCCCACGTTCCATCTGTCATCGCACGCCCGCATGAAGCGCGAATCACGCCTGCATAAAGTTATAAAAGTCGGAGCATTGCGAGACAAATTCGATCGTTTTAACGCATCGATTGTTCGTCAATTTCCATTTAGACGACACTTTTGGGGGTCATTCTGGCTTTAATTATGTGGCACTGCAGTGATGATTGTCGTACTTTTATTGGACAGTTTCTATATGAAAAGAACTAAGCACTATATACTCTATACAATGAGAGAAAAGTGCAAAATTGTCTTTTATTACATCTAAGTTTGTTTCATTAATCAATTTTAATTTTTACTTAGAATCAAGCACATTAGATTCTGCTCCTGTTAATAAGAAAAATAATATTTCATTCAAGAATCGATGATATGCTTAATCTTAAACAAAAATTAAAATTGATTGAAGAAATTAATTGTATGTAATAAAAAAATTTAAAGACGATCTCTATTGTTGTTTCCTGGATGTAAAATTTCCTTTTCTCGTTATAAATGTATTTACATATATTTCTATAAATCTTGGCTAGTTTAATAAAAAAAAAAATCTCTGTAAACGAAGAGATATATTATTGGCAATAATAATAATATTATTAATCATTTAATCGTACTTAAGAATTTTTAAAAATAGATATTTAAAACATTTAAAATATTATTATAATTATTTTATTAGTTATTCAACTCGCGCACAATCGCCTGTAAAATCCCAGTCAAAGTTAAAACAAACAACCTACGGAGAATATCCGGCAATCTCGCGATCGCGTAACAGATAAAATCAGGGACCGGTGCGCAGATGAACGCGCAGGTCGGATGAGATCCGCTCCGGAAGTTCACAACCTTTAGTATTCGACGTGCAACTTCGTCGTTTTCCGATCGTGCCGGTTCGCACACACACATATACGCATATGGCCATAAAACTCCGAAATTTACGACGTTACGTGAACAGTTACACGGACAAGGAAAGATTCTCTGATGTGCATATGAAATCAATTTTTCCTTAACAAAAATGTCTAAGCGTCAATAGCATTGGAATTGATCAGGAAAATTGTAAATTATTTGTAAATCAAGTTTTTAGGCACCGTAATATCTTAAATAAAAATCCTTATTATTCACTTAAATTTCTACTAAATTTAATTTCTTCCAAATTTAACAATAAAATAAGCATAATATACATAAAGTTTAAATCTACAAAAAAACCTTGTGTAAAGTGCAAAATTATTCCATATTATAATATATTATTTTAATAATATATTATTTTAATAAATCTTTTTTTAAAAAAGTCGTATAGATGTCATAGTATATTAAAAGCTTTATATAATTTATGATAACTCAGTTATGATAACTTAATATTTTGATTAATATTATTTGTGCAGAGAATATCCATAAGCAAAAACGTTGTTGAGGTGTGAAATATGATGATACCTCACACATGTATGTGAAGTATAAAACGTATTTCTTAATTAAGAAAGTGAAGCGTGTGAGGTTGTAACACACATGCTTTCAACAAAGAAGATGTGACCTCGACCAGCATCCGGCCGTTCTTTAATTACAACCGGAAATGAATCGTAGATATTCATGCAACAAGCAAAAATAACAATTTCATCTGCGTTACCGGCAATAAAATATGTATAAATAAATAAGACAAAAGGTCTATATATCTCATGGTAAACATGATAATCTCCGTTATCTCAATTAATTGACTGAACAATTGGGTCAAATCAACACATCCGGTCGAGAAATAATATCTATATATCTACTCGTTAAATTGTAAATCAAATGTAATTTTTAATCTGCTTCTTGATAACATAGAAGGTGAGAATCTTTGCGCAAGAAAAATGATAAAATCAACTTTTGGAATTGTTTTCATTGGAATGTATTGAAAAAACGATTTAACTAAAATTAACCTATTTTCCTAAAGACCGATTTATTTACAGAAGGTGGGAAAGATAGATAATCAAATGTATTTCTCTCTAAAGTTTAGATTTGTTTCTGGACGTCTGTGTTTTCACGCATCTTCCGTTGCAAGCGTTGCATAGCGTGTCGTTGCCTACACGAAACGGAAATATCCGTCCATATGTTGACACGAGGTCACAGACGGTTATACTGGCGTACATCTTATGGCCTCATCGAAAGAATACGTTTCTCTATGCCGTAAATTCTCTTTTCCCCTCTGGAGAAAAGACCCTATGCTGTAAATTCTCTTTTTCCGTCTTTCTGAAGGAAAGAGGGGTGATTACATCTTACTTTTTGCAAATAAAAAATTTCAACTATAGTAAAATATATTTCACTTAATATTATTTATAAAAATATTATTAATTTCTCAATTTTCAAGATTAATTTTTTTTTTAAACGAAATCTTGCACCAAGAAATTTTACTGTATGTTTTCGGCGTATCCTTTTTTTTATATGTGCATAAAGTTATCCCTCCTCAGTTATACCACTAATAACAAATCTTTTATATACAATGTACAAGCGAGAGAACCAGTTACGCAACGTCTTTCACATTGACTTGCATAAATTTACGAAAATACGTATTACATATGTGTTACAAAGGCCAACTTGTAGCGCGATATCCAACAAAATGGATGTGCTGAGCGATAAATCGAGTCGCATAAATCTATTGAAAGACAGAGGGGTCAGTAACCGCGAGATTAAGCATTCTGCCGGCATATTCGATTCTATCCTCATATTATTTACCGGTTGTACTTCCTGGTGTTACCCCAGCGCAGATCTAACGCTTCCGGCGCTGACAGTTAACTTCCAGGAGGCGTCACGTCGTACCGATCTCTCTGACATGATAATAAATCAAGCTTCAAAAATAATTAATTCAAAGACAATTATACTTAATGGAACAATTATAACGCATAATAATTAAATATGACCCTTCGTCTTTTATATAGCGCATATTTTGATGATAAATAATATCGCGAGCTTGAAAAAAATGTTCCGTGTTTATTTTCATCCTTATTTTCATCTTGATTTTTTTACCGTATGGATAATAAAATTGCCAGATAACACATCTTCGCGGAATTAATCATCATTAATTATCTTCCTCTCAAACCTCTAGTTCTAAAATTGTGTTAATTAAACCGTTTGGATCGCAACGGTGTAATTAGTGCAATTAGTGTCTGAGTCTGCATATTGAGTTGTGTTCCACTTGTTGTATATCTGCGCATTTATTTTGTTCGAGTTTACTAAGGATTATCATGAGACGGCACGATACGTACGTCGTCGTTCGAGGAACGACGAAAACATCCGGACGAAAAGAGAAAGGGTACCCTTTTGCTTCGATATTTATCCCTACTATAAACGTTTACGTTCTCCGAGATTTTGTCCAGAAACCCGAGAAAAGCGAAACTTCGGTAAACTGCTTGAAACTGCGAACTGTTTACATCTTTCAATTCTAATATATGAAAAGAACCTATTTTAAGAATTTTCAAATATTATGACCAAAGAAACAAGTCGACAAAACGAGAGAGCTAATCTTTCTATAAAAAAATAGTTTTATCCAAAGATATGTATTTAATAATATTTATCCAAAAATATCAGAGCTCACATAATTATGCTATCTAGATTTCTTGCAAAATTATAAATAATATTAACAAATTTTGCTGCTAATAAATATTGGTGTAGATGTTAATTAATATTAAAGTGTATCAAAAAATATTAATATCGCATCATCAATGAAACGTAATATTTCATAAATATGTAAAAATTTTATACTTTTATCCCAATTCTTTTAATTCTTAATTAAAAAGAGAACCTACAAAATCGTGCGTACAAAGACTAAAAAAATTAAAGATCGATTAAATCTGTAGTAAAATATATTCTGGGAATTCCGAATTCCGATGTCGAAAATTTCTCTGCTGAAAATATACGTTGGATTCGTTTTATTTGGAACGTCAATTTGAATTCGTTCTCGAAAAGGGATTCGAGAGGCGCGATCGAAACGACCATCAAGTACATAAACGAGCTTTGATTGGTCAATACGCGATGTCCGGTAACTACGATTTATTAGTGAACCAAAAGTTGCATCCGCAGTTATTCCTCGATAATTCTCATTCGATCCCTCTAATCGTCCGCGAGTCGATCGAATCACATTTATCATCAAACTACATATCTGGATAAATGGTAGGAAAATAAATCTATTCTGCGAATTATTGGAGACATATTATATCGTTAATAGAATAAAAGTACAATTTTAAAGAACTCCTAATTGTGCCTATCTTGATTATAATGTAATTAATCTTTTGTTTTCGAGAGAAAACTTTATTTTAAATATTGCATGTGTAACAGAATTAGATCCATTAATCCGAGCCATGCCTGTATAAACAAAGTTGTTTATATAAAGTGTATCAATAATAAAATATATATATGTGTAATAATAGAATATATGTATCTGTATGTACGTATATCCAAAAACAGTGAGTAGCTTCACTATATTTCTTCTTTTGCATATTTCATAATTTCAAAATATATAAAAATGTCAAGCTGAAAAAAATTCGGAAAAAGCCTCTCTTCTATATTAATATTAAATATCAAATAAAAAAGAGAATGAATGAGATATGTCATATTTCATTTCATCGTCAAAAGATTTGTTAAAATCCTTTTAGAAATGCGATTTAATTTCGATACTTTGAGTTTCTATTACATCGACAAAAGTATAATATAACGAAGACTAAACGATCCATGAGGGAACGCATATCATATTATTCTTTCTAGTTTAAAATAAGATATGCGTGCCGATAGATAGGAAAACATTATTTGATTTTAGAGAAGTTTACACAATATCTCATTGCATGGCGGTTGTATCCTCTATAAGTAGTTAGCATAGTTTAATAAACATAAAAAAAAACGAGACTTTAAAATTACTCAAACAGATTCCTTTCTTAAAATCTTAAACCTCTGAATCTGTAAAAAATAATTTGCTAGATTTGTAACATTCTGTGCATATATCACACAGTAATTTCTTAACAAATTTTAAAATTATTTTTATGAAAGAATTTCTGATACATAAGACGGAACACATTAAAAGAAATCCGATAAGAAAAATAAAATTCATGATTAAAAATAATAAGCTATTCTTCAGATTCTGCTGTATCATTGGACCTAGTTCATTTAAAGATTAAATCTCCCTAAGCTTGTTAGAATTTCCAACTACATATCCTTTCTCAAAGATCCTACAAGCTAAATATAACTGGCGCCAGAATGGTTAACGCGACTCATTTCTCTAGATAATATCTACAGATTTATTTCTCTATAAATAAAAATAAAGTATAAACAAAAAAAATAATTGTAATAGTTAAAAGATCTTAAATATTTTACTTTTTAAGAAATACATGAATACACGCATCACGTTTGCACTTTTAAAATTTAATTCTCGAAAATTTCTTTAATATTAGTCGCTTGTAACTTGAAAATCATGCGTTTCTCGATGTTTTCGTTAAGGAAAAATTGATTTCAAATTGATCAAGGAATCTGTGTATAAAAAAAAATGTCTCGGTCTCGTATCTGGGATTTACCCTATAAAACCGAAGCTTGCGTTCCAATGAGAAAATTTTATCGGTCATTATTCCCCGTAACGACTAATGATTCTCTTGTCAGTCGAGATTTCCGAGAAACCGAGGAACCTATAAATGCCGCCGAGTTATCGTCTCTTCCGTCCCTCCGAGAAATTTATAAACAGCACATATGCCCCGAATGCAACAGTTATATGCATCGCGCTGCGTTGGCGTATATGCGATTTTGTATCCGTTTTGCATTCCCGCAATACATATCCATCGCCTTTTCCGCCACAAAAATAGCCTCGGCATTCGTTAGTTTAGATCGTTATTTCTGGATTTATTACGGGATAGGATAACTGCCTCTATAAATGGCCAGTTAAAAAAAATCGTATAATTCAACTTTTTCGCTAAATAAAAATATTATTTTCACTGCCCATATTTTCATCTGTGCGCGCATATCGCAATATTGTGTCCCCGTAATTATTAATTAATCTGAATTTCTCTTTTCTACAAACAGCGTATCGCAAAAAGATTATCTTGAACGCTTTTGATATCGCAATATAATTTTATAAAATCTAAATAAGCATGGAAATTAAATAAGTCAATTTCCTCTCAAGTCAAATTTAAGATGAAACACTGCCCGTCCGAACCTCAGCACGTCAATGAGCCGTGTACGATACGCAATGCAAACGTAATGGAGATAATTTCGAGTGTAAGTTTCGAGGAACTGCTCTCGTAGACCTCAAGACAATTATTATTCCCTAATCAATCCCTCGAGTCTATCGAATGACTCAGTCTCCTCCTCTAATCTGATTAATTGAGACAGTCTAATTTCTTCGTATCAATTGCGTGGTTACATATATGCGACATATATACTCGAAATAAACGTATAGAATAATATAGAATTCTGCATTAAATAACTATATTAAATAATCGTATTTTTCTTCGGATGTTATACAAGAAGAATTTAAAAAAAGAGAAGATTTAAGAAAATATAGAAAGTTGTGTTTTACGTATTCTGTTGCTCACAATCAGATCAATATATGTATATAAAAATACACATTTATAAATATATTTATAAATATAAATGTGAAAAAAAACGAAAATAGTTGATTGATGATGATCCCAATAAGAAACCGAATAAAAATATAATACTTTTCTATTTTTGTCCAAAAATAATATTTTTTATACTTCTACTTGTTTAACTACATAATTGAAAAATCATTAGAGTATAATATAAATAATTATTTGAGGAAAGAAGTGGCGGAAATGAAAGAGTCGATAAATGATCGCCGCTTTCTAAAAGTCGCTACGCGGCTTAAATTCGGGCTTTCGGTTCATCTGTGAATAGGACCTCTGTTTTAGATCTTCGGATTTAAGAAACTTTGAAGATAGACAAATAATAAAGGAGCATTATATCATTCTTTATATCTCTTACTTTTGTATAATATTCGTTGCAATTAAATATTATTTGAATAGATAAAAAGATTCACTATTTCAGTGAATTGTTATTTACAATTCTCTAATTATAAATAAGAGATTTTAATTTTATATTGTAAATAATTGTTAGTTATTGTTAATAATATACTTATTTATATTAATCTAAGGACGAATCGAAACAAGTCAAACTACGCAATTAGAATATGAGATACCGAAAATATCATTTATGATTAGATATAGGATGTTCCAATCTTAGTTGACACGTTCTTATCTATCACGATAATATAGATTATTACATAAATTCCTCATGTTTTTCTTTTAACAACTTTGAAACTCATAGCTTTTGCTTATTAAGTTATTGTATGACAAATGCCGCTTATTTATTTATACGAAAATGGTAAATGCAAAAAATCACAAAAATAACTTGTATCAAGTTGAAAATAATTAAAACATAATATTACAAATTTTTAATTATTATAGTTGGAATAAACGATGATTACGTCTTCTGAGAGAGATCATTTGTTTTCCGTTACTAATCTAAGAAAAAATACATCTTTCGCATAAAATTTACATAGCATTCAAAAATTTAAATCTTATTTACAATTCGTATCTAAAAGATAGATATAATACAAAATATTTTTTCACTTATTTGCGTTTTTGTAATAATAAAGTATCAAATAAGAATTGTCTGCTTTTTTAAATTTTATATAAAACAGATGCAATATGCAATGCATATTGATGATACTAAATGCTATATTCCGATATTATTTTATCAGCAATATGCTTAAAAAAAAATCATTTTTTTATTGTATAACTGATAAAATAAAAACTTTTTAGATAGAAGAAAGATTGTATGAATAATTCTCTTTCTAAAATGTTATAATTTTACAATTATAAAATTTATGATATGATAAAGAACAAAGTCGATGGATCGCCACGTGGATCCAGAAAATCTCTCTCTACGAATGATATCGTCTTGGCGATGCGCCTGCGCCAGACACAAGCATTGGTCAGTGCATCTCTGAGAAACACTGAAATGTCTACTCACATCAGTCCTGCCGCGCCTTACATTCGAGATCGGTTTTACGCTCGTCATTCCCGTGTGTACAAAAAAAATATATATATATATTTTTTATTAATATATATATCTATTAATTTTTTTAACATCGATTAAAACCGGCATAATTTCGAGTTCAACTTTCGATACAACATATCCATTAAAATAGTATTAAAAAGTGTATATTAATATTTATAATATATTAATATATTAAAAAATTATTCATTGAATTTAAACTCATCAAGATTATATCGATTTTAATTTTTATTCTTCATGGGAGAGTGTTTTGTGATCGAATCAATTGTATATAAAGTGATTCTTTACTCCAACCGTAGATGATACATTCTTTTCAGTGCTTTGAAATGAGTGGATAAAATTGATGAATTACATTAATCGCATAGAAATACCGTAATAGCAAAATTAAAATGAGGATAAAAGCTGAGGATTATTATGCCAAAAGGAGCGCCGAGTATTTTGGTGATTATTTGTTAATATTATGTCACTTTTATCAATCGCTGTAATAAAATTAAGTGCTTAATTAAAGATAAAAGTATAATGAAATTACTTCGTAGAAACATGCTTTTAAATCAAATGGTTATTTAAATATTGTTATTATAAATTAATTACAAATGAGATTAATGTAGCCTAGTTGTATAGAAATATCGCGAGACATCCTGTATATTACATAATTAATAATATTTAACAATAAGAATGTAAAATGTAGGTTTATTCACGTGTATTATATGTATATAATGCACATCTTCTACTAATTTTTTTAAAGGCGTCACTTTTTAACTGTGCATGTTCTGATTTATCCAATGCAGAATACGTGATATGTTAATCGAATGCAAAACCAAATGTGTGGGTTGAATACAGATGAGATTGAAGCAACGTTATTTTTTATACAGACAATTTGTCAACTGTTTATCGAAAAATCACTTTATATAGTATTTGAAATTGCAATAACAACTTTAATTATTTATTAATTTATTTTTCTCCAGAGATACTGTTTTTATAACATAAAATACACATTTAAAATAAAATAAGAAGCAAAATTTTGCTATATTTTTCATATATATTGCCGAAAATTATTTATAAAAATTTTTAAATTTTTGCTTGTATTTCAAAAATATTGATATAAATATATAAAAATATAAATATATATTTTAAATTTTTAACAATTTTAAGATAATATATTTACTATTATATATAAATAAAATAAAATTGTAAAAATGATAGTAAATATCTTTAGAATTTTCTTCAAAAAAAATTATTTATTAAATTAATTTAAAAAATGTGCACTTTAAAAATTTCCTCTCATTTAAAATATATATTTTTTTAATCAAGTTTATAAATAATTTATTCCTGAGGAACATTTTAAAGATAGTTATTATTATTTTTTCAAAAAGTTTCCTTGATAAATATATAATACAGATAACTTAGATACTTTATACGGGTCTAATAAATTATATTTTGGACAAACACAAAATAATACGAATAAATTTAATTGACAGAACATAATGAAGCTCTAATTAAATCGCCACGGATTCGGGGGGCTCGCGAGTATATAATACTGTCATTGTTTGACGCAGTCAACGCAGGAACAGACGATTCAGATAGAGAATTCGCAATTTAATATGCATGATGCGTACAAAAAAATTATGGGCATCGCCTAATTCGCCTCTAAAGCTGAGCGTGAAAACAATGCACTCGGGGTGGGGCTTCGAAATAAACGGTACGATTTCCTCTCGAGATATACTTCGAGCAGTCGTACGTCGTCATCCGCCGACTCGTCTTCGTGTGATTAAAAGAGACAACAATTTTATTCTGGGAACGTTATCAAAAAATCGTGTTACGCAACTTCCTGTAAACATTCAGTGATCATTTCGGATTATTAGAATATTGAAATTAAAATTTTGTAATTAAAACGGAAGCGACGAAAAGAAATACGTGCGTTTTTAATGTTTTGCCTAAAAACGTATGCAGTTGAATTTTTCAAATATAATCAGGAGTATCGGAAAAAAAATGATGGCCGATGTCTGCGTTAGCCCTCGACCGAGAAGACGAAACCGGCCAAATTTTTTAAATCTTTACGCATTAACACGTAAGTCAAAGCGAAAAAATACATAAATTCTCGAAAATGCATATTATTGCGTGAATTACAATATTAACGAGAATGTCCCGATAATCGCGAAAGAGCAAATTGTGTCTTAAAGTAATCTGACATGCGCCTCTTTGAGAGTGCGTTGATCTTTTTACAGCAATTATCATCATCCAAAGAGCGATTCACAACCCACGTGCGTTACAAACCGATGTATTTTCCGCGATATCATCCGCGTTGTAATTTCTCGTCGAGGTTGTCAGATACCGCTGACAGTTAATTGTAAGATTGCAGTAAAATCTATAAAACATTACGATAATTTGTATATTTTGAAAATAACGCATGATAAAATATTTGCAGTGCATATTAAATATTCAAAGAATAAATTTTTGGATTTAAAATTTTTTGTGCGCGATCAAAATAATGAGACAGAAATAGAAAAAGAATCAGAATTTTCAGAGAAAAAGGACAAAACTAGAATCTCTATATTTTGTTTTACTTTTTTTTACTCTATTAAAATTTATTTTTATTATAAAATAATTTCATAGATTTTATTCCATTGTCAAGAACAAAATATCAAAAAACCCTGACTATATGACGTGCACAAAATTTATTTTAGATCTAAATAGCTTCTGGGTCCTCGCGAAATCAACTTAAGAACGAAAGTATCGAAAACGGAAGCCACGCGCTTCACGTATTAGAAATAAAAAAGTTGTAACACGCTAATAGAATAAAAATTACAGAATTTTTTCATTTGCCTCTGTAATAAAATATTTTATTCGAAATAGTTTTCAGTTAAATTTGTTTAATAAAATTTGTTATTGTATAAAAAATTCTATAGAAATATATAAGGCGTAAAAAAAAGACTAGGTGTATAAATATAAAAATTAAAATTAAAATAAATAATCTGCTGCTGCTGCTAGCATTCAGTTAGTGTGTATCCGCATTATTGTATATCAACAATATCACGTTAAGTTTGTTCAATTGATTCGAATTACTGGCGGCACTGTGTGCTGATTTTACGTTTTAGGAAAACGTTTCATCATTCTATGGTCATCGTTTTCGCGTGTAGCACGAAATAGCCGCGTTATCTGCGACATTATTTCATTAAACGTATTATAGTTGCGTCGCGTGTTCCGTGATATGCGTCACCCGAAATTAAACGCATCCCTTGTGCGTCATGACAAACCTAAATCATGCAAGGTTGCTCGTGTGACATACATATAGAAAACATTCCGTAAATTAAAGAACGGCCATAAAGAAATAAATTAATGCACTGAAAAAGAGAACCGCAAACAAATTATTAATGTACTCGCTCCAAATGAATATTAAATAAAATCAACAAAATACATTATATAATTAAAATTTAATATTATTTTAACAATTATTTATCGATAAAACTATGTAAAATTCTCAGCCATTTCTACTCAGGAAGCAAAAACATGTTTTGCCATTCGTATCCTCATCTAAAAATATAAGCTTCATTTGATATCCCTATATAAAAAGTAATCTTATAGATACTTGGGTCAATTAATTTAATGTTTCAATTGCTTGTTTCAGGGTCGCATTCGGCAACAGTCTTATCGAGAGACGGACACGCAGAAGACGATGTCCTCTTTGTCTCTAGCAAGGACAGCGAGGCTTCTAACTTGTGGGTTAATTATTTAACTGCATGTTTCGAGCAAATCAGTCGTCAACAAGGACGACCCCCGTTCAAGTAAGTATGAAGTAGAAGAGAGCAATATTTTTGGAGACTTGATTTGGATAAAATTTTGAAATCGAGAGAATTATTCTCTCTCTAAACCGATAATCGTATCGTTTCGCGTTTTCGTGTAGAGTACGTCATATGGCGATCGAGGAACCGATAGCTCCGAAAATGGAAGAGAAGATCCGATCGTCCCGTCTTCAGATCGTCATCGTGTGTCCGATATTGCTGGAACGCATTCGGATCAGTCCAGAAAATGCCTTCCATCTGACCAGTCATCTGGTCGCCGAGAAAGTACTGGCGATGATGTTGGGAGTACAAGACAATCACATCAACGACGCTCATAGATCCAGCCTGATCTCTTACGATCAGTGGAGGAAGTTCTTCGTCAAAGACCAGGACGAGACCTTCGTAAGCGAATTGCTGGGAGCGGCGGTCGCCATTCTGGGCACTACGCCGCCATCAGCCCTCAGAAGCGACAAAACCGCATTCTCCGTGCATCCGAAAAAGGTCAAACTAGTAAGTAATTGTTGATAGAAAGAATATTTTTTTTCGAAAATATGCATTTCGAGAGCTTAAGATGAAAAATGTATACGTTCGCAGGGGCAGAACAAGATAATCGTTCTGTTAAATGATCCATTGAATTCCGAGGATAACGTCTCAGTGATCGTTGATCGTTGCGGCGACGCTATCGACATAAGCAATGTAAAACGAAGAAATCCTTACGCGCTACAGTTTTCAATACCGGAGAGATGTCTCGAAGTGTCCATGTTAGTCGGCGTGAGGATATCTAAAAACGGATGCTCGCTCGGCGTTAGGCAAGTCAAGTGTGAAAGCAGACTCAGAGAATTAGATCAGATTCTCAGGGCGCACGATAATCCTCTCGAATTTATGTGCCAGGTAATTTGATTCGCACATTTCTATGAGAATTAACTTAATTTAATATCAAACCACCCAGTATAGCCATTTTATAAAATAATAAAAAATTATCTGATAATGAAAAATTATATGTACTATTATATTATTATGAATAATCGATATTATAAAACTTTTAATTCGAAAAAACTAGACGATAATAGATAATATTATTGCGTTTCTTCTATTTGTTGCAGACTTTTGGCTTCAGCTCCACCGATCGCGAACAGTTGGACAATTGGATGGTCCACGCGTTTCAGAAAAACATCCCTCCCAATTTTAATCTCTTATCTACTCCGAACGGTATGGTACCTTCTCACAAAAATTACACGAGTGAGTAACATCAAATTTAATAATCGAATGGAAGTTATGTGATTCATTGGCAATTTCATTGACAACGCGACTGTCGGATTTATTTCGCAGGTCCGGAGGAAAATCCGACGTTGCTACATTTCGCCGCGCGATATGGTCTGGAAAAACTGGCGTGGCAATTACTAGAATGTCCGGGTGGCGATCTGGCGTGCGACTTGAAGAATGTCTCCGAGCTAACACCGACCGATCTCGCCGAGCAAGCCGGACACGCGAGACTTGCTCATCAACTGCGGGGCTACATGGTACAAAAACCTCGCCTTTAGACCGACGCGACGTCGCAAATAGTCGAGCGCAATCGGTACTTTCGCGTGATTTTATTCTTCTTCGCTTCTCTCAAGACCTTTGACGCTTATTATACGCGTGCTTGCCTTGTGAGGAAAGTTCTAAAAGTATAGGGTGTACTTTTCAAAAGAGAGAAGAAACAAGAACTTTATTCTTATTTAATGAGAAGCTTGTTTCTTATTTATTTCTCTACATAATCCCCGAACAACTTCAAATATTTGTCTCAGCGAGACAACGAGACTTTGAAAGAAATGCTTGTTCAAAAATTATGCGGAAAAATAAATAAAAAGTAAACTTTATTTTAATATGTGTTGAATAAATGAGAATAAAATTGTTTTATTTTTTTTCTTTGAAAAGTATCTTACTTTTAATCAACTTTCCTTGCCTATCTCGGAGCAAGAATATTTCAAGAAGAAAAATCGCGCGAATTCGCATCTCACTCATTCAATACTTTTTCATAGTCTCGATTAAATCAATAAATTAACCGATGTTATTAACTCTACATTGCATGTTTCGGGCGTGATTTTGGATCCCGGTCGGCGGAATTCCAGCAAATGAACGAGTTCACCAACATGTATAGCTATCTCAAAGTCATAAGCCAGACGAACAACCGATCGACAGGTATTTTGATAATATATCGCAATAATAATATTACGAAAATACGACAGTTCTATCATTCATTCTAAAAATTATCTTTTCTCTTAAGAATAATTAAAATATCGAGGCTTTTTGTAGAATACAGGGCTGTTCGTTATTAATGACACTAATATGTAATTCTATATGATAAATAATGGCAAAGTAATAATTCTATATGAAAAAATAAGACAGAAACTTTCGAGTAAGAATAAATCAATCTCATTATTCTTGAGAAGTATATGTAATTATAATAATGTGCAATTATTCCTGAAAAAGATAATGTGAATGTGTTTAGGAACGAATTCAACCACGGATGTCCCGTCAGCGGTTGCGAATGAAACCGGCAACGAAAAGGAAGATTACTGTCGACCGAGACCTTTGAGCGAAGCTTACTTGGTACCACCGATCGCGAGACCAGTTACGACTCTGATCCCGACTCTACAAACGACGACGATCGCTAATACATCAACGAATAACACTTTAGCAGCGAATTATTCAATTGTACCGACACCTACGCCAGTAATATTGCCGTCCACACCAACAACTACTCTCATATCAAACGGACTGGATCTGTCTTTTCAGGGTTACATGAAAATGCATCCTGCCGGTAAAAATCCCGTTTATTAAATTTTTTATAAATAATTATTATCATATATAATTAATTCTTTTTACCATAATGCATTACCAGTGACCAGCATCTTTAAATATTTATGATATATTTTTTATTTATATAATCCAAGTTAAATTTTTCCATAAATTATAGAGATTCAACAATTCTATATAAATTACGATAATTACATTTGTATTTTAGTATTTTATCTGATCTCATCTTCGAAAGCGGATACATGAATAACAAATTTCCGACGAAAAAAAATTATAAAAAATTATTAAAAATATATTTCAAGGTTCAAAGATACTTAGCACGAGCACGACGAATCCACCGCAATCCCGAACGGGCACACCTATACAAGGCGCCCGTCAAGAGTGCCATCAAAATTCGCCGGGAGCGCGGGACGAAAATTGCGGTCAAAAGATGTGTCAGAATTTTTCCTACAACAGAACGTCGTCTAACAGCAGCACCAAGTCTAGAGAACCATCGGGTCCTCAAGACGAGCTCTTGGAGATTATAAACGATTTCAAAAATAACGTCTTCACGATATCCGAAGTGGAGAGACTCGTTGAAAACTGGCAGAAGCGAAACGATGTGCAGCAAAGTTTCAAGGACAAACAACGACAGCTTACGGCAATGAGAGAGGAATACGACAGGATACAGAAAAGATTGAAAGAAGAGATGAAGACTCCGACGCCCTTCGACAAGATACGAAAATTCTTCTCCAAAGGGAAGAAAGGCAAGCGTAATCGCATTTCGATATTTCTAGAATCTTTTTCAGTCATTTTCATGTGATTAATTGTCGAAATGGAATAATAATTAAGATTTTTCTACTGAATTTTGTTACAGATACAAAGGAATCTGTTAATACTGTCGCCGACTCGTCTTCGAGCAAATCTGAAAGTATTAACGGTGGATTAGCTGATCGCAGACCTGTCAGCAGCTTAAGTCTTCGTAGTGTTTCCAGTAAGTATAATCTAACATGAGCATTATAATTCGGAATGTCCTTTTGAAACACGCAAAAGTTCGAGAAAAACTTAAGAAATATCAGAAAAAGAGATATATCTGAGAGATATCTAGAAAGTTTAACATCTTTTAGGTTCTTTTAGAATCCCTCTCTAAAAAAAGGCATGTTATGTCGATACTTGAAAGTCTATTGTAAAAATAATTGAAAGTAAATTGTTGTCTCTTTTTCGTTCTGATTGGTTTTTATTGTGTCGCATGCTTCGTAGTGTTAAGGGCTATTTGACATCGCGAAAGTTATTTTGACAGTTTTGAAATCAATTAGAGATATTAATAATAGTAAAGATATTAAAGAAGAGGAATTTTTAAAAGTACATACTTCGAAGAATATGATAAATAATATTTTTTTATATATAAAGAAATGTGTTACACACATTAATATATATACTTAGCACATTAATATATATACTTAGGAAGTAAATTTATGCTATCTATAAGTAGTGTAT
The DNA here is from genome assembly GCA_963971435.1 of Lasius platythorax. NCBI lineage: Eukaryota > Metazoa > Arthropoda > Insecta > Hymenoptera > Formicidae > Lasius > Lasius platythorax. The sequence goes on along the minus strand of OZ020542.1, from coordinate 399,231 downwards.
ATTTATCCAAAAAAATTTTGTGTACACAAATTTGTTGTTCAGATATAATTTTGTTCCTATGTTGCAAATCTATTTAAATTCTGTTATCTCAATGAATAAATTGAATTAAACAATAAATATAAAGTTGAAAATATTGTTTATATGTCATTAACATAACAGAATATAAATAGATTTGCAGCATAAAAACAAAATTATATCTGAACAACAAATTTGTGTACAACAAATTTTTTTTTGATAAATACACTACTTATAGATAGCACACATTTACTACTTAAGTATAAATATTAATGTGCAACACACATTTTTTTATATTTAAAAAGAATATTACTGTTTGCCATGTTCTTCGAAGTTTGCTCCTAAAGATTCCTCTTCTTTAATATCTCTACTATTATTAATATCTCTACTAATTGACTTCAAAACTGTCCAAATAATTTTCGCGATGTCAAATAGCCCTTAACACTACGAAGCATGCGACACAGTAAAAACCAATCAGAGTCGCGAAAAAGCGGCAACAATACACTTTAAGACTTTCGAGTATTGACATATGAATCAAACAAAGAAAAATCAAACAGGAAAAGAAATCCTGTTATATACAATATTCATATTTGTGAAAACTTTCTCTCCCCTCTCTTTCTCTCTCTCTTTTTTTAAGAGTGGAAACGATCTTACGTACAATTTTGGCGCATTATCGTATATTATTTGTGACTATCAAAATCAATCTAGCAGCGTTTAAAAAGGAAGAAGCGTCTATCTTGTAACATAGAGCAATGAGACGAAGAACTGACTAACAATAAGTTGTAATATAATGCAAACAGAGATAAAGCTTAATATCTTGACACATCAATGAAAACCGTCTAGTATTGTTTACGCGGAATAATTGCTTTTGTCCAAACGAGAGCTTGTATTGTATAATTACGTGCTATCGCAGGTGAAATAAAAAATGCGAGAAAATATATATCTCACATACTTTACGTTTTTACACATTCTGGCTAGTATGGACTTACCTTTTGCCGCTTCTGGCTAGAAATCTTGCGCAGCTTACGTTTATTCTTCTGGCCAGTTTGGACTTACCTTTCGCTTCTGGCCATATCTATTCTGGTATTCGATCTTTAACCAGAAGGACACTCTTTCTATTGCCGGCTGATTATTATTATCGGCAAATAAACGTAAAGATTTTACTTTGTTCATTTACGATAAGTTAAATTGCTTATTAGACGCGCGCGTCCTTCAAGTCATGAAAGATACACGAGTGTTCATTAAAATATTAATTAAAAAATTTCTTTCTTATAATTTTTTTTATTTAAAATTATCCACGGGAATTTACAAAAAATAGATGTTATATGATAAATTAATTGTTCTGAATCAGAAAATTTTCGATCTTGTCTCGCGAATGTCCGGAATCGAATTGTATGATATAAATATGAAATTATAAACGTTTAGAAAACGAACAAATTTTGCAAGCGCAAATCTAAAATGCGTATTTATATTTGTACTTATCCGCGCAAAATCCGTATTTTTGCCCGTTATCCGTAGTTGTTGTTACATCTCAAAAGTTTATTAAATGAATGATGTGAGATTCGAAAGACATAATGAATTTCTTGCACAATCAATATAAGAATGCTGTAAATTATAAATGTTTCATGTTCTCATATTGTGTATACGTCTTTATAAAAAATTTTATATCGATATTAATATCTTGTTATTACATTATATACATCTCGTGCACATTATTTGTATCAAAATTATATTTTATATATAATATATATTTTAAAATAAAATATTTGCAATTAATGTAAATACAATTAATGTAAAACTAATCAGCTTTAAGACAATCTATATAAAAAATTCTTCTCCGCGATGAAACATCCGCGAAATATCTTTTGATCTCACATCATTTTATTATAACTTTGCTTTAACTAATGTAAAGTCAAGTTATTAATCAATATATGGATGGATAAGCTATAAAAAATTAGGATAAAATTGGTACATTATAAAAATAAGTTACAATATACAATTAATAATCATTAGCGCGTTTTTTTATAAAATTAATTGGTAGATAAAATTGGCTATGTAACTGTAACGTTTCCTATCTTTATTTAATTTATGCTTGTGATACATATTGGAAAAATCTGTAAGTATATTGCTCTCTCGCATCCGATTTATATAATATTTCATCCTGGACGGATATAAGGAAGAAGGAATAAAACACAATTTTATTAATTAGATATTAGTTTTATTTATTTAATTTATTTATTTTATTTATCTTGTTATATATATATTTTTTTTATTTAAATATATGTTTTTTTTATTTATTTTTATTTCTCAAAGTGCATAGAATATCTTTTTCTAATTTTGTTTATGAGGTATAAACATTATGAAGAAACTGAAATAAAAGATTTAAATATATAAAAAAGTCAATGAAATTTCTTATAATCTTCTTTACATTTTTATACTTTTCTTTATTTTCTTTATTATTTTATTCAAATAACAAATTAAAAAATTTAATCAGATATAATTTATATTTGACTAATATTGTCCAAATAAAAATATTGTTAATATATTAGTAATATTCATAATATTCTTACCAATTGCCTTTGTTTCTCTATTTGTATAGAGTACTTAGTAGAAAACGTACGAAATTATAATATCTTTATCAAATCTTAAATACAATATTTCTTATATATATGTTTTATGATTGTTTATCAAGCTTGTTCTACCTGTAATATATTTCATTTTTTATTAATCTTTAATCTTTACAAAATTGATTAATAACTTTCAGGCAACTGGTATATTTTGTAACTAGTATTCTGTATAAGACAGAACACTGGAACCAATAAATCATATTAAAATAACGAGCTCTCTTTCGTGAATACGCACGATAAATCGATAAATGATCGTATTTATATCCAGGATGAAATATTCAGCCTAATTTGTTTTAACCCATCCATTTTAAGGTAACGGATTTATCTAGAATCTACATCTACGATCTCTATAAATCCGTTACTTTCAACTAAAATAAAAGTTTGTCACTCACCAATCGATGCGCAACAGCAGAGTTGACGGCATTGAAACTGTAACATACAAATAAAACATCCAAATTATAGCAGCACACTCAATATAATTAATATTTCAAAAAATTATTATTGTATGCACCGAATTTCATATTCAATGCGTACAATAATAAGCAGATATCTAATGGAATAATTTTTATAAATTCTAAAAAAAATTTCTTTTTAATAGAAACTTTTACAGAATTTATATAAGACTTTCTTTCCAATTCTCTCTCATTTAAATCAAACAAACGAACCGAATTAATGCGCGTACGCGATTTATAATAATTAATATACAATTAATAAATACAATACTTACTCCAGGGTTGCTCCGTCAGCGCCCGATGCCTCCTAGGCCTGCTCCTCCCCTCAGGTTTCAGGATTGTCCGTTTCCAAAGTCCATTGATTTACACGCGCGATACTTTGAACGACACTCCCGCACTTTAACACGCGATTCTTTAGACTTTAAAACGCGCGATACATTGCTCGACACTCCCGAATTCCGCGATCGCGAACCATCTCGTGCGAATATCCCATTTCGCGCGAGAATCATACTCTGAGCCAACTAGTCGGGACTGCAACGGTAATTTCGAGCAAGGGTTAAGCCCGAAGCGGAAGAAGACGGATTCGATCGACGGGATGGACGCGAATGGGATTCGCTCGACTCTTGTCTCGTGCGCGTATTCGCATCTCAGAGTGACTCGAACTAACTTAGGCGCGATTTCAGATGAGACGCCAGGATGCTGTATCACAGGCGATATCACAGGGCAGGTAGACGCGCCGAGAGAGAAGATACCCATTTCTGATGCTAATCATGTAAACCATGTATTAAACAATCTAAGAAATGGGAGCTCGACCTCTCGGAACGAGCTAAAACCGGCCTAAATAATTAAATCAACTCATCAACGCGATACATAATATGCCACCAACCAACGGTGCAACATAATATGACTGGTAGACGAGACAAGAGAAGGGACCCATTAACGACGATCCCGAACAATCGACCGAACTCTAATCCGATTCGAGCCGAGCCGTTTGTCGAAGCAGAGCGTGCTCCTCAATCAGCCGGATCTTAAGCCTGAGCTCAAAACCGCGCGAGCATCGTACGTAGATGTACATGCCATACGTGCGCGGCCGGCGTCACCTCGTGTCGCGAAACACGAGGCATGAAAACGTTGCATTCGCAACGTCTCAATGAGACGTCCCATTCAGTCGGCATCAAAAGTACGATTCTCGACGACAATTATGAAATCGGGATATCATTGCGAAGATGCAACAAACTTGGACGCGCGATACTTTGCACGGCACTCCCGAATTCGGATGCATGACATTTTGCGCGGCACTCTCGAATTAATTAAGACGCGAAACGTGATATCGATCGATAGCGTTAAAAAACGTCTCCAACGTCCCCACCTGAAACAAGAAGCGAAGAGACTCACGTAATTAATCGAATGCGTAGTTAATCTGAGCTATTGTATGGGAAAATATATCAAGGGTCTTTTTAATTTCCCCAAGTATATATATTAATGTGCAACACATTTTTTTATATTTAAAAAGAATATTATTATTTGCCATATTCTTCGAAGTTTGCTCTTAAAGATTCTTCTTCTTTAATATCTCTATAATATTATTAATATCTCTACTAATTGACTTCAAAACTGTCAAAATAATCTTCGCGATGTCAAATAGCCCTTAACACTACGAAGCATGCGACACAATAAAAATCAATCAGAGCCGCGAAGAAGCGACAACAATACATTTTGAGACTTTCGAGTATTGACATAACATGCCTTTTTTTAGAGAGGAATAATTTATTGAAAATTAAACAACTTTCGTAAATGAAAGCGCGCGCTACGCGCGCGCTTGTGTTGTTCTAGTTATTATAAATTATGAATTGCTATATATGAATAGTTAGATACATTATTTACGCGTTTCAATAAATTTCACCAAATTTCTTAGGTTCGTCCTCATCTGGCAGAATGAGCACTGTCAGTGGCTGCAGTGGCACCAGCTTGGGCGATAGTGGAACCCATTCGGATTCCGATGATAGAAGAGTACGTACAATATATCAAAAATAAAACTAAATGACTATTAATTGATAGAATAGATCAGAAAAACAAAACAATCACTATCTAAATTTCCCTTATATATGTATTACGCTAATTATTAAAAATAATATTTAACATGTTTGTCAAACATTTTTTAATTAAAATTTTTTTTTACATCGCCTAAAATCAGCTGGAAGAGAAAAGGAGAGGAAAAAAAATACTAAAGAAAAATATAATATACTAGAAAAGAACATACAAAATAGCGCATAATTTTTCTATTGTTAAATCATATTTCAATTACTTTCAGCTTCAAAATGTCAGAGATGAGAAGACTGGCATGACATCCTACGAGATACCACCTGCGCCTAAACCGTTCACAGGCAGATATTCACCAGCTTCTGGATATTCTCCATCACCGACCGTCTCTATCGCGCGTGATCTCGATCTTCGACAAGCGCAGTCATCATCCAGGACCGGCGACAACGAATATTACATCGCATTTCCACCGTCGGGTTTACCCGTTCATGGTAATTCGGAATTAATTGAATCGTACATTCGCTTCTCTATCTATCCGGATATCGTTTCGAACTATACGTCAAACGTAGCATAGAGTTTCCGAAGACGTTTGAAAAACGTCTGAAAAATTGGGGGGGGACATTTATTAGACGTTTCTTCTTAAACGTTAATGATATCTAGGATTTCAGAAATATATGAGAATAATGTAAATCTGGAATTCAATTTTCGCAGCGTTTAAAGCGGACGGTTCTCCGAGGGAACCGGATACACCGAGCTCGCCATGCGAACATCAGAGGTATCTCGACTTTATTCAGAATGTCTCGTCGGACAAGAATCCAGAAGAAGTCGCAGCGACGAAGTACGCCGGCAACAACAGTTATACGAACATCGACCCGTCGACGTCGAGTTTTACGCCTCCGGTTGCGCCACCGGGAATGTGCATTCCAGATTGCACGAGCAACGAGATCGCATCCGTCGTCGATTCCGTTCGCGTAGATCGCGAGATTGCGATCAAAGAGCATCGCGGTGACGATACCGCCGAAGCGTGTTCCGACGTAACGAAGATGAAACCTTCGTCTGTCGTCGACGAGGTTGATTCTGCGCTCACTGCTCGAGGTCAAGAGACATTCGGGATGAAATACGACGAGGGACACGTACCGGCGGACCCGACCAACATTTCGAAAAATACGAATGAGGCCACCGAGACCAGAGTGCCGGAATACATGAACCTTGCTATTAATATGGGTCATGAGGCTGCCAAGGTTCTCGGCGCCATACCAAAAAAATTGCCTGCGCCACCTGTACCGCCGAGAGGTACGATTTATATAATTAATTCTTACTAAATATTATGTAATATTACTATTATAATAATATATAATATTCAGTATTAATTAATATAATTATAAACTAAATATTATTATAATATTACATAATTATTACAATATTATATAATTAATTATATTATAATTATATAACTTATAATTATATAATTATATAATTTCACGCAGATAATTATACTTTATCGTAATGTATAATGCAATAACGTAATAATTATCGTGTTAATTTAATATTTCGATTTTAAGTGAATAAAAATTTATTTTAAGTCATTAAAATGTAGAGTCCACGTTAATTTTATTTTTTACTTATGTTTAATTCTTTTGCAATGCGAATAAAAAGAAGCGGAGTTATATTAAAATAAACAATAATCGGCACAATTACTATCATGATATAACTAGAATTATTTAAGGTTCCCTTTTCTAAATCGGATTTATTTGTAAGATTTAACATTCGTATATTTAGATATGCATTAAGTCTCAAATAATGCGTGAATTTGAACTACGTGCAAAATGAATCACTGACATATTATAACATATTTCAATGCAGCTCTCCAGGAATTAAAGGTCAAGAACAGATTACAAGAATTTCGTAGAAATCGCGAATAAGAAAAATATTCATGATTTATACGAACTTGTTCTTGTAACTCGTAATAAATATATGTTGAAAGAAAAATCCTTATTTTTTTTTAGCGATTAAAGCAATCGAAAAGCTAAGCTGTTGATTATCACATATTAGCATACTGAATCACTCGATCGCTAAAATACGAGTTTTATTAACTTTCTCAACTATAATGCATAATGCACAATTTAGCAATTTAAAAAAATATAATTGTAATTAAAATAAGATAAATAAAAGACAAAAATATAATTATATGAACATTGCTAATCTATACTCACATAATTATAAACTATTTTTAATGTATTTTTATTATCTGTTGCAGGTACGACTAAGAAATAAAAAGCAGAAATTGAAACATGTGCAAATATTCAGTAACAAATTCTTATACAATACATTGATTCTTTCACGCATTAAATCATTGACTGAACTATCGTAATAGTAATGATTAAGCATTAGCCATTTGTATCGTGTATCGACATGTGCTCGTTTATTATGTATGACTAGTATGTATGTTATATATCTATCTACGTAAAAAAAAAAATAATTGTTAAGTGCAGTGGTTATTACTACTATCATTGCTCATAACTATTTTTATAGATGCACAGTGAAAATTTGCAAAAATATTCAAAGATGTACGTAAACTCCCTCACTCATATCATATTATTCGTACAAAATAAAGGCGTTAATTTAGTTAGTCTACGTGCAAATTAAAACATTACAAAATCAATTATTTCCATTATAACTTTAGAATGCAGGACGTGACTCAGACTAAACAAACTGTACAGAAACGCAGACTTTATTGAATTCCGCATGAAAAGAATGTAACTAGTATAAAAGAGATAATTTAAGTAACCAAAGACGTAGACAAAACTTTTGTTTCCGGATGCAAAGGAGTTTATATAGTTTGCATGTCAATAATAGAATGCTAAATCACAAATGGAGATTGCAGATGCATCTCTGCACTTCCTCTCCCCCCAAAATACAAAATATTGTACCATTTTTATATAATACTAGAACGCGATATATTCATGTTAAATTAATTAGCCCTAATTAAATCGATTATTCATTTATTCTTTATAATCGTCTCGATTTTTTCTCAGGTATAAAGAGGCTTGAGTACCAAGGATGCATTTATCATTAATTTTAAGACTAGTGCATAATTTCGTAAATATTTTATACTATTTTTTATTACGCCCGCCGACAATTTTATTTTATATTTATGTATGTATTATTAAAAAATATAAGAGGGAAACATCCAAAGTCTAGCTTTTATTTTTGCGTATATTTTTAAGCGATTTTAGAAATGCAATAATAAATAGACTGAAATGATGTCACTCGTCTCACTGCAAGTTGCTCTCTTTATGTGTAATGTAAGCAAGTCTGTTATGATATAATATCGGGTAATTAGACTAATGTGCAATGCCTTTGATATTTGCAGCGAACGTCGCAATTAAAAGTTTACGCTTTGAACAAAAATAATATTACTTCTTTGATAAGTAACATAGACAAATATTCTATCGAAGAATTTTCCTCTTCCCTGTTATTGTTATTATTATTTAAATTAGACATCAATACAATTCTGTTCTTTATTTTCAGCCAAAATCTTCACTTTTAGCGCTTAAACACTATTCGCATCTCGACATTTTTATTAAGGAAAGATAATTTCTCAATTTTTTAGAAAAAATATATCGCTCCATATACATATATGGTATATAAATAATAACTTGAAGAGATAACTCTATCTTTTCCATAAATAAAATACTTTCGTCACGAAGGAAACGGTATTGACAACGGTCTTAGCAACAACCCGAAAACCGCCTCTTTCCTTCCGGCCAAATTGGAACTAATTAGAGTCCTCATTGTGGTTGCGGTTTACCGCCAACGTTTTTTTAATTATAACATGTGACCTCATTCAAAGGCATATCTGGTAAGCACAATATAATTAAGAAATAATCTCTAATAAGACAATATAAGAACAGCTAAGCGAAAGAAATTTATCATTCACGACGCAATTGCAAAAAAAGCATTATTTTTATTCTATAAAAATATTTTTTTAGCATTTCGAATATTTCTCACCATAATCAAATTGAAATTAATTAAACAAATATCCTATGCCATATATCAGGATAGCACATTTAATGTAATTAGTTGTACTTATATTAGAGATATATAATTTTGAAAAAGATTTCGTATTTATGATATTTTTCAAAAAAAATAGATGATATTATATAATATAAATAATAAAATATTTCTCTAAATATATACATATATTATAAATATAGAATAATTATATCATATATATGTGTATATACATGTACGCGTATGATATTGTAGAGTTTTGTGTAAAAGTGAGCGATGATATAGGAAGGGGAAATACGCTGACGAATGGTAGGCATATATATATCAGAGGTATCATTCTGTTGAATGGCAAAAACGACAAGACTTTGATCACCTTTACTTCCGGCTATATTTTCCGAGTATGACATAAACAAATCACAGCAAGTATTTAAACGTAGAGTGTAGAAGTGCAGTTTTTTCATCGACATAAATTCTCGTACAAATAGTGTGTTACGCATTGTAAAATAGTGAGAAACAAAGTCGAGGTCAAGATAAGTAAAAGGATGAATCGAGATGGAGCAAGAAATCTCTTAATGTTATGTTTAGCATTGAATATAAATTCCAGACTAGTCTATTAATATCAGTGAATCAGTCATAATTTTTTTATTCTGCTTAATTTCTCGAATTCGTAAAAAAAAAGGAATTAATGAAGATTCTGCTAAAGAGAAAAATTGTTGCCACAATAGTCTATATTTTTTAATTAAGGCAATAGCTGATTTAAAAAAGTATAAAAAAACGTTATTTTCTAAAAAAGTCATTTAAAATAATTATTTTTCCTTTAAAAAAAATAGATATATGCATCATCTATTTTATTAACTACTTAATGCAATTGTTATTGTAAGACGAAATAAAAAATTTAAAGCATTATTTTCAAAATAGCATTTTTACCTATAATATATATCCTTTTTCTTATCGTTGCTTACGTTCACTATTAGAATTGTGTAACACAATTATTAATTTAATATTTGATGCTTCTTTGTAAATAATTCTCACAAGTTTCGGCTAAAAGTAATTCATAAAATCGCATCCATTTGCTACTTGATATTTATAGCAAACATTCCTATCATCAGTTCTATTGTCAAATTGAATTTTTCAATTTGTTTATTGCTTTAAACTGATATATTAATTTGAAATGAAATATTTATCGCACTTAGCCTCTTCCCGACACGCAAGATTACAACGAACAAGTGCCACGGTGTCCGGAATCAGCAAAAGAATGAAGTTGCTAGTCCTGTCTCTAGTCTTTGTGGCGATAATCTCTATCGCAAGAACACAAACCAGACATGTAACAAAAGCAGGTTCGTGTCCACCTGCCTTACCTGTACAATTCTGCGGACGTTCCTGCTACGTTGACGCACATTGCGCTGGAATTGGCAAGTGTTGTCCGACCCGATGTGGTGGTTCCATTTGCTCCATGCCTGTCACGATGACACGACCTACTCAAACAGGTGAGTAATTTCATCAGCTCCTTAGATTTATTCTTGGTCAATCTGAAACAGTAACACCGATGCGCGATATTTTAAAGCGATTGTAAGAATTACAATATAATTCAATATAAATAATAAACATTTTACAGTAGATCTAAATTTATTCTTAAACATAATTGTATTCTTAAATATTTTTATTTGCGGCAATTTTCAGTGCTATTTTATTAGTAATATGCTTAAAAAAAATATTGTAAATCTAATATATGTTTTATATTTATTTTATATTTTACATCTTTCTATTGTAACTAATAAATAAAATATTTTTAAGAGAGAAAAAGAGGAAAACAAGTTTATAAGCCTCATGAGTGACTTATTACTTTTATTATTATAAACTTATTAAAAGTAATAAGCCAACCATATGGGGCTCATAAACTAACTATATAATAAAAATTATAACTATAATAATTATTATTATAATTGTATAGTGAAAAATTGAATTATTCTTTGTACAGAAAAACCAGGATCTTGTCCATCGATACCGACAGGAAGATGGGTATGTTCATCGACTTGCAATAGCGACAACGATTGTAAAGGAAACCTGAAGTGCTGCAAAAACAGATGTGGAGCTCTAGCTTGCCAAAAGCCAGAGGTCGAAATATTCGAATCCGTCGAAACTCCGATTCAACCGATTCTTTCGCGTTTTGGAAATGATTACAATAATTACTAAAGAAGTTGCTAATCTTCATTTTTATCCCCGTTATATTTATAATAACAAATATATACAAACTCAATATGCTTAGAATATTTTATATTTGATTTAATAATTATATTAATAATTTTATTTTCTGTGACTTAAAACAATAATATTAAAAGAAAAGAAATAGTAGAGATTTATCATAATTTGATTTTTAGTAAATTTTTATCATGTAAAAATTGAAGGATCTTTAATCGTCAGAAATTCTTTTTAGACCATGAAATACTGTTAGTTGATAAGACAGTTTATATTTATATGGTTTTAATCTATCTACTACATTAGGAAGATAAATTCAATAAATATTTTTAAAAATTAATTAATTTAATTTATATCTCAATATAAAATGAATATAAAATGTATAAAACTGTACGCGAAAAGGAACTGTTAAAATATTCTGGAGGAATATTTAATAAATCTTCGCTTATCGATAATTCTAGGATGATATAACGAAGGCCAAGGCTGTGTAAAAGACAGCAATCAAGGAAAATGTACTTGTCATCAGTAGCGCATTTACTGATACGCTTTGGAACCACAGAATATCAAAAAGTTGCCGACACACAAATATGTGTAGACGTATATATAAGTTAAAATAAATTATATTAATATAAATTAATAATTAACTCTCACTTATATGCAAGTGATTACTTTAATACCTAATTTGATAAATATTAAAGCAAACTGCTTAATAATAATCTTGAATTTACTTGACGAATCAATAATTCGAGATAATAAATAAGAATTTAATAACTATGTGTATAATATAAGTAAAAAATTAAATAAATTTTTCGAATAGCTATCCATGAAATACGGATTTAAAACACACTCAATAATGATTTATAAATATATTTAATTATGCTTTCAGTTAGCGATGAAGAATAAATTGTGACAAGGACTAAATTTTATTTATCTTTTTTAGAGATGTTCCAATTTTTAAATCCTCTTTCCTTCGAATTATTTCCTATAAATAACAGAAATATAAGTAATAAAAAATAAAATATTATTTCTAAGTAATATTCAAAATATATGAAGATATTTTTGTATTAGATTAAATTGAGATAGTAAATGATAAAATTTTTAAGTCTCTAGTGTATCTAGGAAACACGTATAATCCAGGAGATGTACGATTTTAAAAAACAAACAGATATTTCCTTATATAAAATAAAAGAAAATTGTAATATCAGCGTAATATTACGTAATTGCATAGCGACGCATAATCTTCGTATTTCGCTGCTATCAATACGTCACTATAAACAACGTCTAAAAAAGCGCTCAAGTTCAACTAACTGTATCGACACTTTCCTGAATCCGACCACATTATAGACGAACACGCATATCGCAATTTATTTCGCACTCTCCTTTCGTTCTTACTTATTCAATGTCAAAGTAGAGGTGGAAAGTATTTAAAAGCCGACGCTGTTAACGTCGCGCGTTTAGAAGTATTCGAGAACGGCTCATAAAATGAATCGTAAGTATTATATTTAAACGCTTCATAGCCTTGAAAGTTATAATCGACATTACGCACTTCCTCGCAGCATAAATGTAATACGCAACTTCTACTTGACATTAGCATATATCTTAATCGTAACACGAGACTCTAGAGAGATCGAGTGAAAATTGATTCCGCGTTATTTGCATTATAAAAGTATCAGATTAATTTTTTTATGATACGTTTTACAATTATATATGTACATATGCAGTTGCGCACAATACATAAATAACTATACGTATAACACAATTATATTATATGTATAATTAATTATATATGCATTGTTAATATAATTTTATATAAGTGCATATTATCAAAAATAGAAATTAATAAAAAAATGTATACGTTACTTTGCATATTATTTATGCAATTAATATGTAATATTTGTACTTTGAAGGAAGTTTATCACTTTGGACCGTGCTGCTGATGCTGCTAGTTGCCGGCACGTTTGCTCAGTTGTTTCGTAAGTAAACATTCTTAATTATGCGCGGGAATAATAAATGTATATACGTAACGTACAATTTTGCATATCTTTTATGCATAAATCTGGAAAAACCTGTTTTGTTCTATCTGCGTTTATGCTCTCTTGTTTTATACAAAATGTTCTTCAAGATTCGGTAAAAATAGATATGTAATGTTATTTGTTATAAAACTTGAAATTCTTTTTTAGTAGTTAGAAAATTTCGAGACACTAATTTTTGGTGTGAAAATTCCCGGGGAAAATCATCACAATTTTTTATATTCTAATAATTTAAATAAAAATTCTGTTGAGGTAGAATCCATTTTAAATTAGAAATAAATAATTCTTTATTATTGCTTTTTCATCTGCACTCTTGTAGTTCAGTTTGCAAAAAATTCTATTAATATCTCAAACTATTTGCTAAAAATTCATCAAAAATTAATTCCAAATTCTTCATAAAGAAAAAATATTATATCTATTTATCTCCAACCTTCTGAGACATTCTGATAAGTATACGAATTTAAAACAAATTATATAACTTAGATTTATATTTATCAACATGTTTTTCTGCGTATCAAAATAAAGAGAATGACGTTGCAATGCAGGAATTTTAATGGACATTTAAGCAACGTAATATTCAATTATAATATTCTCGCATGAGCTGCCGCTCACGATGCGTCAACAATAAACGTGTTTATACGCGTGTATACATATGTTGAAGCGATAACGAACGAGCAAATATTTTAATTATGAATTTTGAGAAAAGTTTAAAAAAAAATGCTATGTAAAAATGTTAATCGGACAAGAATGAATTGTAGAAATTCTCGTTATTAACCGTATTACGTTGCAATTGTTCTACAGATAGAAGCGGCAACTGTCCACTGAGAAATACAGTAACCAACTGCAATCCGAGATGCGTGGGCGACGAACAATGTTCCTTTAATCAAAAATGCTGTCCGAATAAATGCGGTTCCACGTCGTGCGCGCAATCGAGCGCCATAAATACCGGCGATGATGGCGGATACAAGGGTTCGAGCAGTACGTATAAAGAATTATTACATATAATATCCTATTCTCTTTACAACTGATTATGTGGATTTATATGAGAAACTGTATACGTATACAAATAATGTATACAATGTATTAAAATGTGTATATGGATCTCTTGCAAATTTAAATTTACAAACTTACCGAGAGAATTATCGTAACCGTCTTTTTCTCTGCAGATCAAGCTGTTTATTGTAATGGAGTGAAATGCGCCGCGTATGAAAAGTGCCAATACGACCGCAACGCCAGGCGTGACAAATGCACCCGCGCTTAAAAACTGCATAAAAAGTATGATGTATGGTATATCTCAAGTATATCTATGGTATAAGGTGTATATCTCTATCTCTCCTCTCTATCTCTCTTTTTATCTATGATTTTAATTCATGATCAAATTTCTTGATAATTGTCACTGAAGAACGATTTTCTAAAGTTAAACTACATGCTAAGTCAGAAAAAAATACTGTAAATGCATAAGGCGCGCTGAATGCAGTAGCAATGTAACCTATGTAAATACTAATAAATGCATAACCCGCGCAAGAAATGAAAATCGAGGGCCCCGACAAAATAAAGATTCTTCATGATCATTTATTCTCGTGATTTACTTTGTCAATCTTTGATACATAAGACACTTATATTTAAACAAATACTGAGAAATGACGGAAATGAAGAATCAACAGTTACGCGCGTGTCGGCACGATTCATGTAATAGCGAACACATTTTGCCTACCGCATTAGATTATATAATTAACGTTAATTATACAACGATTCTCTCCCTCTCAATGGAAAACCAACTCTCGATATGACAAATATCTAAATATTTCGGTACATACCTGTACTTGTGCGTCGATGTAACAATAAAACTGCGTAAAGACGTTAACACGATCTGTTACTCGGGCGAAACCGTCTTCGTTCAAAGAATATCTCGATAATCGCAGCGCATATCGATAATAATCGAAGCGTTATAGTCGAGTCGAGTCGAATCGAGCGCAACCTGTCATCTGACAGCGTAGCAAAAGAAAGAGAAGGGGAGATACAGGTTATGTATCGTCTAACCGGGTTCTCCGAATTTTTGCTAGAAATTCCTTGAAGAGTCATCAGATCTTGCGCGAGAAAGACGCGAGACGATGTGAACGCTCGATATCGCGCGGATTCGATACGCAAAATGGATCATCGATCTCGCGTCCGGTAACCGGCATAAATTATCTGTCTTCCGAGAAGAGGTTAGCATTTAAGCTGCCGACTATCGTAAAAAATGGCTGTGGAGTTTCTGATAAATCGGCTCAAGGCTCTTTTCGTAATACTTTTCGGGATATTTAAACGTGCAATGTGCTGTCTTCGACGTCGAAGAAGATCATCCTGCGACTGCGAACCTCTGTCCACGGTCGGTGTTGTACCAAATGCCTTGACTAATTCAACGGTATGTTCGATTATCAATATTCATTTATCAATATAATTATCGTTATCAATAAATATGTAAAAATATGGCAGGAATCTATTTCTTTATGCAGTTATGTAAATATATTTTCAGTGCGACATTTACTCTCTTGTAGCTTAAAATTATGACACATGCTTCAAAATATTTCAAAACAAGTTTAAAAAGTTATATCACAATAGTAATATCACAAAATCCTAATCTAACTAAAAATAAGGAAATACCAGCTTATGTATTCGAGCTTTAATATAACGCTTACCAAATATTGCTTATTTAAGGAATTGGAACAATGGGATAAATGGGAGGAGAATCCAGTTGTCGTTATACCGGATAAACCAGTTAACACAGTGCAAGCAAAGATAGAGCAGTATCGACAACAAGTAGTTAAACCTCCTGACGTACCTACTGAGGAACGGCTTAACTTTTTTGAGGTAATTTTAAAACTAATTCCGTACTGTACTGTCATCTAAATAAAGTATATACTTTATCTTTGAACATCATACATATAGGACATGACTCCAAAAATCACTAGACAGACAAAAGTTTTAATAAAGGATAAACATGTGGATAGTTCGTCTCCCAATGCTACAAAATTCATAGCCATGGATCCTGTCCCAACCGTAAGTTTGTACTTGAAAGCAAACTTATAATATGCTAGAAACTTACATTTATTTTGTGAATGTAGAATGAATTGGAGGAATGGGAAGAAAATACCGTTGCTTGGGAAGTAGACACCATGGAAGAATTCAATGACGCTACCAAAGTACTGCGAGAGCAAAGAAGGAGAGAGAGGGAGCACCGATTAATAGAGCAGCAGCAGAAAAGACTGGAACGTACTGCAAAATCACAACCCTTGGGTGCAAAACTATGTTCCTGATGCAAAGTCATAAATATGTGGGATTTAATATCAAAATACACAATAATGTACAATCTGATG
The DNA here is from genome assembly GCA_963971435.1 of Lasius platythorax. NCBI lineage: Eukaryota > Metazoa > Arthropoda > Insecta > Hymenoptera > Formicidae > Lasius > Lasius platythorax. The sequence continues at coordinate 382,501 of OZ020542.1, read as the reverse complement.
GGATACATACTGGATATTTTTAACGTAGAAATTAGCTCATTTGTATTAACTCTCTACCGGCTCAATATCTTTCGAGTCTCATACCAACTTTGCTATTGTTTCATTTCTTATATTGTCATTGTTTCTTTATTAACCAGTAACTTTAAAATTACGATATAAAAATCCTCCACATTTTTTTGTATTTTTAAAAATTATAGATATTTATTTTATTATTATTTAGTATTTGTATTTGTTAAACATTTTTCAAATCCTCAAAAACTAATTGAGGCAACAGAGGGTTAATTCATGAGTATAATACATTCATTTTAAATGGAATGATAAAACTGCGTTAATGTGTGCATTGCATTGTTAAAATCTTAGAAAAACTGACTTAAGTTGCCACCTTATCAAAGCCTGTAAATGTTTCTCAACCTTTAAATATTTGTCAGTTTCTCTTAATAATTCCAAAACGTTAATAGTATAATAATATGTAAACAAATATTGTCGATATGTCTTCTTTGCTAAAAATGATAGTATTTGTAAACATTCCATATGAATTTTGTACAACATTAGGTGGGATGTATCTAGGCTTTTGCATAAGTAGAGTAACTATTTTATAAGTTTATAATAAGTCAATGTATTAACTATATAAGTGAAATTTATCTTGGCACAAATGTGTTTGTAACTTTTACAAGTCTGTAATTTTGGTGCTTGTAGATTGGAGGACAATCTTATAAAAAAGATGTTAATATAATATTCCATAATTTATTAGAGATTTTCTTCATGTTTTATTATTCGCGCACAATTGTCAAGAGAAAATGATAATATGTGATGGTGGATTTTTCTCAACATACATTATTTTGTGCTAAAAAATACAATTTGTTTTGATTTAAAGCAATCCATCTTTTCCGAGAACCATTCAATATACATACATATATATTCGTGTATCTAATCTAAAAAGGATGTTTTTATTAATTTTACTTATTCAATCTATCGGGAGCGCTCGCTCGACAATTGCACAATTTATTATATATTTCCCGAATGCATCAGCCATTATGCACGCGCACACTGACACACGCACGATGCACACGCAGTGCGCGTAAGATTCTATGTCGTCATCGCGATCGTCCGAGAATTCGCAGTATCGAACGGGCGAGGAAGGAAATAGGAACGGAAAAAAAGTAAAATTTCGTCATTCGCGCTACTTGATCCCGAAATTTATCCCGATTGACGGCAGATATACGAAAAGATAGCATCCACACTACTACGCGACGATCGGTGTGCGCGTACTTATATGTATATATGTGACAAGCGTGGTTCCAGGTCCACGTAAATCGAATGCTGGATGCTTTTAATCGACGAAGATGCGTCGATTCTCCGACGTTCATCCTTGCCATCTTCGTCGACGGCATATGTACGAAATGTCAACATCATTTAGAGGTGAGACGTTTTTCTCGTAGCGGCTGGTGCTTCTCTCGTCAATTTCGAAAATCGGAAGCGCGCCTCGCGTCAAACAAGTCTCGCTGGAGACAGCTGGAGGCCAGCTGGAGTACCGTTTTCTCGATCGGCTACGTGTCAAAAGTCAAGGGTTCTCTCGCGGAGACTTCTCGATGCGAGGACATTACAATTTGAAATCGAGATTCGATCAGTGTAACAACGTTAAATTACCACTGGATATTCCGACGGAAATAAAGCGGGATTCTGTGTCGTGGACGAGATAACCAAGCTGATAGTGATACGATAGATTGGTTGTGTAAACACACGATGAGCAGTCATGAACCGCGATCCGATTATATTTTATAGACGATCATTCGTTCGACGAGAAAAAGTATGATTTTTCGTTCTTTTTCAATTCGGGAAAAAAATCTCCGGTTTTCTAGATAGAAATAACAGACGATTAGGTTGAATAGAGATATACGCGATTGCGAGGAATAAGTACGTATATACATATATTGTAGAATTCCTGTAGTAATAAAAGGTGTATATAAATTCTAGGTACTGGAGTATCCTCTTATCTAAATACGATGTGTAGTATGATAAGATCTGTGGTATAGGCTGGAAGGAACTTTGCAATGATTCACTGTAAGAAATATAATTGGAATCATGTAAAGTGATGCCGAGAGATAATATTACACAGCTTACTTAGTCGTAAAGTGAATTAAAAAAAGAAAAAATGGGTTCCATCGCTCTAGAGGAGTACGAGTTAATGAAGGACTCGAAATATCGAGTGTAAGTAAAGTGTAATAATGAATATAAATTACCATTTAAGATCCTACAAACTTTAACATCGATTATAATTTTTATGTATTACAAAAACTATTAATATTTATCTACTTCATAGCTATAATTGAAAAGTTTATTATAAAATGTTGTATTTGTTACACAGCTACGTGTCCGCTGTTGATAAGGCTCTAAAAAGCTTTGAATATACGAGTGAATGGGCAGATCTAATTTCTGCATTAGGGAAGCTTAACAAGGTGCTGCTAAGTCATATGAAATTTCCTGTCATTCCAAGGAGAATTAAAATATCAAAGAGACTAGCCCAATGTATGCACCCAGCATTACCTTCTGGTGTTCATTTGAAAGCTTTAGAAACATATGACATTATTTTTAAGTGTATGGGCACTAATAGACTCAGCCATGAGCTTTTCATTTATAGCGCAGGTATGTATATGTGTCTAGTAAAGGAAAAGAAAATAATCAGACAACTTCAACGCACTCTATATGTTCATCTATCCTTCTATAGGACTGTTTCCATTATTGGGTCATGCTGCTATGAATGTCAGACCATCATTATTAACAGTATACGAGACACACTTTGTGCCACTTGGTGAAAGATTGAGGCCAGGATTAAGCGGTTTTTTAAGCGGTGTTCTTTTAGGTTTAGAAGATGGATCTGATCATTTTGACAGGTTATTATGTTATTAACAGTGTATGCGAAACTATTAAACTTTTTTTTTGACATTTTGTTCATATATTAATCTGAATACAATATTGGTGAATAATGTATAAATGATTCATAGAAAAATATTTATGAGTGTATATATTATTTCATCAGAACAAACTCCTTGCTGGAAAAAGTGTGCGATGGCGTGGGTGCGGAACACTTTTATGCATGTCTCTGGGATTGCTTAGCTTCAAATTCTGGCATTCGCTTGCCCGCTATATCATTTGTGCTAGCGCACTTTAACAAGAAACTGTCAATGGAGGAGCAAAAATACATTATGGGTACTAATATTAAAATTATGGTAAGAAAGAACAATTTATATTTTGAATACTAGATATATTTTTGAGAACACTAGATCGATCTTTTAACGTCCCGATTTATAAATCAGGTATCAGCCTTATGCGCAGGAGTACAAGACACTTCGGTGCTAGTGCAAAGAAGTGCACTTGATTTTCTATTAATAGGTTTTCCTATACATAACAGTCAATTGATGTATCAAGATATGATATTATTAATCAAAGCTGCTCTAGTTACTATATTGCGAAGAGACATGAGCTTAAACAGGTAAAGAAAGATACAATATATATATGTATGATAGTTTCTTCTTCAAAAAAATCTCTCTTATACTTTACTTACTATATATTTTCTATTGTGTAGGCGTTTGTTTGCCTGGTTATTGGGCACTGAAGTGAGTACATCAATTTTAAAGAAAAAGAATCACATAACTGTGGACACCAAGGAGGGTTCTGTAACATATTTTGATATGTATTCGAAAGAAATGCTAGTCGAAGCGATAAAATGCCTGCTTAAAGAAGTGTGCGAGGAAAATTCACAGGATTTGAAGCCATATAGAATACTTGTTTCGTTACTCGATAAGGTGGATATCGGACCAGTAATTTTGGACGATATTCTGTTTGAAGTGTTTAGGTGAATATAGTTTTACTAGATTATAAGAAAAAAATGATGCTATTAATCGTTTTCTTAAAAATATTTTCTAACTGTGCATTGTATTGTAGGACATTTTATAATGCCTGTAAACAGTCTGCACTGAATCACATACCAAAAACGAACGAAGTAGTGAAATCTGCGAATCTGTTATTTTCGACTTTGGAACCATCGTACATCTGGATACATTGTGGACATTTATTCGGGAAGGCCTGCAATACAAGAGCAAAGATACAAGTTACTATAGAAGATGCTACTGTAAGAACGGTTGGTAGTGGAATGCCGAATTTGGTGGAAGTGTGCATACTAACGGAATTCTTACTCGAGACAGTATCATTGGACGCATTCATAGACACTCCGTCTGAGCATCTGCCTGGTTTGTTTTACGAAATAACCAGCAAACTTTTACATCATATTAATATTTTGTCTTCGATCGAGATTTCGAAGAGTCTCAAATTATGCGCCAAGATTTTGTCAAAGGTACAACCGACAATGGTAACGACTCATGCGGACAAATACGAAGTAGATGTCAAAATGGACGCGTCTCTGAATAACATTACAGTTCCTAACGATAATTCTCTGACGACGATTCCTTTGGAAAAAAGTCAGTCGGATAGTAAGTTGAATAAGCCCGATATATCCGGTACATCCTTCGTGGAAAAAAGTCCAAGTACGAGAAGAAGAGCTAATTCCGGCGGCGCAGCTAAGAGGAGCGAGAAAAAGTCGAAGAAGAAGGGGAGTAAAAGCACTTCCAAGTTAACCGACACGTACACCATACAAGCCGATGGTACCAACATATCGGTCGTAGTGAGCGAGGACGCGAAATCTTTACCTAGGAATAAAAGCATGGACGACATTAAAGCGAGTTGCGTCGAAACTGATGGAATAAACTCTTCCTTGAACAGTAAACTGTCCACGTCAAAACACTTCATGAATGTCAGTCCAATGGGATCGACGGGATCCTTATGTAGGGGACCATCTCCGGCATTCCAGGCACAGCACTCCATGTTGGAAAAGTGCCTCCGTCAATATGAAATATTTTACGTCAAGTTAATTAGTAACCGAATACTTAGCAAGGAGAGAACGGTGCAAGATATGTTCAATCATTTGGTGGTGTCTTGCCCGAGAAAGAGTTTCGACGAGAGGATGCGTTGCTTGGAACTCCTGCTGAGTTCCAGATTAAATACAGACGACTCAGGATTCTTTAGTCATGATGCATCTGTAATCGAGGATACCAAGTGCCTGGATATTTTTCACCTGTTCCTCGATATCGTAGCGCATTCGGAATGGAACGAGGCCATGAAAATAGCGTCCAGCTTGTTCGTGGAGTTATCCACATTTCCAAAATACTTCCTGCCCGGCGACGATGTACTCGTGGAGGAAGAACCCAAGTTCGAGCACGTTCTTCCGGATTGGTTGAAAGTCTTAATAGTCTGTTCCTGCTGGTTGCAAAAGCAACCGGCGTTACAATTAACGAGCATCGCCACATTATTGGATTTGGTAGCATTGTTGAAGGCGCATAACGACATTGAGACGCATCCGAAAAGCGGAGAAGGCGTAACGACAGTGATTATGGTGCCGTTGTTAAAGCAATGGCACGTAACCTACTTGATGCAATACACTAATGTATTTCAGGTATGTAATATACATATAATATATGTAATATTCTCCTTGTAATATTTTTTTGCTGTTCGGCATGTAATTGGCGAAAATAAAATGTTAAAAAGATAATTGCTTATAAAAGGTATTGGCGCATTCCTTGTGGCATCATTTGGGCGAGCTTCCTGCCCATAAGTTTAGGATGCGTTGCGTAGAATTGTTGCACGAATTGCATCACGCTTTATACAATTCCTGCGACGCGGTCGAGGACCTAATAGGATCTGCGCTCACCTCCGAGAATCCTGAAAGGAAGATCGAAGCATTCGGTAGATTTGCTACTTTGTGGCATTTAGGACGAGAAATCGAAACGAATCCGCGGCTGCGCGGCTGTCTCAGAATTTTCGACCAGTAAGTAAGAGAATTGTGATTTAGTTAATTCATATCACGAATTTTACGAAACATTGTTCTTTGTCTAGATCATTATTAAAAATGCTGGACAATCTTCAACTTGCGGACAACTCGCCGTTGAAACTACTAGCTCAATCGTGGCTACTACATTCCTTGATGCGCGGCGACATATCGCGCGTAATAGATCCCTTGCTGACAATACTTTTAGATCCATCCACATGCCGTATGAGCGTCCTCCACGTGAGTATACAACACAGTAATACCGTCCTAACGAAGAACGATCCGGTGGAAGAAAAATCGGAGGTTCAGGATGATACAGAAGGTGCCGCGAAAATTTACGCGATCAGTTCGGTCGACGGCAATGTGATATATCACGTGAGCGATAACGTGGACGAGGATAAAAAGTGGAAGAAAGGCAAGAAGAAGAAACAGACGATAAATCCTGTGAAAATAAAACGGATCTTCGCCGTGACGACGTTAGCGAGTGGTGATAATTGCAATCACTATGTCACGGAAAGAAATCAGTTTATGAAGGAACTCGAGGTGCCGCCTAGCATATCCGGCAATCGAAAGATTTCCGTGTTCGTGAATCCTCTCTCGATCAATTGTAACGAAAACTCGAACGATTCCTTGACAGAAGACGATTCGCTGCCCAGTATACGTAAGGCTAACTTGACGACGGAATTGCTTAAGAATGCCACGCGCTTCAAGAAGATAGATTTCGATAAAGGTTCTACTGCCAGTTTAGACGAGAGCCTTTTCGAATCGGCAAACTCCAGTTTGAAGGCGAAGGATAAGAGTAGCTTCAAAAAACTCAACGACGACGTCGACTCGTCTCTGGATTCTATAACGAATAGCTTGGACTCGAGCAGTCCCGAAGTAACGAATAAACAGTCCAAACAGAAGAAGGAACCTGTCGTGATGCCGGGCAGTTCCAGGGAAGTAGCGGGCACTATCATGAAAGGCAGATATTACAGCACGAACGAATTTAGCACGAATTATGATCATGAAATCGGCAGTTTCGAAGCGAGCGCGGAGGTGCCCAGTTGGACGATGGACGATGACGATGAGGGCGATCTGGACGTTAGCACCACCGCGGAAGAATACTTTAGCAATTCCAGCAGCGCCAGTATAGTCGAAGAGATTCTGAATGAGGTGCTCGATCGCGCGATGCAATTGTGCGATATCGCCGAACCGCCGAAAAATGCAAGTATCTCTTATATACAATATTATCCTAGCGTCGGAATTGCAGTCAGTTCTCATTTGGCAAAAATGATACAAGAATTACAATATTGTTTCAACGAGATTTTTTACTTGCAGGAGGAAGTTCAGCAGCATCCCGCAAAAACTAATCGAAATGTCGGTCTGGGTGTTCACAATCTTCACTCCCACATGTTGCTCTACTGCGGAGTATACGATTCGGCCAGAACCCTTTACGCTTTGCGCACGCTCAGGAACGAACTTTTGACGAATACGCGAATGTTTCTGTGTTGCGCGGCGACGACCGGTGCGGCGAATGCGACGAAGAATACAGTGCTGTTGAATCTATTGGCGAGGCATCGGAAAAGTGTTTTCGGCAGAAACTTTCACGGTGATATAGCTAACACGGAATTTATAGCAGCTTATAGAAGTAGTATGTATCTCGAGGTCTTGATAAGCGTGTGTCTGTACTTCGCGAGAAGCTACTATCCAAATCTCGGACAGATGAGGCTTACGTATGAAGAAATTGCGGGTAACCGCCAGGTATGTATGTTCTACCTTGAAAAATATTCTTTATCCCTTTAAATATTATTTATGTGTGTTAAATATTATTTATTTATCTGCAAAAAATTGGAATTAGAAATATTTTATTAAACTTATTAACTCTTTCCTCCTTTTAAATTTTAGCGAATATTGTTTTAGCATTGACAAAAATTATGTCTTTTTTTTTACACAGGTACAACTTGCAAGTGCAGAATTACTGACGCTAATATTTTCCGAGTTAATCCCAATTGTTCGCGATTCTGGGAAAGGTTTCAGTTGCTACATAGTCGACCTGCTGACTAAATGTAAAGTACAAAAGGTTGCTCTACACTGTCTCGTGTCCAGTGTTATGAGTATGAAGAACGCTCATAAGGAGAATGAAGATGTTTTCACGTTTACCGAAGAAATTGTGTTGTTTAACGATCCGTTTATCGATAACGATGTTAATAAATGTAAATATAGAGCGAGCGATCATACAGAAGCTTTCCAGATACAATTATTACGGTAAATATATGCAACAGATTTACAATAGAAATATTTTATACCGCTAATCCATTGTGATTGTGATGAAACTATCCAAAATTTGCATTAGCATTAAAATTAGATTCAATCGCACTCGTAATTTTATTTGTAACAACCACTTTATTACTTTTCAAGATTATTGTTGGCGTTAATTATGTTGGAACATCAGTGTAGTAATCAGAAAGGAGAAGAGATTAATCCGACGACGACGTCATCTATGCCAAGTTCACCAACACGGACTCTGCCGAATTTAATCGGGAACAGTTTGAAATATATTTCTGGAGCAGCGATACCGCAGCAACCGATGTTTCTCGCTAGTATCCTTAGTGCACTGCAACTCGTACGTAATTTGCTTGCGTGTCAATATATACTATCAGATCGATCTTAAACCTCTCTTTTGCAAAATTTTAAAATAAGATAAGATACAGTATATTATATATATACATATATTTGATATATATTCCATTATTATCACCTAAAAATTTATTATATCATTTACTTTTTCAATCTTTTACAATATATTTTATCTATGTCAGAATTCAATCACGAAAAATTATAGGAATATGTCTGAATAAATATGTATAAAGTCATGAATTGATCTGATAATTAAGCGGAGAATTGGTCATCGATCAAACAAATGATTTATGCATTCAATGAAATTTCGTAGGAACATATGAGGCATCTTCATCAACATTGGACAACTCTTGTTACGTCCAGTCTCCCTTTTATGGGATCATCTTTGACGTCTGTTGTAACATCAGTTATTCATCAACTATGCGGCAATATTGAACATCTAGCGTCGTATTATATCAACGAGGAGGCGACGTCAAAATTACAAGATATAAGCACGGTAGAATGCTGTTTGCCCGCGGATTACACAGTGACACATCTCGAGGCTTTGACATACTTGCTGCATTATTGTCTATTGGATACCTCCCAGCAAATTGGATTCTCGTTTAATCAGCCACTAAGCGGTACAATACAAACGGGAATTCCCGGTGCTAATCCCGGACAGATCTTCAATAATCTTATACACGTTTTTATGCCGAGTCCACTTTCTCCGGTTAGTTGAATAAAATATATATATTCTCCTATAAATTTTAATATTCGACAGAGATCGTCAATTTTAATTGGTCTCTAGAGTTGTTTTCACAAAGTTTTCGTATTTTTCATAGGATCTATCCACAACAAAGGATAAAACTGGCGCGACTGAACTGCAACAACATGCCAGAAGAACAGCATTAAGTCATTTACCGAGAATAATAGCATCCTTATCTGCCTTGTGGCAAGCAGTTCTAGCAACAAAAGACAAGTATGTATCTTATTATATTCTTTAATCGAGGAAATTGTTTACATTGCATAATGTACTCTTATTAACAATAATGTGTAGCGAACAAGCCAGTTGCGTAGTGGGCAGTCCGAGGATAGTCAAATATCAATTATTGGAACTCTTATCCCCAATCTCTTTCCACCATGGAGCCAACTTTTTAGCTGCAGTCGCGGTTGCTTGGCACGAAAGGCGCCAACCGTCCGCCGCGTCAAAGAAGGTAATCAACATTATGTAATTAAAAAAAAAAAGGATAACGAAATTAGAAATATCCAGGCGTTGTTAGTATTGAAAAATATTTTATTCAGTAGAAATTTATTTCGGTACAGATACTTCCAGAAGCCTGTTCCAATCAACAAGTGATGGTTCATTTGGTTAGTGCTATTCGTGTAATGCCGATTGACACTTTGGTGCACACCGTGCATCAAGTAGTGAAAACGCCACCGCCGATACACGGAATCAAACAGGATTTCTCATTAGAAGTCTCGGTGCTGGAATTACTTTATATATATATGCAGAGTAACACATCGCAGTCGCTTATCGAGTCTTGGGCGTCCTTGCTCAGTTTATTGAAAGATGGTCTATCGCTAACAGCACCTGCTCAATTTCTCTTGTTGGCTATACTGAACGAATATGTACAAAAGTGTCCGCCTATGCAAGAGAAGAAAGATATCAAAGACTTGCAAGATGTATCTGCAAAGGTGATTATCTGGTGTTATATGCCTTGTATAATTAATAACACTACGACTACATAATAAATATGTTTCAGCTGATTGAATCGTGTTCGCAAATAGCTGGCGCGTGTCTAGAGCAAACAACGTGGCTAAGAAGGAATTTGGCCGTTCGAGAGGACGTGTTCGAAGTGGTGGAAGGCTCTTCGGAAGGTAAAGAAGGAAAAAATGGTGCTGGTACGTAAAATGTGCATTTTATTTCGTAGATATTAGAGATTCAATATCAAATTAGAGAATTTTTAAAGCGTAACGCATGGCAAATTGTGTTTGTTATCGGGTTTTCTTTTTTTTTTTTCGGTACAATCTGTAGCAATTGCAAATAACTTCTAAATTTTTCTTATAGTATATTCAATGCGAATTTTATCTTACAGTAACACCTGGAACCCCACCTAATGCGGCGTACAGTGTTCAAGCGCAAGCAGTATTAGCGGAAATACTCGCGCCATTATTGGACGTCAGTTATGGTTCACAAGAAAAAGAGCGCGTAGTAACGCTGCTGACAAACCTCATGTATAATGTTACACCTTATCTGAAAAATCATACGTAAGTTTAGAAATAGCTGGATGGAAAAATTTTGTATAAGACTCATAATATGAATAAGATGAAAAAATAATATTTCATCTAATTAATTTTACAGTATAAAGAATATCGCATCATTCACCGCTTGTTCTCAATTATTGGCTTCCTTGTCGGGATATCAATACACAAGGAAAGCATGGCGCAAAGACGTTTTAGACTTGTTACTCGACTCGGCCTTCTTCCAAATGACACCGTCTTGTCTGCCGTACTGGAGAACTATAATAGACAATCTGATGACGCATGATAATACTACCTTCAGAGATTTAATGAGTAATGCACACATTTAATTACATTGCAATGCATTTGTTTGCTCTTAATCAATATAGAAACCAACATTTATTACACGATTGTTTCATCAAAAAGATCGCGTGTCCATGGCTCAAGGCAGCGGGATCAGTATATTTTCTTCAAAGGAACAAGAGTATGAGCAGAAAGCGCAGCTCTTGAAGCGATTGGCGTTTGTCATCCTTTGCAGCGAGATGGATCAGTATCATAAATATATGCCAGAGATACAAGGTGAATATATGAAAAGTATTTATAGAATATATATAGAATGTATATAAACTGTTATGATTGTAACATATATATGTTTCTACATATTGATTATTTTGCGCTTTCAGAACGCTTAGCAGATAGTCTACGCCTACCTCAAGTGATTCCGTCTATCCAGGCACAAGTATTTCTATGTTTTCGCGTATTGCTATTGAGAATGTCGCCGCAACACGCGACGTCCTTGTGGCCAGTCATAGTTAGCGAACTTGTTCAAGTCTTTCTTTATATCGAGCAAGAATTGAGTACGGACAGCGAAGAGTTCAGGTATGCAAATTCTTCTAATGCCTGTGCTTCTTTGCTTACGGGACACTGTCGCTTCGTATGTGCATGTTCATTTACGATACGCGATTGGGATTATTTAAAGTATCAAGAGATTACTTTGTTTTTTATATTTCAAAACCATGCATTATATTCTGGTTTTCAAAGACTGGTTGGGAACAGCAAGAAGAGTTTCGCAATAAAGATCTTGCTGTAGATATATTATTAGTACACTGACATGATCCGTGTGGTAATATTCCAAATTGATTTTGAAATTGGTATCAAATTCAATAATCTAACGTTTCCAAAATGCTCGAAATATAGACGATGAATGCTATGTAGAATAGAAATGCGAGGCATAAAAGCGATTTTACTTCTCGAGATCTCGTTTCGTTAAGAATATTAAGTAGCAGAACATTTGTTTGTGTCCCCCCCCTCCCCTCATTAACATGGATACTATCTAATATCATACTGTTTTTGGCTCTCTGTTTCGGCATCCTCGGGATTTGTGGTGCCTCCGTAACTTGAATGGTGTTGGGGCAGCAGTCGTCATAGCAGGTAATTTGATGGTCCAACATATAACGTACATATGGCACGCGTACGCATTCTGTTGTACGCATAGCGTTGTATAAAGGCACTCGTGTATACAGTGACGTAAGAGGTACTCTTTCAGTATCTAGATACTCGGAGAAAAATAAATCAAATGCATACTCATCTAGTATAGAAAAAGATACTTTGAGAGAACTTACTTTATACATCACTGTTAGAATATATCGAGTGTCAGACAATATCATACTAATAGCAATCTTGTACCTTTTCATTGATCGAACTCTGTGGGGAAAATTCTATATCTTTGTTTGTTGTACCTTGCCTGAAAGCAGTTACGCTTCTCGGATCTCATATCGTACGAGAGTTTAATCTAAATGACACAAAACACTTGCATTCTTATGCACAGCTCGCATATTAAACTGCTATCGGCCTTGGACTCATCGTGGGCTGTTAACGCCAGCAATGGGCTTCAGGCACACGGACATCCTCACTGGTTGCAGCTGCAACTAGCTGCCGCCAAGCTGCTGGACCTCGCGTTATTGTTGCCCGCACACAGATTACCGCAATTTCAGATGTAAGTAGAGAGGAGGACAAGACGATACACAGCAATGCGTATTTTATTTGAGGAATAATTATGTATTGCTTTGCTGGTTTACAGGTATAAATGGGCATTCGTTGGAGACGCAGCGGCAGGCTGCATGGATAACAACAATTTATCCTCGGATTTTGTACCGCACATTACGAGAATAGCGAAATTGATGGATAATAAGGTAAATTTTCTCGATTTTGTAACTCTCTTTTGTAATATAGTAAATTATTCGGTACATTTTAACACAATCAATTACACTTTTCGTGTCGCGAAGAAAAAAAGTAACTTGACGAAGCTCATTGATAGAATAATGCAAATATTATAATCGATGTATAACGATTACTCTTGGTAATTGTAATTGCCTTCCGACGAACATTGCTCGGGTAATAGACATCTTTGTGCTTTCTCGTCGAAAACGTATTCTTCCTTGCACTCGCATCCGCTTCTGCACGGCGTGTAACAATCTACTACGTCTCGCTTCGAACACGTGAATTGGCAAAGGCAATGCGTCCAGGTCGATTTGTCGTCGCATTCGTGAAAAATTTTGGAATGCGCGTAATCGAATTCGTCGTAATCGTATCCGGGAATTCGATGCTTGGTGTATCTGTAAACTTTCTCGGGCAATTTGTACCAGTCAAACTGCTTGCTGTTGAACGGACCCCTCTTTTTAAACGAATCGACGTTATTCCCGAAGGCAGGGAGATTCGAGTCGGGATACGCGTCGTCCCAATTTTCCGTATCCAAAACTTTGGCATAAAAATCATCTTGAGCAACGCTGCTGTATTTTTTATCAGAGCCTCTCGAATCCGCTGATAGCTCTTCGTAGAAATCAAAGTCGTTGTACTCGGAATCACCCCTGTATTCTGGAACAGAAACATTAATTAAATTATTGCAATCTTGATCAATCTTGATCAATCAGGACAAAAAAATCTTTGCTCTTTTTGCCCTGATATATAATATAAATCCTATTCATATAATGGAACGTATGTTTAAATTAAATAATGAGATAAGATCAATCATTATGTCGATGTTTTATAAATCGCTTTGTGTTCTCTAAGATTTGTTATTTTTAAAATAAGAAAAATAAAAATTGTTTTAACAATATTTAAAAAAAAACAGAATAAAAGGATTAAATGATACATTTCAGTAAAAGAAAATTGAATTTATTAAATCAATTAGATAGGAAAGGTCTTGTCTCACTGCACTCATGTTTTCATTAATATTCGCCAAGTAGCATCACAATTAACTTAGATTAAAACCATTTAAAGCATCGAAAATAGAATTGGAATGGATAGAGAAGGAGTGTTCTTATATTTATAAATGTTTATGAATAATATTTAGATAAATGTATAAAATGTTTCTTTTTTTTTAATAGATGCGCTTTTTTGAACTGTCAACTTTGAATCAATTTTTCTTTTACAAGAGTGTCAAGATATCCATAACTCGCGAGTTATAAGCGGTTTAAAATATAAAGAACTTTTTGAAAAAAAATAAGTTTCAGAGAAACAAATAGAAAAATAATATGTAAATTAAAATATTGCGTTAAAGAATGAAATCGCTCCAAGTTTGCGCTAAGAAAAAAATCGATTTAAATTTGATTTTAAAAAAAATTTTTTAAAAAAGTGCGTTTAGTGAAAAACACCCTGTATAATCGAAAGTGCAAATTGCGCAAACGAAATGTAAAAAAAGGACAGAAGAAAAGGAGAAAGAAAGTACGTGAGTTATTCTAATAAAGATGAATAAATATCACACAACACACACACACACACACATCGTTTTAATACCTACGTGCAGAAACAGCTATTATGGTGCACAGAACGTAACAAGGTAAAATTTTCAACCAAGCCATTGTATTGTAGTCGCTTCTGTGTACGAACCGTCCACAAACTACGTGCATACTGTGCTAGGATTATATCGCACGAGTATTCTCTATTATTGTGACCCTACTCCGTGTATCGGTTCCATTTAAAGGCATCATTACGCAAAATCTCTATTTAATCTAAGCTTTTCTGCTGATGTAGAGAGTTTGGAGAACTTAGATTAGAGAAATTAGAGTTTCGAAGAAGCATAAAGGTTTTAATTTTATATTACTTGTTATAATTAATATCTCAGACTATATATGTAAAAGTAAAAATAATTTTCGTGCGCAAGGACTCGGTGTGTGTGTGTGTGTGTGTGTGTACACGCACAATAACTGAAATACTTATTTCGGTATCATGAGAAATCGTTATATACATATATATTCGTTTTTGCAACTAAGCCAATACACTCTATACAGCTCTCTAGTCAGTCGTAGTACATATTGCATAACATTTTCAATGCTACAAACACAACTTGTTCATTTGTCTTATTTAACGTTGTTCCTTTATTGTATACGAAATTCTTTACATCTTTTGTTACAATGGTAAAATGTCCCATAATTACTAAATCTAAATATTTTAAAGATTGCGAAAAGTGATGAATTCTTTTCGCTAAAGAAAAATCGAATTTTATCAATTAAACGCTTTGTATATATTATATATGCAGCCGGTTTTGAGAACGAATTTTCCTTCTTCGCGAAAAAAAATTCTTATGGATCTTTTTCTCATTCTCTCATTTTTTTTCAGTTCAAACCAGAAGGTCCACCGCCCAAAAGGAACCCAGGAGAGCTTCTACTGACATCAAATAACGTTCGCTCCCTGCAAGATTTGCATCACTTTTTCTCGAGTCTTAGTCGCGCCACGTGCGACACGTACGTGCCGATAAATAACACACAATTGGAGACTGTAATCGAACAGGACTTCCTTGAAAAAATGCCAACCATGCCAGTGAGATAGTAGGGATGTGTAAAGGTACATAAATAATTCGTCAATCAGGAAGCGTAACAAATATGTCGTTAAAAAAACTTTATCCTTTGATATATTTATATAAAAAATATATATATATATATATGTATAAGATATTTCGCATTCGTGCCGCATTTAAAAGTACTCTGTCTATACGTAAATACTACATATTGTATAAACACAATTAGAATGCAGACATTTAGAAAACACGCCGATTGCTCCTGACTCTTGCTGTTAAAATATAGACGTCCGATTAAAATATTTGCTTAAAAGAGAAAAGGAGAAAAAAGTTAACCATATTTTGATCAAAGCACTAAAGTAATAGATAAGAGTGGTACAATAGGAATGGACTTTAGGTATTCTATACGGATGAATTTTAATTGCATGAAGGAGAAGGAAGGAAAATGAAGAAAAGAATCGACATATATGTCAAAGATTGTTAATTCCTTTATGGACAAATTGATTGTAGGTAAAATAAGAAATTTCTTTTTTAGTTAGAGAGAGAGAGAGAATTAAGAATGAATCTGGAGCGTGTAATATAATTCATTTTTTGTTACTGGTTTTTATCAATTAAGCTTTCGATTCGTCTCCTCATTCGGTTGTGAATAGTTATCAGCATGTATAATATAGCACGCTGAACTTGCAAGTTGGCCTGTGCTAGTGTAAAATTATATAGAGCGTGTACAGTGTAACATAATACTTACGGAACAAGGTCTTCCCACTATTTTTTGACATACACCTGTCAAATCTTTCGCAATGATTTCCATTTTTCTTTCCTTAACTTTACGTATTACTATATAATTTAAAAGTGATAAACTGTATGTGTGTGTGTGTGTGTGTATGTGTGTGTGTGTGTGCATGTTTTTAGAAAGAGATACACACGTACACATATGGATGATTCTGTACAGGTCCTTCAATAGCAAACGCTTTGCTAAAACACAAACAATGAAACACAAGATGAATTTTATGAGATAAAAATTCAATTAATGCCCTGTTTGCAATATGAAGTTTGCAGATTGCGATGGTTCTCGGATGTTAGATGCAAAAGTTTGTAAACCATAAGCTGTGGGTCTGCGTCATCAGGACTCACTCGCTTTAACGCATTTCGAATTATCGAGGAAGATTCATCGTGAAAATCTCATTCATCGTTTATGAATTTTCACTCCATTTATATTAATCGTTTAATATAAGGATACCATGTTATATATTGTCAAACACCCTTTGTTTTAATGAACAGACTTTCTATGCAAACCGGTAAATTATATAATGCAGTACTACTGCATCACTGTCTTATACGGCATGCTTGAGAAAAATAAGACATTATATTTTTATGATAAACTAATTTAATATACACTAAAAAGATTTAATACCAAGAATATCTACCCCAATTTACATGAAGTAAACTTCTTCGCACAGTTAGGAAATAAATGAGTTTGAAGATAATATATAACGAAAAATATGTTTATTTTGCTCAACAAAAATTTTAAAATTATACCAGACACATTTAGTAAGACACATTATTATCTTTCATAACTTTAAATGACCTTATATACGCTCTGCTAATGATATCTTTATTACAGTAATTTTTGAAGCTAGATTTCTATCCTTTTTTAGTCAATGATGAGATTACAGAAATACATTTGCATATTGATAGATATTCTTTGTCAATAAGTGATTTGTGATGTGTAAATCGCATACACATTGTGACTTGTGATGTGTTTAATATAAAACATAAGTCACAATATGTATGGGAAAACAAATAAATTGAAGGCTTACACAGGGGATTTTTTTTTTTTAATATAAAAACGCAATATCTAAAAAAAAAGTTGCTAAACTGATTAATTTTGTCATTGTATTTTATGTTGCTATTAATCTGAAATTAAATTCGAAATAAATAAATAATTTCTAAAAGCAAAACAATTATTTTCTTACAGTAATAGTACAGTATTATCGAAGTTACTGCTTGGCACTAAAATATAATTAGTAGTATGACAGATTTATTTTACTGGTTTAGCAGAGGCTTGTGCAAAGATCTATTGTCTAATGGACATAAAAAAATGTTTATATAATCTAGTTATATATTTATACTCTACACTATATATTTATAAAAAAAAATGATGATACGATTTTTTAATATGTTTACTCTTTAAGTTTTCCTATAAATTAATTTTTTAATGTATCATCTGTAGTTTATGAGTTAGAATGGTTTATAAACATATCTTGTTAGCTCACAAATTAAGAAATAGTGAAATTAAAGTTTCGTCACATATATGGAAGCATTAGACAAATATATATTTATATGTTGAAAAGTCATGTAATTTTATGTAATAAATTATATTCAACAAATATATATAAGTATATAAATTACTGTAAAATATATATATATATATATAAGTAGCACATTTACTTTTACGATTAATCTATTATAGAAGAAAAATAAAGAATTGTACTTTAAAAAGTAATTTTTACGATTGAACATTACATTAAGAAGAATTAAAATTCTCCACTCTATCATTCCGCTAAAAAAAATAACTCAAAATCTAGAAGAATTAATTAAAGATTATACGCGTGATATATATGTCGCTACAAGAATCGAATGAAAAATTATATGCATTTTATGTCGCTATTGATATCTTAATCCAAGATGACTGACACAAGAGATTGATGTGTTCTTTTTGATTTCTATCTACATGTTTTTGCAAAATCGCTCATTTCTCTCTTGCATGCTCCGAGCAGGCTCAAGTGGACATGAGCAGAGAGCAGAGACGAAAAGAGGCGTAGAGAGGGAAAGAGAGAAAGAGAGAGAAAGAGAGAGTTGTTGAAGAATGGCGTCTGCAGGACGTCTGCATGGCGCATGGCGAAGCTCTTGATGGTAACAATCAGAGTTCTCGTCGACAAGTCTTACGACCCTCGCCTTCCTCGCGGAAGATGTCCGCGAGACGATAACAGCTGATGATGGTGCACGCGCTCGACTGACTGTTACAAACGAAAAAAATCGAAGTTTGAGCTTTCGCTCCGCCAGAAGTCGTTGGACCTCAAAAGGCCGATTCTGAAACGAACGAGAAGGCGCAAGGTGAAAGTGAAATTTCCCCGAGAAGATATACATGTATATACGAGACGAGTGAACGAGCGCATTCCGCGAAGGCGCGTCTCGCGATACATTTAAATACATCATCATAGAGGAGGAGACAATGCTCGTGTCGATGGTGCCTCGCGATCGCGCTAACTTGGTGTCGAGTGTCAACTAACCTAATTTCGCGACCGCGATCAGTGCGAACGATGTGCTCGTCTATGAACGCGACTCTCTTCGCGATGGACAACACGATCGACAAGTGGGAAAATGCCTGCAGATTGTGCTCGGAGGAGAAGAACGAGATGCTGCCCATCTTCGGCGACGAGGGTCTTCAGCGCAGGGTGGCTCAGAAGCTGCGAGCCTGCCTCCCCGTGCTGGTATACAAAACCGATCCTTTGCCCAAACAGATCTGTCAGTTCTGCGCGGCGAGGCTGGACGACGCGTACGAGTTCAGAGAGTATTGCCTGAACGTCTACAGGAGTATGCACGCCATGTTATTCAAGTGTAGACAGACAGAGTCTGTGCAGATATTCCTCGACGCGATGAAAAACTCGCCGGATCCGTGCCAGGTTTGTCGAATAATTCGCGCTTTAAAAAAAAAAAAAAGAAAATTATTTGTCAAAACTCTTGTAAAAAAAAAAAAAAAAGAATTTTACTTTGAAGCAAACCTTTCTTCTTTATAATCATTGGCTATTCTCAGGCGCAACTCTGCAAGGAGAAGTCTAGAGCACCACCGCCATTGGTTCCTTTATCAACCGCCCTGCCCCTTGATGATTCGGTGACTCCGCTCAATCAAATTAGCCAAGATCATTTGCAAAATGTCTGCATGGAGACCTTGTCCGAACTACCGTGCGAGGTAGAAATCAAAGAAATGAATGTGGATTCAATTTTGGATGCTGAAACTACAGTCTGTGAGCCATCGAAGAAAAAACGCAAGCTGTCAGAGATATTTGACACAAATATGCAAACAAATACGGATATTGTTTCTATATTTGACATGGATGAAGAAAACACAGTTTTTAAGGCAGATTATCAAACAAGAAAAGGAGAGAAACGAACCAGTATTTTGGAACAAGTTTTGACCGGCAGTCTGACAATGAATAATCATCAGAAGCTACAACCTAGAGCAAAATTAACTTCCGAATGGTGGTGCGCGCCCTGTAACAATTATTACAGGTGAGTGCTAATAATTCTAATAATGCTAATAACTCTGCAATATATTGCAAGATTGTTATTCAATAACTAGGATTTAATTTCTCTCTTCCCAGAACAAAGGACAGTCTAATGAAACACATGCAATTGCACTGCCCGCGTGTATATAGCTGTAGAAAATGTTCCTCATCTTTTGAATCTGTGGAAATCTTGGCAAAGCACGAAGCTAATAATCATTTAAAAGTCAAATTGGATTTCACGGAAAGTTTGAAAGATTGTCATAAATGCGATCGGCAGTTTATAAGCTATGAAATGTTGAGACAACATAGATTACGTGATCATTTAGCCGAATTAACTGAGATTGGAACTAATACATGGTGTTCATTGTGCAATAGGTAATTTATGGATAACTACTTTAAAGATACATTTGCTCTTCTTATATATTATAAACATATATGTATCTGTTTTTAGGTTTTTTCCTACCGTAGGAAGTTATCAAAATCACATTCAATTACACATTCAACCAAATTCGATAATACAGCAGAAACTACCTTTCGCAGAATCTGCAATATCAAAGGTAGCAGAACGGCCAAAGGAAGTTAAAAAAGAGGAGCAATTCTATGAAAACGTAAAGTCTCTCACGTGTCCCACTTGTGGGAAGGTATGTAATCATAATTACACTCCTATATGAAGAGTCTTTCTATTAAATTCTACTATAACTTTTGTGTTATCCCCATAGGTTTGCACTCAGCAAAGTGCATTATCAAATCACATGCGTACTCATGAACCGAAGAGACACAAATGCGACATTTGCGGCCGGTCATTCGGACTTTTTATACGTCTGGCCGCACACAGAGTAACTGAGCATAATGTACAACCAACAATGTTACCAGTTTTGTCAGCGGTTGAGCAGGAGGAAGCATTAAATGCTGAAAGAGAAGCAAGGGAAGCGAGGGAAGCTAAAACTCGTGGTGCCAAGAATAGATTCTATTCCGAGGTTTGTTTGATCTCTTCGAGTTCCCTTGATTAAAAAATTCATTGTAATTCTCTTTATAATCTACGATTCTTACGAAAATTATTAATGGAAGAATAATAGCAAAAATGAAAATGTATCTGCATTTTATTATCTTTTTTTTTTTCTTTATTATATATAAATGTAGTAGGATTAAAAAAAAGAGTGGCAAGACTTGTGAAAAAGTTACACCTTACCGAGTGCTTAGAAGTTTATTTTCCTCTACGTGTAATCCTCGTTTTGGATAAAGTGTTGCAAACTGATATGAAATATACAATTATACAATTATAACACTGAAAGTACTAACATTTCTGAACATGATACATCAAGGTCAACATTTTATTTATCGTATTATGTTTTTATTTACAGATGGAGAAAAATAATGTTCTGTTAGATGACGAATCTTCAACAAAGCGCAATTCTAGTGGATTAAAAAACGTTGCAAGATGCGGCATTTGTCTATTATGGTTTAGCGACCATACAACAATGCTAACGCATCTCCAAACACATTCGGACAATTCCCATAAAAATTTCGTATGTCATATATGTAAAAAGTCGTTTAAGGAACAATCACAACTGCTCAGGCATGAGGTAAGACATCCAATAAAACTGTTAGTGTAATTGTTCGTTTGTGGCGTGACATTTTTAAGTAACGAGTTATTTTCTGATTGGTAGACATGTCATAAACGCCTGACGCTCGATAATACTCCGCTATATTCATCTGCTGTTTGTAACAAATCGTCTATGGATAAAACGCAACAAAAGATGCACACAGTGGATAGAACTTATCACTGTGCAAAATGTAATAAAATTTTTTTCAAAGAAGTATCGCTTCTCGCTCATCAATGCACGGGCAGGGCACAATGTGAAAAGAAAGCTGCCGCAAAATCTTTGCAGAAGACATCGTCTTATGATACGGACAAGAAATACAAATGTTCGAAATGCGACGCATCTTTCGCAAGTTCACAATCACGAAATGCTCACATGAGAATGCACGTCGAAGGCACGCGTAGCAATACGGTATGTAGTGCGCGATACATAGCGCACAATATCAGCCGCATATTCAATAATATATACATCCATACATTATGTATATCTTGAAACCAATAATTACATTAACCAATGATTACATCTAGGCACAGAAACATGAGATTAAAGTTGAAAGGGATGACGAACCGATGCCAAAATTGCGCCCAGAGACATCGTTGGAATACAATGTGTCTCTTATTGAGCCAAAAATCGAAATCAATGAACAGAGCACACCTCCGCCTCTTAAACGGACTCTCATTAAAACCGTGAACGGGTAAAAAAATGTTTAAAATATTATAGTTTCAAATCTCTCTCTCTCCAGATACATAGAAATATTTTGTATTATTTATTGAATATTTGGAGGTAAGACAGAGGGAAAGTATTAATATTTTGTGTGACATTTATTTATCTCTAGGCTTCGATGTGGTGTATGTCAATCACCATTCGTGTCGAGGGAGCTAGCAGTGGCGCATTTGAGGTCCGCACATCCTGTGATGCCATATCAGTGTCCTTATTGCAAAAAACGCTTTACCACGCAGTACACGTTCACCCATCACATCAAAACAGAGCATCCCGATGAGCCCGAGAAATAAAAAGGTTGTTTGAAACTGCATGTCTAAGGTAGTGGACAGATCGAAATTATATCACAATATGTGCCTCGTTATACGTGACAATTTTGTTTATAAAAAATATACGGGATGTGAGACACGTATAAAAAACGTTAAAAATAATTAATATCTTAAAAAATTTAAAGTAAAAATATATAAAGTTTTGAGGACTGTACATTAATGACAATTCTTATTATCATTATTATTACTCCATAGCGAGGCTGATCTATGACAAGCTATTGCAAGCAGTAAATATACTTTCCACACAAAACTGCACACAATTTTTACTTTACATACACACTGTTTTCTAAAACCAAAATATTTTTTGAGATATTAATATGTCATTTAGTACGTGTCTCGCCGTATGTCAATCTTCGGCTATTAATTGGCCTTGGACAAAAACTTTTCTAAACGCGTAATTGTGCGAACGTAGAGGTGTTTGTTATACGAGGCTATTGATATTAGTACTTACCCTAAACGTGCCTGTACGTGCTTTATTTTACAGCGTTATATAAAAATGAATTTTATTTGTAAACCGCGCAGAGTAAAAGCAGTTCTAGAGCGACGGTAAGCAAATTTAAATGCTTTGATTGAAAAATTGAAATAATAATTATATGAGTTTCACTGCCTGCTAGCGGTAAGAATTTGATTATTGTAATTTATATCGTATGACTTATATTTTTTAGGTTTAATTATATTTTATTCATGACGTTATAATTAAATATAGTTACAGTAACGTATCAAGAATTCTAAAATATATCGATTACAATCACTCTAGAATTGTTTACTACAAATAACGTATCCAATTTTCTAATGCCATTGTAAGTTATCTTGTGTTTAAGGAACTTCTCACGATACCCCCAATAATATATTAGAGGGAGAGATATTGAGGATTCTCTAGAATGTTTAATCATGTTAAAATACATTCCCTTTTAAGAAATGTTTTGTGTATCCATGTTGACGTCTTATTTCGTGTTATGTGATTTTATGTGTCGCCTTGTGATACAATGAATTCCTTCTAAGGATATCCAAAATCGTAGTTGTAACTAGGAACGAAAAGTCAGAACAATGTTACATAATTTAAATATGAACATTGTTTTCGTAAGTTTATTTTATAGCTTATTTACAATAATCTATTATCAAAATTTTATTTGCAATAAACTTATTGAAATATTATCGTGAAAATAATTTTTTCTATATTAAACGTGTTTTTCCTCAAAAATATTAATTTTTGTAAAAACGTCAACCTCACTAAAAAATATCTTTCTATAAAGATTTCAGTATGTTATATATATTTGAAGCTATGTTCTATATATATATATACTTTTTCTGGCACTACTATTGCCAAAACGAATTTAACTCGCGCTTTGAACGTGCTCGACCTACTGCCAATCGATTTTTATTGTACATCTTACCTTATATTATCTTTTCTAATTCACGTAATTTTTAGATTAATTTAGCATCGCTATTTTTCACCTTTGATGAATAATTGTTTATTATGTATTTATGTTATGGTTAACAAGACGGATGAAATTATTTGAAATTCGACGTAAGAGAAACGTATCGAATGAATTTAGAATAAACTCGATATATTTAATAGCGACATTACAGCGATCGTACACATACCTCTGACTAAATAATAACGTACGATAATAATGGTATATTCCGTGAAAGATGTAGAAATAATATTTATAATGAAATGCAATGAAATGCAATGTTGATAAAGCACAATGACGCAAACGTCTAAATAACATAGAAAGCATGTTTGATAAAAAAAAAATGTCTTTTTTAAAAGATTTTATCAAATATATATTTTAAATATTGTATTCTTGCATTTACATATCCCATATTTATCGTTAAATACGGTGCTAAAAAAAAGTGTCGCGTCTTGTCTGTCTCTCTGCGAATGTACATACACAATCTTCATACGAGATAAATAAAATTTAGAATCAAATGTCCACATTTCGCACTAAATGTGGAAAGTATGTATTAATATAATACTATATAATAATATTGTTGCGTCCCTGTGTGTCTCACAATCAACGATAAAATACTGTCCTTGCGATCATATTTTTTGTAATCCGCTATGCTGGATCGATACAAAGCGAGATGACAAGATCATCTCCTGATGCATCAGATGCTGTTGTTAATCAGCAAGGGAAGATGTCTTGAATAGAGAGTTGAATAGAATCTTATCTCTCGATAGCCGACGCGTGCCATGCGGGCGTATTTTCGACGGCTCCGTTAATTCCATAAAATATCCCCGTTGCATGTTCCTTGTTGTATGTTTCTGTGTTTTTATTAAGTTGTACTTTAAAACTATTCCTCATTCGTAAGCGCGAGCGTGATTGGTGATAGTGAAAGTCGAGAGATAACGATCTCGATCCGTGTGGACGCAACAATATATATTATAATATACGTTAAAATATATTTTTTAAATATTTTTCTAAAAATCCCTCTGTGCGTTTATTGAAACTTTCCGTTTTTGTTCGAGAAAGGTGTACATGTGTGTCATTTACATTATTGCTTATGTCGATCTGTAGTGCTTCTCGGTACTAGTGCTTCCTGTGCGATGCAAGGGTTTCCTCGCGACACTTTCTTATAACGATCCACCTGCCTCTGTTGAGATACACAACGGAGAGATGAAAAAGGAGTAATCTCTCTACATATATCTATCGCACTTTTTTTCATTTATATAATTCTAACAAATGTAGAAATAATTTTTCCTTAGCAAGAATCTGATTATCTTATTATATTATTTTTTTAATTTTTAATGTTAAATAGCTTGGTAATCTGGTCTTTAATTGAAATTATATTGTTAAGTCCCCAAAAGAAACAAGACTATAAAATATGAGCCTAAAACACTACAAGATACTGCCCTCCCTTTTCCATCTTTCTTTTACTCTCTCTCCCTCTTTCTCTTTCTAGAAATCATAATTTTTATAAGACGTTACCGCTGCCAGGAAAATAGATAAAAGAAATAGGACACTATATATGTATATGTGCGCGAATACGGTAAACAGCAAGATATCGAAAAGCCAATATATCTGAGCGGAAGTTGCCGGCTGTCATCGTGAGAGACGCCGCAGCACGTCGCGTCCTAGAGAATACAGACGATTCACGTATCTACGTATGAAAACTAACAGAATGTAAATTTTAGGGCGTCAATCCTGAATGCACAAAATATATGATATAATATTTTGAAGATAGAAATATATACAAAAATTGTGGAAAAGATTTTTTTTTTTACATGCATGTTTTTGCAATCTTTATGTCACTGAGAACGTTAAGTTAATTATTGTAAAAAATCGACAATTATACTTTCATAGTTATTTTTAGAATATCCTAATTTGTGATCTTTATGATTATAATCTTGATCAAATGATACGATATCACATATAAAATATTGTTTTGTCAAGTCTAGAAAATGCATCGCGGAGAAATATTTGGCATTCTTGATGCGATAGAAGGATTTGCCGGCGCGGCCACAGAACACACACACACACACACACGTGCAGGGGTGTCTCAGGGTGGGCGACTAAGGGATGGAGGGATGAAGAAGCGAAGGAGAGACGGCGCGTGCACCATCGACGAATGCCGTGTCGGCGGGCGCATCGCAGAGAAGGGGGTGGAATCTGCCGCATAGCGTGCGGATATAGAGTGTGCCGAGAGGGAAACTCCGGCGGTGACACGGTCGGATATCGCGCGTCAGTTGCTATGCGTCCGGGTAAAGTGTCGAACGCAGCGCGCGAGAGCCTGAGAACGAACCACCGTCCCTAAGAGAAAAAGTCGCGCGCGCTCTCGCTCTCTCTCTCGCTCGCTTTCGCTCGCTCTCTCTCTCTCTCTCTCCCTGTCATCTGTCATCCCGGCTGCGTACGCGAAGGCGCGCGAGCGACGCACCGGACCGGTATATACGCTCACTCACTGCCTAAATCCTTTTTCCTGGCGACGACGACGACGACGACGACGGGAACATTCTCTCCCAGACAACGTGCTCGCCTGACTTCCATGCGACGGACGCGGATCCGACGCGATTAGAGCACATGGTCCGGCGATCACGATGACCATGATCGCGAATCGAGCCGCGCCGATCATCGGCCTCGTCCTCGTCCTCTTGGCGGCCACTTTTGATCGCGGTGAGTGCGCGATCGGACTCACCGGCCAGTCCGCGGTTCCTGGAACGGCGATCGATCTCCGCTTCCACGGAGCGCGATTATTATCGGAGCGAGCGAGCGACATAGGTCTCTCGATCTTCGATGATGATCGACAAAAATTGGCGCGTAAAAGGAGGAGAAAAATCGGGGATCCCGAAATTATATCTCTTCACGCGCGCGAAAGCGCGCTTCGCATTCCTTTTACGTTTTACGACGGATGTAACGTAAAATAGGGGGTGAAATAGTTATTTTTATTCGAGACTAGAAAAAAAAGCGTGTAAAAAAATTGTGTCTTACAAGCTTCTTAAAGGCTATTATAATTGTATTAAAAATTAATCCTTCAAGTGTTGAAATGACATGAAAATAATAAGGTACTCTAAATGCATTCTTTTGCAGTCATTATCTCATTTATACAAATTTGCTTGCTTTTGAATTTCTGCGCAAAACTTTCTTTATTCTTAAATAGCGCAAAAGAATGTAGTAAGAGGTATCTGAAATACGTTTGAAACACTAATAGAACATTTCTTACGACAGCTTCTTAGATTAGTTTGCATCAGTTTTCATCGGCGCAACATTTCCCGGGGAAAATTATACAGAGTTGTTAGCGCAATAGAGAAGCACTTGCGGAAGTTTGAGCAGGAAATTTGAGCGAGAAGTTTGAGTAACAAGTTCGAAGACGGAAGCCACCCTTCTCGCGCGCGAGTTTCATAGAACAGTTTACCATCTTCTCGATATATTTTAATTGGACGATAATTGGAATTTGTCACTTGCGAATATCGGTTCCTAAAGTGCGAGAACGATCGATAAAATACGACCTCGTGCACTTTATTCGCTAGTCGTGGAAAATAGTCGTATACATGTACGGCGCAATGCGGCGTAAAAATGATGATGGCAGGAAAAGTTATCGTCATAAATGGACCGTCTAGACGGAAGATCTCTCATATGTTGTCTGGTGACTCGGAAGAACTCGTACAACACAAAAATCTAAAAAAAAAAAAAAAGAAAAACATTCGAATCTTTGCGATCCAAATTAATTTCGGCTGTCAAGAAAATTGTGTCATCTGAGAAATTTGATGGAGATTAAATAGATATAGTTCGCTAAATCGTGCGTTCTCCAATCGCAAGGAATTAAAGAATACTCGAGAAATTGCAAATCTCTTTTAAAAATGTCTTTAAACTTCTACCAAAAGAATGTCTAAAAGATTTTCAAATATCTCTTAGATATCTTTACGAGGTCTTATAGACTTGGCGTTGCCTGAAAGACGACGTTTAAAGAATGTCTCAACAATGGAGTATCCATTAGATATCTTTACAACGTCTTGTATCATCCGGGAAATAACATCTTCAGATCTTTTTTTTTCTTTGCTTGTTCTAAGCTCGCGAGAAATATAAAAGTGCGTATAAAAGTGAAAACATGTTACAAGCTTTAATTCAAAATTTTAATATATTTGATGAATTATGCCTGTATCGAAATAAATTTGTTCCCGTGAAAACACACGTATCTTCAAAGCCAGATTTTAAGAAGTTTGCAATTTCTTTTAAAGAATATCTCTTTGCAGTACGCTATCAATGTAACGATTTACATTATATTTGCTGCATATTTCATCTAAATTTTACTTTGCGATTAAATAAGTTGTATCTTTTCAGTTTCACTCTGCATGTAAGCATTAAATTACGTATTATAATTATATAAAATTGATTGTTGCAACTTACAGGCAGTTTCGAATAGTACTAGCATTCATTACGATATCGCATATATAAAATATATGTTGTTACAAAGAATTGGAAATGGTTACGCAAAGATTTGGATTCAGCACTATTACATAAGTAAAAAAGGAGGTCATTTAAAATAGCATCCATAAAAAATTCTCGTCTCAAAGTTCTAAATTGTTTCTAATGTTTTTAATGTTGAAAAAAATTGGCTTTAATTTCTTCTTATTTCTATCAATTTATTTTAATCTTTACAAGGCGCAATTTGGGAGATTAAGGAAGGATGAGTCCTTTATATTATTGATAAATTCCTTACAATTTACTTCAAGATAAATTTATTTCTTTTATTCAGCATTCGAGCATTTTTACATATTTCTAGATACATTGAGAACATTGAAAAGGATAAAATGGCTACCGAAAGTTTGAGAAACTGATTTCTTATTTTAAGATTAGATTTCGATTTTCGTAGAAATAAGTTTCAATTTATTCTCTCTAAATTCTCTATTTTTTTAAGGCATCCACCTCCCCTCATCTGTTTCTTTTCTCACTCTCTGCATCCTAGATTCGCAAGAAACGGCGATATTTAACAATATTAGCATCATACGCGGTATTACGGCCAGTGAAATACCAATCGGCGAATTCTTACAACAGTAGCACTTGTAATACTTCGGGATGCGGATCTCGGATCACGAAAATAAGCGGGACGCGATAGTGTCGGATCGAATTTGATTACCGTAAAAAAATATCGCAATAACTGTACATCTCTACATTTGGCATAAACTGCAAATTTATCCAGAATATGTCCTGGAACCACCGAGTGATCGTTTCAAATGCAATCGCGCGAAAATGAATTGGAAGAAATAATAGTTATTTTTATGCATTTATTTGAGCCTTTGAGCTCTCCAATTTATTTAATTATCATGGAATAATATAAAAATTTCGCTTTTTGTGACAAAATGATTACGAAACGCGATCGCATTCTATATTAAACATATTTTAACAAAATTCGCTTATGCACATTTGCCGAAATGAGGAAAATTGTTTGCAGCTAAGTCACTTAACGTTGAAAATTAAATGAATAAATTTTTTTTTTTTTTTTTTTAACAAAATTAAGCCGTCATTGTGCAGCTGGATTTCGTCGATCGGCATTAAATTCGCGACCTCGATCGAACGAATCGTCGAGCTTTAATCGCATTTCTCTCCGCTGACGTTGTCGATACGTGTCCGGCGACTGCGAACAGCGGAAAAGTCGAACTCGGGAAACGGCTGAGAGAGGCTGCAACAACAGATATTCGTTTCCTTGATAGTGTCGAAGATATGATTAGGCGCGATGTCTCGCTATCTACTTAACAAACATCATCTACGAGTTGATGATTCCCTCTCTATCCTCTTCCCTCGCGATACGCATGTCTTCGCAAGAGCTTCAGGATACCGGCTGATGCGCGCTTAACGAAACGTCCCGTTTTCTTCCATCCGCCGATCGAAAAAATTGCCGATATGAAAGTAATTGGCATCGGCAATCCGCGTTTGGAAATAGCGCAGTTAAGTGCGCTATTTCCGACAAATTGTTGAAATTTAGGATAGCGTCTACGAAAGCTACCGTTGTGAAAGTTATCGAGCGACCCACTTTCTCTCCTCCTCCGACCCCTTTCCTCTTATTTACCCCCTCTCCCTTTTTTCCTCACCCCCCTTCTAAGTATTCATTATAGTTTTGTGCGTATTTCGATTTTTATTTTCGTTATTATTTGTTCTCGTGTTATCTGTATTATATACACATATATATACTAGCTGAAAATACCTTATTAGAAAAGCAATCTATATAATATATTTTAGGAAAAAAGAAAGTATATAATATATTATTAAAAATATTATATACATATATAATATTTTTAATAATATATTATATTGTACTTTCTTTTTTCCAAAATATATTATATAGATTGCTTTTTTAATAAGGGATTATATGTTTTACACACGCTTAGTTTCATCAACTCTTATTAATCGAATAACGATTATTCATCAAAAATTTATCGTTGTTTTAGAGGCAATAATGCGAGTGGAGGATAATAGATTTACTCGTAAATAAATTATACATTATTAGTGAAAGTAGAATCATATCCATTGCGAGTAAAATTCGATTCTTGAACTTGACGATTGTTATCCTGACATATCTAG
Organism: Lasius platythorax; assembly: GCA_963971435.1. Lineage (NCBI taxonomy): Eukaryota > Metazoa > Arthropoda > Insecta > Hymenoptera > Formicidae > Lasius > Lasius platythorax. The sequence continues at coordinate 352,035 of OZ020542.1, read as the reverse complement.
ATACCATTAATAATGATTTAATTCATCGTCAAGTATATAAAATGAGTCAAGTAAAATCGCGTGTAATAGGAAATTACGTAAGAGTAGTAGTATAATATTTTATTTTGTGTTCTAAGAATATACTTTCCTAGAAATTGTAGAGAGTTTAAGGAGAATATATTATGATGAAATAATACAGGAATAACGCAATAAAATATAGACGAAAATATAAACGAAAAGAAAGGAAAAAGTACAAAAAAGAAAAAATACAAGGACTGAGAGGGAGAAAAATGTGTATTATACAAAGAAAATTAATTGTTAGTTTAGTAAGTTTACGTATCGATCGATATCCGATATATAACGAAATAAAACGTAAAATTTACTTACTCATGTCGCTCATCCATTTGTCCCTCTAATCGCCTAATTTTATACCCAGTTATAAAATTCGGTTTTCTTCGTATCGATCCACGACAGCTGAGTGTAGGTCATCGCGTGCCTTGCCTGTTCGATATCAGCTGGCGCCGTATCAGCCTAGTTCCGTAGTCGTGGGATGCAACGGGTGCGCGTGCAGCGTTACGTCATAGAAGGGCGAGAAAACGTGAACCAGACCTTTCCTCGATCGACGCGCTTAAGTCTGATCCGACAATTTTGAATCTGCGATATAAAATTGCAATTAAAAATTTTTAATATGAATTTTTTTTATTCGCACTCTGTATAAAATAGTTTCCTGCCGCTTCCTAACGCGCGATCTTTATACAGGATGAGGAAAAAGTATGGAAACCCCTAAATACCTCGGAAACTACGCATTTTAGAAAGAAATGTTTCATACAAAAGTTGTAAGGTTGAAAAAGGTCTACTTACTGATCTTATCAGTTTGACCTTGGATGGCGTCGCCAAGGTCAGGACAAAGTCATCTTGAATTTTTTAAACCCCCTATTTTTCATTGCATATTCTTGTAGCTTATCTCGAGAGCTTTCCAAAACACTATAATTAAGTTATTTTTCATTGAGTACTTTTCGAGTTATAAGGCTTGAAATTTACAGTATTTTGACATAAAATACAAAATATCGTATAAATCATTCAGTTTTCGGTAATCTTACCTTAATACTTTTATGCATAAAATAATAAGACCAATCAATTGGTGTAAAGAAAACACATAATTGCTTTCAAAAAAAGTATGCAGTTGCATGTTGCAAATTACATACTTTTTCTTAATAGCAACTATTTTTTTACACCAATTGATTGGTCTTATTATTTTATGCATAAAAGTATTAAGGTAAGATTACCGAAAACTGAATGTTTTACACGATATTTTGTATTTTATGTCAAAATACTGTAAATTTCAAGCCTTATAACTCGAAAAGTACTCAATGAAAAATAACTTAATTATAGTGTTTTGGAAAGCTCTCGAGATAAACTACAAGAATATGTAATGAAAAATAGGGGGTTCCATTAAAAAATTCAAGGTGACTTTGTCCTGACCTTGGCGACGCCATCCAAGGTCAAACTGATAAGATCAGTAAGTAGACCTTTTTCAACCTTACAACTTTTGTATGAAACATTTCTTTCTAAAATGCGTAGTTTCCGAGGTATTTAGGGGTTTCCATACTTTTTCCTCACCCTGTATAATTGCATATAAGGATAAGTTACAGCGCTTACATTTTGTTACATCGAAGTGCCCTAGAAGCTCTAGAATTTTCCCGGACGGAGATTTGGGGATTTGGGAGAAACTATTTTTACTCGCATTCTTTCGAATACGAGATAAACAGTAATCCGGTTTCCTTTTCTTATCTCAGGTGAAGCGATAATATGTTATCAATGCAACAGCGAGTACGACCCGAGATGCGGCGACCCATTCGATTCCTACAGTCTTGGAACTGTGAACTGCAGCTTCCAGCCTCGTTTGGAACACCTCAGCCATTTAGAACCTACTCTTTGCCGAAAAATCAGTCAAAGAGGTGAAGCCACTCTTATACAGTTCTGTTTCCGCAATTGTACATTCGATATAAAAAAAAATTTAATTTAATTCTATCAAAAAAGAAATGTTTCGATTAATAACAAAAAATACACATAGATATTTAATATCTCAAATTGAGTAAAATGTCGTGTATTTTAACAATTTTATATTTATAATTATTAATAATCATTTTTAAACACAACGAGAGCCCGCAGTTATAGCAATCTGTTGCATATCTATTAGATTGTTATTCAATAAATGTTATTGATATCGATTACATTGCTTTAGGCATGCTTCTATTTATCATTAATAAATAGAAGCATACATAACTTTTCATAAATAACATATGATAATAATGTAACAAACTTATTATAGCTGTTATTATATATCAAATTCTAATGATGGTATTATTGCAGCAGAATGCAATCATCAGTCGTATCGTACATAAACATTTTTATTCTAAAAAAAGTCAAAGTCTCTCATTCACCAATAGCCAAAAAAAAAAAAAAAAATCAGAGTCATCGTTAAGTCGTTAACAATAAAACGAGTTTGAAAGTAATAAAACGACGCATCTTTTCCAAAGTTACACAGCTTAAAAAAAAAAAAATTGTGCAAATTAGAAATTTGCACATTGCTTCCTCACCATTTTAATTCGCTCACAAAGTTCCTCCTTAGAGGAAGCTAGTTTTTAAATTAAATTAAACTTATTAGTATATAATAGATTGTTGGCTTCCTCATAGAGGAAGCTTTATGAGCGAATTAAAATGGTGAGGAAGCAATGTGCAAATTTCTAATTTGCACAATTTTTATTTTTATATAACCATCACAAAAAATTTAGAAATTATATTATGAAATTCTATTCATATAAAAATATTTAGTCCGATATCTTAAAATTTTAGGAAGTTAGAGCGTACACAGACATCTCTCAAAAAATTCAAAATTTTATAAAATATGAACCCCTTCACCGATTCAAACCAAATTCAATACCAACCATCCTTTATTGATACCCTATTCATGTAAAAATATTTAACCCTATATCTCAAAGTTTGCGGAAGTTAGAGCAATTACGCTCTTTTTTGAAAAAATTCGAAATTTTAAAAAAATAAACCCCTTTACCGATTCTAGCCAAATTCAATACCAACCATCCTTTAATGATACTCTATTCATGTAAAAAAATTTAGATCGATATCTCAAAATTTGCGGAAGTTAAAGCAACCACGCTCTTTTTTGGAAAATTCGAAATTTTATAAAAAATAAACTCCTTCACCGATTCTAGCCAAATTCAATACCAATCAACCCTTAATGATACTCTATTCATGTAAACAATTTTAGCTCGATATCTCAAAATTTACGGAAGTTAGAGCGACCACGTCCTTTTGGTGCACATACACACATACACACATACATACGGACATTTTTTAAAAATGTGATTTTTCGACGTTTTAGAACATTCTGAACACATTGGCATGAAAAAATGAAAAAACAATTTTTTCACGAAAACTAAGCTTCCTCTATGAGGAAGCAAAATTATTAAATAGCAAAGGAGGTTTTTTTTTTTTTTTAACAAAGAGCAATCCCCCGTGTACTGTTGCAGTATACGGCAAGGTGAGGGTCGTCCGAAGCTGCGGCTACATCACCGATGAGAAGGACAACGGCGAGTGCCTTAAGAGGACCGGCACCCACGACGTGCGCGCATTATATTGCTCGTGCACCGGTGATCTGTGCAACTCCGTCGAGAGTCTCCGCACGCCGTCCTTACTGCCATTGGCGTCCCTCCTGACTGCCGTTCTGGCGATACCGAGTCTGCTCCTGTCGTGCCCGCCTCTCTCTCGCCAGTTTAATTCTGCCTAACAATTCGATCGTGTCACACGTGATGAAGAGAATACGAGTCATCGATCCAGCCAGCCGCTACATACCGGACCGTTCGTATATCGGAGATACGCGATTATAGATCGGAGAAGCGCCAGTTTCGATTATTATCGTCGATTTCGCTAAGGTTTCCCCGATTGGATAAAAGGTTTTGATAAGCGCGAAGAAAAAACCGAGACACACACGCGGGAGAGAAAACGCCGTTTCGAGATTTTCAGCCTAATCTTCTTCCGGCCTAATCAAACCCCGAATACTTTGCGCGTTCGAGCTATCGAATTTTCCTCCCTTCCCTGTCTCGGAAGTACCCGGATATCTGAACTACATACAACGAATCCGACATCACTTCCCGTATTTTTCGGGAATCGAAATTCTATCGGTTTCAATCGCGGTGAGTTTTAAAAATCTCTAATTTTTCGCGAGCTTACATATTTACAAAAGCCTTAAGGAAAAACGTGGAATTGTTTTATAATTCTGTCTTCTACAATCTTTCTACAGCTTCTATTCTTCTTTCTCCTTTTTTTTTTTATTATTCTTAAGATTCTTTTACAATTTCGATAAACTGAATTTTCCTCGATATGATCAATCAATTTCGAATAAAATTCTCGAGTGCCCGCACTTCGATTTTGATTCGGATCGAATAGATATGGAATGAACATTGAGTATTCAAGAATATCGGATATTCTGCATATGTTGCATATAATATCTAATATCAATCGACCTATAATTATACGATAGACTACGTGAGACAAACATATAATTTAAATTAATGATAGTATCTCATTGGGACAAATCGAGCAAATAATTATCCTCATTAATTTTTTCTCTGCGATAAAGTTCAAAAGCAAGTGAGATTATTATTATTTCTAACAAAAAAATGTATGTTCAAAGATTTATTTCTTAAAAAAAAAAAAAAAAAAAAAAAACTAAAGATTTAAAATAACTATCATGAAAGATTAAAAATATGAAGAGACATAAATGTCAAGTTAAAACTTACCTATAAAATATAGATCTATACTCTATTTAAACAGCTTTTATTTTAAGTTAATATAAATGATTTATATAAATCTATAGCAGTTTTTTATTGTAAGACATGGACTATTACTAATTTACAAATGTATGTACATTTGACTCTCACTTTATTCTGTTACGTATAAAATTTATTTTCTTAGTTACAAGCGATATAAATATCACCAAACAAATATAATCTCGGACTCGCTTCTCATCAAAGACAAAATTATCATACGTTTGCGCCACGGTTTTTCTCAAAGGATTCACCGGAATAATATGGCATGTCTCTCGAAAGACATAGTAAACATCTTAGGGAAATTTTCAAATCTCGTAGCTAGTAATCGGGTAGATTTAATCGACTCCTCGACAGTGTCTTAGGCTGCGAACGGTCTGCAAAAAATAGCCGGATTATAATATAGCGTAACGGTGATAACTGCCAGATACGCGAAGGCAACACTTCAGTAGTACATATCTTCGCGAAAAAAAAAGAAAAAAATAAACACGGCCTCTGCGTAAAAAGAAAATCAATCATCGGTGTCTCTTTCGTGTCTTTCGCTGATATCGCACTTGTCGCGCGATTTCTTGTCGGCTTTAATCAACTGTGCTAATTCAGCTGTCGAATAGAGGACTTCTGGATATTTTTTGCACAAGTAGATTAAGAGGAATCGATTAGGAACTTGTTCTGTAATTAATTTATTTTTTTTCAAAATATCTCTTAATTTCCGAAATTATTATTCACACATGTTTAAGTAACGTACAATTATTTTTTCACACACAATCACGCGGTTTCCTAAATTTTATAAAAACGATTTAGAAATTTAGAAATTTTTTTAAATTTAAGAAATTTATAAATTTTCTTTTGTAAAATGCATTCTCCTATCGATTCTTGTTAATTCGCTTACTTTTGTATAGGACCGACTGAATGTTTTGTTGCACGACAAGTGTATTATCGAACTAAAAAGCGTAGGAAAAGAGACAGGCATCTCTTACGAAAGAATTATGATTAGTATAACAAAGAGAGTCTCACACACACACACACGATAACGTAAATACAAGTAGCGGCATCGCGACACATTTCGCACCCCGCCTGCTACTGCTGAACATATATGTGTGTTTGTGCATGAATGTTTCTGTATGTATGTACGTGTGTGTATGCATAATTACGATGTATGTATATGCACGCAAAGTAAAAAAAAAATATATATTTTGTTGTTGAAACAAAGCCAAAATGGAATTGCACGCGAGATTGATAGTCTTGCTTATTTCTAGAAGTGCAATATGTCATGTAGCGTTTATGATGAAACGGCATATAATGCAGGATGCACTCGTTGCATTCGTTCAGTCTACTTCAATACTCTGTCTCTCTCTCTCTCACGCATTATCATTTAATTAAAATTTATTTTTTTTATATAATTATTTCTATCATATATAATATTTAATATTATATTATGCAATTTTACAGTATATATAATTATTTTATAAGATGTCTATAATTATATATTATTATTTTTATAATATATAATTATGATATTTCTCTTATCAAGTATATATATAACAGAATTAATAATTATTATAAAACATTATAAATTTATTAATTTATCTTTGGAAAATCATTATGTTTATCTAAAGATATCAATTATTTCACTTGATATTAAATCAAGAGTTTTCCAATTAAAGTAAACTGAAGTAAAATCTGAATGAATGTAATAATCTCCTCTTTAACCGATTCAAAGTAAAACCTTAACACCTTAAGATACTAGTGCTATGTAAAGCGGGCTACGTAAAGAACGGGACATAACATATCGACGATATGCCGAGAGAAACCTCGCATTTAGCTCCAGTAAGGGTTGAAAATCCACCATCGCGTCCACGATTATTCCGTGTTTCGCAAAAGTTTGCAATAAGTGCAGTTTAAGCAGTAAGCAGTTTGAGTCACCTGAGCGTACAATAACCGCCGCCATTTGTATGCGTGTCTGCATATGTGTGATATGATACATGGCTGAATGTGTGTGTGTGCAATAATTAATTGAGCGTGACGTTAAACTCGATAGCTCAATTAGGGCCGGTTGTTGCACCTTCGGGTATATATAAGGTCTCCGCTATAATTTATCTAACAGATAAATCTCCTTTATCTCTCTTTTTAGATCGTACAACAAACTGGCCATAATAATATAGACAGAGAGATCAAATAAGTTGACCGACGTTGGAAAAACCGGCCCTTAATAATTCGTTGCTGCTCTTTTTGCTCACGGACGAGACAAAAGTAAGAGGGTAAATACAGGGTGCTCGATAATAAGCGCATTTGTGGTGATCATCGTTATTCCTGACCGAAAAAAGCTGAAATAATTTTTTTCGTTGCCGGAATTTAATCATAATGCTATATTTCTTACACACGCTCGATTTCTCAAACTTTTTAAACATCATGATAATTGTACTTTAAATCGACATTTAAAAATCATTTTTTTCTTAATCTATTAATTCGTTACAAAAATGACATTCTTTATCACAGCTCAGAAATTCATTCATGCCTTCAATTTTATTTTTTTTTTTTTTTAACAAGATAAAACTATTTCACTTTTTTGAGAATTGCCACATGTGCTTGTACTATAATGATCGAACACTCTATATAATACTAATGCTAATAATAATAGTAATAATGATGACAAAACACACAGCAATGTGCGATAGAAGCAAATGACGAGCGAGCAATAACATATAACGAGGAAGAGACTAGGTTTTTTAGTTTAGATTTTTTTTGACAAAAAAAACTACTATAAGTGAGAAAGAGAGAAATAGCGTGCTTTATCAATATAAACTACGTCACATAGTAGTATTACAAAGTGATCGCCACTATTGCTGCTGTCCACCACGCGTCGTCGCCATTATTGCCATTAATACGATCGTTATTACTATTACCACCCCGCTACTACTATTATTACTATTATAGTTATTGTTAGTACGTATACATTAACGCGACCCGTTGTTATAAATAATACTGCTGATAATTATTACCGTTAGAGCGCAAATGGCAACAATCTTTTGATGGACGTGATGGTATTGTTAAGACTGGAAACGGCAGGAGAAATAGAGAGAGGGTTGGTAAAGTAAATAATTGTGCTATCGAAAATTATAAATTAATGTAAATCACATGCTTTTAGTATTGGCTGCAATACTCTATATTTAAGATTAGAAACAATTTTCGTTGATTAGCAAATTTGATAGTAAAAGAAAAAACTTTACCTTCTTCCAACGCTTTCTCTTACATCTCCTCTGTCGTTTCGAGACGAGTGATTTTATTCCATGTCATTGGAAATATTGCGGCTCCATAATTAGAAAAAAAAATATGGAGTTCTTGTTGTCGAGATTGACTTGCATTCTTTTGATATGTGTATGTTTTGGGACACGTCGAGAGAGACTGCAGAAGCATATTATAGCTATGAAAGTACAGAGTTCATTATTTCTCGAGAATATAGCTACGACGATCGTATTGCAAGGATATTTTGAATCTGCGAATATTCAAATGTCTCGCAATATATGCAGAATTTCACGCAATTACGAATATACATACGATGTATATATCCTGCTTCGATTTATATTTTTTAAGCCATTATCGAAATTTTTTAAACTGTCTTAATTTCTTCGGAGAGATATGATTTTTTCAAACTTCCTATAATTCCTCATTGCAGTCATTGCTTGTGACATTAATTTTTTTTCGCGTGAAATATACCGAGTATATGTAATTGCTCACACATGACCTATTCGAATTAATTTTATAATCTTTTCTAAATGAAAAAATATTGCAAGCGTTATATCTATCAAACGTGATACTAATGATGAAAGGAAACGTCGATAAAAAAAAACCGCTGCCATATCTTGAAAATGGCGATATGTAGCTATTACATTAATAAAATACTGTAATATTAAAAAATATATTATATATGTCTCTATTATATTGTTATATGAAAGTGTTTCAGTTATAGGTCACTATTTTCAAACTACAACAACGTAAATTTTCCATCGAAATTATATGAAAATTATTTCCGATATTAATGCGTCAATTAAGATCGGCTTTAATAATATGATCAAACAGAGTTTGATGATCGTCGTAGAAGATATTAAATCGCAAAATTCTATGAGATTTTTCATAGAACGCCTATTATTGCCTGTGACACGTGTCAAAAGAATGCCTATGTCAAACCTCATTAAATCTGTCGTAATGTTCATTGTGTGTGTCGCGTACACACGAGTGTAACATTACAATATCATATATTCTGTACAGAAAGAGAAAGAAAGAGTATTCTGCCAATAATAAAGTGTTGAGCGATTAACGAGGGGTAGCGTATTCCTTTTGCAATGCAAATCTTTATAGTAACCCGGTTTTTTTTTTTAGCGAGAAATGCATTACAATGTCGTGCAAGAATTTCTCTGAGAACTAATAAATAATTGGTTGTGTGAAATAATATTCAATTTCGAAATTTATACAGAAATCAATTTAAGTAATTATTACACCAAAACAACTGACATTAAAATTAAATTGATTAATTAAACTTGAATTGTAAATGTTGAAAATATTATTTTAAGAAGGTGGAGGTTAGGTACACGAGAGAGAAATCACATAAACTGCATGTATATCTATAAAATTTATTATAATTTTACCGAAAGACTATCGTAAGAAAATCTTTTTACAAAAAAAAAAAACATTATAAAAGTTATCATTTTATGCGTATTATGAAAGTTAATTTGCTTATACGCATTAGTTTCTTTTTTAGTAGATAGATATGAAAAAGGCACTAGAATATATAAAAAAAAACTCTTTACTCTGGGAAGACAGGAAAGTGCTTAATCATTCTCTCTTTTTTTACATTATGTGTTATATTAATGAATTTTACTTTCTTTTAATTGTCTGGCAAATAGAGAATATAAATCATGGAGAAAAACATCTCCAAGTTTTTTTATAAATATATATAATTTTACGTATATAAATATAGCTTCTTGAATATATAAAAAAAAATTGTTTAATATTGCAATAACCCCTTGTGGTATCCAAACAGTTTTACAAAAAATAAAATAGTTTAATGGCGCAGTCAAAATAAATTGCTCTACAAATTATTTATAAAAATGTGTACAGATAGGTAACTTTACTTATTTGTAACTTTCAACCTAATAAAAGCGCCCAAGAGCGCTTTCTTCCCGATTTCAATTGAATTGTCGTTTATTTATCTCATTGCTTTTTAATATTTGTTTCTAGAAAATAAGAAATCAAGTGATTACGGTTTGTCAGTCATTTAAATACTGAAAAATAATTGATCATTTTTTCTATATATTCTATTATCTCACTGTAAAGTTGTAAACAAACTGATTATAAAAATAAATCAGGTATTAAAAAAGAATTGAAGTATTAAAGAAGCAAACAGAATTCTCTGATTATGCAATGTATCTCATCTACTAAATTATCATTAATGCAATTTTATTCAGTCCAAAGAGACATGCTTAGGAATGATTAGAGGGAAAGATTAAAATCTATCTAATGACAGGGCTCTTGCCAGTTGTTGGAATGACCGTCCTAATTAATACAAACCACAAATGCATCAATTATCCAATATACATACATAGATGTAAAAGTATATACAGAATGTTCCATTTCTACCGTGTTACCTTTTGACAGTAAATTCTTTAGCCAATTTGGAAAGTTGATTTTTCCTTAGCAAAAATATAAAAAATGTAATTATTTATCAACATTTCAATCTTCACAATTATGTTTATTTATATATCATTATATCTTCATAACAAGAGTCAAAATTAAAATTCTGTTATAGTCTACTCGAAATTAACTAAAAAAAAAACATAATTTTATCATTTATTTTATTTGCAAATTTAAAATTTTCTGTTATATTCTCAACTATTAATTATACTCGATAACAACAGGATATTTCCGCTTGAAAAACTGTCGAGCCCAAATTGACCAAAGAATTTGTTAAGAGGTTATTGCTAGTAATAAACTAGCAATAAACTAGTAATACTAGTATAAAAGACTAGTGCAGTAAAAATGGATCCTGTATATCACTGCAAGAGAAAGAATTTGATCTCTAATAAAAACTCGTATCTCTTGCTACTTAAGTATTGTGCCAAATAGTAACATGTGTCTACGAATTTATCCAACATTCGTAATCAAATAGAATATGTTACAAAGCATCAATTGATGGAAAATTCGTCATCCTTTACCTTTACATATTCATAAAATGTTATATTCTTGAAATGCTAAGTATCCGAAAGCACGACGTCGGCCGACGTCTTCTCTTCTTCCAATGCGAGTGGTGTGACTAGTTGCATGTTGACTGATATATACAGGGGATAAGTTAGCTGCTTGTCCAGAGACATTATCTCGTGCTGAAAAAATATGTGCTGATGCAAAAATGACATATATCACATTCTATATAAATTATATTACATAATCGCTCTTATAATGGCAACTTACTTCTGTATTCTTCCTCAAACGTAATCTTAGCATACCCGAATTTTGAACGTGCTTCACTTGACGTTGCTCATCCAATGAAAATAAACAGACTCTAAAATTGAAAAATTTCATATTTTTGTAAATTATTATTAATTTAATTCGTTCTTCCTAAATCCAAGCCGATAATTTCAAGCTTACTTTATCAAAATTTTATGTTCCTTATGATTGGCCTTAATGTGCTCTGTGTCCGCTCTATGATTTCTCATAATGCGCAAGCTAGTTGTGTCTACAGTCATTACTAAATCTAGTCCATAATGGAATGCTTTCCATCTCCAAGTATGTTCGCCTGGCTTTTCGACACATCTACCACATCGAAAGCATTCCTTTGAAAACTCTTCTTCCGTCATCTGCACTGGACTGTATATCAGAGAGAAGATAGATAGATCTAGTTTATCTAAGTCTATTTAAGAAAAATTCAATTGTAATATTTGACAAGCCTACCCTCTGTCTAGATTTCCATCAACTCTTAATAAGTGATGCCACTGTTCTCTATAAGCATTGTACAGCCAATCTGGTGGTATTAAATTATCATTATACAAGATCTTATCATCTTGTTCGTGTAAAAGCAAATATTTCATCTTTAGTGCCTTGAAAGGTGCTGCGTACTCTTTGCCTTCCTCGGTCGTTAAAAACGGTTCCGTCCACTTGTGATTTTTAAAGTAGTCGTCGATTTTCAACGTATCATCGTACTCATGTACATGCGCAAATAACCTATATGACAATACAAAAACGTATATATACAAAAGATGCAGTTTTATCGTTTATTCTACATTTTTCGAAATTGAATAAGATATCTATAGGAACACACTTATAAACTTACCATATGCGTAACATGAGATATATGCAGAATTCTGTTTGCAAGACAACTAAATCAGGACTGGCAACTAATTCTGCCATTAAATCTGGTGCAATTTCTTTTAAAAAAGGCGGATGCTGCCATCCATAATTCAATAAATTTACTTCCAACCATCGTTTTGCAGCTGCTTTCACAGTAGGTACGCCATATGACACGGCCGCATTATAATATGGCACAACAGTCTCACTATTTGTAGTTTCTATCATAATGTCTGCACACTCGTCTATTAGGCCTTGCAATTGAAACAGAACAGATGTTGCCAAAATAGAAATAACTTCTTTTGGCTCCAAAGTGACTTCGTCTTGATAGAGCGAGCCTAAGACTGTAGACAATGCTGAAACAATTGTAAATATTTTTTCTAGATGACATTTGTATCATTCTTAAACTTTTTATACAACATGTAAGAGTTACTGTCTGGATATTTAATTAGATTAGATGATAAATTCTTACAATTCATTGTAATGTTAGGATCTGTGATTTCTACATTAATGACTTTCTCATTAGTCTCTCTCCAAGAACCAGAAAACATGCTAGCAAAGTATGGACTCTGCAAAGAAAATATACATTTTTTTAAATATCTTGCATTAGAATATTGCGCTCTCTATTTGATTATATAAAATATAATCAAAATTATGCAATTGACAAATTCAATAACAAATTCTTTTATCAATTTGAAATTGATATTTTTCTAAAATGTTGCAACAGCAATAAAAGTATTTATTAAAATGCACTTGTAGTTTCAAAGATATTTAACATTAAAAACTAAAATACTGTTCTATATAAATAATAAAATATTCTATTGAATAGTTATTAAGCACAAATGTGCATCAGAAAATTATCAAAGAATCTGTTATTAAAATGTTACATGTATGGAAGATATTAAAAGGAACAAAACATACAAATATGGTTGTGTTTTGTGTTGTATTGTGTGTATGTGTGTGTCTCTCTCTTTTAGGGAGTACGCGCGCCTGTGTGAGTCATACCTGACTAATATAAACTTTATGTAATCTCCATGCTCTCCCGAGTATGAAGACAGTTATGTCACTGCCTTTCTCTTCTTGGAACAGGGTTTTGTATATATACTGTGCCGTCGTGAGCAATTTTCTCCTGCGAACAGGGCATTCGAGATGTAAAATATCGGCAACACAATTTACAAAATATAATGACAGGCCAATATAGACAGGACAATATATCGCGGTGAAATATCGGAACAAAACGACCAAGAGCGAGATCTTACTTTTTCGGCGTATGCAGAGTTCGTTCGATGTAATCGGACTCGGAGTCGCAGTCATATTCCTCGATGTACTTGCGCTTACAGCCCCGATACACATTGTGCACAGCTGTGTTGGACATGGACGCGATTCTGCTCGCGTAGCCGCCCATCCTCTTGCGCTGAAAATTTCTTTCGCGAGGTCGCACGTTCCCGTGAAATTACACCCTTTTCTTTTCGAACGTCGTCGTCGTCGTCGTCGTCCTCGTTGTCCTCGTTCTTCTCGAGAACCTCGAAACGAGCCCGTGAAGCGCGTAGGTGTACTGGCGGATGGGCGGAAGCCGAGCGAGCCGCGAACGACGCATGTAAACATTTGACATATGTAGCGGGTCAGGGCCGGAATTTGCGGGGGCGGGCGGAGCCCCCAGAATGAGATTTCGGATCATGTGTGTTTGGTTATCGACGAGATTGACGTGACTGTTCGTCGATAATATATTATCGCAATACGGGATACGCATTCAGCTCCAAGATTTAGCCGCGCTAAATAAAAATTTATGTTTATGTTTCCTGATATGTATATAAATATTATTCTTCGCGGATATGTGAATGAATCAAGTACTCTTTGCTGTGCCATCGGATAATGTGGAAGTAAAAAATTGAAAATTCGAAGCTTTCGATAGAATTTGTATAATTAGCAATGGGGCCCGGGGATAATTTTGGAAAGCATTATTGACACCATCATTTTGGACCATCCTGTATATACTCTCTGATACACCTGAATACCTGAATATAACAATAAATATGTAAGCACTACTGAACTGAATTAATATGCATGTATAATAAAATTTAATAAACATATGCAATTAATATGTAATATTATATATATATATATATATATATATATATATATATGTGTGTGTGTGTGTGTATGTGTTTGTAATAAATGTAATATGTATATGTAATAATAGATTAATGCATGTATATAGATTGCTTTAAATGTAGTTATGACGCATCCTCATTTGTTGAACGTTTCGTTTTTAATTATTTTACTGGTATAATGAATCAAACGCGTAAGTTTGCTTTTACAGATCTCAGGGATCAATAGTGATACGATAGCGAATAGAGAGAATTATGTTCCCGAGGTCTATCGGGCGCACCTTGTAATCACATAACCTCTTATCGGATGAGAGTTAACCTAAATAACGAACTGAATAGGATAGAAGCTAGTGGACCACCCTAAGTATGGAATTGATTGAAAAAAAGAAAAAATAACACTTAAAGTAAGTGGTGTGATTTTATCGCATAGACAAGAATGATAATGTAAACAATTCTTGAAATCAATAAACGTCAGATGTGCTAGATAATTTTCTAGAATTGAAAATACTTTCCTAAAAAAAAAAAAAAAATATTGCATTTGCATCTCGCATATAAATCTACAATGGTGTCTGTGTCAAATAACTAACTTAACAGATTGAAACTACTTAAGAAAAAAAAATCGCACTGTGTGCCAACGAGCCGATCGGATAATATTGCCGATAATATGCCAATGAATGAATTGAAGATTTAATTTTATACACAACGTCATATAATGCTGTAAATCACGGAGATGTTTCGGCGAAATAGGTAATTATTTAATATACATATGTATTAATAATTATGTTGTCCTTTGAGAACACATTATTGATATCGATACTAAATTAATCCCTCTGTCAATGCATAATTTTTCACCTTTCCATCAATGTATGGGTATCTGGGTACCAACTGCGTGTTTTCGACACATTGCGACAATTTCTTTATAACAGCTGTTGGACATTAAACATTCTTTCCCGTTATATTTTAAGAGGTTTCCGAATACAAAGACCCTTTGTATTTTGTTTCGATACATTGCTTTGGGTATCCAGGTGCCCATTCATTGACAGAAGGGATAAAAGTCATTTTTTAGTTTTATGATATACAAAAGATAGAGAATGTTAATTAATAAATTATAATTATTAATCTAGATTGCCAATCAATTTCTCAAATAAAATAAAAAACTTGTCAGTATAAATTTGCAACAAATTATCGATAATGTAATGAAGAAATATATTATTAATTAGAAACAAATTGTTTTCTAATTATCTTGTCTTAAAAATTCACAAGAGTATTGACTGATATACATGTATCTGATATATTGAGTCAATATAAAATAGAATATAATTATAATAAATGATCAAATATATTGAGCTAATGAAATAGAATATAGCTGTAATAAATGATCTGATATATTGAGCCAATAAAGTAGAATATAACTGTAATATATGATCGAGTTAGTATAATAATTGGTGTCTTCTATTTCTTGCAAAAACTACAGAATTATTTTTTAGTGTAATATATTATGGAAGGACAAGAGAATTGTATAAATAATTAATAAATTGTATCAAACAGGTTGAAGCATAGAATAATATCCATCGGTTTCATCATTCTTGCGACAATATTTTACAATGAATTTCTTGTATATGAAGTGCAAAAATTCAAATGGGCTATGCGCGAGTGTTCCGAATGCGTCAAGGTTCTTCTCGTCGCAGACCCGCAAATACTCGGGGAAAAGTATGAGAATTATTTTGGCTCATGGATAGCAAGATGGGACAGCGACAGGTATGATTCTATTTCACCCATATTGATGTCAGTTTTGTTCTAAAGCTTTTATTGTGCTTTCAGGTACTTAGAGAAAACTTTCTCAAGAGCGGTAAAATATTCTCAACCACATGTTATTGCTTTTCTTGGTGATCTTATGGACGAAGGTCATGTAGCTAATGCAGAAGATTTTGAAAGGTATAAAAGGAGATTGGACTCGATATTTTCTATGCCGGACGACATAATGGTACTTACTTTGGTCACATAATATCTCTTCTCCTTACAAAAAGTTTCTGTTTTATTGCTAGTAGTTTATTTTATCTTTTGTTTTTTTTAGAAAATTTATTTACCAGGCGATAATGACATCGGAGGTGAGAATGATCTTGTATCTCCCAACATCCATAAAAGATTCAATTTTGCGTATACTCAGCCAGATACATTAGTTTACAAAACTGTTACCTTTTTCAAGGTAAATCTGAAACTTTTACATATAACAAGATCTTTGCATTTTTAAAGAATAAATATGTGTATATGTATTTTATTATAGATAAATAGATTGACACGTACAATGCCAGAAGCACCAAAAGATGCATTTCTTAACGATTACGCAGAAAGGAATACGACCAATGTTATTCTTAGTCATATGCCTCTGTTGTTTATGCCTGGCAGCTTTGTGCAAAATGTACATATAATATACATTAGAATGAAAAAAGTTTTACGCACTTTTTAATTATTTACGCTACATCGCCATTTGTTACAGGTAATCAAAGAATTATCACCGCAAGTGATTTTTACTGCGCACGAGCATAAAGCGATGCATGTAAGTCTAGACACGGCGACAGATCAGTTGAGTGAGATTTGGATTCTTCCGCCATACGAAACGCCTCTGTATCAATTGAGAATGGATGTAGGAGATATTCACGAAGTACAAATACCGACCTGTTCTTACAGAATGGGTACACCACATATGGGTTATGGACTCGCTTACATAGGTAT
Source organism: Lasius platythorax (assembly GCA_963971435.1). NCBI lineage: Eukaryota > Metazoa > Arthropoda > Insecta > Hymenoptera > Formicidae > Lasius > Lasius platythorax. The sequence goes on along the minus strand of OZ020542.1, from coordinate 335,033 downwards.
GGAGTTAAATTTTCTAGGATATCGAGACAGGTAATTACATATGTGTGTATGTATTGCAGATACTCAAGAGAAAACCGTCGAGTTCACGATTTTATGGCTACCAGGCAGATTCCCGCAGCTACGTGCTTACATATTTATTGTTATATTGGTCATTGTACTTGCCACTTGTTCTTTTGTCTCAGGCTGCTGCGTGAAAAGCTATGCAACTTACAATCGTATACCTTCCATATAGAGTAGCGTACAATCAAAAGTACTTATCACGCTTAAATGGTGAATTAACTTGGCGTAAATTATGTAGATACAAGGATCCGTCCAGAAAATATGATTTCTCTCTACCGTCTGTGTTGAATTCCGAGCAAAACGAGGCTTTATATAATGATTTTTTATTAGTTATTACTTTAAAATAAGTAAAAGATCACGAGTATAGCGGTTTCAATAAAACTTACTTTTATTAGATCTATATTTTCTACATAATCTCTTAAGTTTCTGAAGCAGGGTTTTAGAAGCACTTTTAGAAAATTTTCTTTCTTAAAATTTTCTAAAATTACTTATGTCGAGAATATATCTATCTTAATCATTGTATTCGCCATGCAATTGAACAATATGGTGTAATGCCAAACTTGTAATACTCTATTCAGCAACAGTGCCAGCTTTAGGGATATATCAGCGTACTCCTTGAGTGATATATGAATTATTAATTCAAGTGACTTGCAAATTTCTTGGATTATAAGAAATTGGATAAATTGGAAATACTGAATTATTTCTTACAACAATGTTTAATACAATTTGAGTGTACGTTATGTTTGTCCTGATTTGGACATCCTGAATTGACTATTCCTTTTGCTAAACTCAGAAGCTAGGATAACGGCAAAAAGTACTCTATATGTCTATAGTGATATTTTTCTTAGAATACTTCTCTATGTTTTATTATGAACTTTCTATGTGTAAACACGATGCCAAACTTTAACAAGACTTTTGCCACTGTCGATTAAATAATTGAGTCGTATAAAGATATGTTTATTCAAAATTTCGTCATGCAATGCCAAGAAAATAAAAGAAATCCGTCGATTGTACTTTCTTTTAGTTGAAAGGATAAGAGATTTTATCGTACCTTATACATGTACATGTAAGATATAGAAATATAAGAAAGAATTGTTGAGCAAGAGTTTGTTTTAGAGGTAGATCAATTTATATTTCTCTGCGAATCTACAATATATACATCTTTGCCTGAAATAAATGTTAAATGTTGAAACGAATCTGCCGTTATAAATTGTCTTACGCATAAAAATAATTTTATGTTAAAATATATGGTTTATTATATATGTATTATTTTACGATATTATGTATGATTTATACCATTATTGTAACAAATTTTAATGACGAATCCAACAGATTTATCTATATACACATCATAAATATACAATATATATACAAATATGCAATTTATATTTATTTTAATCAAGAAAAAAAGTCTTATTTTCCTATTATATACATTTTGTACTTCTGCGCGCATGTAAAGATATGTAAAGTGATTGGTGCAACTAATTTGGCAATACGTACTCACGCTATCTGTCATTGGTTCATTCCGATGTAGCCGTTGCTTTGCGAGAGATCTTACACGAGGATTGCGACCACAGCAGAGATCTTATAAAGAGTTGAATATTTTGTGTTTTCAAAATAAACCTTGAAATCTACCCGGGACGCAATAACGATATTTTACAAAATTAAAAAGTAACAAACTGAATCGATTATTTTGTCGAAATTTGCTTCGCATTTTCCCTTACGTAATGGGTAAAAGAAAAGCCACGAACAACGCAAATAATCCAAATCAAGATTTGTGCGATTTTTTGTTGGGTAAGTATATTCTTCTCTAAAACTGCGTATTGTAAAATTAAAAAAAGAAACGCAATTTTAATTATTTATTTTTTATATTACAAGATATATATGATTAGAGACTATGAGATATATATGATTAGATACAAACAATATCTATTTGCAGAACTAGCAGATTTTGAGCGTAATGTCAGTAAAAATGTTTTCAAGTACAATGCATATCGCAAAGCAGCTGGAACATTAAGTGCTTTACCGGAGAGAGTTAAGAGCGGGGAAGAAGCAAAGAAATTACCTGGTATAGGAATAAAAATCGCAAAAAAGATAGATGAATTTCTTCAAACTGGAAAACTGCAAAAACTGGAAGATGTACTTGAATCATTTTTATTTTTGTTGTTTTATTAATACAGACAAAAATATAAATTTGCATAAATCTTTACATTATATTCTTTTTTCAGATTAAAAAAGATGAAAATAATGTCGCTATTAGTTTATTGGCTCGGGTATCTGGCATAGGTCCTGCCAAGGCCAAAGAATTAGTAGATGCCGGCATCAAAACATTGGAAGACCTTAAGAAACATCAGAACAGGCTCACACATCATCAAAAGCTGGGATTGAAGTATGAAGTTTAATTAAAGTATGAATCAATTCACAGATCAGAAACATTTTGACTAACATGACAAATCTTTTTAGATATTTCGATGATTTTGAGAAGAAAGTACCTAGAGCAGAAATTGTACAGATAGAGAAGATACTAAAAGAGGCTATCAAAGAAATAAATCGTGATTACCTTGTAACTATTTGTGGAAGTTACAGACGAGGCAAAGAAGAAAGCGGAGATATTGATGTTCTCGTCACACATCCTGATTATACATCAAAAGCAAAAGATGCGAAAAAGAAAACTATATCATTGAAAACAATTGTTGAATATCTTGAAAAGAAAAAATTGATTACTGATACAATATCTCTTGGATCCACTAAATTCATGGTAGTTGAAAATAAAATAAGTTGAAAAACTTCTAGATACTCAATTATAATATTGCTTTTGTAGGGAGTATGTCGATTACCGGAGGATAAACCTTTCAGGAGATTGGACATACGACTGACATTTCATGATCAATATTATTGTGCCATACTGTATTTCACAGGAAGTGATCTATTCAACAAAAATATGAGAGCACATGCATTAGAAAAGAAATACACTTTGAATGAATATGCACTCAAACCTCTTACAATTGAAGGTAAAATTGGAAAGAGAAATAATATGTAAAAGTATAATAATCCAAAATGTTTTCATAGATGTAAGAAAGATCATATTTTCAGGATGTCCAGGAGAACCTGAAAAAATTACATGCGAAGAAGATGTCTTTAAGATCATAGGTTTGCCCTATAAAGATCCAAAAGACAGAAATGTATAAATAGTAAGATATTTCTATATCAGTAATAATGTATTATTGCATAAATTACTTATTGTATTATACGTCTCATATATCATTTATATTGTATAATTTAAGATTTATTGTAAAAAGGATGTAATAATTTAATTCTGTGTGAAAATTAATGTTGGAAATATAAAATATAGTTTGGCAAAGCTTATAAAACACTTTTATTCAGAAAATCAATACACAATAATACTTTGAATAAAAATTATTATATTTTACATCTGTTAACGAGCAATGATTAATGCTGTCTATGTAATAGAGCTATCTTCTCTTTCCGTTTTGTCATTTCTTTTATCACATAACTTCGAATTGCTTCATTATTTGTACAATTCTATAAGCATCCACGCTAGGTGTAATAATCTTCAATAATTTACTTAATTCCTCGCGAATCTATGTTGCTTTATGGGTCAATTTTTAATAATATTATTTTTGATAGATAACTTTAAATAGATATGATAATGTCCTTCCAGTAAAGCCAATATGCGATAATACCCCACAAAGTTGTAGTCCATAAATTCATAGCAAGGAATGACCAATGTGTAGGATGTGACAAATTCCAAGCCCATGGGAATAACCCCATGGTAATAGTATGACCGATATAGAGAGTAATCGGATTTAAACCTAAAAAAAATGCAAAACAAAACGTGGTTTTAATTTTAATTGCACTTTTAATGAATAAAAAAAATGTGATTATATTACTTAGGCATTAGAAGAAAAAGAGAGACAATTATATTGAATAATATTACAAACCTGCATAAATAAACGGTGCTCCATTCCAATATTGTTTATAATCGATAAAGAAATGTAAGATTGCGTATAGTAAAAATGCGAAACAGGATACAGTCAAAACAAACGAAAGTGACATCATTTTCTTGCTGACTGGAATCACTCCAGATTCTTTATCAAAATGACATAATAATCCAGCAATAATACCCTGTGTATAAATATAAATATCGATTATTATTGTGCGATTATTTATCTTGTTTTTATATTGTCTTGTTACATAAAAAATTAAAGTTTACCGTAACACCTGACCATAACAGCCAGCGTACTACCCTAGCATTGCATTGGTAGTAGAGTATCAAAATCTTTCCAGCATGGACTCCCAAGTATACAACAAGTATTATAGACATAGTGTTCATTATACCTGTATTGTACAATATATTAGTTATAATATATTAGTTATAAACTTAGCGTTCATTAATGTATATGAAAAACTTTTAAATTTATCGAATTTTGTGTCAGAAAAATGTTTTTTTTTTTTTTTAGAATATACCTTCAGGGTCGTGAGGTAAGATGGTACCATACACCGGATTTTGTGTTTTGGAATACATATGACTGCCAAAGACAAGTCGATCTATATAACCAGCTGCGCCTCCAGTACAGTTTGGGAATTCTCCGAAATGATAGTAACCACCAGGTCCCAAATATCCTGTTGGACAGTTCGGAACAGGCAGGAGAAACGTGATTAGGGTGTGCGTCGCTACGATTGTCAAAATGATCAGCCATTGCGCCCAATTGTTCAGGACATCTCGTAGAATTGTGAATCGACCAAACTGTAACAAATCATCCTAAAAGACTATTAATTATCGCAGATTAGTCCCTTAGCAGATGTGCGTAATGTTTTTGATAGAAAAAACGCGAACCTGGGAATGCATCCTCATAAATATAGTCTCGATTGTAGCGCATACGAAGTACGATACAGCCAACAATTGAAGGACACCCGGAAAACGAAGATCCTTTAGCGAATCTGTATGAATCGAGTTTAACATCAGTCCGAGGAGTACGAGGATAAACGCGCGCTGCAGGCAACGCAAAATAATTTTTTTGCGTGAGTTCGATACACGAAGCTCGGATCGTTTCGATATAGTAATTGAAAATCCCATAATCCACGCGAACCTGAATCACAATATATACAAGAGAATTACGACAGTGAAACAGAATGTATACACAGCGCAATAGAGTACAGATAATTACCAAGGTAGTACTAAGTCTGCCACTGTCAAACCGTTCCATGCGCTGTGATTGAAAAACACATACTTGCCACCACCATTATTAACAAATATCATTAATAATATAGCGATTCTGAAATAATTTTTAAAAATATTTAGTACAATTTACATTAAGTAGATCTGCATTATGCATCATTTTATATGTGAAAAGAAAAGATACCCTCTGAATGTATCAATTGAACGAATTCTAGTACTAGATCTGTTTGTCCTGATGATTGGATTTGATGTCTCTGCTTCTTGAAGTCTATCCAAATCCTGGAAATATACAATATTCAGCATGAGAGAGATGCACACGAGTACATATAATAATATACATTTATATAAGTGTTTACATCGTGTACATTATCTGGAGATAATTTTCCTCTTATCACACGTATAATAACTTTGAAGGTTGCATATAAAACCATTAACAGAACATATACCATGAAAGCTGTGAATATTGCTGCAAAGAAAAACATATGTTGAATAGACTCAACTCTAGAAATAATAATATTACAAAAAATTGTTGTAAAATCTTTCGACTTACGAAGGTAACTATTTACTGGTTCATGGATCGTATAAATCTCTGAGCATGGTTGCTCTTCGGAAATATTCCATCCATAAGTTCCATGTTCTTTAAAGTTGTATGTGATCCTGTAAACGCAAATTATATTACATTGTAATTACATTGTAATATATATTGTAACATACTTTTATATATTTTAGTAAGAAATATAATAAAATGATAATAATATAATTGTAGCAAGTTCATATATGTGCTTTATTACTTACTGACATGCTTCATGTGTATTATCTTTGTAAAATATATGCAGAGGATATTTTGTAGGTATGACTAATGGGATACTTTGATTTCCTGGTAAATAAGCCTGTGGTACATCCTTGCACTACAATTACAAAGAATAAAATTACCGATGCAATGTCTGTTTTGATAAAAAATTTTGTCCGTCAAATATATATATATATGTATATGTATATACCAAGTAGCATTCCGACAGATGGGAATACAATGTGACAGAGTTATTATATCCATTAACAATTCTGAAACATGCTTCGTCTATTCCAAGCGATATGTTAGCATCGAGACAAGGATTGGTTACAATATGTTGATTTACAATAGACATGTTGCCATAGGCTTTATCAAAGTCTTATCAATAGCTTGAAAAATTCTTCTCGTTCCACTGAAAAATAAATATATTGGTTCTTATTAGCCTTTACAGTATTATTATTTTTTAAATAAATACACGTATATAAAATAACTTGAAAAAGAAGAAAGAGAAAAAAAAGCAAACATTAAAGTACAATATTGACATGGTAATTATGGCAAATACAAATTCTTCGTGAAAAAATTACTTAGCAGGAATTTATACTGTCATAACCGTCAATGTTAAAAGAAGAAATGAGATATTATTAAAAAAAAAAACGAGACAATAGAAATTTATATAATTTATACGCAATTAACCTACAGACTGCCTTTCACCAATTACTTACCTACAGTCGTACATGCATGACAAAATTATACGATGCAATGACAATCCGACAAACGCGTTCGAATACACTGGATGATGTAGAAAAGCACGAATTTCGAAATATATTTCGAGACGAGCGTTTACTTCGTCACGCAGTCGCGATAGCACAGACAACTCACTGACTCACTCGCGATCCTCGCAATTGCGCATTTTCCTCGTATGGTTTTCCTGTAAATTTACGAAGCACGGCGAGCAGGCGAGCTGCATAAACTGTAGCGAATAATGTGCACTCTTGCAGCGACAGGCGCATCCGCGATTAATCGCGAATTTCCTCTCGAACAGCCAATCATTTTAAACTTTTAGATGCGCCTGTGACTTGGCAGAAAATAGACGCAGACGCGTGGAGAAATGATCCGGCAAAACAAACATTTTGCTGCAAAATAAGATGTCGAGAATAATAAGACTTGATTGTATTCTTCTTAACAAATCGCGGATTAAAATTAGCGCGATAGCAATGCTGATTTTTATATCGAAGTATGCATTATTTTTTTTCTTTTTCAATAAGTCTATATTTAAATCGTCATTTCGTTCGATTATAATATATATATATCTTTGGTTATATTATTATGTTTAATAAGCACTTTAAATAATTTGTAAATTACGAGAGAGAAAATTATATCAACATCTATAATTTTACGTGCTGCGTAAAACTCGACACAAATCAGAGAGAGAGAATACAAACAGATACATATATACGCACATATCAGGTGATACATATATAAAACTATAAATAGAATTCCGTCCTAAATTCTGTGGAGAATAATAGATAATAATCTTACTGTGTTTACAACAGCGACCTTCCCAAGGTTTTCGATTATTGCGTATCAAAGCCACGAACATCCTGCGATGTGACAAGGTCTATTGCGGTTTGACGAACAATAACGTTTGACGAAGAACGCATTTCTTCATCGGCCATTTCGCTGTGCGATACGGGGACGCGATAAAAATCAAACGTGATAAAAACTGATAAGCCGATCCCCTGGTAGGGGAGTTCGATAATCGCATAGATGATATCCGGTGGTGGATTGAATCATCCGAGATTGGCCCTTTTACAGTTGTTTCGCGGACACCGCATTCTTGACATAGTCTTCCCTCTTCGTAGAATCTTTATCGGCGTAAAGACAATCAAGTTTCAGTGATCTCGGTGTATGATATTTCTCCTTCATTATGGAATCCTTAGCGATCGATAGCAAAGACGAAGCCGAGATATCACAGGTAAGAAAATTGCAATATGAAAAAAAGAGCAGCAAAGGCCGTAAAAATGATAATTTTGATAAATTTAATTTCTTTATCGGAAATATTAAGAGATCAAAGATTGAAACTTATAATGTTAATTTATGATACTTATAAATTATTATCGGTCAATTCAATAGCGAGAGAGAGTACTATAGGTATGAGAGAGAAAAAAAATGTACGCTACATCAATCATCGCGATTCCTTTTTATTACACATGTATATATATATATATATATATATATATATATATATATATATATATATAGTTTTAATTAAGAATTTGCGACTTAATATAAATTATAGTGAAAATTCAGTGTAATATAAATTCTGTGCAACAAACACATAAATTTATATATACGTAACAAAGGTTTATACATTTATATTTTCTTTGTTTTCCCTCGACATTTATCATTCTTTTTTTCTAATAATAAAACACTAATTGCTAAACTTTATCTTTAAACTTTCTTTCGATCTTTATGTTAAGAAGAAATCGATCAAAAAATCTATCATTAAGAAAATAATGCGCTAAACGAAACATTCTGCATAATTTTAAATAAGCATCATTAAAATCGTTAAAGAAATTGAAAGTGATAATCCAAGTCATCGACAAAAGTGGTTCATTTCATTATCAACGATTTTTTTCTCTAATCTGAAGAGGGATGACTAATTCAGTAGCTTAAATAGACTGCAACACTTTTCGCAATATAGTCATGAAGGCTTTGTTGCATATCGACAGTCTTGATTAACTCATTTTCATTATCGCGATTGCTACTTTTTTTTTAGATTGCTCCATTAAAGATAGATAAGGAAGATTGATTTAATCAGTATTAGTACTAATAATTATCAGTATAAAACTTGCTCCTACTATAGAATATAGATATGCATATAGAATATAGATATATATATATTAGAATATAGAGAAAGATATATAAGTTTATACTATTTTATTATCAATAAACTTTTTATCTTTCTATCCTGCGCAACAAATCTAGATTTTTGCAGATTGGCATAGTTACGACGATCATGTTTCGAATAAAATAATAACGAAAAATACTCTTACTAATTTGTAAACTTGTAAAAGACATGATGACTAAATTATGACGTAAATTATTATTTTATCTTCAACAATTATCGGTTTTTTATCCTTATTTAAATATTTTTGTACGTCAAATACGACAAGAGAAATCAATTTATATGCAAAAGAATCATATAATTGCATTAAAAATATGTAGGTAATTAATTTTTAAAATGTCTTTTACACTCTTTTGTCTAAAAAGGAAATAAGGGAACTGAGCCCAATATATCTCGTACTCCTTCCTAAAATCGTACATTTGTATTTGTTTACTGGTAAATGCAGCACTCTCTTACAGAAGCTGTCTTAAGATGCATCTTAACTCCTTTGTACAGTATAATGTTAGTTTAGTTGTAGAAGTTAACGAAGTAGTCAGTTAGTAAATCGATGTAAATTATTTCAGTTTTGGTTATCTAAAAAAATTTTTGCGCGCGTATGTTTAGGCAGATGTTTTGAATGAAAAGATACGTATTTTTTTCTTAACATATATGCAGTCTGATTAGATCTAATATCATACTCCCACTGATATTGATATTTAAAAATATGTAACTTCAGATTAAAATGTAATCTGTTATTATGATTTTAAGTTTTGTTATTATTTTGTAATTCATTTGTTTTTTGTATTCGAATTGTAATTTACCAAATTTGTGTGCTATTTTTATGAGACTGACGTTTTTCTAAAAGGTTCTTTACTTGGATTTTTTCTATATGTATTGATAATTAAATAAACAATTTTAATGAATTAAAATTAATGTTTTTTTCCAATAATCTAGCCTTTAAAAAGTTAAGAATGAGGTGTACGATATTAGGAACATAGTGTGCCCAATATCAGAAATTACCATTTTTACACTTTCACTTAAAAACAAAATAGATTATATTATCGAAAAAGTTTTGTTTATTTATTACAGCTAGAAGTTCGTGTAAACCACGTGATTTATTCAATTTTATAAACAGATTTTTATATGCTTTAAATTTTGTAAATACTACATCGGTCACTTTATACGCGCGCAAATCATTCTATAATTATATAATTATGTATAATTATACATATATTTATATATAAACTCACATGCACGCACGCTTGCACAAACAAAGAATAATTTGTATGAAATTGTGACCAATGTATTTGTATCTATATATATATGTTTTTGTATGTGTATATACATATACAAATATATACAAATATATATATATATATATATATATATATATATATATATATATATATATAGAGGTATATATATATATATAAAACCAAATATGTACTCTCGCCTTAAATAAGCAAACAAGTTTAAAGTTCAGTTAGTATAGTGCACGTTTTGACAACGGCCGAATCTTCTGGAAAGACGTCAGTATTTTCTAGCATAAACACATACACTCATACATTTTATAGATTGGGCATTACATACAATACATTATTCATATCAGTTGATGTGCGATTTGAAAATTGTTATATAATAATTAAGGTGAGATACGATCACACAAAGTTTAAGTGACGAGTTGTCCGCTCGATTGTTGTGGTGTTAAATTGGACATTGGCCCATTGTCAGAGGACTCCCGAAATCATGTCGAATTCAAAACATAAGCAACGCATTAATCTGAAATTTCTCGTCAAATTGAAAAAAAATTCGTTCGAATCTCTTCGTCTATTGAGAAAGGTGTACGGAAAGGAGTGCATGTCACGTGCTCAAGTTTTAAAATTGCATAAGCAGTTCACTGACGGTGTAGATGACGATGAATGTCATGAGCGTTCGAGCACGTGGAAAACGGTGGAAAATGTCGAAAGGCTCAAAGAAATTGTCCGGAAAGACAGTTGTATCACCGTGAGTATCGGGATGATAGTAGACAATCTGATAACTGAATTTCTCTAACAACGAATGAGACTTTTCTGCATTAAAAAATATATCATAACATCTTTTCAATTAAGCGATCTTTATTCGACATATCGTATAATACTCGAATAGCTTCGATAGATTTATCGTCCTTTGTAATTTTTTTTTCTTGAAATAAAAAAGGGTTACTGGAAAGAAATGCATTATAGAAATTAGTAAAACGAGTAAAATAATAGTGCGGATTTTGAAATTGCTGTTGCAATTCAAACAATGCAGACAAGAATACAAAGATATATAGATACGAGAGAGAAATATATTAAAAGCGAAAATTGAAATAAAAGTTAATATGTTTGAAAAATAAAGCATTATAAATGCATCAATATTTCGTCATTTAATATAGTCACAATCACAATTTTGCAATAATCAATAAATTTTAATTAAAACGCAATTATTTGTCGTTAACGACAAGGTTCGATAATTTGCGACGTTCTTTATGACGACCTTTAAACATTTCGGGTTGTGCGCGTATTATCGCGTTAGTCAACCCATGTCACTGTCCTGCTATGATTACTTATTCGTATTGGAGGAATTAGATTTGTTGACGCCGGATAATAAAGAGATTTTATTCAATTTCTTATACAAACTTCTAAATAAGCATATCTTTATTCTTATATATTGGAGCTTTTTAAATTTTATATTTAGGATAGACTATTTGGATAGAATTCTTTTAATAAAATTATGTTCTTCACGCAAGGAACTGTATTGTATATACTTTATGTGAAAAATTTAATTTTATTAACCGCTTCTGTATTAGCAAATGATTATTCTGATATAGTCAATTTTTCTTCTTTGCTATATTCAGCACATTTAAAAAGATATCCGTTGCCCTTAATAATGTTATCTTTGAACATGTATTTCTTATACGTATATATTTCTTTATCTATTTCTTTGTTATTCTTTCTTTTCATTACTCACGTTTTTAGTTTTTACTTTTTAAGTAGTTTTTTAATATTTATTTAGCATGACTAATATAAAGGAATATATACTATATACTACTATAAAGGAATATCTTTTTGTTATAATAAGTAAATAAATAAATAAATATAATTCCAATTTTCAGATGGATGACAATGAGATATTTATCGAAAATGTTGCATCATCTAATGCATCTCCTAGGCACATGATTAGATCCAATTCGGTGATAGATTCAATCGGCATTAGAGATCTGTCCACAATTCGTGCAGACACTGTGGCTCCATGTCGATTCCGAAGCAAATCTTTATCTACTTCGGATTATTACGTACGTAGACTTATGATTAAAGCTTTTTCGCCAAGCAAATTCCGAGTAGCTGGCAATTGTATATATAACATTTGTTACAATTACAAATTATTTTCGATCGTCGAAAGCTGAAATCAGAATATAGAAACCGCAGAAAAACAAAATCTTATCGATAATATGTAAAGTAGAGAATTCGTGTAATTTATTTGTATGACTGATATACATCTTTATTCAAATAATAATTTATTTTATTGCATTTAAATAATTTTGTATCCAGATAATTATTTAAATAATATTCTCTTTATCTTTTATTTATATAAATCTATTATTCGTATAAATAATAATTATTTTTACAAATAATAGTAATAAACGCAAGAGAGAGCAAGCACTGTTCTGTTGGTCGAAAGTTGGTCGAAAATGTTTTTATTCTTCAAAGGATATCCAAACAAAATAATTAACAAAGCCAAATCAAATTATTTATGATTTTTTGAATCAAAGCTTTTATATTTAATGAAAACTCTAGTAGTTTAAAATGATTTAATTAAATCTTTAAATTTGTTAGATATAAACATGAGAACAAGATAGATTTAAAAATAACAAAAAATTTAACAAAACATAATTAATAATATAATAAAATATATAACAGATTATTCAGAATTTCATACTTCTTTTCTTTTGTATAATAATGCAAATAATAAATTAAATAAAAATTGATCCAAATAATGTCTAAAGTAGAATATAAAATAGATAAGATAATTTCTGAAGTAGAAGATAAAATAGATAAGAAATGTATTATATTATACAAATATATTCTGACTCTTGTGTATGATCGGACGGAATTAAATTAATCCCCGAGATTGATATCGTTAGGTTTAACTTAAACTACCGGCTTTAATTTTATGCACACAATTCTCAATGAATTTGAAGCTGTTCCTTTTTTTAATGAAGAACATTTCAAAATTATTTTGTATGCATCTTTCAATTTCAGGTGCATTAATTATTTAATTTGATTTGAATTGCAGAATGTATTTTTTTTTCTGTTCCGAACCGTTTATTTTCTTAGACATCGCCAGAGGAAGATCAAGAACAAGATTTGGACAAATCAGACATTGCGGAAACATTCAAGTCCGACTGCATGAAGAAATCAGATTCAATTGACGCCAATATTTTACATCAAAACGTCATGATCGATGATGACAATTTGATTGAAAAGTAAGAAGAGATTATTTATTATTAATTTACGTTTATAAAGACAGTTGTCAACTCTAAAATTAAATGATCCAATATTTTTTCAACTTTGTATATTTTCTCATACTTGATATAATTGATATCATCGACCAAAGCCGCAAATATTACCACTGAAATAATTCCTTTTTAGCACTTAAAATTTATTAACATTAATATTAATTTTAAAAATCAAAAAAAATTTGATGTCCAAATTTACACACAAGTTAACGTACAAGTTCTTATCTGATTAACTTTTATTTTTATTTTATTTTATTTTTTTTTTAATTCTCAGAAAACCTTCGACATCTGCTGCAGTCATGCCAGTACCGATAGATGCTGACCGCTATAACATGAATCATAAACATCGCGGCAAGTGCATAATCTTCAATCATGAGGAATTTGACGAAAATGTTGACAAACGTGAAGGTTCGACAACAGACGTGAAGAGATTGCAAAAGAGTTTTGATAGACTCGGATTCGACATTGAAATTCATAACGATTTAAGCCACCTGGAAATTATAGACAAAATAAAGAAAGGTGAGCAATCGTTACTTACCCTTGTTGAGACATACCCTTTGTTCTTGACTTTTGATTGCATTTTTACTATGACACGTATAAATATTAATTATATGTTTACTTAAGTGAAGACTTTGATTTTACGTATGTTTACTCAAACACTCAAACACTTAAGTAAATACTTTGATTTTACGTATGTTACAGTGAGTCAATATGATCACACAGATAACGACTGCCTCTGCATCATCATGCTAACTCACGGACTTCAAAACGACTTGATATGGGCGAAAGACGTCGCTTACAAATCCGAAAAAATCTGGAAGCCATTTACCGCCGATAAATGTACAACGCTCGCGGGAAAGCCAAAATTGTTCTTCTTCCAAGTAAAGCAGCTGACACCTTTTTTCAAGTCTTGCTTTTAAATTATATTAATTATTATCTTTTATTTTTAAATTATCGATATATTCCAAATTTGTATCTCGGCTTAACTTTATTCTATTCAGCTTGCTCACTTTGTCTGACTTTCTTCAGGCTTGCAGAGGTGATCAGGTCGACAGCGGTGTAGTACTGTCTCCTCGCACTTTGCAACCATCGGAAGCAACAGATACCGTAACATCTTACAAAATTCCTACTCATGCAGATTTTTTAATAGCTCATAGTTCGGTTCAAGGTAAGTATTATATATTTATTCTAATATTTTCTCTTCTCGAAATACAGAAATTGCTACATCAACAATCTATCATTCTGATGCGAGATATACGAGTATATACCTTAATTAATTTGTACATATAACAAACTTTTTCTTAGCCAAAACATTGGCTTTTAGAGCTAATTCGAAATTATCTTAGGGACTCTAAATGCAACATTTTTTAGAATCTTCCAGTACATAAATACAAAAAGTTTTTATTTAATTACTATATAATAAAATAATTATTCTAAATCTTAATTACAGATTAACAAGTTAATGTAATAAATTTATTTTATTATTATAAATTAGTATATAATTTATGTATATTATAATTTATCTTATTATTAAAAATTATATTATAAGTCTTTATTTCTTTCATTGTTTGATGTGTGTATGTATATTTAATATATATTTTATTTAAATTATTAAAATTACAAAGTTTATTACAATTCTCTGTAATAATGCGACTTGTTGGAAAAAGGAGAGGAAAAAGGCTTTTGTGCAATAGAACATTGTCATAATTAAGAAAAATTTTAGTAACAAAATTTGTAAAACAAAACTGATCTCTAAGATATCCAAAGAGAATAAACATATTCAAGTAATTTTCTTACTTCAAGATTTTTACACTTGGAGGAATCCTGTGGAAGGCACATGGTATATACAATGCTTATGCAAAGTCCTGGATGAATACGGTACAGAGATGGATTTGATGAGCATGTTGACATTAACAGCACGGAAAGTCGCCACGGATTTTGCCTCCATTAATCCCATGGATAAGACTATGCACGATAAGAAGCAAGTGCCGTCAGTGACGACGATGTTAATCAGATCTGTTTACTTTCCACCAAAATTGAACGAAAAAATTACTACAGCGTAAATTATCAAATCGCGAGAAATGTTCTAAAAAGATAGTAAGCTGGGAGAGAAATATGGCATTTTATATAAATATAATATAAAGTAATTAGAGTACGTCTATTAAAGTAATATATATTATAAAATACCATATTTCTTTCCTAGCTTACTATCTTTTTATTGATAGAATATTTATTTTATTGATAGAATAAAGTTCCATGTATATCATACATTGGAAAATTTTCAGAAAATTTTTTTTTTCGTTTCTTTAAAGATATTAATACGTTCATTTATTTCAAATTAAAGAATTATTATGATAATATTACAAATTGGAATTGTATTAGAGTTGTAGTGGAATTGTATTAGAGTTGCAAACTCTATGAGAGAACCGCTGTGCTTTCTCTCATTATATATAATAAATCTATTTATGTAATAGATTATTTCATAATATTTTGTTTTTATTTTGTATATAAAGATATTTTAAATATATACATATTAAAGAGAGAGATATATATTCTTAATTACATTCAATATTATAATAGCTAATAGAATAAGTTTTATGTTATAGATTATTTCATAGTATTTTGTTTTTGTTTCATAATTTTATGTCATTACGAAAAAGAGAGAAAAAGAAAGAGTACTATTTTTATTTCATACATGAAAAAATAATTTTAAATATATGTATCTGTCATACATCATATATATACACACATCATATACTTGTTAGTCAAGTACATTTCATATTATAATACTCGTATAACTGATAGTATAATTTTTTTACATTATAATAATTATTTTTAAGTTCTATTTTACATAAATTAAAGCGGATAGCTTATTTGTAACGTAACACAATATTTCTTTATTTAAAGATCTTTTGCACTTCCGATAAGGCAATAGTTAAATGTACAAGCGAATTATCATTGCGAGTGATCGATATATATAATATGTAAACTATGTAATTATTATCAAACATAATTGCGATTACATGTATCTTCAATCTCATTTATATATTCTTTGGTTATCATTTAAAATAATATTTTTTTTTAACGTGGAAATACAATTAATGTTCGACATTACATATGCCCGACAAATACAATCTGAAATAATAAAAATCACGAGTGAAAGAGGAAACGCGAATAACAGGCTCTGTAAAAATAAATAATATAAATAATAGGCTCTGTTATTAATATATATCGAATGTATATATCGAATATAACGGGCTAAATGAGAGCCAAGCGCTGTAAAAGGTGCGCAAATAAGTTTGATTACTTTATGGTTAATGTGTAAAAAACCTTTTATTAAAACCGTACGTTTCGGTCCTCCTTTCGGACCATCTACAGCGATGTCAATAATGACCTGTCAATAAACAAAGAAAGATACAAAATAGTAACACAGAATGTATTATACAAAATAATCGTTGACAATTAGAATTTTGGAGATACGTGGATAATTAATTCTTTATCGGCGTTTGTGTTGCGGAATAAAATTTATCATAAAAGATTGCTTTACGTACATGTAGTATTCGTTAGTTCGCTTATCCACGGTCATCACTGACCTTACCGTCAATTCAACGAAATAATTCCTCTCCCGGTTCCAGTCGTGAAGGAAAAATTGCCGTGAGTCTTTGGGGTTGTAACCATTTTGACTATAACTTTATGTGAGAATTAATTGCTCAGTTTGCGGCTTAGTTTGATTGTTTGTTAAATTTATATGTTGATAGAGAGGTATCTTACTTCATCGAGCGGTGACAGGACCGTGAGCCGTGAGAGACAGTACACAACTGTCGGTTAACATATGTTAAAATTTAGTTGTCGCGTGACATTGTGCGTGCGTGTATATAAACATTGTGAATATCGAGGTGATTAGTCTATCGGTCTAATGACGTAATCTGGCGCGCGGTGATTTTAAATTTTTGACATTCTCTCCACTGTCGTGAGATAAGCCTGATGGAGGCCTTCGGTGTCGGTTTGTAGATTGAGGCTGTTTTTTTGCCTCTTTATAAATATCATCTCCGACATTCTCACATAAAGTTATAGTCAAAATGGTTACAACCCCAAAGACTCACGGCAATTTTTCCTTCACGACTAAAACCGGGAGAGGAATTATTTCGTTGAATTGACGGTAAGGTCAGTGATGACCGTGGATAAGCGAACTAACGAATACTACATGTACGTAAAGCAATCTTTTATGATAAATTTTATTCCACAACACAAACGCCGATAAAGAATTAATTATCCACGTATCTCCAAAATTCTAATTGTCAACGATTATTTTGTATAATACATTCTGTGTTACTATTTTGTATCTTTCTTTGTTTATTGACAGGTAATTATTGATATCGCTGATGATGGTCCGAAAGGAGGACCGAAACGTACGGTTTTAATAAAAGATTTTTTACACATTAACCATAAAGTAATCAAACTTATTTGCGCACCTTTTACAGCGCTTGGCTCTCATTTAGCCCGTTATATTCGATATCTGTAAAAATAATTTTAAAGTCTAAAAAAGAGTTGTGTTATCGAATTTAATCTACATGTATTAATGAGTAGTTATTTAATATGCTCTCTGGAGGGCGTAGAATATTTTTTTAAATATATAATAGGAAGCTTCGGAAAAGAGGCTAGAGTCACCGCGTCATCAGGCGCAAAAAATGCACAAGTAGAACGAAACGATTGTAAATTATATTCGAGATTTAAAATTTTCGTGTGAAAGAATTCTTCATTTATCGTCTCGGAAAATCTCTCTCTATTCTCACCTTATCCAATGCATCGCTCTTCCTCCTTTCTCACAGTTTGTACTAATCCGCTGTGACATTCTCTCGACTCTTTCCGTCACCGTCTCTTTTTCTTTTTTTTCTTTCTCATTCTTCTCTTTCTCCTTTGTTTAATCTAACACTTTTCTCGATAGCTCATTGGGCCATTCAACCAAATTCGACGATTCCCCCAACATTTAATTGAGCGTCGACCGCCTACAGGCCGAAAACGATGCAGCTTGTTGAGTGTACGAAAACGACACCGTCCCCCATCCACGATTGCCTGCCTCCGTTAACACGCTCATTATTGACACGAGAGAGAAACCGCTATCGTTGCATACAGCATAATCACCTTGATTCTCGACTTCTGTAAAAAAATGGCCAAATTAAAAAAAATCGATTGCCAACGTCGTCTCGTTAAATTTATAAACTCTCAATCCTCGAAAAATGACAAACGGAGATTAACGTAAATTTCAGCAAATATTATTTTTTTCAAAAAAAAAAGAATAAATTAATAATTTTAAGATTCTGATAATGATAAAAAATTAAATGGATAAAAAAGCAATAGGAGCCAGTAAGTATCGCGCGTATAAGTTAATGTAACTGCACTACAGTAAGTAGTCTAAATCTTTTCTTCAATTGCGCTGAAGATGGCCCAAAAAATGGGACCGAAACGTACACTTCGTTAATTTTTTTAATTTTTGTTAATGTTTAGTTCTTTACATTAACTTATATGCGCGATACTTACTGCACTACTTACTGTAGTGCATTAATTATTTAATTTCATTTGAATTGCAGAATGTAATTTTTTTCTGTTGCGAACCATTTATTTTCTTAGACATCGCCAGAGGAAGATCAAGAACAAGATTTGGACAAATCGGACATTGCGGAAACATTCAAACCCGACTGCACGAAGAAATCAGATTCAATTGACGCCAATATTTTACATTAAAACGTCATGATCGATGATGACAATTTGATTGACAAGTAAAAAAAGATTATTTATTAATTTATGTTTATAAAGTCAGTTGTCAACTCTAAAACTAAATGATCTAATCCAATATTTTATCAACTTTGTAATCATATTTGATATCATTGATATCATCGACGTACAAAAGCCGTAAATATAACCACTGAAATAATTCTTCTTTAGCACATAAAATTTATTAACATTTGTTTACACTTCGATATTCGAACGGTACTTATTGCGTTTCTACCACGCAATAGCCTGGCGATTGACAACCCGTATTACGCAATCACATCATACTTTTCTTTACAGCCTCAGAGAGGAGAGTAATGAGGAGCATACCATGACTAATGAGATGACAAATCGCTCTACTTTTTCGAGAGTTTTCTCGCGCTTTTTGAAGTGTTGTAGGAGCTTGCTCAATCGACAAAGGTTGCAACACCATTAATATTAATTTTAAAAACGAAAAAAATTTATGTCAAAATTTACACGCAAGTTAATGTACTTTCTCATTTGATTAACTTTTATTTTGTTTTTTTATTCTCAGAAAACCTACGACATATTTTGGAGTCATGCCAGTACCGATAGATGCTGACTGCTATAACATGAATCATAAACATCGCGGCAAATGCGTAATCTTCAATCATGAGGAATTTGACGGAAAAGCTAAAAAACGTGAAAATTCGAGAATAGACGTGATTAGATTGCATCAGAGTTTTTTTAGACTCGGATTCGACGTCGAAATTCAAAACGATTTAAAGTACGTGGAAGTTATGGACAAGATAAAGAAAGGTGAACAATTGTTACTTACCCTTGTTGACTTACCCTTTGTTCTTGACTTTTGATTGCATTTTTACTATGACACATATAAATATTAATTATATGTTTACTTAAGTAAATACTTTGATTATACGTATGTTACAGTGAGTCAATATGACCACACAGATAACGACTGCCTCTGTATTATCGTGCTAACTCACGGTGATAAAAAAAACATGATATGGGCAAAAGACATCGCCTACAAATCCAAAAAAATCTGGAAGCCATTTACCGCCGATAAATGTCCAACGCTCGCGGGAAAGCCAAAACTGTTCTTCTTCCAAGTAAAGCAACTGACACTTTTTTTTCAAGTCTTGCTTTTAAATTATTTTAATTATTATCTTTTATTTTTAAATTATCGATATATTCCAAATTTGTTTCTCGGCTTAACTATATTCTATTCAGCTTGCTTACTTTGTCTGATTTTCTTCAGACTTGCAGAGGCAATAAGGTCGACAGAGGTATAGTACTGTCTTCTCGCACTTTGCTACCATCGGAAGCAACAGATAACGGCAACAGATCGGAAGTAACAGATAACGGCAACAGATCGGAAGTAATTGTACAAAATTCCTACTCATGCAGATACCGGCAACAGATCGGAAGTAAATCTTACAAAATTCCTACTCATGCAGATATTCTAATAGCTCACAGTTCGGTTCAAGGTAAGTATTATATATTTATTCTAATATTCTCTCTTCTCGAGGTACAGAAATTGCTACATCAACAACTTATCATTCTGATGCGATATACGAGTATATACCTTAATTAATTACATACATATAACAAACTTTTTCTTAGCTAAAATATTGGCTTTTAGAGCTAATCCGAACTTATCTTAGAGATTCTAAATGCAACATTTTTTAAAGTCCTCCAGGACATAAATACAAAAAGTTTTTATTCAATAACTATATAATCAAATAATTATTATAAATCTTAATTACATATTAATAAGTTAATTGTAATATATTTATTTTATTATTATAAATTATTATATAATTTATGATTATTATAATATATCTTATTATTAAAAATTATATTATAAGTCTTTGTTTCTTTCATTGTTTGATGTGTGTATGTATATTTAATATATATTTTATTAAAATTATTAAAATTACAAAGTTTATTACAATTCCTTGTAATAATGAGACTTGTCGGAAAAAGGAGAAGGAAAGGGCTAAATTTGTGCAATAGAACATTTTCATAATTAAGAAAAATTTTAGTAACAAAATTTGTAAAACAAAACTGATCTCTAAAATATCCAAAGAGAATAAACACATTCAAGTAATTTTCTTGCTTCAAGGTTTTAGGAGTTGGAGCGATCCTGTGAATGGCACATGGTTTATACAATGCTTATGCAAAGTCCTGAATGAAAAAAGTACAGAGATGCATTTGATGGATATGTGGACATTAATAAAACAGAAAGTCGCCACGGAATTTGCCACCTTTAATCCCATGGATAAGACTATGCACGATACGAAGCAAATGCCGTCAGAGACGTCGATGTTAATCAGATTTGTTTACTTTCCACCAAAATTGAACGAAAAAATTACTACAGCGTAAATTATCAAATCGCGAGGAATGTTCTAAAAAGATAGTAAGCTGGGAGAGAAATATGGCATTTTATAATAAAAATGTAATATAAAGTAATTATATTATTTATTGTATATAATATTTATTGTATTGTAATATTTATTGTATTGATAGAATGAAGTTCCATGTATATCATACGTTGGAAAATTTTCAGAAACTTTTTTTTCGTTTTTTTAAAGATATTAATACATTCATTTATTTCAAATTAAAGAATTATTACGATAGTATTACAAGTTATAATTGTATTAGAGTTGTAATGGAATTGTATTAGAGTTGCAAACTCTATGAGAGAACCCCGCTGTGCTTTCATTATATATAATAAATCTATTTATGTAATAGATTATTTTTAATATTTTGTTTTTATTTTGTATATAAAAATATTTTAAATATATACATATTAAAGAGAGATATATATATTCTTAAGTACATTTAATATTATAATATAACTAATAGAATAAGTTTTATGTTATAGATTATTTTATAGAATTTGTTTTTGTTTTATAATTTTATAATTTTATGTCATTACAAAAAAGAGAGAAAACGAAAGAGTACTGCTTTTATTTCATATATGAAAAAATAATTTTAAATATATGTATGTATCTGTTATACATCATATACTTGTTAGTTAAGTACATTTCGTATTATTACTATTTTGTTTACATTTCTCTTCGAACAGCCAATCATTTTAAACTTTTAGTTACGCCTGTGACTTGGCAGAAAATAGATGCAAATAGACGCGTGGAGAAATGACCCGGCAAAATAAACACTTTGCTGCAAAATAAAATGTCGAAAATAGTAAAACTTAATTGTATTCTTCTTAACAAATTGCGGATTAAAATTAGCAATGTTGACTTTTATATCGAAGTATGCATTATTTTTTTCTTTCTCAATAAGTCTATATTTAAATCGTCTTTTCGTTCATCATATATATATCTTCAGATATATTATTGTTTAATAAGCACTTTAAATAATTTGTAAATTACGAACGAGAAAATTACATTAACATGTACAACATATATTTTATGTGCTGCATAAAACACGACACAGAATACAAACAGATACATATACATATATATCAGGTGATACATATCTATAAATAAAATTCCGTCCTCAATTCTGTGGAGAATTATAGATAATAATCTTACTGTGTTTACAACGGCGACTTTCCCAAAATTTTCGATTATTGCCTAATTGCGTATCAAAGCCACGAACATCCTGCGATGTGACAAGGTATTGCTGTTTGACGAAAAAAAAAACGTTTGACGAAGAACGCATTTCTTCCTTCATCGGCCATTTCGCTGTGCGATACGGGGACGCGATAAAATTCAAACATGATAAAAACTGATAAACCTCCCCTGATAGGGGAGTTCGATAATCGCATAGATGATATCCGGTGGTGGATTGAATCATCCGACATTGGCCATTTTACAGTTGTCGCAGACACATCGCATTCTTGACATAGTCTTCCCTCTTCGTAGAATCTTTGTCGACGTAAAGACAATCAAGTTTCAGTGATCTCGGTGTATAATATTTCTTCTTCACTATGGAATCCTTAGCGATCGATAGCAAAGACGAAGTCGAGATATCACAGGTAAGGAAATTGCAATATGAAGAAAAGAGCAGGGGCCATAAAAATAGTAATTTTGATAAATTTAATTTTCTTTATCGAAAATATTAGATCAAAGATTGAAACTTATAATGTTAACTTATGAATCTTATAAACTTAAAATTTAAACGAAACGAGCTAATAAGAGACAAACGCGGATGATCGTGCGTCAGTTTCAAAGAAATTAATTTCCCGATTCAGCGACTTCGGCCCGATATTTTTCTCGCCTACACTTCTGCAGGGCGGTAAGAGGGGTCTTAAAAAAATCTCGAATTGAAATTAATTTAAAGTCTTGGTATCGAACCAAGCAAAATATGTGCCCTGTACACAACGAATCAGTTTCAAAAATTTATTCCTTTGAAACTGACGCATGACCATCCGCGTTCGGCTCTTATTAGCTTGTTTCGTTTAAATTTATATTTCATATTGAAGAGCCTTAAATATTCTTAATTGTTATAAACTTAGAATTATTATAATGTCGGTCAATTCAATAGAGTACTATAGGTATATGAGAGAGAAAAAAAATGTACGATACACATCAATCATCGCGATTCCTTTTTATTACACATGTATATGAGCCAAACCACCAATTATTTATCAGGGAAGATTCTCGCACCAAATTTTAAATTGTCCTGCAATTTTTGTACTTTATTTTATATCATAATAGACGGGGAAACCAAAAACTTGAAGCCCCTATACCTAATAGTGTGCGAAAAAACCAGGATTGAAAATTTCAAGATTTATAAAACACTAATTTTTGCACTTGCGTTTTATCTCTCCTAACGATTGGAAAAAAAATAAAAAACGTATTTTTTATGTAAAAAAGATCAAATTTAAACAAAAAATGGTTACGTTAGTGTAGAAACACTTTTAACCCTTTAAAATTCGTTTTTTTTTTGAAAACTTCATGTTTTTCAAGTGCGAGATTTTTTTAGATTTTTTTTCATATCTTTTTTTGAAAACTTGAGAACTTTTTACAAAAAATACTCCATTTTGAAAGTGGGATCAAAAACACTATAATAAAGTATTTTTTTATTAAGTATTTTTCGAGTTATGGAGCTTGAAAGTTACAGTACCGTGTAATTTATTTTGTATGACTGAAATACATCTTTACACAAATAATAATTTATTTTATTGCATTTAAATAATTTTTTATCCAGATAATTATTTAAATAATATTCTCGTTATTTTTAATTTATATAAATTTATAAATTATTTATAAATAATAATTATTTTTACAAATAATAGTAATAAACGCAAGCAAGCGCTGTTCTGTTGGTCGAAAGTTGGTCGAAAATGTTTTCATTCCTCAAAGGATATCCAAACAAAATAATTAACAAAGCCAAATCAGATTATTAATGATTTTTTGAATCAAAGCTTTTATATTTAATGAAAACTCTAGTAGTTTAAAATTATGATTTAATTAAATCTTTTTTATTAGGTATAAACATGAGAACAAGATAGATTTAAAAATAACACAAATTTAACAAAACATAATAATATGATAAAATGTATAACAGATAATTCAGAATTTTATACTTCTCTTCTTTTGTATAATAATGCAAATAATGAATTAAATAAAAATTGATCCAAATAATGTCTAAAGTAGAATATAAAATAGATAAGATTATTTCTGAAGTAGAAGATAAAATAGATCAGAAATGTATTATATTATACGAGGGTCATTCAAATATAAACCGGATTTTTTATCTGCGGACTCAGAAAGAACCGCAAGCGGGCCGGGGCGCTCCAGGCAGTTAGGTGGGGGTGTGTGGAGGGGAGCGACCCCCCATAACATTCCTCAGTTGCTGGTTGCTGTTCCCTGTTCCCTCGTCAGTAGCACCATGACTGAACAAGAGGTATCTACGACTGTTGCGCAACGCGTTATCATCCGATTTCTCGCCAACGAAGGCATGAAACAAACTGAAATTTTGACCAGACTCCAAGAACAGTTTGGAGATAATACCCTGTCAAGAACCCAAGTGTTTGATTGGGCCAAAAAATTTCGCTGTTGTCGTGATGCTCTGGAAAATGGAAGTCACGAACGTTGTCCGCGATCGAGTGTCATTGATGAGAACATTCGGGCCGTTCGCGAACTTGTGGAAGATGACCGGCGCATAACTGTTGTCAAAATCTCATCGAAGGTGAGCGTAAGTATTGGGAGTGCTCACACAATTCTCTCAGAATACCTTGGATACCATAAGGTGTCAGCGAGGTGGGTCTCGCGTCTCCGTATACACGTTGGCCGCATACAGCAGCCTTAACCCGCGATAAACTCGGAGAATAATACAATAAAATAGTATCAAAAACACCGAATATCTACAAAACGGATAGACAAGCCAATTTTTGTAGGGTGAGTAGAAGGTCATAGGAGATGCCCGAATTCACAAAGTTCCAACAAAATTTCCCTGTGCGTCGGCGGTCACCTTGAAAATAGGGGTAAGTTTGGATATCTCGGCTCCTATTGGTCGAATTTTTTTCATTTTTTTTTAGTTTTGTAGGGAAAAATATTTGCTACAACTTTTGTTTGAAAAATTTTTTAATAGCTGTCAAGGAAAAAAGTTACAACCAAAAAAGTGCCGTCAATTACATTCAAATACAAGTTTTATTTGAATATTTTTTTGATAAAATCAACAGGGGGCAATATAAATGTCAATAAAAATGTTCAACCCCTAATTGACGGCACTTCTTTGGTTGTAACTTTTTTTCCTTGACAGCTATTAAAAAATTTTTCAAACAAAAGTTGTAGCAAATATTTTTCCCTACAAAACTAAAAAAAAAATG